>CM046879.1:162149763-163349763 GCA_025667525.1 Glebionis coronaria
TTTTTTTTTTTTTTTTTTTTTTTCATGCTAACAGCTCGTTTAATCTGTTGTTCTTAAAGCAGCCAATCTCAACACATTATATTTCATCT
Organism: Glebionis coronaria; assembly: GCA_025667525.1. Classification (NCBI taxonomy): domain Eukaryota; kingdom Viridiplantae; phylum Streptophyta; class Magnoliopsida; order Asterales; family Asteraceae; genus Glebionis; species Glebionis coronaria. The sequence continues at coordinate 162,149,853 of CM046879.1, forward strand.
TTAGCAAGTCACTTGGGTTAACAAATACTGTAATAGCTAAACATGAAATGGGTTAAAACTCCCCCAAAATTTTAAACATATAAAACCTTCCGAACCATTTAAATAAATATTTAAACATATCATGACTTGTGGGGTTATTATACACTTCAAATGTTCGCTTTTGTTAGTCTATTTATATTTGTTCATTTAGGTGTACTTTTTAATTCATTTTTTGTGTCAATGTTATATGCATGATGTACATTTTAAGTACTTTTCTTCATGACAACAGACACAAAAGTTTGGGAACGACATCTTTAGTAAAAGAAGACTTACTGATGAAAATTGTTTTTAACACAATATAGTGACAAAAAAATGCTGCATGATTAGTACACTTAACCGTCTTACTGTTGTTTTAGAAAAATCGCTCCGACCATTGTGCTGGATGCCCCCGAAGACTCCCTGATTATGAACGAGGAGATATTTGGACCTATACTTCCTATAGTTACGGTAAATATTGGCATTTGGTTCAGTTTTTTCAACCTAAATCCCGTCACTGATCTTTCTTTTGGTTTTTGTAGGTTGAAAAAGTTGAAGATGGCATAGATTTTATTAACTCAAGGTCAAAGCCACTTGCAGCATACGTGTTTACCAACAAGAAGGAGCTCAAGGAGGAGTTTGTGAGCAACATCTCTGCTGGTGGTGTAGTCATTAATGATGTTACCTTACACGTACTACTCAACTTCTAGTAAACAGCTTTCAGTATCTATAATCATCAATCATCATCACACACTTATCTGTACATGCTTTTAGGCACACACAATTAGAAGTGGAAATCTCAACCCATTTTGTTGTAAAGTGGGTCAATTTAGGCATATATAATATAAACCCCTAAAGTGCACTTGATAACCTTAGCCTGATTACACCCTTCTTTAATTAACTTTAATACATCTTGTGGCTTAATTGTGCAGCTTATGGTTGACACATTACCATTTGGTGGAGTTGGTGAAAGCGGAACGGGGGCTTACCATGGGAAGTTCTCATTTGATGCTTTTAGTCACAAGAAAGCTGTTCTGTACAGAAGTTTTCTAGGAGATGCACCAGTAAGGTACCCGCCATATACACCAGGCAAGCTTAGGCTCCTCAAGGCTCTTTTAGATGGCAGTGTATTTGGCATCATTCGTGCTCTTTTTGGCTTTTCTTAATTGTAAATCTGCAACTTTTAGAACAAAGTTTTCATTATATTTACTTCTGTACATCATGATTATAATTATAGACAAAAAAACACTTGAGTGCATTAGTTTACTAGTACAAGATTAATTGAAAATGTTCCTTTGTGAAACTGATTATCTGAATGAGATTAGCATGAATTTTGTAAGATATTATAACTTTTTGTTCGTTGTTTTTCTGTCAAATGCTATGGAAACTGAACCGAGAATTTGATGTTCAACTGTCCTCTTGTTTCTTCTTCTTTAGGCAACACCATGCCTTGTCCTTCGATGGTCATTATATAGCCAGGGGTAATTATGTCATCAATTGTCAAACATGATTTCTGCCCGCCTAGAATAGGTATGGTAAGTGTGCAACAGGTCAAGACACTAAAGGAAGTTCAATTGGGTACTTCCAAATCGTCCCCATTTCTTTTGAAACTGTTCAGTGTTCAATCACAAACATAATGTTGGCTGCATAATTGCCAAAGGGTTCTCGTTTCCCAGATACTCAAAGGTTACCTTCGTTCCTTTCTCCCATCCTGGCTTCACCTTTATCGTTAGCATTTCATCTTCTTATATTATTTGTCTGCAAAGTATTAGCAAGCATGAAAATAAAACTATGCATCATCTTATGACGAGAGGAGTTTAGATATGCTTTCGAAAAGCGGTATGATTTTAAATAGGGTAAGTTACAAATTCTGTTAATGTGGTTTGTCATTCCTGCACTCCCCGCCATCCTCGAACTTTAATTACAAAGAACGCCATTGTGTGATCATCTAAATCTTTTACACAAATTTCACAAATCATGATCGTCTAAAACAACTACGGCATAGATGATATTAATATTTGACTCGAATTTTAGTTCCAAGCTAGGTCATGTATACAATTACCTCGGTGCATACATCAGCATAGCATATACTAATTACACACTATTATCACAATTCCTTGATTATCTAAAGCATTATATGAAACTGATCATAGGTACTGTATTCACATATCCTTACATCAAGGCAAATATAATTCGGTCAATAAACCAAATACTCGAGTTAAGAAACTGAACTCGAGTACATTTAATGTCCGACTCAATTATAGACACACCACATATTTAAGAAAATCGAAAAGTATTTTTCGCGTTTAGTTGGAAAACATTTTCTATTATTTTTTATTTTCAATTTTGTAGAAAAAGAAATGAGATTTCTTTTTCCACAAAACACTTAAAAATTTAGAAAACGCGTTTAATTGGAGAAATTTATGTTTTCCATTTTCCAAAACTATAAAGGAAACAAATGGGGAAATAAATTTTCTATGTATAAAGGAAAACTTAGAAAACAGAAAAATGGAGTTTTTTTGTTTTGTATGCAAAAGGGTAAACACACGGATTTTGTATTTTATAGAAAATATTTCTAGAAAACGGTTGATTTGAACGCGTTTTCTATTTTCTTTGTTTTTTAGAAAACATTTTGTATAAAACAGGGTGTTTTCCATCAAACTAAACGCAGAAATGTTCCATAATACATAGCAGTATATCATTGGTAGAACAATAAAAAAGATTGCATTTAATTAGTATTTGCAAATTCCAATCCTCGGCAGGGCCGGTCCTGAGATATTTGCTGCCTTGGGCGAGATAATTTTTCGATGCCCTAAACCAGTCGATTAAAATTGAACACAAAAATACTTTTAACAGACGCACTCTACGATTTTTAAAGGAGACAAACTTCAACAGAACTTGCATATCAACGTAATAAAACATGAATTATTTTTTTAGTTAATTAATTTGAATATGCATAATGATTTTTAACATTTTGTTAGTATTTTTTTAGTCCATGTTATAAGAAATCTATTGTGCATTAACTAATACGACTTAGCACATTACTACGTATATTTAAGGCTTTGCGATTAAAATTATGTGTCAAACATTTTTATGAAGATAAAATAAAATCCTAGTCTTTCACATCTACGAATCGCGAACTAAAAATTTGAAAAGAAACGAAAAAGACGGACGAAAGGACAAAAAAACCGTAAGATCATGATGGTAAATTTGATATGGATGAAAGTTGAAACTATCGCGTAAATTTCAAATCTAAAATAGTTTCAAATTCAGGACTCTTTATTATTTTAACACATTAACATGCTATTGGTTAAAAAACAATAAAAAAGAAAGAAAAGTAATTGTAGTACTTTTATATGACCAGTTGACCACTACCAAAAATATAATGTTTGTTTATTTAAAACATGTACTTGTTTCTATTTTATTTTCTTCTCCGAATTTCTTCTTCTCCATTGACAAGAATTTAAAAGCACAGCTCAGGAATTACGAAAAAATCAAATCAAATCGACAAAAAACACATAAAATGATGCCCTCTGTTTGGTGAATGCCCTGGGCGGTCGCCCGCACTGCCCATAGGCAAATCCGGGCCTGATCCTCGGTTATATTCTAGGTGAAACCTTTACAAAGGAAAGTCACTCTTAATTTCTATTTTCTTGGACATCTTTCTCATCTGGTCCACCAACTGCAGCTCCAACTAAGGTGTTTGGGTCAGGAATGTCCGAATACATGACCGGAAAACCCGATCTACATTAATTTTGGCTGGATGTGCTGAGATGATCCCTTGTGGTGTGGATTTTTTCCAGATACATTATTCAGACATCTTTAATGGATTGGATCCTAGTAGATAATCTACTTATTTCTTTGCAATTGAACGAAGATGCTTTGGTGTGACAATGGAAAAAGATGTTAAATCCCGAAGATGATGCAAGCTCTTAGTTAATCCAAAAATGGTAGATGGATACACAAAAGTCAGTGGTAGCAGTCCCATTATACATAGCATGCAGGCCGTTCTCCCTGACCTGACTTTTCTCAAAACTATTCATGTAAAAGGAGTACCAATAGTTTTCGGAAAAATCGGGCAAAGAGAATGGCCTGCATGACAATATAACAATACCGCTAACACGGACTTTTATACTCCACATTGGCAATGTTGGATTTCCTAAGAGCTTATACAGGGTTTAAAATCTTCTTGTCACCAACTTGAACCTCATCTACCATTCCTGCAACATAAACAAACACACATTTACATACAACACCGACAAATTAAGTATCAGTCAAAATTGAAGGAATATGTACACGTAAATAATATATGTCTGGAAGTCGTTCCGAGCCTAAGGAGACGCACGCGTTAATACGTAAAACAATTATACATTAATATATTATGTGTAATATATTAATTAGTGATAAGCTATGACGAACGTTAACTAATTAGTTAGTTAACGGGTTTTGACAAACGATAATTAAATGTTAATTATAAACATTTATTATATAAAATAGTAATAAAAAGGAAGTTGTTTATGTTTAGGAAACATATTCTTTTCCTAGTTGGTTTGAGATTCACCGACTATACATATTATATATATAATGACCATTATTGTTTATGGTTGATAGATGTTCTACGGCAAAAAATCAAACGGCAAGTGTGACATACTATAGAAATGAATAGTGATTCTATTATTCTCTGGTTTTGGTTTTTGTACGATCAACTATTACTACATTGGTTGGTTTTATATTTGCTTGATTTAAGAAATAAGTATCGTTAGCTTTATCACTATTAGTACTAGCATACTTAATTGTTTGCTATAACGTATTGTGTGCGTACTCTTAGAGATGTCATTATTTGATCTTTGGGTTTTCGTTTATATTGGTGGTTCGATAAAGGTGTATAATCCATTGCTAAAAGGTACGCAATTCTTTATTGTTTATGTTAATTACTTGTCTATACGTGATCCTATATTCCGCTGCGTACTCGTGTATATTAATGTGTTAATATGGTAAAAGGTTTATATAAATTCCAACAGTGGCATCATGAGCCGTTCGTATAGCTTTTAATTACATTAAAAATAACGAAAGAGATAAAATTGTGTAAACTTTCTATGATGGCGTTTGAATTATTTTATTTGATGATTAGGTTTTCATAAACCCTAATTAGGGTTAATAAAATTAATTAGACAAACCTTAAGTTATATGCAATTTTTGTTGATAAATATGATGTTAATCGTTAATTAGTTATTATTTATCACGTTGTTAATTGTTAAATTATGGTTCGACCCATGGGAATCATGCAACTTTACCATGGATCATGTGTTCTTGATTAATTGATTTTATTGAAGTCATGATAGATGTGGTATGCATGAAGTATGTGATTAATTGTTAATTGGATATATGTTTTAGGTTAATGTTTATTTGTTTTGCTTTTGATTATAATTGTTATATATCATGATTCAAGCAAAGGGTTTTTCGAAAAATAAAAATAAACCGGACTAAAACTATATGAAATTTGATTTACTATAATCTTGTTCTTGCACGATCATATGTGGCAACAAATGAGTCGCCCTTACATGGTTTTAAATCTAACTCACGCCGTGATTAGCAAGGATCAAGTTTATAATTTGTTTTCTATTTTAAAGTTATAAAATTTTATTAATGAGGTAATTTGCAAAAGTACTATCTAGTTGCAAGGCTAAGGTTCGAGAAGACTCATCAAGACTTCGGTCTGTAGATACCATTGCCCTATAATACCCGACTACTTGTAGTCTCCTTATCTTGCATACTATTTATGAAGCCGCGAATGGTCTAGGGTTCGAATGATTTTAATCATTCTTTAATCTTTTCCCGTGATAAAATTAAACTTCTTTAAATAGAATACATGTTGAATCGCCAATTTTTATGATATCACTATTTATACAATTGAATTGTAAGTTAAATAAGTGATGTCTATAACATTAACGAATTGAGTAAATTTGTTAAATAATCATTATACAAAGATGTTGCATGCTTCTTTGTACATGTTTTGAAATTGTCAAAATTTATACCATTTGAAATAAGTTTATTTGTCATCCAACGTGTAAAAACACTTGCACTTACTCTTTCACCATACGTTAGACTATGATGATTTTGTAACCCATGGTGATATAATACACTTGATTGTGAGACATCGGTGCTATATAATCACGGTTTTTGGTTGGACGACTTAAGCAAGTTAAGATAGGTGAGACCTTAACTCGTGGCAATAGATGGGATAAACATGTTCGCTTTTTCACTTTTGAATTGTCACAAGTGATGTATATAAAGTTGAGTCCCATAATTCTAGAAGTTGTATTAGATGCAATTATTGAACGTCAATTACCCTTTGAATATCATCATCACTAGCAGATCAACTGATGCGGTGGTGGTATGTCTTGGTGGATTCTAGCTTTTAAAAAATTAATCGTTTATTTATAAACATGGGTATTTAATTTTCTATAAAGATAATATTATCGAAAATACTAAAATTGAATTTTGTGATTCTTTTAAAAGTATTATTGCAACAAAGTTCCATAAACTAATGCTTGTTTGACAAACAAAGTCTTGTTTTCTTGTAAGAAAGAAAGAGACATATACCTATCCTTTTTTGGTGCAAGGAACGCTATTAATAGGTGCGATTGGATTATGTAATTATCAATCTTTAAGTGAACTTAAATGGTTAAGTAGATTTGCACAACTTATTGTTTCAGGTAGATCTCATTAATCTTTTTGAGTTTTTGAGCATCTTTCAAACTAATAAGTCTCTTAGCAATCTCTAGGCAAGCAATACTTCTTTTGTTCTTTACATGTCGATCCCCTTAAGGCTATAATCGATAGAACAAAACAAGTGTTTTGTTTGTTTATTGTGATTATAATAACTAGCTTTATTTATCCTAGTTATTATGTTTTAACCCAACATAGGCACTAAATACCCTTATTGAATTGTAGGCCTAATATGGAAGAAATTGCATGCCAGTTTTCAAGTTAATGAAAGCATGATAGATAGTCTCTCATTTACATGGTAGAAATTCATGCACTCTCTATAATACATAAGTAATTGTTACTTATGGGCATTTTAAAGCGAGTAAGAAAGTAAATAAATCGCTATTTAGTTTTCACTGGTGAAGTAACATTTGTAATGTTGTCAAATCCAGTGGGAGCATTGCGTTTTTTATTACTGGAAATACATTAATGTAAGGTTGTCTAATTCAGTGGGAACTACAAGCTTGTTTACCTTCGTAGTAATCCATATTATTTTTAGTTTGACTTGAAATAATAACTTACTTTCAGAATATGAAGAACCATAGTTTCAAAGATAACTACATCATATTTTATATGATAATCACTTTTGAAGTATTTTCCATATAATAATTATGCAGAATTTCTTATAAAAATATATGGTTGACATTCTACTAGCTATTTAAATATACATGACATTATCATATTGTTCACATAAACTATTGTGTTTCGTGGTTGTTTATATTCGTACGTGATGTTGTGTCGTGCACAAGTGGGAGAAATCTTTATTGTGTGCAAGGTACAACACATAACAATATGACAAATGGTTTCTTGACCGTGAGATAAGAATCTAATATTCTATTAAGGCTTATACATTTAATCGTCAATGTATGTTGTCTTGTTTAGAAGATGTCAAGATACAACACATAACAATATGACAAATGGTTGCTTGACCACGAGATAAGAATCTAATATTCTATTAAGGCTTATACATTTAATTGTCAATGTATGTTGTCTTGTTTAGAAAATATCAAGATATGAATAACAAGCTACTTCAACTAATTTTTTTATCTTTATTGGAATGCTTCTTGGAATGCACAATAATATAAGTGAAGTAAGCAATTAACTTGAAATAACTATTGAAGTTGTTCATAATTACTTTATGAATGTTTATGTCTCTTGTAAAGCATAAGCATATAGTCTTTAATTGTTAAAAGACTTATAAACATAAAGTAAATAGTTTACTTGTTATATCTTCTTGTTAATGAACATGAAGTCTTTGAATTATTCAAAGGATAAACAATGTATATATAGTTAACTATTTAAAAATATATATATTAGAGCATGCACTAGGTTTTTATATATATAATTTCAATTTTGTTTTGACATAATTGATAAGTATTTAACCTTAGGAGCCTTAAGTTATTTATGAATTGTGATATTTGTCTCACAATTTCAAATACTCATAGAATGTCTTGAGTGATGAATCAAATTCTTTAGAATTATTTGATGTTGATAACTTGAAATACTTTACCTCTAAAAGTTGTCAAGGTTTAGAAATTGAGTATATAAAGTATATACTTAAATATTACTCCGACTTAGAAGGAAACTAAGACACCATCAAGCTATGGAATGTGATGAATCACATTGAGTCTTTAAAATTGATGTTCTGAATTTGTCAAGAACTATCAAGGTATTTTGTGAACGTGTCCCAAAAGATAACAATTTGTTGTTGCCCTACATTCTAAGTATTTGAAGAATAGTCTAGGATTACTAAAAGCAAGTGGGAGGACTCGTAGATCTTTAAGAGATAAACAACAAAATACGCAACCTTCTAAATATACTAGCGAATGTCATAATGATGGTGAACATTAAGTGTTGAACATCGTGATGATAGAACTCACATTCATAGATCCGCAAGAATGTCTTTAGTACTTGAATGATATATTGATATGTCAATACTAAGGAATGTATGTTAGAGGATCATGGTGACCCTACTAACCAAATAGATGTATTATTGAATCTCGAATGTCATTATTGAATAAAACTATGAATGAGTAGATGCAAGTCCATAGAAGATAATCAATTTTTAGAAACTTGATTAATCTTTAACCAATTGGTTAGACCGTGAGGTAAATGTAAGTTTCTTTAGTGAAAGAATCATATGGACAATATTGTACACATGATTAATGCACAATATGTGATAGAAAAGTTCTACATGCATTAATAAAGATGATTTGTTGTCATGATAGTTTTATAATGATAAATATGACAATGTAATATTTAAACTCTTTTGTATGATTACATCAGCGAGGACGGTTGTGATCAAAGTGTTTATAAATTATAATAATCTTTATGTAGTGTACATAATGCAAGAATCCATGTATGGATTAATGCACGCTGATATGAGCAAAAACTCATATCAATTAATCAACAAATCACCCTAAAACACAAGGAAAATACCTAACTTTTGTGCTATAACGCGAAATTATGTGGTATGTTTTGTGTTTGTGTATAAATAGGTAAGAAGGATACATTTTCAAGCAAACAAGAAGAAAATCAAGCTTATTTGGATGAAAAAGACAAAGAAGGATCAAAGATGACAAGACTTTGAAGACAAGGGACCTATCTTGACAACACTCCAAAGTTGAAGGACTAAAAGTGTAAATTTGTCAAAGTCAATATGAAAGTCAAACATGGTCAACTCTTTAGTCGACCAAGTCAAAGGGTCAAACTTATCAAGAATGCAAGTGGAAGGACCATTTATGCCAAAGAAATGAAGTTCCTAGCTTATGTTGATAATCTGTCATACTTAAGGGGCTTAAATTGCCATTTTCCAAAGATTAAATAAGTTCAATCCATGTGATATAGTTGTGGACCAATGAAATTGCAAGGAAACAATCACACGGATTGCCAGCTAATCCTCCACCTCACCTCTTGCATTAACTGCGCCGCAAAGTATTTAAAATATTCTACTATCCACTTTCTAACCAATGAGAGAAGGCCATACAATAAACAAATTATCCAATCCAGATAACGATCCGTGTGCTCCCATTTCACCCAACCAGCTTCGTGACACGTGGAAACAGACAAGTGGTGGAAACACGTCATCAAACCCAAAACTCACTCACAATTTGTCTATAAATAGGATTGTAATCTCTCTTTTTCACAAGTAGTTAATGTGTGAAATTTTCACACACATCTCCATTTTCTCTCATTCCTAGTTCTAGTTAGTTAGCTCAACAAACTCAAGAGTCTGACAAGCTCTTGAGTTAGTTAGCTTAGTTGTAACAGACTTACCTGCTTTGTAACAAACTTACCTTCAATCAATAAAATTCACATTTCATCTTCTTCATCTACTGTTCATACCTGCAATTATGTTATCCTTGTGTTGATGTTAGCTTCTTATGATCACAATTGATCATGATTAGCTAATTGTGGAAGATTTGTAGTTGTTTGAGTTGATTCTGTTCATCCAGTAGAGTTCTTGTTGATTTTGAAGCTTAAAGGTTTAACAATGGTGATGATGATGATTGTAGCTGGTTAAGTAGATAGTTGATAGTGTTAAGGTGGTGGTTAACACTATCTAGGTGGCTCAGCGCCAACCTACTCCATCAGAGGAGGCTTATGCTTCAAGGTTTCACATTTCTGAGTTCTTGTTCCACTAAACAGTATTGCCTGCTCAATTCCTAGTTTAACTTGATTGTTTGCATGATCAAATGTGTTTAGACAGTATTTGAACTGATTTTGGTGATTGAGTAGCTTAATTGTAGTGTTATACTTGATCATTAGCTTAATCCTTGTTCCTATTATTAGTATATCAGTCATTTCAGCTTACTAGTTCATTTTGAGTTCTAGCTTGTTTAACTGTTTGTTTTTGGTTCATTTGCACTTCATTCTAGTTGTTAAACTTAGTCTGATATTCCATTTTAATCAGTTTAGCCAATTGCTTTAATTCCTTTCAAAAAAAGTTGTTAGAATTCAGTTAAGTGTTGTTTGGTATAGGCAGTCAATTGGAGTTCAAGTGTTGGAAATTGGTTAAGTTTTGTTATTTTTCAGTCATATAGTCATCTTAAACAAGGTTCAATAGATTTCAAGTCAAGGTTTCAGTCAAAAAGGCAATTGGCAACAAAAAAAAGTATGGGTCAGTTTTCAGCTTAGAATTTCAAAAAAAGTTCTTAATTTCAATCACTTGGCATTTCTTTGTTCTTGGATGAATTTGTTTCAAACCAATTCTCTGTTTTCCTTTAACATCTGAACTTTAAGGTCTATCAAGTAAATTATACAGTTGTCTGAAACAAGGAAGAAATAAGCAATTCATTTAGCTATTAAGCAATTGCAAGTTTCTGTAATTTTGTGCTAAACTGATTTCTCATATAAGCATTTCTACTTCATAAACCTCCCTATTTTCTTCTACATTTGTGTTTAGTAAGAGTTCCTGAAGAGATTTGGAAGTTTTCAGCTTTTCCAAAAAGTTGGTCAACGTTGGTCAAATAAGCTTGATTTAGCTTATTTCCATTTTCCAAATTCATTACTGGACCATTTTAAATTTTAAAAGACATTCCCTGCTTCTTATGGCTTGATTAATAAGTTTTACCAAGAAAATCTGATTGTGCACGTTTAGCTTATCAGATAGCTTAATTGTGGCTTATTAGGATTAGCTTATTTGAGTTTCACTTGATTTCAGACTTAATCCTTCTACAAGCCTAGGTAAAATCAAGTTTTAAGCCTTTTGCAAGTTACTAGAGCTTATTTGGTTCACTAGATTGCTTAAACGAGCTTATTCATTGTCATAGCCCGTTTTTGATAATATTTCCCATTTAATTGCACTTTAGTCCTTGAGTTTTATTCCTGTTTGCATTAGTAGATAAACTTGCACTAAATTAGGGTTTGCATTTAATTAGTCCTTTCATTTTCAAAACTTTACAAATTCAGTTAGGCAGTTTTCAAATTAGTTACATTTTGGTTATTAGTTTGTTACATTTGCATAGTTAGTCCTTGTAGTTAACTGAATTTACATTTCAAGCACATTAGTTTCAATATTTTACATTTTTAGCACTTAAATTTCATAGTTTTACATTTTTGTCTTTATTTGAATAAAATTTGGTAATTGACTAATTGTTTTACGGTTACGTAGTTAATATTTTTCAACTTTTTACTTGATTGATCAATTAGACATAGAAAAGCCAAATAACCCTACCAACCAAAAACGATTATAAACCTGATTTTGTTAGGACTTTCAATTGGTTAAGAACTGAGAAAACGAACTTCAATTATACACAATTTCAAATGGCGCCGCTGTCGGTTCTTTGACTTTACGAGAGACTATCGATTGACGGTTTTCATTGGCTTTTGGGATCCGTTCACCTAGTGAACGTTATTTTTAAGTATCATAAATCAAAAACAATAAAAAAATAAAAAATATATAAATATATAAAAACTAAAAATAACAAAATCAATTCTTTTCCTAAAGAATTGACCAAACAAATTAAAAAAATTCAAAAAGCAATCTTTTTCCTAAGAGATTGCACCCAAAAATATATATTATTGGATTCTCTCGGTTTTTATGTACATATAGTATTTTCTCTAAAAACTCATAAATACAAAAATATTTTCCATATATTATTATAAGTAAATACGTATACGTATAAGAACAACCAACACACATATTCTCCATAAGTATTGCCAAGGCAATACACCGTGTTGAGGGGCGTTCCGGTCCTTGACACGCGTATCGATCAAACAAAATAAAGCAAGAATAGATAAATACTTCCAATAAGCAACAATTCGAAGAATACAAACAATTAAGTGAATAGAAAGGCGATGTGCTATTAAATGCCATCTAAGGGTCAATAGGTACTTAAGTGCTTCGCGCCACCTTACCCCCCGTTCACTTGTGAGTATTCTAAGAAGGAAGGCTTCATTGGGGGTCTTGCACCCAAGTAGTACATACGTATATTATTATTTCCTTGTGTATATTTCATATTGAAACTCGAAGAGGATAATCCTTTTCTCTTCAAAGTATCACGAGAGCTTCTCTCTCATTCCTCGTATTGAGTTGCATGCTCACTCGCGGGCGTGCACAAATACCGATTGGTGTACAACCCCTTCCTCCGAAAAGGAAGAAAAAGAGAAAGAGTAGGAACACCATCGTCCATCAAGCCGATCCCGAGAATTGTGCTTTGATTCATCCACAACAAGAAGCCATGACCGGAGTTGATACTCGATCTTTGATGGAGCAATTGCAATCCAATGTGCACGTATATGCCGATGCTATCAAGATACCCGATATTCCCGCAAACACATTTGAGCTAAAAACATCCATGATTAACTTGGTTACAAACACACCTTTTTATGGGAACAAGAATGATAATCCTCATGATCACCTTAAGAGATTTCTTGCTCTTTGCAACATCATTAAGTACAATAGAGTTCCCCATGATGCCATTAAGTTTATATTGGTACAATTTTCACTAAAGGGTCCGGCTAAGCATTGGTTAGATACACAACCACCCGAGAGTATTACCACATGGGATGGTTTCACTACGAAGTTTTTGAACAAGTTCTTTCCCCCATCTAAGACCACGGCTTTGAGGAATTTAATTATAGGCTTTCAACAAAAACCTAGTCAAACATTTAGTGATGCTTGGGAGGAGTATAGAGAGTTATTGAGGAGATGCCCTAACCATGGATTGGATGAAGTTCACCAAATCAATACTTTCTACAATGGCCTTAAACCTCATCACCAAGACTCACTCAATGCTTCCGCGGGAGGAAATATTCTTCTTAAATCCATTCAAGAGGCTTGGGATATTATTGAGACCAAAGCAATGGTACAAACAAACACTCAATTTGAAGAAAGGGTTCATGTTATCCAAAACAATCCTCAAACACCTCGTGATAACCAATTCCTCAAGAGTCATCAAGAGATACTTCAAAAGATAGATAGGGATCATGAGCTGAGTTTTAAGGCACATCAAGAATTGATCCAAGCTATTAAGAGCCTTTCATTGAACAATTCCACAAATGATGTGCATGCTATTACCCTTTCATGTGAGACTTGTGGAGGTCCTCATTCCTATCAACAATGTGATAAGGTGCAAGGTTATCAAGGGGAGTGTTATGCTTATCAAGAGGAACATCGTGAACATTTCAAGCCAAACATCAATCAAAATAACCTTTCTTATAAGTCTCAAAACTATCTTGGACCACCGGGATTCCCACCCCAACCTCCCACCCAACTTCAACAAAATCCCCCTCAAGTGTTACAAAGGAACCAAGGTCCAAGGCCACAATACCAAGGGAATAACTATAGACCACCAAATACTTTTCACAATCAAGGAAATACCTTTCAAGGCAACAATCAAGGGTTTTACAATCAACCTCCACCTTTTCAACCCCAAGGTTTTCAAGGGAATATGCCACATGATTATAACACAATTGAGCTTCTTCACAAAATGAATCAAGAGAATGAAAGGAGTTCCAAGCTAATGAGAAAATAATGAAAGAAATGCATGAGGGAACACATAAGAAATTTATGATGATTTTCAATCAAAGACAACAAGGGGCTTTACCATCTAACACACAAACAAACCCAAGGGCAAATGTTAATGCAATTACAACAATAAGTGGAAAGTAAACAAAGGATCCTTCACCTCCTACACCTCCTATTGTTAAACCCACTTTTGTTCCTACATTTGATAAGCCTTCTACATCCACTTCACCACCTCCAAATGCTCCTATTTAATCAAACACACCTTCTCAACCTATTCCCACTTCTCCTTTACCTTCCACAACTCCCAATGAAGAAGCTAACAAAGATAAATCTTCCACTACAACACCTACACCTAAACCAAATATTCCTTATCCTTCAAGATTGAAAAAGGACAAGTTAAAGAAAAAGGATGATATCCAAGTTTCAAATTTCTTAAGGATGTTCAAGCAACTCAACATAAACATCTACTTTGCGGAAGCTCTTGCTTACATGCTGATAGGTGTGAAAACACCCATCCTTTTACCACTTATTTCTTGCTAAAACAAGACCAAAACATGTATTTAATGTCATTTGTTTGGAATTATGCGTGGTTTGTGTGTTTGTTGTGTTTTCAGAGCCGACCGGATAAATATTGGAGAAAACATGGGATTGCACGGGTTTTATCGAGGAAAAAGACGAAAAGATGAAGTCTATAGTCCAAGAGGTGCAAAAGATTTGAAGTCAATGGGCCTATTTGAAAATTTATCAAAGAAAAGGACCAAAGACGGAAGATTTACCTATTTCAAAGAAACTCAAGTCTATTAAATGAAGAAATTAAAAGACGAGTTGAAATTATTCGTCGACAAATCCCGAATCGAAATCGAAAACGTCAACTTTTCTGAAAAGACGAGAAGACATAAAGAAAGGAAGAAAGCCCACTCACCAATCAAGGGAGAAGCCTATAAATACTCCTCCCATTCAAGACTCCACTAGTTCTTTTTCTGTTATTTTCTTTCCGAGTTCTTAGGAAGAAACCATCTCCCTTAAGGAGTGGTTTCCATTTTTCTTTGATTTCTCCCAATCTTGTAAGTTTGATCTTTCCATTTGTTTGTTGAATCTTAAATCATTAATACAAGTCTACTTTTAATCTTTCCATCATCTTGTTCTTCATCTCTTTTTGATTCTAAGTTCTTAAGTTTTATTTTATTGGATTGATCATAAAAAGTAAGTGGGTTTTGCGATTTTGTTGTTTTGGATTCAAGCTTTCTATGAGTTTTGATTAAAAACTTGTTAAGTTTTGGTGTTAAATTTGTGCCTGTGTAATCCCCTGTTCTTCGCGCTACAGTTACTTTTCTTGCCCAGATTCCGTATAGGGATTTGTGGGTTTTCTGATTGATTCAGAATCTTCATTATTCCGGGTCAAGGTTATACTAATTTTACTTACTCGGAATATCAATTATTCCGAGTGGGTTTAAATTTATCTTGGTTATTCGGAATAACCATTTATTCCGAATAGAGTTCGATTTCTTTGGTAATTTGGAATTTCAAGTTATTCCGCATAGAGCATTTTTTGACTTTGTTGATTACTCGGAATATTATATTATTCCGCATAGAGATCATGTCAAAACATTCCGAGTAGAGTTTAAAATTTTTGGTGGAGACTCGGAATATTAATTATTCCGAGTAGTGCTTCTTTTAAAAAATATTCCGGATTGAGTTGTTATTCCGCATAAGTGTATCTTTCAAATTATTCCGCATAGCTCTCTTTTCAAATATTCCGCATAGGGTTGTTCTTTCAATTATTCCGCATAGAGTTTTCTGTCCCAACATTCCGCATCACCAAATTATTCCGCATAAGCACAATTTATTCCAGGTAGAGATTTATTCCGAGTAAGGCCATTATTCCGAGTAGAGCACTATATTCAGCATAGCAGTATTATTCCGAGTAAGAGCAGACATTCCGAATAGAGACTCCCAGTTTTATTTTTCATAAAGGTATTTACTTGCTGTTTCATTTAAATTCTGGATTTATTTTCAGTTCTTGTTTCTAGTTTAATTTTATTATTACTTGCCCTTATCATTTTAGTAGATTTAGATCAAAGCTCCCCCTTTTTAGTCACCAATTACAACTATTCCACTTTTGATCGTGATCAATTCGAGAAGATACCGAGAACGAAACAACGACATATATCAATTGGGTACGAGCAAGCAAAGAGAGATCTTGCAAGCAAAAACCTTTTATTAACTAAAATAACAGTTATTAAAATGTCGCCGCTGCCGGCTCTTCTCGTTAAGATCAACAGTTTTTTGTGAGAAAAATTGGATTTTGGGATCCGTTCTTTCGGGAACGTTATTTTCAAGCACAAAAATTTTCAAAAAACACATAAAAATATAAAATTTTCAAAAATACAAAAACATTAAAAAAACCTATAAAAACAAAAAATATTTTCCCTTGCATTTTCTTTTTAGTGTATGCGTACTCGATCAACGTCTTATTCAGAGCCCGAGACTCTCGAAGATTTAGACATGGTCGGTGTACACAACAACAATAATAATCCACCCCTCCCAAATAACAACAACAATAATCATCCACCCCACCAAAACATGAATAATCCACCCTTACCCGACCTACGAACCATGGAGGAGCTATGTCAACCCACGATGAACGGACGTGGAGGCCCGATTGCACCGATGCATGTCACGGCTCAGGAGTTTTCGTTGAAGCATCACATGATCCAGCAAGTGCAAACCAACCCATTTCGCGGAATTCCGGATGATGATGCCAACAAACACCTCGACAAATTCATTACCATCACCCAGAGCATGAAGTCCCCCGGTGTTTCTATGGATGACCTTCGCCTTCAACTCTTTCCCCACTCGCTTTCTCACCATGCCGAAAAATGGCTTGACCGTCTCCCAAAGAACTCTATTCATACTTGGGACGACATGACTCAACGCTTTTTGTCGCGCTACTTCCCACCATCCATGGTCACGAGCCTTCGTAACCAAATTAGTGGATTCATGCAAGACAATGATGAATCGCTTTTTGATGCTTGGGAACGGTACAATGATTTGATCGACCGCTGTCCTAATCACAATATGCTCCCCGTCACTCTCATTGATACCTTCTACAATGGTCTCACTTTTCGTGATCGTGACACGATCAATGCCGCCGCCGGTGGTACTTTTATGAAAAGGAGACCGGAGGAGTGTCGAGAGTTGATTGAAAACATGACTACTCACCACAAGAATTGGGATTCATCCGCATCCTCAAGATCTAACTTGAGAGTCAATGTTTCTTCTACTACTTCCAATCCTGAGATGACTGAAATTTCTCGACAACTCGCTGAGATGAACAAGAATTTCATGACCATGGCCACAAACCACTTTCAACAAGATAAAGCCGTTGCTATTTCTTGTGACACATGTGGTGGTCCTCATTCTTATAATGATTGTCCTTCTACCCAAAGCAATTTCTCTGAAAACGTTAACGCGACATACGGTACTTATCCCACGGGAGGTTATCAAGCTCGTCCTCAAGGAGACCGTAGCTTGCTAAGTTATCGTTCCAACAATTATCTTGCTCCACCCGGTTTCCCTCCTCAGAACCAAAACCAACAACAAAGCTATAACCGAAACAACCAATCCCAACCTCGTGCTCAAAATCAATATCAATCCCAAAGAAACCCATACCCAACTCAAGGAAATTCTCAAGCTTACCAAGCTCCACCTCTCAATCAACCGATGGCAGTAAACCAAGACGTCGAGACATTCATGAAGACTAATCGTGAGATGGTGACGAATCTTCAGAGTCAATTTGTCAACTTGAAGAATGACATGGCGAAACAAGGGAGCGATATTCAAGCCGAGCTAAGGAATGATATGGCCAAACACAGCAATGAAATTAATGCAAACATGAGAGACTCTTTTCATAATCAAGCGGTTCACCTTCGTGATATGATTGGTTCGCTCATCCAAGGTAATCAACCCTCTTCTTCGGGTACTCTTCCGAGTAACACCGTTGCGAATCCAAGAGGGGAGATGAAAGCAATCACCACTCGTAGTGGAAAAGTTTATATGGAACCCGAGCTTCCTACACCTCCACCCGTGATTGTGAACAAGGAAACGGAGCAACTTTACTCACCTCCTTCACCTTCTATCCCCATTTCCCCACCACCCGTGGCTGTGAGTGATCCTATTCCCTTAAAGCCTTCTTCTTCATCCAATATACCTTATCCTTCAAGGTTGAGGAAAGAGAAGCAAAAGAGCAAGGATGATATTCAAGTTTCAAACTTTCTAAAAATGTTTAAACAATTGAATTTTAACATCTCCTTTGCCGAGGCTCTCGCTCACATGCCCAAATACGCTAAGATGTTTAAAGATCTTCTAAGTGATAAGGAAAAACTTCTTGACATTGCTCAGACCCAACTTAATGAGAACTGCTCCGCAGTGCTTTTAAGGAAATTGCCCACCAAACTTGGTGATCCGGGTCGCTTCTTGATTCCTTGCAACTTCCCAGGAGTAGAGAATTGCATGGCCCTAGCCGATCTAGGTGTCAGTATAAACTTAATGCCTTTAAGTGTTTGGAAGCAATTATCTCTCCCCGAGCTGGTCCCCACCAAAATGACTTTAGAATTAGCCAACCGTACGGTTGCTTATCCAGTGGGGATAGCCGAAGATGTCTTTGTTGGCGTTGACAAATTCACCTTCCCGGCGGATTTTGTTGTCGTTGACTACGAGCTGGATCCCCGTGTTCCATTAATCGTTGGACGTCCATTCTTGAGGACCGGTCGCACTCTCATTGATGTAGCCGCGGGCGAAATAATCATGAGAGTTGGTGACGACAAAATTGTCTTCAACATGGGTAAGATTTCTAAGCAACCTTATTCTTATGAGAGTGTTAATGCTATTGATGTTCTCGATGAGGCTTGTGAAGAACATTTTCATGATGCTTGCAAAAGTACTCTCTCTTCTCTACCCAATGTTGAGACCGTTGCCTCAATTGCTCCGGCATTGACTCCTTTTGGAGAAAGTGACTTGGATGATTTCGAAGCTAGCTTGGGTCCTCTCGATATTAAGTATGATGATTCTTCCACTGATTGGGATGAAGACATTCGTACTATTGAGAGACTTCTCAATGAAGACCCGTTTCCTCCTCCCTCTCCTAAAGAGGTGACTAATGATGATCCATCGTTAGTTACACCATCTATTGAGGATCCTCCTACTCTTGAGCTTAAGGACCTACCTCCTCATCTTGAGTACGTTTTCCTTGAAGACAACGAGAAGTTACCGGTCATCATCGCGAAGGACCTGAAAGAAGAAGAAAAAGCCCGACTTGTCGCCGTGTTGAAGAAGCATAAAAGAGCTATCACTTGGAAAATCTCCGACATTCGCGGAATTGATCCTCACTTCTGCACACATAAAATTCTCATGGAGGACGACTTTAAGCCCACAATTCAAAGCCAACGAAGGGTGAATCCTAAAATCTATGAAGTCATCAAAAAAGAGGTTATCAAACTTCTTAATGCGGGTATGATTAACCCTATTTCGGATTCACCATGGGTTAGTCCAGTCCATTGTGTGCCTAAGAAAGGCGGAATTACCGTTGTGCCCAATGCAAACAACGAGTTGATTCCTACCCGTCTCGTTACTGGGTGGAGAGTTTGTATAGACTACCGCAAACTCAATGATGCCACGAGAAAGGATCATTTCCCTCTACCTTTTATGGACCAAATGCTTGAACGTTTAGCGGGTAATGAATATTACTGCTTTCTTGATGGTTTCTCGGGTTATTTACAAATACCCATCGATCCCCAAGATCAAGAGAAGACAACATTCACTTGTCCCTATGGCACCTTTGCTTATAAAAGAATGCCTTTTGGCTTATGCAATGCCCCCGGGACTTTCCAAAGGTGCATGTTAGCTATATTCCATGACATGGTTGAGCAAACCATGGAAGTCTTCATGGATGATTTCTCGGTCTTCGGGGATTCCTTTTCTTCTTGCCTTGCCAATTTGGAACATATGCTTAAGCGGTGCGAAGACACTCGCCTTGTTCTGAACTGGGAAAAATGCCATTTTATGGTAAAAGAAGGCATTGTGCTAGGACACAAAATCTCTAATGCCGGTCTTGAAGTCGACCGTGCTAAAGTAGATGTCATAGCCAAATTACCTCCACCTTCAACCGTGAAGGGTGTGAGAAGTTTTCTGGGTCATGCGGGCTTCTATCGTCGATTCATTCAGGATTTCTCTAAAATCGCTCGCCCGATGACCCACCTCTTGGAAAAATATACTCCTTTTATCTTTTCTAAAGAGTGTATTGAAGCCTTCAATCTTCTTAAGGATAAGCTAACTAAGGCACCGGTCTTGGTTACCCCTAATTGGGAGCTACCCTTTGAATTGATGTGCGATGCTAGCGACTTCGCTATTGGTGCGGTTTTGGGACAAAGGATCAACAAACATTTCCAACCAATCCACTATGCTAGCAAAACAATGACGGGGGCTCAATTGCATTATACGACAACCGAAAAAGAGCTTTTAGCTGTTGTCTATGCTTTTGAAAAATTCCGCCCCTATCTTGTTTTATCCACCACCATCGTATACACGGACCATTCCGCGTTGAAGTACTTGATGACTAAACACGACTCTAAGCCAAGACTTCTTCGCTGGGTTTTACTCCTTCAAGAATTCAACATTGAAATTCGTGACAAGAAGGGTGCTGAAAACCTAGCCGCGGATCATCTGAGCAGACTTGAGGATCCATATCAAGGGGATCATCTGAACAAGACTCTTTTCCCCTTGAAACCTTAATGTCTATAAATCTTGTAACACCCCCAAATTTATACAACTCAGTACAGCGGAAGACTCGTTGGTGTTACGGGATAGCACATTACTCACATCATAGACAACGCATAAAAATCGCGTCGTTTAATAATAAATCATTTCCATTCATAATTATCAAAGTTACATCGGTCCCAAGTCATTATATTTCATACAAAGTTTTACAAAGTATTTGAATGGAAAATATTGTTTAAGTGCGGGCCATGAATTCTTGTCGTCTTCCCGAGAATTACCTTCAAGTACCTGAGATAAAACATGTTAAAGAAAAGGGTCAGCGATAACGCCGAGTGAATTCATAGAGTTTAATAAATTCCATCAATATAACTTTGGTATAAAATTAGTACCAAAAATCAATTCGTACAAATCATTGTAATAGGCCGTAAAATAGCCAAAATCATTTTATATAAATCCTTATCGAAAATCATAATATAGGCATTTGCCTTAAAAATTATTATACGAGCCAATGTCGTAAAAACATCATACAATACGTCTTATGACGTTGTATAAAATCAAATAAAAACCGTTATATGAATATGGTTATGAAAACCAAAACACAATCATAATATCATTAGTATGACCCTGTATTGCTAGTCAGGCAATACATCGTAATTCAAAGCGTCTAGTAGTATTTCGTCAGTTTTGGATTATTATAAGCCGCATGACATTGTTTCCTTACTAAACCAAAACGGGTAGCTAACCCGATACCAATTTTGCCCATCTAAATTAGCGTGTCGTCACAAAGGTCACGCTATGGAAATCTTCTCATACATAAATTCGCTTACCAATCAATGTGGCACGACGGGGATCAACCATCAAGGCGCGAACTGGGGTGATCGTCCCCAAATAGTACTATTAAATGCATAAGCGTCTACCAAATCCCGGTAGTTCACAATTCATGCTAATGGGACTTTTAGTGACATAACCTAACTTTAATAATCCATTTAATTTCATCTATCGGGTCCTTTAATCATTTATCGGGTCATACAATCAGGTCATTCAATCATTCGGGTCCAAATCAATAAACAAGCAATCGGGACAAATGGTGTCCAAACTTTTATAAAAACTAACATGTTATCTCCCTCGCGGGTTTATAAAACATTTATAAAAACATTTAAAAGAGTGCGAGGCTATGAACTCACGTTGATGTGGGAAGGCGGGTTATCGGCAACTCGGACGTACGGTACGTGCTTCAATCACTGAAACCTAGACAAATAATAATCGGTCTTAGACTCATGTCCAAAGACTTTATAAAAATAACAATTATGTATACATATGATGATTATATATATATGATGATCAAGTGGGTTTCCATATTCTCATTTACTCATTTTTGTGTTATGTGTCGATAACTTTTATACTAGCTTACTAGTTTTACCCATTTACGTGTTTTAAGTCCAATAAACTTATTATAGGTTCTTTAACTTGTTTTAATCCATTTTATACCTATATTATCAGTATGTATACTTTCCAAGTTGGGCCTAAATGGGTTAAGCCCAATAGATTCTTTTTACTAGTTTTTATCCTATTTAGTCCATTTATTAGTCCAATATGTTTATTTAACTTGTTAATGTCCGTATGTCCTATAGTTCGGGTTTTTATCGGTTTTTACTTGTTATACATGTCTATATATCAGTATATAAGTTTTATAAAGTTTTCATTAGACGGGTCCAACCATCTAAGTTTTATTTAACAAAAACGTTAATTTTACGACGATAGCCGAAAAAGTAGTAAAAATTCAAGTTTATAGTTTTATAACTTATAAAACTTAACAAGTTACCATTTTTATAAAATGTCCACTTATTTAACCTTTTACATATTTATATAAGTAAAATCCATAAGTTAGTGGGTTTTCTTTTATATTTTATACTATTAAATTTTGAGTGCTTATATAATAGTATTATACATTATTTTCCAAAATCTGATTTTTATCTTCACTTTCACCAAAACTGCCATATCTTGAGTTCTATATGGAGATAGAAGCTCAAATTTTTATCACATAAACTACATGATATGTGCTACATTTAACTCTTCTATAGCTACTGTTGAATCATCTTCTAAATATTTTCTAAAAATCGTCCAAAATAGTAACCTCAGATTTATACCCTAAACTTGTTTTGATCATATCTCACTCATTACAATGATTCCATTGCATGGCCAACTCTCACATGTGTACAAGACATATAGCTTACTGTAAATCCATTCTACTTCATCATTTTATCAGTCCATGACCTGTTTCTTTACTGTTTTATACAGCCATCAAATTTAACCAAGATTTTAACCTTGTTTCTTATGGTTTTTCACCTTTTTAATCATGTTTATCAACAACAAATCCCCACATAACATTTTTATCATCATATAATCATCATATACATATACAATAGGAAATAAAATACATGTTTACATAATCAAAATAACAAGAATATAAGGAGGACAATCTTTATACCACCATGATGATGTAGGTTGATCAAAACATGGATTTTTGATGGAGAAACTTGTGATGCACCAAGACCATCTTCATGACCACCATGCTTCATGAACTCCTTGTGGAAAATCAGCCCTACTACTCCATGAAAACTCCTCCTTTGATGTTATAACTTGCACTAATCTTTATCTTTTTGAATGGAGATTAACATATGTTGATTATAACATATGTTTATGGTTAAAATTTGTATGAAAGGGGTATTTTGGTGGAGATGAGGGACGGCCAAAATGGGGAGGGTGAGAGAAGTTTGAGTGGATTTGCATGAGAGAAATGAAAACCATGGTTTGTGTTTGTGGTTTTGTGTTGTGAAAGGCTTACTAGTTAAGCTATCATGACAAGTGTTAAAAATGACACCAAGTTGGTGTGTTGGAGAGTTGTAGCCGTCCCATGTAAGCTAGTGGGGTGGGACAATGTATTTTGTCCCATCTCACTAGTTTACGGGTATTCCTCGATTCTAGTTTCCTCGATTGGCGTGCCCTCGGGTCGTTTTACAAAAAACGTTTTTATAAATTATGAATCACCGTCACAAAACGAATCCAATAAAAATTGTCTCATCAAAAACGGAGTTCGAAAACGTAAATACGTAATCCTAGGGTTTCCGTTTTAGTCGTAAAAGACGTTAAAATAAAATCGTAAGTCCTAATCTCTTCTCGTAAATTTGTGAGTTTATGAACCAACACAAATTTAAAACTCCAAAATAATATTCACAGATAAATTTATTTTCTGAAATGTCGGACTGTCACAAAAAATGGTGTATGTAAACGTAAGCACGTAACGTAGAATCCTCCGGTTTAAACGTAGTCGATGCTACTTCAAGACGTAAATCCAAATTTCTTCCCAAAAATATGTGAGTTCATATTGTAAATTGTTTTTAAATAATATTGAGAATAAAATATCAATCATAAATTGACGGATTGTCACAAATCTCAATCTTGATGGCACCCCGTGGTTTGCCGATATTGCAAACTATTTAGCGGGTGGTGTTCTCATCAAAGGGTTAACATCCCAACAAAAGAAGAAGTTCTTGCACGATGTTAAGACTTACTTTTGGGATGACCCTTTTCTATTCAAACAATGCGCTGACTTGATTATTCGCCGATGTGTTGACGGACCGGCCGCTTTGGACATTCTCCACGCTTGCCACAAAGGACCCATCGGTGGTCACTTTGGTCCCAACTACACCGCCAAAAAAGTGTTTGATTCGGGATTCTATTGGCCCACCATTTACCGTGATGCTCACGAGATGGTTAAACATTGTGATGCTTGCCAAAAACAAGGCAAGATCACATATAAAGATGAGATGCCTCAAAATTTCATTCAAGAATGTGAAATCTTTGATGTATGGGGCATCAACTTTATGGGGCCATTCCCTTCTTCTAAAGGCAACAAATACATCCTTGTCGTTGTCGACTACGTTTCTAAATGGGTTGAAGCCAAAGCTTTACCCACTAACGACGCGAGGGTGGTTTGTAAATTCTTGAAAGAACTGTTTGCTCGTTTCGGTGTTCCTCGTGCTATTATCAGTGACCGCGGGACTCATTTTTGGAACGATCAATTTGCAAGAGTCATGGCTAAGTATGGTGTCAATCACCGTCTTTCCACCGCTTATCATCCTCAAACCAACGGTCAAGCCGAGATATCCAACCGTGGATTGAAGAGAATTTTGGAACGTACTGTGGGAGAGCATCGTGCCTCGTGGGCCGATAAACTTGATGATGCTCTGTGGGCTTTCCGTACCGCCTATAAGACGCCGATTGGTTGTACACCTTATCGTCTTGTGTACGGGAAAGCTTGCCACCTCCCTATCGAGCTGGAACATAAGGCATACTGGGCCTTGAAGTGGGCTAACTTCGACATCAACAAAGCTGGTGATTTTCGCAAGATTCAACTCAACGAGCTACAAGAATTGAGGAATCAAGCTTACGAGAACTCATTGATCTACAAGGAGAAGACCAAGATTATCCATAATACTAAAATCAAGAACCGAGAGTTCCACGTTGGTGATCAAGTCTTACTCTTTAACTCTCGGTTGAAGATCTTCTCAGGCAAGTTGAAGAGCCGCTGGTCTGGTCCATTCACCATCGCCAATGTTTTTCCCTATGGCACCATTGAGCTTTCTCAGCCTAATGGGCCCAACTTCAAGGTGAATGGCCAGCGCTTGAAATTGTACTTTGGTGAGGACATCTCTCAAGAGATGATTCCATCCCTCACCACGTTTCCCTTGAATTAGTTCGGGACCGAGTCAGGCTCGCGACTCGGTTAACAAAAACAAGCGCTCCTCGGGAGGCAACCCGAGTATCTATCCCTCTTTCCCGTTTTTCATCCTAAGTGTAGGGGGAGCTATATAGGTTGCTTGTTTTTTGGATGGTGATGTGATTACAGGGATACATGCACTCTTGGAATCTTTGAAGAACCGTGTTCCCATGTTATCCGCAATACCGGTTCTATCTCTCAACTATCGTGATTCAGTTGTCTTCATATTCACATTTGAAATTGATCACTTTAGTCGTCTCTTCCTTAGCTTGATTTAACCAACGTGCACAATGTCATAAGTGTAGGGGAGACTTTTTCCCACATGCTTAAACATTGAGGACAATGTTTATCTTAAGTATAGGGGAGACTTCTATCGAAGTTTTAAGTGGACTTTTCCATGAAAATGCCTTCATTAACCGGAAAATCATCTTTTTTAACATTTTTCAAATTTTTTATTAACTTTGGCCGTGTAGTCGTAATTTTTAAATTTTTATCGTTGCTTTCATATGTATATATCCCGAAATAAAGTCAAAAATATTAATAAAATGGTGTAGCTAGTTTTGAAATCTTTGACATATTAGGCCCGTTGCGATTATTTTGACTCAACCCGAATAGACTTATCCAAGTTTATTCTAGCTAGTATCCTTAACCATGTAGACCTTAGTTGGTTTATTAGGCTAAGCATCCACGAATCTCATTACTTGAGATTTTAAATTGTGGAGGACGAGAAATGATAGAGTCAATTATAAGTCGGTATTCTTGCACAAGCTCACTTGGTGTAATTATTTGCCTATTCTCCCATCACTTGCTAATAATTTATCTGCAATAAGTAAGGTCGTACGATTTGAAAGGTTACTTAGCTTCTAGCCCAAGATCGTTTAAAAGTTGCTCGGTAATGATAAGAGTTCATAGCCAAGGCATAACTTATGAAGCGGGGCACGAAGATTGGCGAGTCCGAAAAGGCCCTAACAAGGCATGAGGATTCCATTTTATTGCTAAAGATCCAAGGTGATGTGAAAAGCATTATTCCCAAAATCGATATGAAGGATCAAGACTCACGACGAAAAGCAATCAACTACCATAAAGATCATGGAGAAGTCTATCCGAAAAGACCCTAACAAGGTATGAGGATACATAGATCCAAGTCCGAAAAGGAGGCGGATCGTTGTATCTCAAAATCCCAATTAGAGATTGAAGAAATAATCATGAAGTCGTGGTCAACAAAGTTGGAGTACCCCTCAAAAGTCTCCAAGAGAAGAAACTCTATTAACGAAGAGAAGACCATTATCTCAAGAACGTCTCTCGAAGATATGAAGTATGAAGTACATGCCAAATATCGGTCCGAGAAAGGTCTCAAATCGTGAACCAAGTTATGCCAAGATATGAACTTTTTGATATCCCGAGAAGCAGTTTTAAGAGATTTTGTCCTTTAGCTAACTATTAATCAAATCGTTCTACTTTGCTTTCAGCCTAAATAAACTATCGAAATAAGTCCAAAAATGCATCTTCATGATCATTCTAAGACAAAAAAAATATAAGAGATACACCTAGGAATAAGGGAGTTTAAGCATTTAATTAAGCCATGTGTGTAAGTGTTTGAATGGCTAACTTATAATAACAATGATCTCGTCTTTAAGCTTAGTTTGGGGAACGTGAAACTTGAGGATGATAAATCTTCGCAGCACCAAAGCCCTAATGTAAGTCCTCGATCTCTTTGCAAGTTATTTCCATCCTTTAGTTTATTTTAAAGTTTTAGTTTCTCTTAGTACTTTAATTTTTGTGTAGTAGAATGATTAATAAGGCCAAGGTTGATTAATTATGAGAAAAATGTAAATTTGCTTTATCACTAAGCATTGCATGAGGGCATGGCAATGGTTAAGTGTAGGGGATTTGATAGGTGTGAAAACACCCATCCTTTTACCACTTATTTCTTGCTAAAACAAGACCAAAACACGTATTTAATGTCATTTGTTTGGAATTATGCGTGGTTTGTGTGTTTGTTGTGTTTTCAGAGCCGACCGGATAAATATTGGAAAAAACATGGGATTGCACGGGTTTTATCGAGGAAAAAGACGAAAAGATGAAGTCTATAGTCCAAGAGGTGCAAAAGATTTGAAGTTAATGGGCCTATTTGAAGATTTATCGAAGAAAAGGACCAAAGACGGAAGATTTACCTATGTCGAAGAAACTCAAGTCTATTAAATGAAGAAATTAAAAGACGAGTTGAAATTATTCGTCGACAAATCCCGAATCAAAATCGAAAACGTTAACTTTTCTGAAAAGACGAGAAGACATAAAGAAAGGAAGAAAGCCCACTCATCAACCAAGGGAGAAGCCTATAAATACTCCTCCCATTCAAGACTCCACTAGTTCTTTTTCTGTTATTTTCTTTCCGAGTTCTTAGGAAGAAACCATCTCCCTTAAGGAGTGGTTTCCATTTTTCTTTGATTTCTCCCAATCTTGTAAGTTTGATCTTTCCATTTGTTTGTTGAATCTTAAATCATTAATACAAGTCTACTTTTAATCTTTCCATCATCTTGTTCTTCATCTCTTTTTGATTCTAAGTTCTTAAGTTTTATTTTATTGGATTGATCATAAAAAGTAAGTGGGTTTTGCGATTTTGTTGTTTTGGATTCAAGATTTCTATGAGTAAATGATTAGTGGTGAAATTGGTTTGAGTTTTGATTAAAAACTTGTTAAGTTTTGGTGTTAAATTTGTGCCTGTGTAATCCCCTGTTCTCGCGCTATAGTTACTTTTCTTGCCCAGATTCCGTATAGGGATTTGTGGGTTTTCTGATTGATTCGGAATCTTCATTATTCTGGGTCAAGGTTATACTAATTTTACTTACTCGGAATATCAATTATTCCGAGTGGGTTTAAATTTATCTTGGTTATTCGGAATAACCATTTATTCCGAATAGAGTTCGATTTCTTTGGTAATTTGGAATTTCAAGTTATTCCGCATAGAGCATTTTTTGACTTTGTTGATTACTCGGAATATTATATTATTCCGCATAGAGATCATGTCAAAACATTCCGAGTAGAGTTTAAAATTTTTGGTGGAGACTCGGAATATTAATTATTCCGAGTAGTGCTCCTTTTAAAAAATATTCCGGATTGAGTTGTTATTCCGCATAAGTGTATCTTTCAAATTATTCCGCATAGCTCTCTTTTCAAATATTCCGCATAGGGTTGTTCTTTCAATTATTCCGCATAGAGTTTTCTGTCCCAACATTCCGCATCACCAAATTATTCCGCATAAGCACAATTTATTCCAGGTAGAGATTTATTCCGAGTAAGGCCATTATTCCGAGTAGAGCACTATATTCAACATAGCAGTATTATTCCGAGTAAGAGCAGACATTCCGAATAGAGACTCCCAGTTTTATTTTTCATAAAGGTATTTACTTACTGTTTCATTTAAATTCTGGATTTATTTTCAGTTCTTGTTTCTAGTTTAATTTTATTATTACTTGCCCTTATCATTTTAGTAGATTTAGATCAAAGCTCCCCCTTTTTAGTCACCAATTACAACTATTCCACTTTTGACCGTGATCAATTCGAGAAGATACCGAGAACGAAACAACGACATATATCAATTGGGTACGAGCAACGCAAAGAGAGATCTTGCAAGCAAAAACCTTTTATTAACTAAAATAACAGTTATTACATGCCAAAATTTGCTAAGATGTTCAAGGATTTACTCTCCAACAAGGAAAAATTGGTTGATTTGCCCAACACATCCCTTAATGAAAATTGTTCCGCCGTCCTACTTAAAACCTTACCAACAAAACTTGGAGATCTGGGGCGCTTCTTGATACCTTGTAATTTTCCCGGGGTGGAAAATTGCATGGCTTTGGCGGATCTAGGGGCAAGCATTAACCTCATGCCTTTATCGGTTTGGAAAAAACTCTCTCTTCCCGAGCTCACTCCCACTAGGATGACACTTGAGTTAGCCAACCGTACCATAGCTTACCCCGTAGGTATCGCGGAGGATGTGTTTGTAGGTGTGAATAAGTTTACATTTCCGGCCGACTTTGTAGTGGTTGATTATGACATGGACCCTAGAGTTCCTTTGATTGTTGGTAGACCGTTTTTGAGAACGGGTCGTACTTTGATAGATGTGGCGGCGGGAGAACTAATTATGAGAGTAGAGGATGAGAAAGTGGTGTTTAAGTT
The DNA here is from genome assembly GCA_025667525.1 of Glebionis coronaria. Taxonomy (NCBI): domain Eukaryota; kingdom Viridiplantae; phylum Streptophyta; class Magnoliopsida; order Asterales; family Asteraceae; genus Glebionis; species Glebionis coronaria. Next base: position 162,179,840 of record CM046879.1, read on the forward strand.
AGGGAAAGTTTGTGATAAGAAAGAGATTAAGGAGTCTAAACCTTGTGAGACTATTAACATAGTTGATGTGCTAGATGAGGTGTGTGATGAGCATTTTCATGACGCTTGCAAGAGTAATAGTGAGGATATGCCCCATGTTGGAACTGTGGCCTCAATTGCTCCCTCTTTAACACCTTTTGGAGAGAGTGATTTCCTCTTGGAGGAATTTGAGTCTAACTTTCTTGGTAATGATGTCTAACACCCCCAATTTACATTGCGCAGCGGAAATACACAATTGGGTGCTAGACACAAGCATCATCACACAAGGTATATTGAACGACTCAAAAGTGAGACGTTTACACAAAATATGAACATGATTTTCATAGATGGTCTAAAACATAAATTTCATCCCATGATTGTACTGACACGACACCAGAGTAAAGCGTTTAGTCCCCATGGATCTCGACCAACAACCAACAAGTTTAGTACAGTACATCAACATAAAGTAAATTGTTTAACATTAAAAGGAAGAAACAGTTTTTAGACCAACATTCTTCCAAAAGCCAAGCCACAACCTCCACAGAAAAGCTCCATGCTCCATCACTTCCTATTACCTGAAATACATGCATAAAACGAGTCAACAATAATGTTGAGCGAGTTTATAGGTTTATCAAATCACATTTGAACACAAGAATAAAATCAATCATAATCATTTATAAATTGTCGTACACACAATCTATATTCAAGGCAGTAATAATAATGATATTAAACAAACATTGTATTTAAGCTCATGACACCGACCCCTTAACCAAATAGTCACCCACGCCAAATGCCGGCATGACTAGAATAAAACCATTGCCCCTCTAGGGTATCAGCTGCTAGAATACCACAATCTTATTCACATAAAATTATCCTTCCCAGCGGGTTACTCAACGCAATGCCCTGGTCTCAGATAGGGTGGTCAACCCAATAGTACTATCATTAGAATAAGCGGCTATTCCCGACTCACAACATCAAGTCAGAAGATAGTTAACGGCTCATGAATTTAGGGTCTTTAGCAACAAGTTACTCAATACAATGAAATCAACTTTATGCAACATTCGGGTCCAACAATTACTCATGACTTGTGTTCATTTATTTTCAAATAGCATGTATCCCCCTCGCGGGAATAAAACATTTAGTAGCTGCATAAAAAGCGAGGCTACAGACTCACCTTAGTATAAGAGATCTAGCGAGATGATCGTCGACGATAAGTCGCGTTCATTAATAATGACTCGAGAAATAAATAATACATAACAACATCAAACTCAAACTCATAAAACCACAATAAACTTGAGAGAAAACGATATAAATAACTTCATTATACTTTACTACACATTTACTTTACCATTTTATACTTTTAACAAAGTCCGTCGGCACATACTACATATACTAGCTTATTTACCCCTTTTAAACTTGTCAACCGTTTATGAAACGACTCGATAAACTAACTTACTATATACAGAAAGTCCTCCTACAAGTTTATCAAATGAAATTACTTTTAAAGTCCTTTACCCGACTCATTTTCAAACTACAAAATCCGGACAGATTTACGTTAATTTTTCATACAACCGTTTTAACTTCTTTAAACAACTCCGTTTACAAAACCGACACTCGGGTTTTAAAGTAAACTCAACCTATAAAGTAAACACCTCATTATCAGTAGGTTACATATTTCAAAACTTCCATTTAGAGTCCCCGAGATTCGATCCAAATATCGACAACAACTATTTGTAGTGCCGATACTCGTCTCCCGGTACACGATCATTCAAAACATCATAATTTCGCGCTCGTTTGGAGCTAGAAGCTCTACCTTATATCAAATCGAAGCTAATAAAATTATATACAACCCTAGGCTATAAGTTAAGCCATTTTCAAAACATAAAAATTCGGATTTTACACTTTACTTACTGTTATAAAATGACTACCAAAATCTTGTACAAAATCAACTTTTTGATCAAAACCAACCATAAAAATGATCATTACTATACCCTAATATCATCATATATGAACCATAACATCTAAATCATAATCAAAATTAAAACCTTTAGATCAAAATAAAGTTTTTAACAAAGATTCTTGCAAGAACCACCATGGATCATGTTAAAAACACCATGCATGATCATGGCTTCTACCTACCAACATCAAGAAAAAAAATGCTTGCATGTAAGAATTACTTATACCAATGTGATCCTTGATCAATTCTAAGAGTGGGTCTAGCTTTGGTTTAGCTCAAATCATCCTCAAACTTGAGTAAAAATTGAAAATGTATGAATTTGTGTAGGTGGTGGGTGTTTCGGCAAATAGAGATAGAAAGAAAGAGATGGAGAAATTTTTTAGTGGAAGATTTGTGATGTGTGTGTTTGATTTGGGTTTTTATATAGTGGAGTAGGGACCTTGGTTGCAATTTGGCAATAGTTGTGACTAAAAATGTAAATAATTAGCTAAAAAGCGGGAAATAACTATTAGTCAATTTTCAAAATATTTACGGGGCTCGGGTTTCATAAAGATACTTTTAAAAATTTAAAACATACCTCAAAAATAATAATATCGACTCTCGACTCGACTTAACACGTCATTTAAAATAAAACCTCAAAAATAATAAAAATCGAACAACTGACAATAAAACGTAAAATATTTTGCATCCATCGACATCACGCTTGCTAATACTCCTTATACTTAATAAATATAAAATATAGACCTTCCAACATCGGTTTAAACTTAAACCTCCAAAATAAATATAGTTCAAACTCATCCAAAAATTTCAAAAATAAATGTAAAATAAGATTAAGCAATGACCTCGGTTTTGGGTTGTCACATCCCCCCCTTCTTAAAAGAAGCGACGTCTGCGGCGCTTAATCCTTCCTAAACAAATGAGGATACTTGTCCTTAAAGAAATCCTCACGTTACCACGTAAACTCTGGCCCACGTCTAGAGTTCCATCTCACTTTCACAATCGGAATTCTACTATGCTTCAACTTCTTAACTTCCCTATCCATTATCTCTGCAGGTTCCTCTATAAAATGCAACTTATCATCAAGTTGAATATCCTCCAATGGAATGACCACATCCCTTTCAGCTAAACACTTCTTCAGATTAGACACATGAAAATTATTATGAATAGCCTTAAGCTCATCAGGCAATTCTAACTTATAAGCCACCAATCCAATCCTTTGGATAATCTTAAATGGTCCAATATATCTCGGGCTCAACTTTCCTCTCTTTCCAAAACGAATTACTCCTTTCCATGAAGATACTTTCAACATAACCATGTCTCCTACTTCAAACTCCAACGGTTTCCTTCTGTTATCAGCATAACTCTTTTGTCTACTTCTGGCAGATAACAAACGCTTCTTAATTTGTACAATCTTTTCAGTGGTCTCAAATATCATTTCAGGCCCAGTCAATTGACTTTCTCCTACCTCACTCCAACACACTGGTGATCTACACTTACGTTCATACAAAGCTTCAAATGGTGTGGCTTTAATACTAGCATGATAACTATTATTGTACGAAAATTCAACCAATGGCAAATGATTATCCCAACCATTTCCAAAATCAATCACACATGCACGAAGCATATCCTCTAACGTTTGAATCGTTCTTTCACTTTGTCCATCAGTTTCCGGATGATATGCTGTACTTAAACATAACTCTGTTCCCATTGCTTTCTGCAAAGACTTCTAAAATTCTGAAGTAAACCTACTATCACGATCAGAAATTATCGACAAAGGCACACCATGTCGACAAACAATCTCCTTCACATACACTGTTGTCAACCTCTCCATACTATATGTCTTCTTCATTGGAAAAACGTGAGCAGACTTAGTCAATCTATCTACAATCACCCATATCATATCACTACCATTTACAGTCCTTGGCAAACCTGTCACAAAATCCATTGTAATCTTCTCCCATTTCCACTCAGGAATCTCAGGTTGCACTAATAATCCAGACGGTTTCTTATGTTCAGCCTTCACCTTCGCACAAGTTAAACACTTATTAACATATTGTGCTATATCTGCCTTCATATTCGGCCACCAATAAACTTTCTTAAGATCTTGATACATCTTGTCCGATCCAGGATGTATTGAATACTTCAACTTATGAAATTCATTTATCACTAAATCTCGCACCCCTAGCGAACCTTCCTCAGACGGACTCAATGGTAACCAAATCCTATTCTCAAAATACTTCAATCCATTCGACCTTACTTCAAACAATGGTTTCAACATTCAACCCAAATTTTCTGCCTCAACGTTCTCTTCCTTCAAACCATTAGCTTGGGCTTTCAGTATCGCTTCTGTCAAATCAACACTTTCCATCATTGCCAAAGCTCTAACTCTTATAGACTTATCTCTTTCCTTTCTACTAAGTGCATCAGCTACCACATTCGCTTTACCTGGATGGTAACGAATCTCGCAGTCATAATCACTCAGCAACTCAACCCATCTCCTTTGCCTCATATTCAATTCCTTTTGATCCAAAGTATATTGCAAACTCTTATGATCAGTGAAAACCACACACTTGGTTCCATACAAGTAGTGTCTCCACAGCTTTAAAGCAAAAATAACAGCCCCAAGTTCTAAATCATGCGTAGTGTAATTCTCTTCATTCTTCCTTAATTGTCTCGATGCATACGCTATTACTTTCTCCCTTTGCATCAATACAGCTCCAAATCCTTTATGAGACGCGTCACAGTACACTACAAAATCCTCAGATCCTTCTGGCAAAGACAATATCGGCGCAGAACACAACTTATCCTTCAACATACTAAATGCAGATTCCTCTTCCAATCCCCATTCAAACACTCGATTCTTTTCCGTAAGCTTACTCAACGGCTTAGCAATTAACGAAAACTTCTCAATAAACCTTTTATAATACCCAGCCAAACCAAGAAATTGGCGAACTTCAGTCGGCGTCTTCGGCACAGACCAATCCTTAATTGCCTCAATCTTAGCAGGATCCACACGAACACCTTCACTATCAATCACGTGCCCCAAAAATTGCACTGATTTCAACCAAAATTCACACTTAGAGAATTTCGCATACAGCTTCTCATTCTTCAACAATTCCAAAATTATTCTCAAATGCTTATCATGTTCCTCTTCACTCTTGGAATAAACGAGAATATCATCAATGAATACGATAACAAACTCATCCAAATATGGCTTACATACACGATTCATCAAATCCATAAATACAGCATGCGCATTTGTTAACCCAAAAGGCATCACTTGAAATTCGAAATGTCCATATCGAGTACGGAAAGCTGTTATAGGAATATCTTCTTCCCTAACTCTTAGTTGATGATACCCAGATCTCAAATTGATCTTCGAGTATACACAAGAAGCTTGCAACTGATCAAACAAATCATCAATCCTCGGCAGTGGATACCGATTCTTGACAGTCAATTTGTTAAGCTCTCTATAATCAATACACATTCTAAAAGAACCATCTTTCTTCCTAACAAACAAAACAGGCGCACCCCACGGCGACGAACTCGGTCTAATAAATCCCTTATCCATCAATGCCTTCAATTGATCAGATAATTCTTTCATCTCAGATGGAGCTAGACGATACGGTGCACGGGCAATAGGAGCAGCACCCGACACTAAATCAATACGAAACTCCACTTCACGATGCGGCGGTAATCCTGGCAATTCCTCAGGGAAAACCTCAGGATACTCTCTAATTACAGGCGCATCCTCCAATTTCCTTTCATTCACACCATCATTACTTATCTATGCAAGAAACACATCACAACCTGCTTCTATATACCTCATCATCTTTAAACAAGAAACAACTCTCAAACGAGAAGTACATTCATCTCCTTTCACAGTCAATACCCTATTCCTTAGTGGTATCTGAACTAATCTTTCTCCACAAACAATTACTACACCATTACCAACTAACCAATCCATTCCAACAATCACGTCAAAAGATCCTAATTCTATGGGCATCAAATCAATACTAAACACATAATTACCTAACCTCAAGGAACAACCTTTCAGTATAGAACTAGTGCTTACAACCTTACCATCAGCTAACTCCACATTATAACTAGTTGTCAATCTCACTGGTTCTCTATCCAATAGCTGACTGAATCTAACATCAACGAAACTTCTATCGGATCCAGAATCAAATAACACACTAGCATAACAAGCATCAAGTAAGAACGTACCAGTCACCACATTCGGCCCTTGAGGTTTGTCAGCATCTCCCATGACATAGGCTGGAGCAGCAATCCCAGCAGCAACAGTGATGTGTCGTGGATAGTATATGTGATTTATTTAAGATTACGTTATAGGGTAAATTAGAAAATTACCTTTAGGAAAAAGTAATAGACTAATAATACCAATGACGAATTCAATTAAACACGTGAGTGTGTCGAGTTCGTTGTACACGAAGATCTTATGAATTTGAGACGTTTTGTTTTGATTTGGACAATCGATTTGAATTGGTTATCAGTTTTTAAACTACAATTAAAATCTACTAATTTAAAGCTATTTAAAATTAACCTAAAGTGCATGAATCGTAAACCCCGCCTATTTTAAAATTCTACAAACAATTACTTAAAATAAACACACTAATTTAAAATTTAAACTAATTAAAAATCTTAAAAATTTAATCTATTTATTAATCTATTAAAAATAAATCTATTAAATTAAAACAACTATAAAACTAATCTACTTTTAAAACTAATAAGCTATATTAAAAATCACTTAAAATAAATTTATTTAGAAACTAATTTAATATTAAACTAAAATTATAAAAATCTATTTAGTTAAACTTTTTAAGTAAATTAAAAAAAAACATTTTTTTTATTTTTTTTATTTTTTTTAAACTACTTATTTTTAAGAATTTACTTTAATTAAACTTTAAAAGTAAAAAAACGTGACAAAGTTTAATAGACTAAAACAAATACAGCCAGCTAGATTAACACTATATTAATGAAAGAAAGGGAAATAAAAGCAAAATAGCCTAGAGCTCAGCTGGTAAACACTCTATGCCTGTGACCAGGAGGTCACAGGTTCAAACCCCATACGGGACATAATTTTTTGGAATTAATTTCTTTTTGCCAGATAAATAAAAACAGTCACAGGAGTGACTTATGAAAGCTTATTGGCTTATAGTTGTGAGGACAACAGCTTATTGAGCTTATCAGTCAATTTGGACTGATAAGCTTAATCTTTGTTAAGCAGTAATTAAGCAGTTACAATCAAATATGACCCAATGAAATATCAGTCAAGGATAAAAACTGAACTTAAGCAGCAAAGCATACCCAAAATCAAACTGAATCTTAAACAATATTCAGCAAGATCAAAGAGGACTGAACATTAAACAGTAACACACAACTTCAGATATCCAACGAAAAGATGAGCAGTAGGTTGAACATTCAACGCATTAACAAACATAACTCAAAATCAGTTCAAATTTAAATCAGTTACAGGAACAAATAACACAACATTATATTTAAGCTAAAACCAATTAATCAGAAACTTAATTCACGAAATCTATAAGAGCACTTAACAATATATCATTTATCCAAAAAGCAGGTTAACAACTTACTTCTATAACTAAAATAACAGACAGTAAACAACTCAATGTAAACTAAATCAAACAGTTTAACATTCAGTCACTAAACCAGATAAATCCTAAAAGTCTTAATATCAACTAATTAAATTCTACACCAAAACATATACTATAACTTCAATTACCAAAATCGTCAAGCATTTAAACATTTAACTATATCACATAAGTAAAAAGCTTATAAATCATCATCACAGTCAACTCAAAAACTCAGATATAATTAAAATAAAACATGAAAAGAAAATAAAACCTTATGAGATAACCGTTGAGGAGTAGGATTGCGCTGAGCATCCTATGAACCGAAAACTAGACCACCATTAACCTCCTTATGGACCACCAATAATCGAACGAACCACCAAATTTCACCATCAATTATCATCCGACCCATGAAACTCAGTCAAACCAAATCACTTTATCACTTATCCAGTAGGGATAAGAGTGAATCCAAACTTCACTTTAAATATTAACTATAAACTATTAATTAGTTTATAATTAACATATTAATATTATTCTTATGAAACGGGAATCAAGATTAGTTTGTAAAAATCAATTAAAGCAGTTAAGTAAAGTAAAATGAGACACGAATAAAATGCAACAAACTGATTCTTTTATTAACTTTCCAGAATATTACAAAGCTTTAAAAAGAAATACAACAATTATCCTAAATCTATTTCTACAGAGTAACATTAAAAAGTAAAGAAAGGATAATTTTTACAAGATAATTGGGGGTTTTTATAGCCTCCCCAATGGCTTGTTGGTGCGAATATTCGGATCTTTCAAGGGATATTCCCTTTTCTTCTCAGCCTTTGATCTTCAATTCTTTATTCTCTCTCCTGTTTTGGGTTGATCGGACGGATGAGGTGATTCACAATAGCACACGGATCGCCAACGTGGCATCCGTGTGCTAGTAGTGCTTCTTTCAAGCGCTCTGATTGGTGGGATTTGAGGAGTGATGTGTAGCATCCAATAATAAAACACCACGTAACCATGCTTCTCCATACCCTCTCTTCCTAAAAACTTGGGGGTTTTAATCCCTTTGATGTGAATTACTTGATTAAATGAGAAGCCCTATGTAAAACTTATTTTTTTACCATCTAGGGTTTCTTGAACAGTGGGTTTATTTACTGGTTTGGTGTGAGATTGGGGAAGAAGAATGAAACTTCGTTTGTAAAGAAGTAAATATAAAATGTGTGTGGGGAATGAATAAAGATGTGTGGGTGAGAATAAAAAACGTGTGGGTTTATTTATGACTGAGTGGAACGGTTGTATATTAAATACATATGGAAGATATTTGGTGAGTGGGTCAGTGACGTGTGGTTAAAAAAACGTAACATGTGAATCTCACATTTAAGTGTTTAAAATGTAAACCCTAAGGCCCAGTATCCTTTCATTCGTTTCATTTAATCTTGGGCTTGGGCCCAAATAATGAAAAAATTTCTAACCGTGTATAATTACCACTTTTTGGGCCTAATGGACTCATATTGGAACTTCAAGCAACTTTTTAATTTAAATGGGCTTTTGAGCCCATTTATCCCATTGTGGGACCCACTTGGCCCGTTTACTTGATAAATGATTAAATCCACTCATGTCGAGCTCGATTTTGGCTTCTTCAATCTTTTTCTTCAAACTCGTGTCGATTTTTGTCGGTTTTCGCGAACTTGGTACCTACACACATGAAAACAAGAAACAAGCATATCCAAGGCATATTTGATATAATTCATGCAATATTTCATTGTTTTAAGCTACAAATGATATGAGTAAAAACACTCATATCAAATTCCCCCATGCTAAGCAATTGCCGTGTCCTCACGCAATGATAAAATAAAACTATAGCTACACCATTATTCAACTTTTGACATTTTATTTTGCAAAGACATAAAATAACTTTAAGGATCATAAAAGCTCAAATAGATTCATCGTCCTCGACTTTTCACTTTTCCATGCCAAGTGCAAAAACAAGATCATTGTTATTATAAGTTGGTAGACTAACACGAACTCATGTGGGCCAATTATTTACTTAGACTCCCTTATTCCTAAGTGTATCTCTTATTTTTTATTGTTGTCTTGAATGATCACGAGGATGCATTGTTGACTTATTTCGAGAAATTTATTCGGCCTAAAATAAAGTGAACGATTTAATCAATAGTTAGCTAAAGGACAAAATCTTTTAAAACTGCTTCTCGGGACTTCATAAAGTTCATATCTTGGCATAACTTGTTTCGCGATTTGAGACCTTTCTCGGACCGATTTTTGGCAATGACTTTATACTTCCAACCTTGAGAGACGTTCATGAAATAATGGTCTTCTCTTCATATAGGAATTTCTTCACTTGAAGTTTTGAGAGATTCATACTTGAACCACGACTTCTTCATTTTTCTTCAATCTTTATTTGGGATTTTGATTTACAACGATCCGCCTCCTTTTTGGACTTGGCTTCATTTATCCTCATACCTTATTATGGTCTTTTTGGATAGACTTCTCCATGACTTTTTGGGAGTATTTTGCTTTTCGTCGTGTGTCTCGATCCTTCATATTGATTTTTGATAAATGATTCTTCACATCACTTGAGATCTTTAGCAATAAAACATAGCCCTCATGTCTTGTTAGGACCTTTTTGGACTCGCCAATCTTCGCATCCCGCTTCAATAAGTTATGCCTTGGCTATGAACTCTAATCCATACCGAGCAACTTTTAAACGATCTTGGGCTAGAAGCTAAGTAACTTTTCAAATCGTTCAACCTTATTTATTGCAATTAAATTTATTAACAAGCGATGGGAGAATAGGCTTATAATTAACTCACATAAATTCCCGAAAGAATACCAAACTTATAATTGGCTCTATCATCTCTTGTTCTCCATATTGTAAAATTCCAAAAATGTGAAATCAATGGATACTTAGCCTATTAAATCAAAGTTTTGGGTTTTCAAGTCATCTACAGGATCTTGCATCTTCTTATACTTTTGCAAGTTTTAGAATTTGCGTTTTAAAGTTCCCTTGATAAACGACTTTCTAGGATCAATTATAGGAGCTTGCGAAAAGTTCTTGTTCTTAACTCGTATGAATTAAGACTTTCACGTTTTAAAGCTCCCTATATAATAGCCTAGCAAAACTTAATTCAAATACGTTAAGGAAAAGCTAAGGTTAAAAACCAAGTCGAGTCAAAAACTATTCTTATTTTCACCAACGGAAAGCTTACATTCGTGTCAAAAACACTTATTTTATTTATTAAAACTTAAAAATAACACTAAAAATTTTAAAATTTTATGAAAAATGAGAAGACAATACATTTGGACACGACAAAAGCAATAACAAGCGATTATATCGACTGACTCCCCCATGCTAAAACCAAACATTTTCCTCAATGTTTCTTAGCTCAAGAGTAACACCCCCTTGCTAAAACACGAAGAGTCTAATGCAAAATCCTAGCATGGAAAGAGCACGCACATCTATAAGCTGTTTATTAATTATGCCTCAAGATAAAACGTTAGTCGATAAAAATCAAGGGTAAGAAAGTGTGCCCCTTTTTGGCATTCAAAGAAAGGAAGATCAAGTGGACCGGCAAAAACCGAACACGGGAGTCTTCAAATATTAGGGTCATACCTAAGATCACAACACAACAAAACACGAACATGAGCTTGAAAGATCAAGCCTTATTAGGTGTTAGAAAATAGAAAGAAGATAGAAAGTACTCGTTTTTGTTCACCGAGTCATGAGCTCGACTCGATCCCCGCATTCATTGGTCCTTAGGGAAAGTGGTGAAAACCGGCATATTGGAGTAAAAACCAACATAAAGCACGATGCCGGGGTCAAAGATCTCATCCTCGTTGTCCGATGACAAACGAAAGGATAAAACTCCAACACAAATCTCTAAAAAGAGATAGTAGTCACAAATCACTAAATGGATGTAGCATGCTCCCCGAGATAAACTCGCACCAAGATGATTGAAAAATCTTTCAATTATTACATCGGTGAAAGGCCGATATTTCCCTAAATCAACGATTCCGGGGTCGAATAATTCGTCCTCGGTGGAGAAAGGAATGGACAACACGGTGTCGTCCCCCCATGCTAATCCAAGATCATAGAAAGCAAATGGTAATGGTGGGATAAAAGTTTCATCCAAAGTGGAATCAACATTCTTTGCTTTAACGACCATTTCACCCTTAGGAATGTGATCAATTGGGTCATGGTACTCAATATGAGACACATGAAAAACCCGCACATTAAGGTCAAAGTGGGTGGGAGGAGGACTTGGGACGTAATCATCATCAAGTAAATTCTCTAAAAAGAGAGCGTCCCCCTCCGGGTCGATATCATCAACACCCGGTGGTATCGAATCATTAGAAGCAAGAAAAGTGTCAATCTCCTCCATAAGCGGATCACTATCCTCAACGGGAATAGGAGATGGAGAGAAAGACTTGGCATTAGGCTTAGAATTTAAAGCCTCGATCCTAGAAATGAGAAGATAGACGTTTGATAACTTCTCACGAAGAATCACGTCTTCCACATCTAAATGAGTAAGTTCATCGGAGAACTTCTCAAGGATCAGAATAGTCAAATCAACCTCATTTCCCGGTGGAAATGGGTCTAAGGAGCAAGTTCAAAAGTGAACCTCTCATAAATCGGATCACTATCATCCTCATTTCTCGGTGGAAATGGGTGAAGAAGAGTAGGTTCATCGGTAAACCCCTCAAAATCCGAGTCGTGAATATCATCTTTATAAGAAAGTTCATCGGAGAACTCCTCATTAGAAAATTCACTAGAAGTAGAATCATCCTCAAAATCTTCATTTCCATCACAATTCTCATCATTAGAATTTGAGAAAATATCAAAGTGAATGGAAGAAGTCGAGTCATCACAATGTGGCAAATCACACATCTCACTGGAAATACCGTCAAACTCTCTTGGGTTTTGAACAAGTATAGTGCTAATATGCTCGTCCCCCTTGCTAAGAGAATTTTCGGGTTCCACGGTGGAAGAATCATGAATAGGAGTGGTGATGTCATGAGAGATTTCCTCATCATCTAGGATGGGAGAATCCTCGGGCTCAATAGCCGGCAAGATACGAATAGGACACACGATAGCACTAGACGAAGGATGTAGAGCAATAAGATCTCTCAAAGAAATAGTACTATCCTCATCATCATCCAAAAGAAGAGAACGCTCGACTTCACGATTAGCAAGAGATCTTTCTTCCTCTTGAATTTTTTCTTTCTTTCGAATTTCAATGCTTAAACCATTATAATCTTGCGAAAGTTGTCTAATCCTTAGTTCACAATCTCGTCTAAATCCCTCATCAATTATTTCACCATGAAATCGACGACTTCCTAATTCATTTGTAAGGTCATTAATCTCTTGATTAATTTGTCTCTTTTCAAGCAACAAATCTTCAATACTTTTTTCAACAACTTCAACATTTCTTTGATTCATTGTTTCAAATCGTTCAATATCCAAAGAATATTGTGGAGATTGGTCAAAACCGGAAGGAATCGAATTATAGCAAGGATTAGGCTCATAAAAATTTTGATCTCTCGGTTGACAACAAAAACTCTCGTGAGGACCTCCACAATACTCACAACAAAGATATTGTTGTGATAAACTCGGTAAATCTTGTGGATAACAATTATCATTAAAGTTTTGATTGTAGCTCGGTTATTGCTCGTAATTAAGCGAGAATCGATGCGAACAATCATCACCAAAATGAGAATCGTTTCCACAAAACTCACACGAGGGTGTCTCGTATGTAGGGTGTGGAGGTGGATTGAAATCGAGAGAATTATTCGAAAAATTCGGATTTCCACATGAAGTAATCTCATTACAATAAGGACAAAATCCAACACGTATATCGTGACGTAAGTCATTACCACAACGCTCACACGTGCACCACCGACATGGTAAAAAACCATATAACGGTTCTCCACACCCAACACAATCGACGAAGGAAGAATTAAAATTTAGAGGGTGAGGAGAAAAAGAATTAAACATGATAGAGGATTAAGAAGATTATTTTTGGTATTTTTCATAAAAACGATACATACTATATAATAAGAAAATAACAAAACTTTCCGAGGACGGAAAGGGTCTTCAAATCAACGATCAACAAATCTCCACAAAAGTGAATCGTACACATGATCCCCGGCAGCGGCGCCAAAATTTTTGATGTAAGTGGATAAGTATATGTGATTTATTTGAGATTACGTTATAGGGTAAATTAGAAAATTACCTTTAGGAAAAAGTAATAGACTAATAATACCAATGACGAATTCAATTAAACACGTGAGTGAGTCGAGTTCGTTGTACACGAAGATCTTATGAATTTGAGACGTTTTGTTTTGATTTGGACAATCGATTTGAATTGGTTATCAGTTTTTAAACTACAATTAAAATCTACTAATTTAAAGCTATTTAAAATTAACCTAAAGTGCATGAATCGTAAACCCCGCCTATTTTAAAATTCTACAAACAATTACTTAAAATAAACACACTAATTTAAAATTTAAACTAATTAAAAATCTTAAAAATTTAATCTATTATTAATCTATTAAAAATAAATCTATTTAATTAAAACAACTATAAAACTAATTTACTTTTAAAACTAATAAGCTATATTAAAAATCACTTAAAATAAATTTATTTAGAAACTATTTTAATATTAAACTAAAATTATAAAAATCTATTTAGTTAAACTTTTTAAGTAAATTAAAAAAAACATTTTTTTTATTTTTTTTATTATTTTTAAACTAATTATTTTTAAGAATTTACTTTAATTAAACTTTAAAAGTATAAAAAAACGTGACAAAGTTTAATAGACTAAAACAAATACAGCCAGCTAGATTAACACTATATTAATGAAAGAAAGGGAAATAAAAGCAAAAGAGCCTAGAGCTCAGGTGGTAAACACTCTATGCCTGTGACCAGGAGGTCACAGGTTCGAACCCCATACGGGACATAATTTTTTGGAATTAATTTCTTTTTGCCAGATAAATAAAAACAGTCACAGGAGTGACTTATGAAAGCTTATTGGCTTATAGCTGTGAGGACAACAGCTTATTGAGATTATCAGTCAATTTGGACTGATAAGCTTAATCTTTGTTAAGCAGTAATTAAGCAGTTACAATCAAATATGACCCAATGAAATATCAGTCAAGGATAAAAACTGAACTTAAGCAGCAAAGCATACCCAAAATCAAACTGAATCTTAAACAATATTCAGCAAAGATCAAAGAGGACTGAACATTAAACAGTAACACACAACTTCAGATATCCAACAAAAAGATGAGCAGCAGGTTGGACATTCAACGCATTAACAAACATAACTCAAAATCAGTTCAAATTTAAATCAGTTACAGGAACAAATAACACAACATTATATTTAAGCTAAAACCAATTAATCAGAAACTTAATTCACGAAATCTATAAGAGCACTTAACAATATATCATTTATCCAAAAAGCAGGTTAACAACTTACTTCTATAACTAAAATAACAGACAGTAAACAACTCAATGTAAACTAAATCAAACAGTTTAACATTCAGTCACTAAACCAGATAAATCCTAAAAGTCTTAATATCAACTAATTAAATTCTACACCAAAACATATACTATAACTTCAATTACCAAAATCATCAAGCATTTAAACATTTAATTATATCACATAAGTAAAAAGCTTATAAATCATCATCACAGTCAACTCAAAAACTCAGATATAATTAAAATAAAACATGAAAAGAAAATAAAACCTTATGAGATAACCGTTGAGGAGTAGGATTGCGCTGAGCATCCTATGAACCGAAAACTAGACCACCATTAACCTCCTTATGGACCACCAATAATCGAACGAACCACCAAATTTCACCATCAATTATCATCCGACCCATGAAACTCAGTCAAACCAAATCACTTTATCACTTATCCAGTAGGGATAAGAGTGAATCCAAACTTCACTTTAAATATTAACTATAAACTATTAATTAGTTTATAATTAACATATTAATATTATTCTTGTGAAACAGGAATTAAGATTAGTTTGTAAAAATCAATTAAAGCAGTTAAGTAAAGTAAAACGAGACACGATTAAAATGCAACAAACTGATTCTTTTATTAACTTTCCAGAATATTACAAAGCTTTAAAAAGAAATACAACAATTATCCTAAATCTATTTCTACAGAGTAACATTTAAAAGTAAAGAAAGGATAACTTTTACAAGATAATTGGGGGTTTTTATAGCCTCCCCAATAGCTTGTTGGTGCGAATATTCGGATCTTTCAAGGGATATTCCCTTTTCTTCTCAGCCTTTGATCTTCAATTCTTTATTCTCTCTCCTGTTTTGGGTTGATCGGACGGATGAGGTGATTCACAATAGCACACGGATCGCCAACGTGGCATCCGTGTGCTAGTTGTGCTTCTTTCAAGCGCTCTGATTGGTGGGATTTGAGGAGTGATGTGTAGCATCCAATAATAAAACGCCACGTAACCATGCTTCTCCATACCCTCTCTTCCTAAAAACTTGGGGGTTTTAATCCCTTTGATGTGAATTACTTGATTAAATGAGAAGCCCTATGTAAAACTTATTTTTTTACCATCTAGGGTTTCTTGAACAGTGGGTTTATTTACTGGTTTGGTGTGAGATTGGGGAAGAAGAATGAAACTTCGTAACGAAGTAAATATAAAATGTGTGTGGGGAATGAATAAAGATGTGTGGGTGAGAATAAAAAAACGTGTGGGTTTATTTATGACTGAGTGGAATGATTGTATATTAAATACATATGGAAGATATTTGGTGAGTGGGTCAGTGACGTGTGGTTAAAAAAACGTAACATGTGAATCTCACATTTAAGTGTTTTAAATGTAAACCCTAAGGCCCAGTATCCTTTCATTCGTTTCATTTAATCTTGGGCTTGGGCCCAAATAATGAAAAATTTTCTAACCGTGTATAATTACCACTTTTTGGGCCTAATGGACTCAATATGGAACTTCAAGCAACTTTTTAATTTAAATGGGCTTTTGAGCCCATTTATCCCATTGTGGGACCCACTTGGCCCGTTTAATTGATAAATGATTAAATCCACTCATGTCGAGCTCAATTTTGGCTTCTTCAATCTTTTTCTTCAAACTCGTGTCGATTTTTGTCGGTTTTCGCGAACTTGGTACCTACACACATGAAAACAAGCATATCCAAGGCATATTTGATATAATTCATGCAATATTTCATTGTTTTAAGCTACAAATGATATGAGTAAAAACACTCATATCAAATAGTAGCAACATTGCCTCCCTGTCATATGTCAACCCTCGGACAGTTCCCTTGCTTATGTCCACGGCCTCCACATCCAGAACAGTAAACTACCTTGACAGCATTGGCCCCAGTGGCTACACCCTTGTTTCTACAATCTGCCATCTTATGTCCGGCCTTCCCACACTTGTTGCAAGCAGGTGGACAATTTCCAACATGATACAGGTTACATCGACCACACTTCGGATTCACCTTGTTACCTTGATTTCCTGTGGCAGCACGAACACCATCATTCCTTCTCAAATTGTATTGTTGATTCCTATTTGGTCCTTGGTTATTGTTATTATGATAACCACCTCGATTCTGCCCTTGGCTTGAGTGTGCAGCTTCCCACTTTCTCTTATTCCCTTCAGCAATACTATCCTTTCAATCCTGCAGCTTTACATCCATTAAAGCATGAGCCATTTAAACAGCTCAAGTGACTTGGGTTTCGACGAAGTAGTTTCTCCCTTGATATTACTAGATAAACCCCTAATATACTGTTTCATCTTCTTACGGTCATCAGCAAACGCATCAGGACACAACAAACATAAATCAGAAAATCTCCTTGTATAAGCTACAATATCATTGTTCCTCAACACCAAATGCCTCAATTCATCTTCCAACTGACCTAACTCTTCCTCAAGATAAAACTTAGCAGTCAACAGTCCCTTTGTCACAGTCCATGTTCTAGCATTCGCTTCAACCAATCCCACAGTAGCTACTTGACTATTCCACCAACTCAATGCATCATCCTGAAAAGTAGCTGCAACAAATTTCACCTTACTAGCTTCTGAACATCCACTGATTTCAAAAGTACTTTCAATCTATTAAATCCACCTCCTTAATTCCAATGCACCACCAGTACCACGAAATTGGGTAGGTCCACATTTCATGAAACTAGCATAAGAACATTCCTTCTGAACCTGCTGAACAGTAGCATTACCTCCAACTTGTCCCGCAACATTTCCTTCTACTTGCTCATCAGCATTACCTCCAACCTGATTTTCAACATTCCCTCCAACCTGACCAGCATCATTCCTATTCTCAGCCTCTTGGTTCCTCGCAGCACGTTCAGCTTCCAAAGCTCTAGCGATAGCTTGCTCAATCATGGTATTAACAGTAGCAGTCGTCAATTTAGGCGGCATGTTTACAGGAAACTAACCAAACAACGATTTAGTAAAGTCAGAAAAATGCCTCCCAACTCCTTCCTCCCTATGATCATACAGGAAAAGAACAAGTCAGTATTCATATCATGATAAGAAGAAGGATTTCTCTATCAAGATGTAACATGGATACTACATGCACCAACAACACAATTCATAATGAATCATTAACCAATTCACAAAAGAACTAATAAGACAAATCATAAGTCATGAAGGTAATTTGGATTGCTTTGGAAAATCTCCACAAAATTGTGACAAGTAATGTCACTACAATCCTTCATCATAACAAACTTAAAGTCATTAAGTTTCATCACAAACTAGAGTACGAGTCTACATAAGTTCTATTACAACAAGGCTAATAAAACAACATAAAGAACTAAACATCGGATCCCCGCAGCTTCTTGTACATCGGCTCGTCATCACTGCTGCTATCGTCATCCTCAGAATCTTCCTCCACTTTTTCCTTCCCCTTTCGACTACCTCCTTCACTTAGCTTCACCAACACCTGAGCTTCAACCTGATTCGGCACATCACGAATCACAACACCTCGACTAGGAAAAGATCTCATCGGCAAACCCCACACACTCAACCTTGCATTCCTTTCTTGCTCCCTACGTAACCTTTCAACCTGACCACTCAAATTCAACACCATAAATCTTAATCTAACAACTTCATCCATTTCCCTTGCCCTAACAAACTCTGATCTCCTCACACTACCAACAAACCTGTCAAACTTTTTCTCATTCTGCTCAAACCTCCTAATCACACGAGTCTCAACCAAATACCTTTCAAACAAAGACCTATCAAACTTCTTAAGAAACCAGAAAATATCATCATAAGACCTAGGAACTGGACAATAAACCTTAGGAATACCATCATGAATAGATCGAGCACTAGCAGCTCTACTCGACTCAACAGGAACATCACCCCTAGCAAATGCAATCCCAGGCAAACTGCTAATATAAGCATCACAAGTAGGAGTCGAAGAACGAACAACAGGTCGCTGACAATATGGAACAGTCTGTGGCACAGCATTAACCCTTCGAACATAACTACCTTGTATCAACTCAGGCTCTGTCTGACCAACTGCAGTAAGTGGAATCCCATCATCTAAAAACTCAAAAGGCTCCTCATCGTCACTAGCACCAAAGTTATCTACTTCCTCACCATCCAGTACATTAGTCATATCAATCCATCCATCCTCACGAGGTAAACCAGCCATTTTCTACAATTATAAGGGTTCAAGGATACTTAAGGTCATCGTTAATAAAATAATAATTAGTATGCAATGCTCATGCAAATGTCATACGTAATCCATGCAATGCAACACAATGCAAATGATGTTTATGCAATGCTCGCAAAAAAAAATATGATACTGACAAGCACTCGGCGTACTTTCAATAATTCCAATACAATATCGTAGTATTTACTTAATAAATACTCGGGAAATCATTTCAGTTATGAGGGATACATCTATAATGCAAAACAAAACTAAAAGTGATCTTACCGGAGCGTTGCAGAGGAATTGTGTGCTTTTAAAGAATAAATATTTTCGACACCAAAGTTATAGTTTAGGACAATTTTCAAAATCGACCAAGTTTTCTATAACTTGCAGCTCTGATACCAATCTCTAACACCCCCAATTTACATTGCGCAGCGGAAATACACAATTGGGTGCTAGACACAAGCATCATCACACAAGGTATATTGAAAAAGTGAGACGTTTACACAAAATATGAACATGATTTTCATAGATGGTCTAAAACATAAATTTCATCCCATGATTGTACTGACACGACACCAGAGTAAAGCGTTTAGTCCCCATGGATCTCGACCAACAACCAACAAGTTTAGTACAGTACATCAACATAAAGTAAATTGTTCAACATTAAAAGGAAGAAACAGTTTTTAGACCAACATTCTTCCAAAAGCCAAGCCACAACCTCCACAGCAAAGCTCCATGCTCCATCACTTCCTATTACCTGAAATACATGCATAAAACGAGTCAACAATAATGTTGAGCGAGTCTATAGGTTTATCAAATCACATTTGAACACAAGAAGAAAATCAATCATAATCATTTATAGAATTGTCATACACACAATCTATATTCAAGGCAGTAATAATAACGATATTAAACAAACATTGTATTTAAGCTCATGACACCAACCCCTTAACCAAATAGTCACCCACGCCAAATGCCGGCATGACTAGAATAAACCATTGCCCCTCTAGGGTATCAGCTGCTAGAATACCACAATCTTATTCACATAAAATTATCCTTCCCAGCGGGTTACTCAACGTAATGCCCTGGTCTCAGATAGGGTGGTCAACCCAATAGTATTATCATTAGAATAAGCGGTTATTCCCGACTCACAACATCAAGTCAGAAGATAGTTAACGGCTCATGAATTTAGGGTCTTTAGCAACAAGTTACTCAATACAATGAAATCAACTTTAGGCAACATTCGGGTCCAACAATTACTCATGACTTGTGTTCATTTATTTTCAAATAGCATGTATCCCCTAGTGGGTATAAAAAATTTAGTAGCTAGCATAAAAAGCGAGGCTACAGACTCACCTTAGTATAAGAGATCTAGCGAGATGATCATCGACGATAATGGATGCCTTTCAAACACGAGAACCGCTACCTATCAAATAAGGCGCGTTCATTAATAATGACTCGAGAAATAAATAATACATAACAACATCAAACTCAAACTCATAAAACCACAATAAAATCGAGAGAAAACGATATAAATAACTTCATTATACTTTACTACACATTTACTTTACCATTTTATACTTTTAACAAAGTCCGTCGGCACATACTACATGTACTAGCTTATTTACCCCTTTTAAACTTGTCAACCGTTTATGAAACGACTCAATAAACTAACTTAATATATATAGAAAGTCCTCCTACAAGTTTATCAAATGAAATTACTTTTAAAGTCCTTTACCCGACTCATTTTCAAACTACAAAATCCGGACAGATTTACGTTAATTTTTCATACAACCGTTTTAACTTCTTTAAACAACTCCGTTTACAAAACCGACACTCGGGTTTTAAAGTAAACTCAACCTATAAAGTAAACACCTCATTATCAGTAGGTTACATATTTCAAAACTTCCATTTAGAGTCCCCGAGATTCGATCCAAATATCGACAACAACTATTTGTAGTGTCGATACTCGTCTCCCGGTACACGATCATTCAAAACATCATAACTTCGCGCTCGTTTGGAGCTAGAAGCTCTACCTTATATCAAATCGAAGAAAATAAAATTATCTACAACCCTAAGCTATAAGTTAAGCCATTTAAAAAACATAAAAATTCGGATTTTACACTTTACTTACTGTTATAAAATGACTACCAAAATCTTGTACAAAATCAACTTTTTGATCAAAACCAACCATAAAAATGATCATTACTATACCCTAATATCATCATATATGAACCATAACATCTAAATCATAATCAAAATTACAACCTTTAGATCAAAATAAAGTTTTTAACAAAGATTCTTGCAAGAACCACCATGGATCATGCTAAAAACACCATGCATGATCATGGCTTCTACCTACCAACATCAAAAAAAATGCTTGCATGTAAGAATTTCTTATACCAGTGTGATCCTTGATCAATTCTAAGAGTGGGTCTAGCTTTGGTTTAGCTCAAATCATCCTAAAACTTGAGTAAAAATTGAAAATGTATGAATTTGTGTAGGTGGTGGGTGTTTCGGCAAATAGAGAGAGAAAGAAAGAAATGAAGAAAAATTTTAGTGGCAGATTTGTGATGTGTGTGTTTGATTTGGGTTTTTATATAGTGGAGTAGGGGCCTTGGTTGCAATTTGGCAATAGTTGTGGCTAAAAATGTATGTAGTTAGCTAAAAAGCGGGAAATAGCTATTAGTCAATTTTCAAAATATTTACGGGGCTCGGGTTTCATAAAGATACTTTTAAAAATTTAAAACGTACCTCAAAAATAATAATATCGACTCTCGACTCGACTTAACACGTCATTTAAAATAAAACCTCAAAAATAATAAAAATCGAACAACCGACAATAAAACGTAAAATATTTGGCATCCGTCGACATCACGCTTGCTAATACTCCTTATACTTAATAAATATAAAATATAGACCTTCCAACATCGGTTTAAACTTAAACCTCCAAAATAAATATAGTTCAAACTCATCCAAAAATTTCAAAAATAAACGTAAAATAAGATTAAGCAATGACCTCGGTTTTGGGTTGTCACATGATGATACTCCCATCAATTGGGAAGAAGATATTCTAACCATCCAAAAGTTGCTCAATGAGGACCCTATTCCTTCCCCCATTCCACAAGAAGTAACCAATGATGATCCTTCCATAGTAAAACCTTCCATAGAGAGTCCACCTCCAATTGAACTTAAGGACCTTCCATCCCACCTAGAGTATGCTTTCTTAGAGGAAAAAGACCAATTACCCGTGATCATTGCTAAAGAGTTGAAAGAGGATGAGAAAGAGAAACTCATAGAAGTCCTTAAGAAACATAAGAAAGCCTTAGCATGGAAAATATCCGACATAAGGGGAATTGATCCACATTTTTGTACACACAAAATCCTTATGGAGGATGATTACAAACCCGCTATTCAAAGCCAACGAAGGGTTAACCCAAAAATCCATGAGGTCATTAAAAAGGAAGTTATCAAACTTCTTGATGCGGGCATGATTTACCCCATTTCTGACTCTCCATGGGTTAGCCCGGTACATTGTGTTCCAAAAAAGGGTGGAATCACCGTAGTACCTAATGATAACAATGAGCTTATTCCTACGAGACTTGTTACCGGTTGGAGAGTTTGTATTGACTATAGGAAGCTTAATGAGGCTACTAGGAAAGATCACTTCCCATTACCTTTTATGGACCAAATGCTTGAACACTTAGCGGGAAATGAATAATATTGCTTTCTTGATGGCTTTCGGGTTATTTCCAAATACCCATTGACCCTAAGGATCAAGAAAAGACCACATTCACTTGTCCCTACGGTACATTTGCTTACAAGAGAATGCCTTTTGGCTTATGTAATGCACCAGGGATATTTCAAAGGTGTATGATGGCAATTTTCCATGATATGATAGAGCAAACTATGGAGGTTTTCATGGATGACTTTTCCGTCTGTGGAGATTCATTTACCTCATGTCTCACCAATTTAGAACGAATGCTTAAGCGTTGTGAGGAAACACGTTTAGTTCTTAATTGGGAGAAATGTCACTTTACGGTGAAAGAGGGAACTGTTCTGGGACACAAGATATCCAATAAGGGATTAGAAGTGGATCGAGCTAAAATTGATGTGATTGCTAAGCTTCCCCCACCCACTACGGTTAAAGGTGTAAGGAGTTTTCTAGGTCATGCGGGGTTTTATAGGCGCTTCATACAAGATTTTTCTAAGATAGCAAGACCGATGACTCGCCTCTTGGAAAAAGAGGCTCCTTTCATTTTCAACCAAGAGTGTTTGGATTCATTTGAGACTCTTAAGGAGAAATTAACAAAGGCTCCCGTTTTGGTTTCTCCAAATTGGGAATTGCCTTTTGAGCTTATGTGTGACGCTAGTGATTATGCGGTGGGGGCCGTCTTAGGACAAAGAGTGAATAAGCATTTTCAACCTATACACTATGCTAGTAAAACCATGACCGGTGCACAACTTCATTATACTACCACGGAAAAAGAGTTGCTTGCTATAGTCTATGCTTTTGAGAAATTTAGACCTTACCTTGTGCTATCCAAAACCATAGTGTATACGGATCATTCCGCTCTCAAGTATCTCATGACAAAGCAAGATGCTAAGCCTAGTGATGTGATCGTGATAGTATAGTGATAATTAGATACGTTATAGGGTAAATTAGAAAATTACCTTTAGGAAAGAGTAATAGACTAAAATTACCAAAGACGGATTCAATTAAACACGTTGGTGAACCAAGTTCGTTGTACACGAAGATCTTATGAATTTGAGACGTTTTGTATCGATTTGGACAACTGATTTGAATTGGTTGTCAGTTTTTAAACTAATATTAATCCTACAAATTTTAAAACTATTTAATTTTATCTTAAAGTGCATGAATCGTAACCCAAAATTATTTCTAATGGATAATTATTAAAATATTAAAACTTTTAAACTATTTAAAATAAACAAACTATTTAAAAATCAATTATCAATCTAATCTAATCAATTAAAATAATTGTGCACTATTTAAAATTCTAATTTAACCTTTTAAACTAATTAAATCTATTAAAATTTACTTAAACCAAATCTATTTTTAAAACTATTTTTTTATTTAAATCTAAAATAATAAAAATCTAATTATTTAAAAACTAATTAAACTTTTAAAATTAATAAAAACATTTTTATTTTTATTTTTATTTTATTTTTATTATATCTATTATTAAAAAAACTAATTTGTTAAAATTAATTAAAACTATGAAATTAAAATTAATTAAAAACTGGCACACACCAACTATCTATATTAATTAAAAGAAGAGTAAGTTAACATAAAGAGGTCGCTAGATAAACTGGTTAACACGTTGGACATGTGAAGGGCAGGTCTCAAGTTCGAGACCTGCAAGTGACATATTTTTGTGAATATTTTTTTTTACAGTTGAATAAATCAAAATCAGTCACAGGAGGTGACTTTGTTTGGAGCTACTATGGGACTGATAGGAATCAGCTCTAAACAATCAGATCGATTGAATCTGATGGCAATTGATGTACAGCAGAGTAATTCAGCAAACTCAACAGTCTAACAAAAGCATCAGCAGATCTAAATAACAAATCTAACATAGACTATAATGCAGGAAAATCCAGTCAGTCAGTCTTAATCCGAATACTCAGCAGATTAAACAATTTAACAGCGAAAATAAGTATCGCTGCACAAACATATATCAGTTCCAATAAACCTACAATCACAAATATAACGTAGACTAACACGTTCACAAACCAACAGCTAACACTTATGAAAATGGAGGCGGATCTAAACCACAAACAAACCTAGATCAAACATATATAAATATTTAAAAACGTATACTAAAACCAGTCAAATTCAACATCATTAGCGCAAATTTAATAAAAAAACAGATAAACCCCAAAGACTAAGCAGACTATAACATAACTCAGATCTAAATACTGCGAACCGCAGGGCTGTAATCAAACTCTCAAGTAGCAGGTAGGAACTTAACTCCCAAATATCTAACACCCAATTTAACCCAATTCGAGAAGTATTACAGTCAGCAATTTCAAACTCAAGCTAGAAGTGTAGATTTCATAAAAACACAACAATGAGCAAATTCACAATCCTCATCACTTAAAATCATATAACTAAACATTCAATTCAAACAAATCCATTAAAGGTAAATAAAAAATCTAAAACATTTAAACATCTAACATCATCACTTAATAAAAATAACATCTAAATCGAATCATGTAAACAAGTAACAATGGCAGATTCACTAACAGATTATATCTCTTATAAAACTTCATATAAATCAAAGTCAACTAGAACAAATCATTAGCATATACATTACTATTAAACTAGCAGATTTATTATTATTTAAGTAAAAACAAATTCATTAAAGCAATAAAACAATAAAATTAAACAGAAAGAGAACCTATTGGAGATGTCCTTTGGGAAGAAGGTTGTGATGAACAACCTTAATGAACCAAAACAACACCGTATGCCTCAAACTAACCACCTTCGAGCTATATAACTCGAACCAACAATCCTCGAACCAACAATCCTCGAACCATCAATATTATTTATTTTTAACCAGTGGGGTTAAATAATCTTTTTCTCAATCTCATTCAAATATTCATATAAGCTATTAACATCAGCCTATATAAACATTCACTTCTATAATGTTCAGCTTAGAGATTAAACTTGTAAATATTTTAATAAAAATATAAAGACACGAGATCAATATTATAACACTGGAACTTTTATTCAATTAATTCAAAACATTACAACTTTAAAAGAGAGAAAAATACAATTACTTAATCTAAAACTAACATTATAACAGTAAAAAAAAGAAAGGGATACTCAATATAATGAAAAGAGGGGGTATTTATAGCTAAACCAGGAGGTTTGGTTGTTGAGGGAGAATCCTTTGTAGCCCTTGGATCAACTCTTCTTTCTTCTCTCTCTTTTCTGTTTTGATCGTAAGGCTGATAATCTCACACTAGCACACGGATTGCCAACGTGGCATCCGTTGTGCTAGTTGTGCTAATTTGATTGCTGATGTGTCCTCCTCTTATTGGTGGATTGAGAGAATCTTTGCTGTCATAACCAGTAAGGTGATGCCACGTCTCACAAGGCATCTAACTTAAACATCCGGAAATGTGGGGGTTTTATCCCAACTCGTGTGAATTAATCGTGTGACAAAAAGCCCCAATTAATTCGAACTATTTATTTATTAGGGTATGGGTGAACAGTGGATTTACAGGTTAATTTGGTGAGGTAGGAGAAAAGAAACATTGGATGTATCGAAGGTGATGTGTGTGGTGAATAAGTGGGTAAGGTTTTTTTTCATTGGAAAAACGTGTGGTGGTGTTTGGTGTGAATAAATGGTAAGATATACACGTTTTCTTTTCTTTTCGTTTGTTTAATTATGACTGAAAAAATGTTGACCACCAAAGTTAAAAACGAAATTATTAACTTGGGCTTGGATGGGCTTTATTTTTGGCCCAAATAACTTAAACGTCAACTTTCTCAAATCCATTGGACTTATGTTGGGCTCTTAGCAAATGATAACTCCTTATTGAACTTCAAATGGGCTTTTGAGCCCATTTTCCCAAATGTGGGACCCACAAGCCCAATAACTCCATATAAGATTAAATCCTTTAAAGACGAGCTCGATTTTGGCATTGTTGATCTTTTTCTTCAAACTCGTGTCGTTTTCGCTGGTTTCCGCGATCTTTGGTACCTACACACATTAAACAACAAACATACAAATACAATGCCATATTCATGGTATTTATGCATTTTAAGCTCGTTTTAAGATACAAATGATATGAGTAAAATCACTCATATCAAACTCCCCCTTGCTAAGCAATTGTCGTGTCCTCACGCAATGATAAAATAAAACTATTAACTACATTTTTATTCAACTTTCGATACTTTATTTTGCAAAGACATAATGTATTGCTTTCATTATTTGAAAAATAACTTTTAGGATCATAAAACTCAAATAGATTCATCGTCCTCGACTTTTCACGTTTCCATGCCAAGTGCAAAAACAAGATCACTGTCAATCATAAGCCCCAAAATTAAACCAACTCATACAAGTAATTTGTGTTAAACTCAATCTCCTATTATTCCTAATTGTATCTCTAGATTTTATTTGTCATTCACCCAAAGGCTCATTTGACTTTATTTGATATTTATTAGTCCAAAAATGAAGGCAAGAACGGTGTAAACTCAACACTCAAAACCTAACCTCGACTTCAAAAACCGTTGTCACTAAAGAAAGCCCACATCAAGGATAACTTAACACAATTTGATGGATAAATGCCGGACCCGAAATTTGGCTAATAGGACTACTTAAAAGCAACAATAAAAACCTCCAAAGTCAATTATGACCTTATTAATGGAGTTAGCAACAATCACATCATATCACCTTTTGGCTCTTTAAGATGCAATTGTGCTCCTTATTTAAAATCCACACCCGAAGGCTCCTTGGACAAAAATAAGGGAATTGACATCACCATCCCACCTTATGGCTCATGATGATGAAGCAATTTTTATTCAACACGTCCCCTTGCCATATACCCTAAGGCTAATGACAAAGTTAGTGCTACATGACTCCCACCCGAAGGCTCCTAGAGAACATGTTTTTATTTATTCTTCTTTATTAATATGATATGTATAATAAGCCAAATTTCCGCAATCCCATGATCAAAAGTCCATGACGCTGACACCCTTAATGTGTTCTCACTTTAATTACAAAGGAAGAAAAAGAAGGAGTTACGAGTTAAGATATCAAGCCTAAACCGCTAAAAACTTCATTTATTAAGCAATTATTATTCAAGCGTGGAAAGTAAATACGAGGAGATTAAATCAAACACAAAAATACTTGCACAAAGAAGAGTTAATTTTAGAAACTTATGATTGAACTCTATCATCTCTTGTTCTCCATATTGTAAAATTTCAAAAATATGAAATCAATGGATACTTAGCCTATTAAATCAAAGTTTTGGGTTTTCAAGTCATCTGTAGGATCTTGCATCTTCTTATACTTTTTCAAGTTTTAGAATTTGCGTTTTAAAGTTCCCTTGATAAACGAATTTCTAGGATCAATTATAGGAACTTGCGAAAAGTTCTTGTTCTTAACTCGTATGAGTTAAGACTTTCGCGTTTTAAAGCTCCCTATATAAAATCCTAGCAAAACTTAATTCAAATACGTTAAGGAAAAGCTAAGGTAAAAACCGAGTCGAGTCAAAAACTATTTTTATTTTCACCAACGAAAAGCCTACATTCGTGTCAAAAGCACTTATTTTATTTATTAAAACTTAAAATAACACTAAAAATTTAAAACTTTTATGAAAAATGAGAAAAACAATTACGTTTGGACACGACAAAAGCAATAGCAAGCGATTATATCGATTGACTCCCCCATGCTAAAACCAAACATTGTCCTCAATGTTTCTTAGCTCAAGAGTAACACCCCCTTGCTAAGACACGAAGAGTCTAATGCAAAATCCTAACATGGAAAGAGCACGCAAATCTATAAGCCGTTTATTAATTATGCCTCAAGATAAAATGTTAGTCGATAAAAATCAAAGGATAGAGAGTGTGCCCCTTTTTGGCATTCAAAGAATGGGAAGATCAAGTGGACCGGCAAAAACCGAACACGAGAGTCTTCAATGATTAGGGTCATACCTAAGATTCACAACACAACAAAACACGAGCACGAGCTTGAAAGATCAAGCCTTACTAGTGTTAGAAAATAGAAAGAAGATAGAATGTATGGGACTCCTCCACAAGGCACCTCGTTTTTATTAACTGAGTCATGAGCTCGACTCGATCCCCGCATTCATTGGTCCTTAGGGAAAGTGATGAAAACCGGCATAATGGAATAGAATCCATAATAAAGCACAATGTCGGGGTCAAAGATCTCATCCTTGTTGTCAGATGACAAACGAAAGGATAAAACTCCAACACAAATATCTAAAAAGAGATAGTAGTCACAAATCACGATATGGATGTAGCATGCTCCCCGG
Source organism: Glebionis coronaria (assembly GCA_025667525.1). Taxonomy (NCBI): domain Eukaryota; kingdom Viridiplantae; phylum Streptophyta; class Magnoliopsida; order Asterales; family Asteraceae; genus Glebionis; species Glebionis coronaria. Next base: position 162,209,141 of record CM046879.1, read on the forward strand.
GATAAACTCGCACCAAGATGATCGAAAAGTCTTTCAATTATTGAATCGGTGAAAGGCCGAGATTTCCCTAAATCAACGATTCCCGGGTCAAATACCTCATCCTCGGTGGAGAAGGGAATAGACAACACGGTGTCGTCCCCCCATGCTAATCCAACATCGTATGAAGCAAATGGTAATGGTGTGGTAAAAGTCTCAACCATAGTGGTTTCAACTTGCTTGACTTTGTCGACCTTGTCACTCTTAGGAATGTGAACAAAGGGGTCATGATACTCAATATGAGTCACATGAAAAACCCGCACATTAAGATCAAAGCGAGTGGGAGGGAGATTGGGAATAAAGAAAGTTTCTCCATCCGGTTCGACATATTCATCATCACAAAAGGTGTGAGATGAAGGAGGTATGATGCTCTCAAAGTCCTCTTGAAACAATGGATTATTGTTCATTGAAACTTAAAAGAGAGGATTTGAGTAGGTCACAAAAGTGTCATCAATCTTGTCATCACAAGAAATATCCGACAAAGTATCAAGTGTGTCTCACTCGGATACAAGATCATCATTCTCATTAGAAGGAAATTCATCGGTGAATTCCTCGAGAATGGTAGGTAAAACATGAGAAACACGCTCGATCTCGAGATCAGAAACGTCTTCACTTCCCCGTGGAAGTGGATCAATGATAGCAAAAAGTTCATCGACGAACTCATCCAACGAATAGTCACTAACCTCACTCGGTGTGAAGTTAGGAATCAAAGGCTCTTCAACGGAAGATTGTGCCTTAAGATCATCAATTTGTTCTTCAATCTTAGAACTATCATCCTCGTGTGGAGTGAGCGGAGATGAGGTAACATTACAACATGCTTCAACAAAGTTAGGTTTATCAAGTTCCACACTTTCCAATTTCTTAGGAACCAATCTTGGAATTTTTTCCGGTTTGAAAATCATATGTTTATTCCCATGAAACAATTTAAGCTCCCCTTCTTTCATATCAACTAAAACATCGGCCGTACATAAAAATGGTCGTCCTAAAATGATAGGCACACGAGGATTCGGCTCATAATCAATGATTGCAAAATCGGCTAGGTAAACGAACTCCCCCACTTTAACAATGACATTTTCCGCTATACCAACCGGACGGGTGGTGGTACCATTAGCAAGCTCAATGATCATTCGGGTGGGCATAAGTCGCAAATAGTCAAGAGTTTTCCAAATGGATAAGGGCATTACGTTAATATTAGCTCCTAGATCGGCTAGAGCTTTGTATTCACCAAGCTCATAAAAAACACAAGGTATCAAGAATTGACCCGGATCATTATATTTCTTAGGAAAGAAATCAAGGAAATTCGAGGTACTAATCACATTTAAAGTAGCCTTGGTGACATTACGAAAGGTTTCTTTAGGTGGCACATAAAGCTCAAGCTTTCTTTCTAAATTATCATAAGCGTTGATAGCCTTAAGCTCTCCCCTCGGGTTTGGAATGGTGTTACTAGGTAAGCAACCCGAAGACGAGGATGGTTTGGACATGAAATATTCAAACATCGAAAGCAATTTTTTTTGATTTTGTTCTAAACTTTGTTGCAAACGATTTTGACTTTGCTCTATTTGTTGCTCAAAACGGTTTTGGTTTTGCTCTAATCTTTGTTCCATTCTTTGTTGATTAAGCTCAATCTTGTTATTTTGCCCCTTTAGCGTATTTTGAAACTCATTTTTCAAAGTTGCCATTTATCCTTGAATGTTGTTTTGAAAAGCTTTCAAATTTGCCTCATTCGTCTTAATGTAGCTTGACAAATCATTTAGATTATTGTAAAAACCTTGATTGTTTTGATTAGCATTAAACCCATTTCCTTGATTAAAATTCCCTTTGTTACCACGGTTAAAATTATTCCCATTGTTCCTATTGTTGTACCTATTTTGAACCGGTGGAAAACCCGGTGGAGCAACATGATTTTGACGAGAAACTTGACTGTTGGAGCCATAAGTTCCCGTCGCGGCAAAACACTAGCTTGATCAAACCCCGTGGTTGTACAAGCATAATTAGGATGTGCTCCACCACATGATACACAAACATTCTCAACCATATTAATCGATCCATGAGGATTCTTCCTAATCTCATTCAACAAAGTCGCAAATCCTTTATCAATCTTAGAGTCCAATCTAGCAATCTCGATATTAGATGAATTCACATTGGAAACACTCGGTATGTTTCGTGAATATTATGCTCTAGACTTATTCTCAATTATACACCACGTGTCTCTCGGAGTTTTTCTTAAAAGATTACCACCCGCGACGGCATTTAAAGAATCTTGTTCAATCATATTAAGCCCATTATAAAAAGTATTTATTTGATGCAATTCTGAGAAACCGTGGTGTGGACATTGTCTCAACAAATCTTTAAATCTTTCCCAAGCAATCCCAAACGATTCGTGCACTTTTTGTTCAAATCTAGTGATCTCGTTCTTAAAGTGTGTTATTTTGGACGGTGGAAAGAAATAATTCATGAACTTAGATACTAAATCATCCCATGTTAAGATCGAACCCGGTGGTTCTTTCTCATACCAAAACTTAGCATTACCCTCGAGCGAGTACGAAAAAAGCATGAGCTTAATCGCGTCATTCGGCACATCTCTAAACTTGAGAGTCGAGGTAATTCGAAGAAAATTCCGAATGTGAGAATGCGGGTTATCGGTCTCATTGCCACGAAATTGGTCGGCACGAATGAGAAATAAAAGACCCGTCTTAATCTCATAATGATCTGCCAAAATAGCCGGCACAACGATTGCTTCCCCATACCCTTCGGTGGGTGCACGGAGCAATTTCTCCATCGTTCGGTTATCGGCCATCTCTACAACAATAGGTGGAAGCTCGGGTTCCACTATTCGTTGTTGACGATTTCTATTTCTACGAGGAATATTTTCAAGCCTATTAAAATCAATCACAAGTCTAGAAGAACGTAAATGCATACATTACAAAGACGAGAATTTAGAGGATTGGAGAAAAGAAATTAGACAAGAAGAAGACTATTTTTGGTATTGCTCAATCAAAATTGATCGATAAAAACAAGGAATAAGGATAACTACTATGGAAGTAAATTACCCTCGGTCGACTTTGAAACGATAGATGAAAACCTAAACGTCTCGAGGTTCAATAAGTAAACTACAAAAATAAGATTTAATACTACTTGAGTCGGCAAACCAATAATAGGTCGTCCCTCTCAATATACGCACAAGCAAGCGGGGAAACGAGGTGGCACAAAGCACTTAAAAACCCTTTTCCTTAGACGGCCTTTTATAGCTCGTCGCCTTATACCCACCTTATAGTTTGTATAAATCGAGTTCAAACTTCTTATTAGTATTTATCTATTTTGCCTTTATTTTTGTTTTGGATTCGAATACAATAGCTAGGTGATGAAATCCCAACTAAGGTCTTATTTGAAAAGTATGTAAATTTATTGTTCTACGTAATACAATATATTAATCACAAAAAACGAGAAAAAACGATACATACTATAATAATAGAAAAATAACAAAACTTTCCGAGGACGGAAAGGGTCTTCAAATCAACGATCAACAAATCTCCACAAAGCGAATCGTACACAAGATCCCCGGCAGCGGCGCCAAAATTTTTGATGTGATCGTGATAGTATAGTGATAATTAGATACGTTATAGGGTAAATTAGAAAATTACCTTTAGGAAAAAGTAATAAACTAAAATTACCAAAGACGGATTCAATTAAACACGTTGGTGAACCAAGTTCGTTGTACACGAAGATCTTATGAATTTGAGACGTTTTGTATCGATTTGGACAATTGATTCGAATTGGTTGTCGGTTTTTAAACTAATACTAATCCTACAAATTTTAAAACTATTTAATTTTATCCTAAAGTGCAACCCAAAATTATTTCTAATGGATAATTATTAAAATATTAAAACTTTTAAACTATTTAAAATAAACAATCTATTTAAAAATCAATTATCAATTTAATCTAATCAATTAAAATAACGAGGATTGGTGCCCGCGCTCCGCAGCGGGGCGTTTGTATACAACAGGTTAACCAATAGAAGCAGAAACGAAAGTACATATTAGAAACATTAACTTTCTTGACTTCAAAAGTGTTTATATACATATGTTGTTGCTACTGTACTTAAATTTCAGGAGACAGAGATGGTATATTACGCACGTACACAATAACATACTATGTAGTATATAAATTTGAGCCATACTATAAATTGCAGCAGCCAAACGCTGGTACATCAGTTTGAATACGTCCGGGCAGCAATAAATTGCACCAGTGACTTTTCAGCTTTGTTATCGTCGTCATCCTGATCCAGTGACTTTTCAGCTGCAAGATATAGCAGGTGCTATTTGGAAATGGGATCTTTTTACAATATGCAATATTACTAAAAAAATTTACCTAGGTTTGCTGCTGGCGTGGAGCACGCATAGATCCACCCCCGGCTGCAGCCATGGCAGGGTACCCGAACTGATTAATAAAACTCGTTATCCCAACAGGCCTTATCGTTTCCAGTAACCATCGCCCATTTGTTTCAAATTTTTTAGATCCAGAGTCTTTCAATAAATCTCTTTCACATGTTCGTATGATGTTTGGAACTACATATCTCGGTCAGCAAGCAGAACATAGACCTGTAAACAGGTCAAACGGGTAGAAAGTTGCACAATTTTTTTTAATACAAAAAAACCTACAAATCAATCTATTTAAAAAGCATGTTACATATATATATCAGATACGCCCCTTAAATGTTACCATTTACCCCACCTGTGAATATTCTATCCTATCAACATACGTTGTTCTAATATTTTGTCAAATAGAGCAGAAAGATTGTGTGACGTTTGGACGAACTACTTTCTCATTGCCACATCCATACTGAAGTCTTACCTCCTGCATCCTTTTGTCATTGCCAAATCCATACTATCCATGTCACCTTTCTACACCATGTGATGCTGCTCATGTCATTCCATCAGCGGCATGTTTCATCAATTAAAAATCGTCTAATAATAGACCTGTAACAAAAGAATGACCAAAATAAGCCCTGCTGATTCTTTTGTTTATAAGCAAAGAGTGTATATACAGAAGGCGTTGTGCTTAAGCATACCATAAGCGAAATAATGACCATATGTTAAAAAAAATAAAAAAAGTAAAGAACATAGTCGATACCTTCTTCGTTGCAAGGTATAGTCGTGAGGCGTGAAACTTTTTCCTAATGTTCTATGAAAACATTACAAAAAGGTCGGTGAAAGTGTATACGAACTACTCTAAATTAGTGTAATGTCACCCATTTTAGACCAACCCAAGCTGAAAACCAATAAACGATACATACCGAGGTAGATGAAAAGCTAATACCGCAGCTAAAATTTTGTTGAAACCATGTGTATCAGCATGCGACTACTATTTCGTGATTAAAGATCGGTGTTGTGATAAATATGTTATCTGCAAATCAAATGTAATTAACGCATAAATATGTCACCTATTTGATTGAGCCTGATATATAATGAAAAAACATTTAATCCAAAGTATATATATTATCAGTAACCATTTGGCGAGATTTTTTTTAAGAGTAGGTAAATCAGTTATTGATTTGTGTATATGTAAGTTTTTGCCTCTAGTAGCACCATCATATAAAACAGAGAAAAGCAACTAAGCTGCCGCTACAAATATGAAAATACGCTAGAACCAAGTCCAAAGTCTAAATATGGAATTTATAAATTTTTCAAGAATTACGATTAATGGACAAAAAGGCAATAGTTCAAAAACTTTTGACATGGCTATACAGAATATAACCTTAATTCGCTAGCTACTAACTACACAAACATCGCCCATATGTGAGTATTTGCTTTCAGGTTAATTTATTTTGGTTTCATGATCAGTGTTCTTTATGGGTAAGAATTGGTTAACTTAAATTATTTAGTGCCTTCGTATCTAAACCGATACGTCAAGCGTAGTATTACTACAAACTCACATTACAAACCCACATTACAAACATACGCAAAAAATTTCTTAAGTAGTATATACAAAAATTGTATAAAGTCGTATGCACCTCGCTATTTGCAAACAATGAACTCCTAAGTTTCTCATGAACCAGCGAAGCCCTTTTCTTGACATTGTGGCTGCTTCAATAACCAAGAACCATTTTCTTAAATATTCAGACGGGGTTGGAGTTTGTAATTTCTATAAAATATGAAGTTTTTCTTAGAGAACTGCTTACATGATTTGAAGTTTAAAGCAACTTTTGTAACCACCTGCACCTAATCTTTCAATTATTGAAAGTTTGCCATCAGGTTCCCCTAAGAAGGTTCTACACGTCTATGGTATACTCATAATTTGTATATATAATATATCTGATATGACTAACATAGCTTCAAAGTAACATTTTATCACCTTGTCGACGTCGTAAGCAAACATCTGGACAACGCTATAGGGAAGAACACGTACTACCTCCAATAGTTTGTGAGCCACAACAACATAAGCACTGTTGATAGAAATATATAACGAAATTATACTTTCGGAAAAAAGAATTGATGAAAGGTATGACACAAACCATTCTGCAGCCGAAAGTGTGTTTGGCAATTGGTTTAACAGCAAAACACCCCTTTTGCATCAGGATTGTTTGGCCAACGGTTGAAGCAAGTGGGCTCCCTGCACACGAAAAAAAAATATCAGCCACAAACAAAATAAAATCAACCACGATAGCTTACAATTAAGTGTGAACACAAAGAACAAAAACGAAATCCCATGGTAAGAATGAACATAATACCTGATCTCAAACATCGTCTCAATAAGCATCCGAACCCTGTGGAAACCGGTGATGATTTTTGGTTCGGTGGTGGTTTCCTTGCTTCTTGTTTCTTAGGCACGTAACCAAATTCCAACATCCTGTTAGAACATAAATTTAAGTGCAAAAAAAAAAAGAAAAGATGTTAAATTTGTAACATCCTGAAGGTAATAATCTATTCTAGACATGAAACTGAAAATCGACATATAATCAGCTACCATAAATCATAACTTTAAGTGCAAAAAAAAACAAAAGATTATAAGAAAAATCTCAAATATTCAATTTTTTTTGAAATTATTTAAAAAAATTTGTAATTTATCTTATATAAAAAAACCATAAACTGATCTTATAGTAAATTATATGGTTTGCTGATTTTTCTTTATAGATCATCAGGAAAACATGTTAAATTAGAGTACATACCTATTTACCATGAATGAATGTCTAAACCATGTGTTTTTGCAAGCCTCACCGAAGGTTACTGATAGCCTTTTCAGATCTGTTTTTGAGATGGGGAAGAAAGATCTAGAGGAGAGGCATGGATCTGGTTTTAGAGAGAGAATGGGTGTAAGAGAGACAAACAGCGATATGTATTTGTGTGAGAGAGAGTGGAGATGTATCTGTTTGAGAGAGAGGGAGAGGGACGACCCATACTTGAGAAACAATTTTCAACCCAATGAACGGTTAGATGTGGTGTTTGGTGAAGAGAAGGCATGGGCAAGTTTGATTTTGAACGGTCTTGATTTGCTTACTCTCACATTATTTTTTCATTCTAATGAATGAATAAAGGGGGTAATTGTGCACTATTTAAAATTCTAATTTAACCTTTTAAACTAATTAAATCTATTAAAATTTACTTAAACCAAATCTATTTTTAAAACTATTTTTTTATTTAAATCTAAAATAATAAAATCTAATTATTTAAAAACTAAATAAACTTTTAAAATTAATAAAAAACATTTTTATTTTTATTTTTATTTTATTTTTATTATATCTACTATTAAAAAAACTAATTTGTAAAATTAATTAAAACTATGAAATTAAAATTAATTAAAAACTGGCACACACCAACTATCTATATTAATTAAAAGAAGAGTAAGTTAACATAAAGAGGTCGCTAGATAAACTGGTTAACACGTTGGACATGTGAAGGGCAGGTCTCAAGTTCGAGACCTGCAAGTGACATATTTTTTGTGAATTTTTTCTTTTGACAGTTGAATAAATCAAAATCAGTCACAGGAGGTGACTTTGTTTAGAGCTACTATTGGACAGATAGGAATCAGCTCCAAACAATCAGATCGATTGAATCTGATGGCAATTGATGTACAGTAGAGTAATTCAGCAAACTCAACAGTCTAACAAAAGCATCAGCAGATCTAAATAACAAATCTAACATAGACTATAATGCAGGCAAATCCAGTCAGTCAGTCTTAATCCGAATACTCAGCAGATTAAACAATTTAACAGCGAAAATAAGTATCACTGCACAAACATATATCAGTTCAAATAAACCTACAATCACAAATATAACGCAGACTAACACGTTCACAAACCAACAGCTAACACTTATGAAAATGGAGGCGGATCTAAACCACAAACAAACCTAGATCATATATATTTAAAACGTATACTAAAACCAGTCAAATTCAACATCATCAGCGCAAATTTAATAAAAAAACAAATAAACCCCAAAGACTAAGCAGACTATAACAGAACTCAGATCTAAATACTGCGAACCGCAGGGCTGTAATCAAACTCTCAAGTAGCAGGTAGGAACTTAACTCCCAAATATCAAACACCCAAATTAACCCAATTTGAGAAGTATTACAGTCAGCAATTTCAAACTCAAGCTAGAAGTGCAGATTTCATAAAAACACAACAATGAGCAAATTCACAATCCTCATCACTTAAAATCATATAACTAAACATTCAATTCAAACAAATCCATTAAAGGTAAATAAAAAATCTGAAACATTTAAACATCTAACATCATCACTTAATAAAAATAACATCTAAATCGAATCATGTAAACAAGTAACAATGGCAGATTCACTAACAGATTATATCTCTTATAAAACTTCATATAAATCAAAGTCAACTAGAACAAATCATTAGCAGATACATTACTATTAAACTAAGCAGATTTATTATTATTTAAGTAAAAACAAATTCATTAAAGCAATAAAACAATAAAATTAAACAGAAAGAGAACCTATTGGAGATGTCCTTTTGGGAAGAAGGTTGTGTTGAACAACCTTAATAAACCAAAACAACACCATATGCCTCAAACTAACCACCTTCGAGCTATATAACTCGAACCAACAATCCTCGAACCATCAATATTATTTATTTTTAACCAGTGGGGTTAAATAATCTTTTTCCCAATCTCATTCAAATATTCATATAAGCTATTAACATCAGCTTATATAAACATTCACTTCTATAATGTTCAGCTTAGAGATTAAGCTTGCAAATATTTTAATAAAAATATAAAGACACGAGATCAATATTATAAAACTGGAACTTTTATTCAATTAATTCAAAACATTACAACTTTAAAAGAGAGAAAAATACAATTACTTAATCTAAAACTAACATTATAACAGTAAAAAAAAGGGATACTCAATACAATGAAAAGAGGGGGTATTTATAGCTAAACCAGGGGGTTTGGTTGTTGAGGGAGAATCCTTTGTAACCCTTGGATCAACTCTTCTTTCTTCTCTCTCTTTTCTGTTTTGATCGTAAGGCTGATAATCGCACACTAGCACACGGATTGCCAACGTGGCATCCGTTGTGCTAGTTGTGCTAATTTGATTGTTGATGTGTCCTCCTCTTATTGGTGGATTGAGAGAATCTTTGCTGTCATAACCAGTAAGGTGATGCCACGTCTCACAAGGCATCTAACTTCAACATCCGGAAATGTGGGGGTTTTATCCCAACTCGTGTGAATTAATTGTGTGACAAAAAGCCCCAATTAATTCGAACTATTTATTTATTAGGGTATGGGTGAACAGTGGATTTACAGGTTAATTTGGTGAGGTAGGAGAAAAGAAACATTGGATGTATCGAAGGTGATGTGTGTGGTGAATAAGTGGGTAAGGTTTTTTTAACTGGAAAAACGTGTGGTGGTGTTTGGTGTGAATAAATGGTAAGATATACACGTTTTCTTTTCTTTTCGTTTGTTTAATTATGACTGAAAAAATGTTGACCACCTAAGTTAAAAACGAAATTATTAACTTGGGCTTGGATGGGCTTGATTTTTGGCCCAAATAACTTAAACGTCAACTTTCTCAAATCCATTGGGCTTATGTTGGGCTCTTAGCAAATGATAACTCCTTATTGAACTTCAAATGGGCTTTTGAGCCCATTTTCCCAAATGTGGGACCTACAAGCCCAATAACTCCATATAAGATTAAATCCGCTAAAGACGAGCTCGATTGTGGCATTGTTGATCTTTTTCTTCAAACTCGTGTCGTTTTCGCCGGTTTCCGCGATCTTTGGTACCTACACACATTAAACAACAAACATACAAATACAATGCCATATTCATGGTATTTATGCATTTTAAGCTCGTTTTAAGATACAAATGATATGAGTAAAATCATCATATCAAACTCCCCCTTGCTAAGCAATTGCCGTGTCCTCACGTAATGATAAAATAAAACTATAAACTACATTTTTATTCAACTTTCGATACTTTATTTTGCAAAGACATAATGTATTGCTTTCATTATTTGAAAAATAACTTTTAGGATCATAAAACTCAAATAGATTCATCGTCCTCGAATTTTCACTTTTCCATGCCAAGTGCAAAAACAAGATCATTGTCAATCGTAAGCCCCAAAATTAAACCAACTCTTACAAGTAATTTGTGTTAAACTCAATCTCCTATTATTCCTAATTGTATCTCTAGATTTTATTTGTCATTTACCCAAAGGCTCATTTGACTTTATTTTATATTTATTAGTCCAATAATGAAGGCAAGAACGGTGTAAACTCAACACTCAAAACCTAACCTCGACTTCAAAAACCGTTGTCACTAAAGAAAGCCCACATCAAGGATAACTTAAAACGATTTGAGGGATAAATCCCGGACCCGAAATTTGGCTAATTGGACTACTTAAAAGCAACAATAAAAATCTCCAAAGTCAATTATGACCTTATTAATGGAGTTAGCAACAATCACATCATATCACCTTTTGGCTCTTTAAGATGCAATTGTGCTCCTTATTTAAAATCCACACCCGAAGGCTCCTTGGACAAAAAAAAGGGAATTGACATCACCATCCCACCTTATGGCTCATGATGATGAAGCAATTTTTATTCAACACGTCCCCTTGCCATACACCCTAAGGCTCTAATGACAAAGTTAGTGCTACATGACTCCCAACCGAAGGCTCCTAGAGAACATGTTTTTATTTATTCTTCTTTATTAATATGATATGTATAATAAGCCAAATTTCCGCAATCCCATGATCAAGAGTCCATGACGCTGACACCCTTAATGTGTTCTCACTTTAATTACAAGGGAAGAAAAAGAAGGAGTTACGAGTTAAGATATCAATCCTAAACCGCTAAAAACTTCATTTATTAAGCAATTATTATTCAAGCGTGGAAAGTAAATACGAGGAGATTAAATCAAACACAAAAATACTTGCACAAAGAAGTGTTAATTTTAGAAACTTATGATTGAACTCTATCATCTCTTGTTCTCCATATTGTAAAATTTCAAAAATATGAAATCAATGGATACTTAGCCTATTAAATCAAAGTTTTGGGTTTTCAAGTCATCTATAGGATCTTGCATCTTCTTATACTTTTTCAAGTTTTAGAATTTTTGTTTTAAATTTCCCTTGATAAACGACTTTCTAGGATCAATTATAGGAATTTGCGTTTTAAAGTTCCCTTGATAAACGACTTTTTCAAGTTTTAGAATTTCCGCGATCTTTGGTACCTACACACATTAAACAACAAACATAGAAATACAATTCCATATTCATGGTATTTATGCATTTTAAGCTCGTTTTAAGATACAAATGATATGAGTAAAATCACTCATATCACCTAGGCTTTTGAGATGGGTTTTATTGCTTCAAGAGTTTAAGATAGAAATTCGAGATAAGAAAGGAGCCGAGAATTTAGCGGCGGATCACTTGAGTAGACTTGAGCATCTTTTTCAAGGAGATTTTCCTAATAAAGAAATCAATGAATCCTTTCCATTAGAGGAGCTCATGTCTATCTCTTCTCAAGAGGATGCCACCCCTTGGTTTGCGGATATAGCAAACTATCTTGTGGGGAATGTGCTTATAGAGGGTCTTACTTCCCAACAAAAGAAGAACTTTCTTAAGGAAGTTAAGTACTACTTTTGGGATTATCCTTACCTCTTTAGGCAATGTGCGGACCAAATCATTAGACGGTGTGTAGATGGGCCCGAGGCATTTAAGATTTTAGAAGCTTGTCATAAAGGACCACGGGTGGACATTTTGGGCCCAACTATACCGCCAAGAAAGTCTTTGATTCGGGTTACTATTGGCCTTCCATTTACAAAGATGCCCAAGAGATGGTGAAATTTTGTGATGTATGTCAAAGACAAGGAAAAATTACACAACGTGATGAGATGCCACAAAATTTTATTCAAGAGTGTGAGATTTTTTATGTATGGGGCATAGATTTTATGGGACCTTTTCCATCTTCCAAGGGAAACAAGTATATACTTGTAGCGGTAGATTATGTGTCCAAATGGGTTGAGGCTAAAGCCCTACCTACCAATGATGCTAGAGTTGTTGTGAAGTTTTTGAAGCAATTATTTGCTAGATTTGGTGTACCTCGGGCTATCATAAGTGATCGTGGTACGCACTTTTGTAATGATCAATTCACGAGAGTTATGAAGAAATATGGAGTTAATCATAGACTTTCTACCGCGTATCACCCTCAAACCAATGGTCAAACTGAGGTCACAAATCGTGGTTTAAAGAGAATTTTAGAGAGAACAGTGGGAGAGCATCGAGCTTCTTGGTCGGATAAGCTTGATGATGCTTTGTGGGCTTTTAGGACGGCTTTTAAGACACCAATTGGTTGTACTCCTTATAGGCTTGTCTATGGAAAAGCATGCCACCTCCCATTCGAGTTAGAACACAAGGCTTCTTGGGCTCTCAAGTGGGCTAACTTTGATTTAAACCAAGCCGGATCGCGTAGGAAAGACCAACTCAATGAGATGGATGAATTACGAGCCAATGCCTATGAAAACTCTTTGCTTTACAAGGAAAAGACTAAGCAATTGCATGATTCTAAGATCAAGAACCGTGAGTTCAAAGTTGGAGAGCCGGTTCTCCTCTTTAACTCAAGGTTGAAACTTTTTGCGGGCAAGCTTAAGTCAAGATGGTCCGGTCCATTCACTATTGCTCAAGTATTTCCATATGGAACTATTGAGTCGTCACAACCCGATGGTCCAAATTTTAAAGTGAATGGTCACCGTGTGAAGCACTATTTTGGGGAGGACATTTCCATTGAAATGGTCCAAGAGGTCCTCATTTTCCCCATGAATTAATTCAAGAGGGATGAGTCGAGCTAGAGACTCTATAACTCAAGCATTGAATAACTAGGTTTAGAGTTGTTAGATCTAGAGTGTTGTAGGTTAGAAATAAGGATAGCAATTTGATGAGAAGTGTTGGGGTAGACCTTCTTTTGTCTTCATGATGTTTGTAGGGTTGCTCACTCATTACGTGTTTTGAAGCTTATGGAGGAGGCCCTTGTATCCGGTTCACTTCGTTACTATTGTGATTTTTCATAGGCACTTTGTGCTTTAAAAATGAATTCACTATAGTTGATCTTTCCTTAACTTGGGTTAAGCAAAGTCTATTCATTGTCATAAGTGTAGGGGAAGTTTTATACTTCCATGCTCATAAACATTGAGGAAGATGTTTAGCTTAAGTGTAGGGGGTCTTCTATCGAAGTGACCTTACCTAGAACTTGTCATTTACCTTCATGATAACATGGAAAATTAATTTTTCAAACATTTTTCAAATTTTTGATCTACTTTGGCCACCAAAAATATGCATTCATAATTTTTGCATTAATCATTTTTCATTTGCATAACACATTTGCATTGTATATATTTCTTCTTTTACTTTTCATTATAAACATATAAAAAGGAAATAATATAATAAGGACATGGTTTAACAAATTTAGACTTCTTTGACATATTAGGCCCGCCATGGATATTTTGACTCAACCCGAGTTTGCTATTGTAAGCTTACTCTAGCTAGTATCCTTAACCACGTAGTCCTTCATTGGTCTATTAGGCTAAGCATCCACCAATCTCATTATTTGAGATTTTAAATTTGTGGAGAATGGGAAATGATAGAGTTGAAGCAAGTATAAAAGGGCTAGATAAACTTCATGATAATTACTTGTGGCTAAACCTTTCTCTTCTTAAGCTCTATTTTCATCGCATGTATATATGTTAATAAATAATCAAGAACGATTTTAATTGGTTTGTAATCTCTTATGCATTTTTGTCTAATCATTCATGGTTGGTATAAGTACGTCTTAAGATTATAAGTTAGAATGTTTTATGTGTACTAGACTTATGTCATGCTTAATACTTAGCGGGTGTTTTTCCTTTTATTCTTTTCAACTTTCTTTGTGAGGAATAAAGAAAAATAAGAGCGGATTATGAAAAAAATGAGTGGCTAGAAAAAAAAAGAAAAAAAAAATAATTATACAAGACTCCCAAGAGGGGCAGTTAAGTGTTAATTATAGTAACTATTAGATTCCAATATTACCTTGACGGGTTGCGGGGATTTAATAGTTGCTCCAATCCAATATTACCTTGACGGGTTGCGGGGTTGAAGATCCAAAGTCTCAAAAAGATGGCGGATGTAAATTATTGCGTGAGTTTTATTTTTCTTTCCTTAGCGAGTGTGTAGCTACTTATTAATGCATGACATAAGGATTTTACACATAAGGCGAATGACTTATTACTCTTTAGTCGGACTTATATTAATTGTGAGCGGTTTTTCAAGTAATGGATGAGAGGATTACTTAGGATTAAAACCGTGCTTCCTTATTTTTGGATTTTACATTTCTTATATTTCACACTTTAAATAATGACAAATTTGCCACAAGCAATTTGCTCAAATAATAACCGGTTCCACATTTAATTGTCATGAATAAGTTGATGCACTTTTTACTTGTGAATACAATGATTCCATTTTTAAGCTTGGTATGGGAAAGTGAAACTTGAGGGTGATAAGTATCCATGGTACCAAAGCCCTAATCTAAGTCATTGATTTCTTTATGAGTTATTTCCATCAAAACCATTTCAATAAAAATCCAAAAAGATATAAGTAGAATTGTTTCTTTTGCATTGCATTGTTCAAAATCAAAATCATGCATCATATAGTGTAGATACATTCCATATTGGCCAAGGTTGATTAATTATGAGGAGAATGCAAATTTGTGCTTTAAAATATAGCATTGCATGAGGTCATGGCAATGTTCAAGTGTAGGGGATTTGATATGAGCAAAAACTCATATCAATTAATCAACAAATCACCCTAAAACACAAGTAAAATACCTAACTTTTGTGCTATAAAGCGGAATTATGTGGTATGTTTTGTGTTTGTGTATAAATAGGTAAGAAGGATACATTTTCAAGCAAACAAGAAGAAAAACAAGCTTATAAAGACAAAGAAGGATCAAAGATGACAAGACTTTGAAGACAAGGGACCTATCTTGACAACACTCCAAAGTTGAAGGACTAAAAGTGTAAATTTGTCAAAGTCAAGATGAAAGTCAAACATGGTCAACTCTTCAGTCAACCAAGTCAAAGGGTCAAACTTATCAAGAATGCAAGTGGAAGGACCATTTATGCCAAAGAAATGAAGTTCCTAGCTTATGTTGATAATCTGCCATACTTAAGGGGCTTAAATTGCCATTTTCCAAAGATTAAATAAGTTCAATCCATGTGATATAGTTGTGGACCAATGAAATTGCAAGGAAACAATCACACGGATTGCCAGCTAATCCTCCACCTCACCTCTTGCATTAACTGCGCCGCAAAGTATTTAAAATCTTCCACTATCCACTTTCTAACGAATGAGAGAAGGCCATGCAATAAACAAATTATCCAATCCAGATAACGATCCGTGTGCTCCCATTTCACCCAACCAGGGCATGCCACGTGGCGCTTTCTTCTTCAACGCAACCCAGGAACGTATATGAGCTACACTTAATTTCAGAAGGAGTTATCTACATGAAAGTTGATCGATTTTTAGAGAGGAACACATTGGACACAACCAATTAAGCTCAAAATCAATGAGTCAAAAATCCCCAATTCTTGAAGAACATGATGATGAACATTTAGCAGCTTGGTGACACGTGGCAACAAACAAGTGATGGAAACACGTCATCAAACCCAAAACTCACTCACAATTTGTTTATAAATAGGATTGTAATCTCTCATTTTCACAAGTAGTTAATGTGTGAAATTTTCACACATATCTCCATTTTCTCTTATTCCTAGTTCTAGTTAGTTAGCTCAACAAACTCAAGAGTCTGACAAGCTCTTGAGTTAGTTAGCTTAGTTGTAACAGACTTACCTGCTTTGTAACAAACTTACCTTCAATCAATAAAATTCACATTTCATCTTCTTCATCTACTGTTCATATCTGCAATTCTGTTATCCTTGTGTTGATGTTAGCTTCTTATGATCACAATTGATCATGATTAGCTAATTGTGGAAGATTTGTAGCTGTTTGAGTTGATTCTGTTCATCCAGTAGAGTTCTTGTTGACTTTGAAGCTTAAAGGTTTAACAATGGTGATGATGATGATTGTAGCTGGTTAAGTAGATAGTTGATAGTGTTAAGGTGGTGGTTAACACTATCTAGGTGGCTCAGCGCCAACCTACTCCATCAGAGGAGGCTTATGCTTCAAGGTTTCACATTTCTGAGTTCTTGTTCCACTAAACAGTATTGCCTGCTCAATTCCTAGTTTAACTTGATTGTTTGCATGATCAAATGTGTTTAGACAATATTTGAACTGATTTTGGTGATTGAGTAGCTTAATTGTAGTGTTATAATTGATCATTAGCTTAATCCTTGTTCCTGATATTAGTATATCAGTCATTTCAGCTTACTAGTTCATTTTGAGTTCTAACTTGTTTAAGTGTTTGTTTTTGGTTCATTTGCACTTCATTCTAGTTGTTAAACTTAGTCTGATATTCCATTTTAATCAGTTTAGCCAACTGCTTTAATTCCTTTCAAAAAAAGTTGTTAGAATTTAGTTAAGTGTTGTTTGGTATAAGCTGTCAATTGGAGTTCAAGTGTTGGAAATTGGTTAAGTTTTGTTAATTTTCAGTCATATAGTCATCTTAAACAAGGTTCAATAGATTTCAAGTCAAGGTTTCAGTCAAAAAGGCAATTGGCAACAAAAAAAAAAGTATGGGTCAGTTTTCAGCTTAGAATTTCAGAAAAAGTTCTTAATTTCAATCACTTGGCATTTCTTTGTTCTTGGATGAATTTGTTTCAAACCAATTGTCAGTTGTCCTTTAACATCTGAACTTTAAGGTCTATCAAGGAAATTATACAGTTTTCTGAAACAAGGAAGAAATAAGCAATTCATTTAGCTATTAAGCAATTGCAAGTTTCTGTAATTTTGTGCTAAACTGATTTCTCATACAAGCATTTCCACTTCATAAACCTCCCTATTTTCTTCTACATTTGTTTTTAGTAAGAGTTCCTGAAGAGATCTGGAAGTTTTCAGCTTTTCCAAAAAGTTGGTCAACGTTGGTCAAATAAGCTTGATTTAGCTTATTTCCATTTTCCAAATTCATTACTAGACCATTTTCAATTTTAAAAGACATTCCCTGCTTCTTATGGCTTGATTAACAAGTTTTACCAAGAAAATCTGATTGTGCACGTTTAGCTTATTAGATAGCTTAATTGTGGCTTATTAGGATTAGCTTATTTGAGTTTCACTTGATTTCAGACTTAATCCTTCTACAAGCCTAGGTAAAATCAAGTTTTAAGCCTTTTGCAAGTTACTAGAGCTTATTTGGTTCACTAGATTGCTTAAACGAGCTTATTCATTGTCATAGCCCGTTTTTGATAATATTTCCCATTTAATTGCACTTTAGTCCTTGAGTTTTGTTCCTGTTTGCATTATTAGATAAACTTGCACTAAATTAGGGTTTGCATTTAATTAGTCCTTTCATTTTCAAAACTTTACAAATTCAGTTAGCCAGTTTTCAAATTAGTTACATTTTGGTTATTAGTTTGTTACATTTGCATAGTTAGTCCTTGTAGTTAACTGAATTTACATTTCAAGCACATTAGTTTCAATATTTTACATTTTTAGAACTTAAATTTCATAGTTTTACATTTTTGTCTTTATTTGAATAAAATTTGGTAATTGACTAATTGTTTTACGGTTACGTAGTTAATATTTTTCAACTTTTTACTTGATTGATCAATTAGACATAGAAAAGATAAATAACCCTACCAACCAAAAATGATTATAAACCCAATTTTGTTAGGACTTTCAGTTGGTTAAGAACTGAGAAAACAAACTTCAATTATACACAATTTCACACGCATCTAAGGAATATATCTCAAGTCTAATTATTAAATCCATGTTTTGATTTTTAATTAGATCTAAGATAACTTGTGAGTACATCTAAGAGCTAGTGGGAGTATTATGTTTATTTCTTAAATCACATATGATGTATAACATATGGAAAACAATGGTCCATGTAACCAATATGTTAAACCTTTAGCTTGGAATAAGGTTTCGTATGAAAGGATTTAGAAATTAAAAGTATGACCTTGATATGTATGTTTATTGTAATAAACATTTGTGATTAATGAAATCCAACACAACATGAAATATCATTTAGGAAGTCTCAATGAATATGTCTCATTTGATGAGAGTTGACATAAGATGAAAACTTAAGGGATTCATAATGTAAATCATATTGTGTGTATGGATAGTTGTAAAACTTGTATAAGTACAAGAAGATTTGACAACAATGATTGCTTAAAGAGAAAATCATTTAGATGATTAGTACAAATGCTATGATAAGATTTGTTTCGGATAGAATGATTATTACTAACTTGAATTGTTCCAATTAATGAATATTCTTAATGATAATTAGATGTAGTTATCATTGTCAACGAACTTAGAGTTTAGAAAGACACCAAATATTATCATTGTAATAATTTATAGTTTATAGATTATAATATATCATAGTGATGTTTCTAGACATGGATGATAGATTGATTGAGATAACACTCAATGCTAATCATGGTACGATTTCATCTTTGATAATGACCATGTGGATTAACTATGTTCAATGGAGCATGACGTTGCAATACATGTTAAAAGAATAAAGAATACTTTATAGTTTAAGAAGCTATTAAAGATGATTGTTTTCAATAAGGTGTTTAGTTGCACTCACACACCTTATAGGATGTACAACAACAATACTCACATTTTTTTGTGTGTTCATATGAAGAAACGTACTTAATAACAATCATTATATATGTTCAGAGATTTTCACAATTGTGAATTTGAAATAAGTATTCTCAAAAATTCCAAAGATCAAACCTAGTAGAGTTTCATGAAATATATGCCTTGACAACAAGTATGATCGTCATATCTTGAGGCATGATTTTTCAACTAAGGTTATCATGCATTGATCTTTTAGTATTTGGATAAAGGATATTGTTAAACAATATTTATTTTGTAAATTGAAGTATTGGGTATATTCGTTTTCTTTAATATTTATTGGTCCTATTTTTGCATTTTTAAATCCTTGAATAATATGTTATTATAAATTGTCTATGTCAAATAATTATATGGGAATATAATTGAATTAAGACATATATGAGAGATGGTAATATTCGTAGAATATGCAAGAACGGTTCACCAACTCATACAATATCCAAAAGTTGTATATTGGATATCTCCTACTAACAAGTCAATCACTTTATGGATCAGCGTCTTTAAGTGAAACTTGTAAATGATTCACATTACTAAATCCTTTGACTTGAGATACAAGCAGGTCTTATATATGCGGATGGTACTTTTTGCTATAGTTCTAACGATATCCTGAATAAGGTAGTAATAAAAACTATAATCATTTGTATCTTGAAGCATGTAAGAGGCATGTGTAGTGTCGCACCCCACCATGGCGGAATATGGGGCGCGACGTATGGATATCATCACAACATGGCGTGTCTATAGAGATAACTAAATGAAATAAGAAATGTCATAAAATGGTGACACAAATGTCATGACAATATCTCAACAATGCAGGAGTCTAGGTAAGTAGGTAACAGTCCTACCTCTTACCCAAGACAAAAAAATAACACCAATAAAACAACATATAGGTTCATAGCATCACTTATTGAAACAAACAGAAAAATAAACTAAGAAGGAACGGGGATCTCCTTCTAAATGCATTCCTACGCGACTCCAATCCTAGCCACATATGTTCTCACGCTTAACCACCTTATCACCTGAAAGAGATACTAAAACACGTCAACATAAAGTTGATGAGAGTCATAGGTTTAGACACCAACGCCAAAACAAACCATAAGCTGTGAATAATAACCAAATCTAAGAAACATATGGACAATGTGATACTAACATGCATTAACAACTAATATTCAAGATCTAACAAAACAACCCAAATCCAAGGCTCCCAGCCTTACCAAACACCATGGTCCCATAGGCGCCCATACACCTATATACCAATCCTAAGGCCCCGCCTTGTCATCATCCCCTTGGCACCAAGTCAAAACATAAAACAATCAAGATTCATCTAGCAGTTAATCACGTAAGTAAGCACAAGTCCATCACCAAACACAAAACATTCACAGCATAATTTATAAAAACAAGACAGTGTCTCTTCCATCCCATCTAGAAGTCATAATCATTAGTAAACATGGGACTATGAAACTCACCTGATTGAGCTTCTCCAAAAGTCCGCGCACTAGCAAAAAGCTAACAAACCAAAAACACATAATCAAAACATGAACCAGTCACTAAGACGGCTCATCAACCTATGATGGACATCTAGCCTTCTCCCATATATGACCCTCATTAATAAGCTCTAAACACCCCATCCTTAACAAGTCCTTAACTTGGTTAAGTTTGATAACTATCCCGTTCATATTTTACACAAAACAGTTCCAACTTTTAGGTCTCCAAACTATAAGCCAAACGCTCACCTAAACATACCCATGACCTTTGTAAAGGAAACCCTATGCCCTTACATATGTTAGCTAACAACTCCCATTTACCCCAACCTTAAAGCTACTGTTAAGGCCCCGATAAATATATATATATATATATATATATATATATATATATATATATATATATATATATATATATATATATATATATATATATATATATATATATATATATATATATATATATATATATATATACTTTTGTCTATCCAGATGTTACTGATTTTGAACATACAAAAAGTTTGTTATGATTAGGGGGTCTTACCCTAACCCAAAATCTTAGCCCCAATGCAGATACTTCCTATAATATATAAACCATCTCCCATGTTCGTTTGAAAGTCCCAATGCAACCGTAAGTACCCCAAACAACCCAAAACTTAAAAAGAAAACAGGCAGATTTCAAAACTGTTTTGACCTTCGACTGTTGTAACCTGTTTTTGACCCACTTCCCAACCTCCAATTTAGTTCTCGTTTCTTGCATTTGAAAGCCACTTCAATTACCTTTACAGGGATACTTGGATCGCAAAATAAGAGTTTGTAGAACTCCCTATATGATCAAAACAATTGACCCTAAATTCTGTCCAGTTTTTAAAAACGGGTTTAATTAAATTAACCTAATTAATTACCCATAATCCCACCAATTACAAGCCCTAACTTATTTAATCATTATAGTATCATTAATATACTATTTTTAATTTAAACCCTAACCTAAATCTTTCATAAGATGATTAAAGAAAACATTAAAATAATTTAATTAAAAAGGTTATGAAGGTTTTACCTTAAGATTAATGGAAGATGAAAAAAACAATAGAACCCTAAAAATACTCTTGTAAACCGTCGGCCAAGAACTCCAGGAGAAAAAAATAATGACTTTTGATTGTGAATAAAACATTATATAGGGTATGGGTGAATCCTAGTCCAACCCAAAGCCCACTTTCCTTTTTCCTTTTTTTTTGTTTAATCGGCCCTAAACCGACTCTTATATATATATATATATTTTATTTTATTATTCTCTTTTTATTATTTAATATTACACTACTAATATTACCTTAATTTACCTTAATTTATTACAACTCCTAAAACCTCCAAACCCTCAAAACCGTAAAACTAGTCAAATTTACGCGTTTTACCGTAAAAGACGTAAAATATATAGTTTTTAAAAAAAATCTCAAATTTTGAAATAAAATTTATAACTATGTCCTAAATGACTTAAAACCATCCCGAAAAATACTCATATGACTAAACACCTTACCCGAGACCTCTAAATGCTAAAACCCAAATCCTAAAAAAAATACAACTTACTATAATACTTATATGTATACGTAAAACCACTAAATAACACCATCTCATTTCATAGTCACAACATTGTGAACTCATGAACATGAAATAATCGTTCCTCGATTTACTTATGAGTACTTTATACCCATATACGATATCCACATCAACCTCGTTCACTCAAAATAAACATGTAAACACGCTAATCATATAGTCACACATACATTAACCTAAAAATAGGACCAAGTGACGAACCTCAAAACCACGGTTGTCATATGTAGTCAAGATAGAATTTGTTCATTCAACTACGATTGAAGAATAATGCTATTGGGCCCCTCGTTAATTAGTTAGATGTTTGTATGGCCATACCCAATGGTAATCTAGATTTATCTCGATTAAATTGGTAATCTATATTAATTATGTAATGCAAGAAACAGAATAGTTAAAATGGAATGACTTTGATCCATATCCATCATTAACATGGCATTTGAGAAACAAAGGGTTTGTAAATGTTTTAAGTCATTTGAATGTACTTTATAGAAAACTACACTCGAGAGGTTCTGTGAGCATTGGCGTGTTGCTAGACGCTAATCAATGTTATTATATTATATTATTGTACATGTCCAAGTGGGAGCTGAAGGAATATGTACACGTAAATAATATATGTCTGGAAGTCGTCCCGAGCCTAAGGAGATGCACGCGTTAATACGTAAAACAATTATACATTAATATATTATGTGTAATATATTAATTAGTGATTAGCTATGACGAACGTTAACTAATTAGTTAGTTAACGGGTTTTGACAAACGATAATTAAATGTTAATTATAAACATTTATTATATAAAATAGTAATAAAAAAGAAGTTGTTTATGTTTAGGAAACATATTCTTTTCCTAGTTGGTTTGAGATTCACCGACTATACATATTATATATATAATAACCATTATTGTTTATGGTTGATAGATGTTCTATGGCAAAAAACCAAAAGGCAAGTGTGACATACTATAGAAACGAATAGTGATTCTATTATTCTCTGGTTTTGGTTTTTGTACGATCAACTATTACTACATTGGTTGGTTTTATATTTGCTTGATTTAAGAAATCAAGTATCGTTAGCTTTATCACTATTAGTACTAGCATACTTAATTGTTTGGTATAACGTATTGTGTGCGTACTCTTAGAGAGGTAATTGTTCGATCTTTGGGTTTTCGTTTATATTGGTAGTTCGATAAATGTGTATAATCCATTGCTAAAAGGTACGCAATTCTTTATTGTTTATGTTAATTACTTGTCTATACGTGATCCTATATTCCGCTGCGTACTCGTGTATATTAATGTGTTAATATGGTAAAAAATTTATATAAATTCCAACAAAGATATCATATTAAGCATATCTAAAATTAGTAATTTTAAATTCACAAAGCTAATATAAATGCTAACGGGATGCAGTCATTGATATAAACTATGTTTAGTTTGATAATATTCCAATGACATATAATTACTTTGTAAACAAAGCTCTTAAACATGTTAAAATCAAAAGCTTTCACAGTTGACAACGGTAAGCAAAAATCAAGACATAAAGAAAAGATAGAGTTGAAAATCATACCCCATAGGGAGTAAAAGAGTTGTGCAGTTGCGGGTGTGGGTTGTTGGGTTTTAATAGCTGTTGGTGGGGAGTTTAATACAGTGGGCGGGGAGTATGTGTTTTTTCTAGGAAGGTTGTGATCGTTGGATTAAAATAATGTCAAGTAAGGAGAAGGCGTTGGATGGTGATTCGGGTGATTGAAATGATGTGTTGCCATTGGTGGGATTGTGTAAGCGCGGATCAGCTTTTTAAAATGCAATTGTTTAACTTTAAAGTTAAACATTTAAGTATTTTTTTAGTTTACGAAAATTTTAATAAAACAACTAGGCGTTGGTTATTACCGACGAGCACGTGCATAAGACATGCATGTAAGTTTGTTAAAGGTTATAAAGAGGGACTAAGTTAGAACTTTAGTTGAGGGTAGTAGGCAAAAAGCAATTTAATTATTTAGCTTACAAATTAATATCGTTAAACTTGTAGTATAAGATAACTTATTCTTAAAGATGTAATCATCTTTTAGAACAAGTAAAAAAGAAAAATTAGATTACTACTCAAGATCAACAAAAAAATCATAATTAAACTAATCTTAATCAATGAACTACATGATACAACATTTTTTACGATTCAAATCAATATAACAAAAATAAATAAATTTTTCTTTTTTTGCTGTAAATAAATTGGAGAATGATTCAAAATGCATGATATTTTAGTACGGGCCAAATTAACTTTAAAGGACCAATGTAGTTCAAGTCCAATGAATACATGGGCTTTTATTAAAAAAATTTAGGGTTGGCCACCCCAAGTCATAACGGCTCCCTCAATATTTATAAATAACATGAGGCGTGGTGTGACGACATGCATAAACTACACATTTTAACGGTTAAACGACGAAATTTTTGCGTTTTTAAAGTGTAGTTTATGGCGACAGAACATATAAATATTTATTTGTTTTTATCATTTTTTAATATTATATTTATATTTAGTTCACAATAAACCTTCTACATAATAATTAAAGACTCTCTTTACATGTAGTAATGATATCCAATTTTTGGAGTTTTATTAAAAAAAACTCACTACGCCTCATGGCGTAGCGCGCCTTAACATATTGCGTAGCGTGGAGGTCGCGCTTTTTAGAACCATGAGTTGTTCGTTCTTTTTCTTTAACAACAGTGAGTTAGTACAATTACAAAATTAGTTATTCGATTTGACAATATTTATCAAGAAGTTAGTCCCAGCTAATCTCCAATAATAATTAATGATTTATCTCACAATACATATTCAAAGCAATCACGGAAAAACTCGAACCTAAAGTCATCCTCAATACATAGATGCAATAGAATGCCAAATAATTGTCATGTTGACATTGCACTCATAGAGAGAAAGGTATTACCTCTCCATTTTCTCCTCTCTGACAACCAAAATACCCCTTCACTCATGGCATGCCAACCCTCTCCACTTTGCTCCACCACTATCTTTTATTTTTCTTTTTTTTCATTTTCACACAAATTAAAATTCATTTTATTCAAATTAAAAATACAAATACTTAAATAAAAATTACAAATACATAAATTAAAAATACGATACGAATTTTTTACGCAAATGTAAAAACACAACAATAAAAATAAACTACTCATTTGTGGGACATATCGGGCCATGATTTCCTCTTGTTGTCGACGCACGAACGACCTCTTTCGTTCTTTTATTGTCTCGTAATCAAGCGCGAGAAACTGGAAGTCGGCCAACTTCATATGCCTCTCCGCGAGTGCGTTTTGGGCATCATACTCAGATTTAGCAGAGTTAATTTTCTCATGCATTGCATTTTTCAGTATTTCCTTCGATGACCCCGACGATCCTCCGGTGCCCTCACTTGTCTCAGATCTTGACTTCTTGGTGGGTCGAGCTTTTCCCACGGGTCGAGGACGTTCATCAGGACCGAATACTTCCGTGTGATCATTCGCATAACCGGCTTTTGCCTCGGAAAATTTTGGGTGGGTTATGAGGATCTTCCACCCATGAACGTAAGCAAATTTTCTTCCTTTAAACGATGCACAAAATTCATCCTTCGCAACTTCCAAAACATCCTCATCATTCATCTCATTCCTACGATTTACTCCTTCGTAAATCGCTTGAAACTTTCGGGCATCGGGATGCATCCGACTCTATTTTCCATTAATCATGTTCTTTGTACGCCGCATCCTGGTTGTTTGATTGTTGAAATCTCGAACAATCTGCCCCCAAAAACATTCAAGGTTTTGGTCGTTCCCAATGTTGATGTTCTCCGAAACACCACACCAACATTTAGCTAATAGTTTTTCTTCATCACGAGTCCAACGTATCGGTGCCTCACTCGAACCTTCCACAAATTCTATGTCATCATCATCTGCATCCAAATCAACAACATTTGATTTTTTGGCTTTGTTTTTTCGGCGGTTACCTTTTCCGGCTGGTGATCGTGACGCCGGAACTTTGAATTGGGTTTCTGGCACTTGTTGTTGACTTGGGTAATTTTGAAACTGGCTGTGAAATTGTGTGTTTTGAAACAAGATTTGTTGTTGGTAAATTTGTTCATGAGTCATTTTGGGAAAATAGTTTTGAGTAAAAGGAGGGTACAGGAATTAGGAGCCGGATGGAAATCGGGAAGAAGATTGACACTGAGAGAAGATGGAAATTGGGAAGCAAATGATATGGAGTTTTGCGACGATGGCGTCGAGGGGTTTCACGATGGCGTCGAGGTGTTGCTTGTGTTGAGAAACCCGGTGAAGTTGAGTTGTGGGAATTGGTCATTTGGGATGTTAGACATTTTTTTCTTGTTGTTTAGAGAGATTATAAAATTAATTGTGTGTGTTAAAAGTGTTAAAATAGAGGATATATATAGTAGTAATGTAAAAAAAATTAAAATTTTGACTGTAATATTCCTTCTCTCCTCTTCGTCAGTTCGTTGGTTTTCCGAAATATGCATGGCGAAAGGGGGAGGGAGGGGGTTGGCAGAGTAAAGCAACGAGAGATGACGAGGCTGCCACGTCGACTCGGCGATAGCTACCTCGCCGTGACACCCTTCTCTCTTAGATTGGGGGAGTAGTGAAGAAAAACCATCGCCACCTCAGTTTTCTCACTCCTCTCACTAACTCATCAAAAACTCACATTTCAAGAGTATTAAGGAAAAAAAAAACTCATATTCGCCCTACCTCCACCTCACCTTTCCACTATCCTTTTTAATATTTATCTATAACTTTTTAAACTAAATATAAAAGTAATTAAAGTTTATTATTAACATTTATAATAATATAATTTTTAGCCAAACATAAAACTGATTAAAGTCATTAAACATTTATAATTTTTAGCCAAACAACCTACTTATAGAAAAAGAAAAGAAAAAAAAATCAGACCATTTAAAAATGTCCAGCCCATTCATAAAACCCCCCACCAATTTAACACTTTTCTATCCTAGAGTCTTCCTCCTCCCATCAACACACACTAGCAGCACAAGGTATGTTTTTTCTGTTTCTTTTCGTTTATAAGGCTGGGCTCACATATTGTATAATCAAGAGGTGAGAAACTCATTTGTAGTGAATTTTGGTTTCCATGGGAAGCTTAACTTATGTGTAGGGTTAATGTGAGGTTTTTTTTGTGTACTCACGCGTAAGTTTTGTCACATGTATCTCACGACTTGGTTTTTCTTAACGACCGGTTCACGGTTCAACCGGCGGTTCAACCGGGTTTTTGAGTCAAAACCGGTGTCTAGTCATTCGACCGAGTCACGGTTCAATTGGTTCAACCGGCCAGGTCAACCCGGGTTTTAAAACATTGGCGTATACATGGCTATTTTGCAATGGATTGAATGGTTAGTAAGTTCTATTATGCATTATTTATGCGTATGCCACATTGCTAATTGTGGATGCTCTAAAAAGATCGGTTGTTTGTAATGTTTTCAGACCCGGGTCGACTCGGTTGGATCAATCGGTTGAACCGGTTTTAGCCGAAAAACGGGTCATATTGACCCGGGTTTTATATTTTCGATACCCGGCTTGACCCGGCGGGTTTGGGGTGACCCGGGTCAACCCGGTTCTCAAGACCCAGCCGGGTTTCGAATTTTTCGGGGTTTTTTTTAAAAAAAAAATTAATTTTACGTTTTTGCGACAAAATTTTAGTTTTACATATTATATTGGTTGGTAAACAATTTATATTTTCAATATACGTAAGTTTTTATGGTTTTAATAAGTATAATTTTGTTAATTATTAAAAATAAATAAAAAATAAAAATTTAAAACCGGGTTGACCCGGACCCGGCGACTCGACCGGGTCAATCTAAAACCCGGTTTTAAAACATTGGTTGCTTGTTTGTGTTTATTAGTTTAAACTTATGCAAAAACCTTTTAATCTGATGAACAAAAAGCTTTTTAAAAGGTTTTTCCAAACTAAAAAGGTATTAGTGATCTTTTAGAAGTTATGGCCCATAACAAGATCAATATTGCTTTTAGATTATGGCTTTTTGAAACACCTAAAAAAAGCTCGGACGAAGAAGCTACAACCAAAATAGTGCAACGCAACAACGTCCAAATCTTCCATTTCTTCATTTAAGCTCAATTCATGCCAACTTTTTGTCTCTTTTCACCAATTGCTTCATGTTCACATATGACATAAGAAACAATTCAGTATCATTTCTTATATAAAAACAAAACAAAAAAGCAATAATCTTAGGGATATGTACTTTGTAAGTACATGTTATCAATTTCAAATCCTTGACTATGATTCACATGTATGTAATTTTCGACAAAATTGTTATTCTCACAAATCATACATTAGACTCAACCCACCAATTCCGTTCTAAATGAAATTAGCATGAATTTTGTAAGATGTTAAAACATTCTGTTTGTTGTTCTTCTGTCAAATGCTGTGGAAACCGAACTGAGAATTTGATATTCAAGTTTCCTCTTGTTTCTTCTTTGTTTGACAACGTCATGCCTTGTCCTTCGATGGTTTTTCTGTAGCCAGGGGTAATTATGTCGTCAATTACCAAACATGATTCCTGCCCGTCTAGAAAAGGTATGCCAAGTGTGCAACCCGTCAAGGCGTCCACTAAAGGAAGTTCAACCGATACTTCTAGATCGTCCCCATTTCTTTTGAAAATAGGATGTATTTTTTCGTCAATCACAAATGCAACGTCGGCCGCATAATTTCCAGGGTTCTCGTTTCCCATACCCTCAAAGGTTACCTTTGTTCCTTTCTTCCATCCTGGCTTCACATTTATCGTTAGGACTTCATCTTCTTGTATCATTTGTCTGCAAAGTATCAACAAGCATGGAAATATAAGTATGTTCTATGTATTGTCTTGTGATGAGAGGTGTTTGGATTAGTTAAATGCGATTATATGATTGAATTAGATAATCCATTTGTGAAAGTAATTCAGAAAATGGATAAAAAATACTTTCATGTGAAAAGAAGGAACAAGTATTTGTGATAACCATATGGGGTATTATAGTCTCAACTCTCAAATGAGGCATGTAACTTTATTGTCTGTTGGTGAGTTTTGTTGCAGCTTATATGAAACTGATTGTCTTAAACCAGGTTATTTTGCCCCTAACTGGTTACATAATTAGAAGCGTAATATGTTTATGCAAACTATAAAATGTTTCTACAAGTTACATTAATCTGATCGTAAGTTTCTATACACAAATCCAAACACCAATAGAGGTCATATGGATACATACCCGTCGCTCGTAAGTACATCACGTTTGATGTTGACCTTCTTGATGCAGCCGAAGCACAATTCTTCAAGGGTGCACTCAAGCCGCTTCACCATATCAGGAGGTTTTTGGAGGCCGTTAGCATTAGAATACACGATAGTTGAACTATTCCTTCTGGAAAGCGACGGAGCACCATTGAAGGAATTTGAATCCATGCTCTTCCTGCTAAAGCTTCGTAGAAGACTATTGACAGGTCTCATACGGCCTGGAGTCTTGCTTCTTCTTTGGCTCGTCGATTTGGGGAGGGACGAAGGCAAAACACCAGTGCTTGCTGTTCTTGAAAATTTTGGAATCCTGACTTTAGGCGAAGTAACACCATCCTTTTCATCGCCATCTCCATTTTCATTGACATCACCCTAATATACAAATGAAACATATTGTAATACACCAAACACACCCAATTCTAACGATAAACAATTTGCTCAAGAAACAAAAAGACGGTTACACAAGTATATAACATAGCATATCATTTGCATTAAGTTATTGCATCTTCTGTCGGTTAGAATCATTAGAAACCTGGAATGCTAATCGTAATAAAATGTAAGGATGAAATGGGAATGTAACCTGCAAGTTTTGGTCTTTGTGATGTGATTTCTTGGTGCCAATATTGTGTTTTGCGAGAAATGATTTGCATGCTTTTCTAACTCTTCCCATTCTTATATAAGCCAATCTGATGCAATGCACCATTCATCACATGATCACATCGAATTTAAACACCAAACAACAAACACCAAGAAAAGGGATGGAAGTTAATAGGATTTCGAAAGTTGCTTGTTTGCCTCTCCCATCGAGTTGGTTTTTGTTGCAGCAAACACAAAAGATCCATGTTATTAGTCTTTTTTTTTCTGAAGTTTTTCTTACCCTAAATGAGCGCGTTTTCATTGCCATGAAGTCATTTATAAAAATATACAACCATGACCAATTACTAAATATAGACTGTCTACCCATTTTGGAAAATAAGTCCCTCCATCAAAACCATTATGCTTTATATAAAAGATCTAAGGCATATTTATTGTTAACGTGACAAATGAAAGGGTAAACCTATTTAAAAATGTAAATTATGGAATATATTACTAAGTGTAACTATTAGAACCCCAAGTCTGTTTATAATGACCAACGCAAGGGCTTTGTCGACAGTTGTTATTAGGTAGAAAGGTGATGTTCTGTTTGTATCATTTTTTTCCAGGAGTTCAGATATGAAGTCGTTATAATCATTATTGCCAGTCATTTGTTTGCAGTGGTACTCAATAGGGG
This sequence comes from Glebionis coronaria, assembly GCA_025667525.1. Taxonomy (NCBI): domain Eukaryota; kingdom Viridiplantae; phylum Streptophyta; class Magnoliopsida; order Asterales; family Asteraceae; genus Glebionis; species Glebionis coronaria. Next base: position 162,240,043 of record CM046879.1, read on the forward strand.
GACTCAAGTAGTAGTAGTACATATTCTATGTGATTACATGCTCTAAGCTTCACCATAAAGCTTTCAAGTCGTAGAACCTCACAAAAAACTGAAGTTCCTAGAATAATTACAACAAAGTCGTTTTAACAAGAGATAATATTTGGTCAAGAATTTTGATTTCATGGTTTTATATTCATGAATTGTGTCAAGGGTACAAAAAAGAATCAATGAGACAGCAAAATGAACTCAACCTCAACCTTTATGCAGCACATCAATGGCTGACTTTGACTTTCTTTTTACATTATGTCGTTGCCCTTGGTGTGTTTAATTACAGAAGAAATGTAAAAAGAAGTTGAAAAATAGATTTTGGTACTCCCACGTTCTTTGGAGGCTCAGATCGTTCGATGTTACCAGCCAATAAACCTTGTATTTGATCCCCTACTCGTCCCTGAAATTTCAGATATTAAAACTATCTACTCGTATATGAAGGCCACATTGTATGTAAAAAGAAAGCACTTTCAGTACTTTCTATTTTTGGAAAACAGACTTTTCGAGTTGGTATATTATAAGCTATAATCTTATACTCCAGGAGATCATGTTACTGGTATAACCCTTGACCAGGTAACTGATATTTGATTGTGAACTTATAACATACACCTTTAAGCGGTGATTTGAACCTATGTTACCTAAAATATAAATCAACTACAGTAAAAGAATACTTCTTTCTAGGAGCAATTTGGCCGTATTTGAAGCATCATAAGTTCAAGATTGTGTATTATACCTTAGCAGCATCCTTAAGAGGCCCCCAACACTCTACTCGGTTGTACTTCCTTATACTAGAGTGGAAAAAGACGCGAACAAAAGCATCCATTAGTTCTTTATGTTCACTAAATAATAAATGATCCCCATACAACACTGCTGAAAGCACCTGCATCATTAACCAATAATTTTATACTTTTTCTTTTAATAGCTTAATGCCAATCTATGCATAATCGTCACAATGATATAGTTGACTCATCATACCAATGGCAATTCCTTTGAAAAAATGTAGTATCTGAACTCTGCAGCGACATCAAGTAATGAATTAGGTCCACTAACATAGCAATGTACATCAAGACACATATGTCCCTTCACTTCAGCCCATTGAGCTACTACATCGTCCTTATTATACCACCCTTTCAACTACAACCAAATCACAAATACGAACATTCAATGGAGGTAACTTTCAAAAGTATTATACGCAAAAAAGAACGGAAGAAAATGGGCACCTGGTCATGGTCAATAACATTTGAGATAGTTAATGTGAGATCAGCGGTAAAGTCACAATGCGAAAGGTTGTAGGTTCTTGGGATGATTCTTGTGTACTGATCTTTTTCTTCTCCTTTGAAAATAACTTCAAGTTTTGAGGCATCAAAGGTTGCTGGAGGGCCAATAAGTTTTGCCGCCTATTCATAGTAAATTTCCAAACAAAAACAAATTAGCTTTATGCATATAAACAAACTTTATATCATGGAATAATACACTCCGTATCCCCAAACTTATTAAATCTAGGCATGTTCACCGTTTAGACATTTATAACCTCAGATTTGCCAGTTATCAGCATCTCGCAAGACATTTTAACCCAAGCCAATAGGTACAAGTATCAGGTTTGAAAAAGCAACCAAGTAACAAAATAAGCGATCATGGTTAAATCCACAGGGTCTCATGAATCCGGGGTAAAGCTCTCCCAAAGGGAGACTGGCGTAGTGGCGTGACCACACGATGGTTGTTTAAATTCTTTCACTGTACTAGCCAAGTTTTCAACCTTGAACCTACCATCATTCCCCGATCTTTTACCCCATGTAGATAACCAACTTCACACCCCTTGGTGGTTAACTTTTCACGAAATTGATCACATCATATTGTTAGTTGGAGTAACTTGCTAAAAGTAACCAACTAACCACTTAAAGTATCTCTATTTTTAGCCACTTAGGGGGAGTATGGCATTGTGTTTTGAAGGTGATTGTGTTTCAAAATGTTTGTGTAGAGCTAAAGTAATATCGATTATCTATCTATACAGGGTCAAATAAGCATGTTTAGATTGTTAATTTTGCAGTAGCTGCAGCCTGCAACAGTACTGATACTGGGAGGCCAGTTTTACATATAAATCCTTAAATTTGACTCAAATATAAGAGTATAACTTCAAATAGCACAAGCGCATTCAAAAACTATCTAATCACCACCAAATGGCCCTAGTTGTAAGGTCCTTGGCTTTCAGAGGTCAAAGGTTCAAACATCAAAACATCAGTAGGTGTGCACATTTGGGGGTGGCTAGGGAAGGGTCGGAAATGGTCCCGAGTGGTGAGGCCACATACATCTTAGTAAAAAAGAATCGCCTCCCGGTAATCTCGACACGGAAAACCACATCCGTACATTCAAACACTATCTGTTAATTAGTACTAGAAATTTCATTTTCTTATATGTGCCGATAGCATAAAAAATCATGCATAGAATGCAATCTGTGGGAATATGTGGGGTTCTGCCCCATAGATGCCTCGATTCGAGTCTCGCAGGGACTAGCTTCTAATTATTATTTGAGTAAGTATCGTAGTAACTCTTATTTACTACTAAAAAATTGATTTTCTTAGTCAATTCACAACCACATTATGCATCAACATTAAATAAAAAAGTAAGTAAAAATAAAAATTCTGAAACCTGGAAAACAAGGTTATTGTAAGAAGGTCCAGAAGTATCAGAAACCAAAACAGAATCAGGAGGTAATTGTCTTCTTGAAGGATTATTTAAACTGCAACTAAAACACTTGTAAATATTTCTCTGAGAACAAGATGATGAAATATTTCTTATTACTGCCATAGACAACATTGCATAATCATCTCTATCTCTCTTTAACACTTTCTTGATATTATTTGCCTTACATATTTCATTACCAACAAAAATGTTTATGTTTTTGGTTGGTTGGTCTATGTTTGTGTGTTTTGTTTTTGTGGGGTCTTATGAAAATCTATGAGCATGCACAAGTAACCACTCGTTTGAGTGAAGTGGAACCTCATATGTCATGGATAATGTCGTGACGTGGCCACTCATTGCTTTCATGTTTTTTCTCTGTATTTAATGTGGTGCTCAACGTTAGTACCATAAAACAAATATAAAGAAAAACAAATATTGAAAGAATGATTACATAATTGTCATTTTGTTGGACATAAATCTAACGGCTCGACGTGACTGATGGACTATAACAACTTAACAAGGATGAAAATTGAAAGGTTACTTATCTTGGCATCGTTCAAATAATATCGGTTAATATTTAGTTGATGGTCAATCATATTCTCTCATCTCTCCATTTATTACGTTTGCATTTATGTGTTTGTGCAACGCCATCGCGTTTTTCTAACTCTCAAATGTTAACCAAGTTAGCTAATATTAATGGTCTTTTTGTGATGAGAGAATAAGAAAATGAAATGTTTGTTTGAGAAAAAAACCACTTATGCACGATAATGACTAAACTTTTTAAGATTCTGAGACAATAAATAGTTTTGTAATTTGAGCATGTGCCACGAAAACGTGTAGAAAGATGTCGCTTTGTTTTATGCGTTAACTGTAAACAACCGAAAAAAAAAAAAAAAAAACAAGAGTTAACTACATTACGGGCCCTTATTATTTACCGAAGAATTTTACTACATCTACAAACAATTTACAAACAAATATCCACAAATATTATGTGGCATGTTTTGATTAGGTTAATAAAAAATAAGAGAAAGAAATGATTTAAAAAGTCACCAATTAACACATCTTGTTTGTGAATATTTGTTTGTAGATATAGCAAATCTCTTTACCGAATGTAAAAACTTTGGTCTTAAAAATTAACAGATCTAATTTTATTTTAATTGATTCGTAACATTTTTATCCTAGACATTTGTTTGACTATTAAATATAAGGGCATTGTGTATTTTCATATATATTTTTTTTCTTTTTTTAACTTCAATATTAGTTCAAAAGCTTCTTTATTTTTCAAATAAAAAGTCCTAGTGAGAACTTTTATTCCTTCAATTACATTATAACATGAAAGAAAAGCTTGTGAGACAATCAAAAAGTTGTCTTAGGCTAGAACATATAAACGTATCCTACATTTGTGATGACTATCCTTCATTAATCTCTAACCATTACCATTTCTTCTCTTCATGCCTTCACAGTTCACACTAATCGACTTTAAAACCCGCTCATAGCAGCCAACACCTATATGATGCTCGACCACCAACAACCTATATACATTAACTTTAATAATAATAATTATTATTATAAATAATAATTATAATTATAATAATAATAACAGGGCCGGATTTTGGCAAGTGCGGGAGGGGCAACCGCACAGGGCCTCCATTTTTCAAGGGCCTCAAAATTTTAAAACGTCTGTTTTAGTAAGCTGTTGGGGAATTTAGTTGTGTTAACAAAAAGGAAATATATTGTTATCACTATACGAAAAAGAATTATATTGTTAACAGAAGAAAAGAAAAAAGAAAACTTTAAGTTGAGCTTCAATGTTGAAAATAAATTCTTCTGTATATTTTGCTGGAGAAGACAATGTGTGGGCCTGGTTTAATTTTATTTTTATTCTATCATTAAGGGGCAGTTTGGTACAAGGGGTTACAAGGGTTTAGGATAAAAGACAAGTCAAATAAAACGTTTGATAACTTGCTTATGGGCTCATACGCACCTCTCACTCCTGAATATGAATACTTACCCTTTTAGTGGGTTTTAACTTCTAAAGCTACAAAACATTCTATTATTAATCTTAAAATAATCTATGTCCATACAATTCGCCTAACAATCTATTAGACTTTGATTCATTCATTAATTTATTTTATAAAATATACATATTCAATTAAATTTTTTATTTATTTTTAATATAATATATTTTCTCTCTCCAAATTTAAACCTCTCTACTTTATAAACTTACACCAAAGTAAAACCTGACTTCAAACCAAACGGACCTTAAGCGTTTTAAATTACCTTTTGTATTTACAACTTATCATTTGACCCCTTATCTTTTTATAACAGTTTATCCAAAGTAAAAAAGTATATTTTTAGTTTAATTTTCTGTATGTCTAAAATGCACTTTCAAAATATATAGTTATACTAAAATATAAAAATATATATAAAAATGATGTATAGTTATACTAAAATATAACAAGTTGTTATTTGATCGACACCGAAAACAAAGCATAACGATACCATTCTTTGCTAATTACATGAAAACCTCGACTTTTAAAATTAGAGGGCCTATTTTAAAGTTTCGGCACAGGGCCTCCGAATTCAACGAGACGGCCCTGAATAATAAATTATAATAAATTAAGCGAGAGTACTATAGTCATTTTGCACTAACAAATAAGGGTATTTAAATTATTTCATGTTATTTAACTGGTCAAACCCATGGTCAACATAAATTTAGACCAAAAGTGTTACGGATCGATTGAAATATGACTGAATTCATTACTTTTCAAACTGTAGAACCAAAATTGTTATACCTAGCAAACCATAAAGACCAAACATATATAGTTAATTTAAAAACAAAAGAAAAGAAACGCCAACAAGAAAGAAAAGCAAGAAAAAAAAACATTAAGATGCCTTTTCTCAAATCAAAATCATTAAAATGTTTTTACATCTAACTATGTCTGAACGATAAAAGAAAAATCAAACAACGTGAACACTTAAAACATGTGACCAGTTAAGAGGTTTGACTCATTAAAAGTCAAAACTCCGATATAGATTGATTGGCTTCAAAAGCACTTTGGTGTTAAGGGTAAAAGCTATAAAATACCATCTTACTTATTGATTTGTGCCGACTTTAAACATTTACTATTTAAACTCGTGACTTTACCATTCTACTTTTAAAATCGTTTCGAAGTTATCAATTTGGTAACTTGTTACCGACAGCGTGGCACAGTAATTTCCACGTCATTATTTTATTGTTTAATATGGCCACGTCATTATTTTATTAATTTATCCACGTATATGTATTCCTTTCTATACCTATTGTTTCCTTGGTTGGTTGATTTCAGTCTAATACTTAACTATTCTATTAATTTCAGCCACAACAAGAAAGAGTCTACTCATCTTATCTGGAGTTGGACCTTTCAAACGTAGAACCCTGTATATCTAGGCCAAAGAAGTGTGTTTTGTGTGCCAACTAGGGGTGAGCAGAAACTAAACCGCGAACCGCAAAACCGCAAAAAAACCGCAAAAACCGAACAGCAGAAACCGCACCACGACAAAAACCGACGGTTTGGTTTTAAGAAAAAAGAAAAACCGCAAATGCGGTTCGTGTAACACCCTCAATTTCACAAGGCAGCGGAAATATCAATATTGGGCGTTACTTCATAGCACATCACACACAGTCATAGAAAATGACCTCAAAAGAGACGTTTTATAAAATAAACCATTCGATAATTTTATTAAATCAGAGTTAACTAAAAAAGAGGTCCCACCAATTTATACAAACCTTAAGAAATAATAAAGATTCGTCAAATGTATCAAATGGAAATTATTTGTTTTGCCTTTACTTTATCCTACGCGGCTCCATGCTCCAGCTGCTCTTAAACCTACACACCTGAGAATACATGCTAACATGTCAACACAACGGTTGAGTGAATTCATAGGTTTTTAATAAACAATAATAGGTTTTTAAATAAACCATAAAGCTTTTGAACACAAGAATATCATCCACCGTCAATATTGTAACACATACAATACTCACAGTCCACGCTATTCTACTAAGCCATGACACCGAAGCCTTAAGTATAATAATGCCCTAGTCAGGTATTTTGCCGAATACCCCCTTACTTCTAATACAACACACCTGGCTGAGCCTCCAACCCACGGGTGCGACCTGCCCAGGTGGGGGCCATCCCCGATGGATCCATCCGTCTGTACCAGCGCCTACCCATCATAGGTAGTTAACGGTTCATGGGTTTATAGGGACTTTCCAAATTTTGGCAATACAGCACTTAGCAAATAGCGGTTCACAATCAATACAATCAACGCTTGTGTTCATCTTTCAAAAGCATATAATCAACCATCTTACATTCATTTACAACAACATGTATTCTCTCAAAAGCATATATATAGACATCATATTTTTATACCAAGAGCATGTATTCCCCCTCGCGGGTTTATTAACACATATAAAGCAGTAAAAGCGAGGCTATGAACTCACCTAATATATCCGTTACACGTTTATCGAGGACAAAACACCCAATAGTCGACACACGACTTCACGAGATATCAATCGCTCATTGATCAAGAATGAGATGCCCATCGGTCGACATATGACCGAACGAGACCTATAATGAAGAGACGCGTCTTAGGCTCGAGTCTATACGTAAGCCATACATATATGTAAATAGTTTACTTTAGTAAGTTTGGACATTGTATAAGTTTTGTAAAACTTTTCGTAAGACTTTTAGGACAATTATTCATATAAAGTCTCATTATGACCATTAAGCTCATTAAAGCCCATAAGTGGCCCATTACAAGTTATTATGACTTTAGTCCATTTAGATCTCAGTATTAAACTCTAAACATGTTATAAATCTCAGGCCCAATAATGGCCTAATAGCCATTATAAGTGTATGTTGGGCTTTTATGGCCCAAAACCAGTTTATAAGCTTTATGTGTTCTAAAACGCCTCCAAACGTTGTTGACTTAATATCTCACATTGGTCGGGTCTTGGGATCTCTAAATATCAGTATAAAACTGAGTCTAAAACTCTACACAAGTGGGTCATACCACTTTGGGTTTTATAAAAATCGTCACGTTAAACGTTAATTTAATATAGTCCAATTTTTTACAGTTTCTCGACATGCCTCGTAGATTAGATCATTTCTCCTAAACCATAAATAATATAGATGAGTTATTTTTACCAAAGTCATTATTAACTTATGTGGTTTACTTATTATAAGTTCAGTTGCCCCTAATTTATATTTATCATAAATCATTTACCTATTTTATCACTTAAAAGAGTTGGCTGTCATTCGCAGCCAACTTTGTTTCTACCGTTTCGGCCGCCATTTCCAAACTGTAATGAATTGATAAACTATCCAACTGATTCTAGTTCCTCATATTTTTATCTACAATCTATAGTTTTACCTTTTTCAATGGTTCTGAGTTCTTATTAGAGTTTTCAGTCGGTTTATACAGCATGTTCAGATTTGGTACTTTTTACCGTTTCGACAATATCTAATTCATCGGGTATCGTCACGGGACGAGCGACCCGGCCAAATCACCACAAAACATAGGCCTATCAACCTATGACTTTAAAACAAACTAAAAACCTATTGATTTTATACAGTACTCACGTTTTTCAACTGATTACAAAACAACCCCATTTAATTTGATATAACATGAGTTTGAGTTCTTTTCTAGCATTTTTATTTAACAACAATGCCCAACCTTACAAAATAATCTATATAACATACATATACATAGATATTTACAAAAAAAACTACAAGATGCATGGTTATCGTTAAATGATATAAAAATGATGATAGAAAATGGATAATATAAACTCTTACAAGGAGACGGTGAATAACAAATAAATGATCAAGACTTCATCCTACACTTAATGTCACTAATTTTTGTAGCTAGATTTCAAAGTGAAAATAGTATTTTTGTGTTGTTAAGGGACGGCCAAAGTGAGATCAACAGATGGAAATGACGAGTTTGATACCTACATATGTGTTAGTAAGTGTAGGAATGATTTTGATATGATATAGAATTGTGATACACGTGTCCTTAATGTTATCCCAAGCTAACACGTACAAGACATATAATATCTTGTATGATCCGTTGCTATAGTTTGTGAAGTGGGGTATTTTTATTAGTAATTTTCTCCGTAATTTGTAAAAGTGGGTATTATTGAAGCCCGATATTTTAAAAGTTACGCGATTAGAAAGTTACACGTGAAACACGAAAAATAAACTCTCAATATAAAATAAAAACTTCGACATTCGGAGAAGGTTAATATTTCGATATATAAATTAGGGCTTATGATTTAATAAATTTAACGCATCGATTAAACAAATGACGTCTAAAGGCTTAATGCAAAATACGAAAAATGCTCGTAAAACGAGAATTTAAAATGACGAAAATAGAAAATATTTCTATGTCATATCGAAAATATTCACGGTCGATGACGGACATCGACTTTGTCGATAAATAATAAATGACACGTATTCGATACGTTAAAACCTTAACCTTGCCTGTTAGCCAAGAAATCAATATTATTCATTGAACGAACATGACAAATAAAATTCGAGTAATAACTATTGATCCGAATTCTAGAAATAAGATTAGATCTCAGTCTAAATGTTGATTTTAAAGTTTCGGTTATTACATCATCCAACCCTTTAGGAAGCGACGCCCCGGTGCTTAATTCGTCTCAATAGTCTTCAGTTTAATGGCAAAGAGGTGTGGAATACATAAGTCCTTGATGGGTTTCTTGCGAAGGTTGAATGAACAAAAGTTAAAGCAACGAGTATACATAACGAGCACAAATGAATGGTTTGAATATAGCTTCAATCCTTATAAGCAAAGAATAATATATAACTCGAACGGAAAGACATTGGAAGTAAAAATTAACATGTCGTTAATTTTTGTAAGCGCTTCAAGGTATACTACTACTAGCTTATCAAACTTGTTGCGGTTGATATAAGTTTGAAAAAACTCCACATGACAAATGACGAGTCGAAAGGAGTGGGCGCATTTGAAAAATCTTTAATACGTCAATCAATTCAAAACTATCGATGATCACATCGATCAAATCGAAACACATATGGTCCACGAGTTTCATAAAAAAAATTACCTCATAAAAGAAAATCGTATGGATCACACATAACTCCATCAAAAACGTTACAAAATATTCACGACGAGGAAATTATTACAAGTCGCACAAAATAATCTAGTTGCATGATCTCAAACATGCAAACCTATTTCTTCAAAATCAAATTCATCGACACGGAAAATCATTCGAAGTATACATTACTCTACCCAAAGCACTACAATCTAAGTCAAACACAAACCCATCACGTACTAAGCACATATAATCACATTACGACATGCTTGTAAAATACTCAAGCCATGTTAAATCAATAAGTTTAATCATGTTAACTCGTGCTTGCTAAATAGCCAAGCAATGATAAATAAGAATATTTGACAGGATTTTCGGATAAGTTCAGTCAAAGGAAAGTTTGCAATTTAAAGGATGTTCAGGATCTTGATTGCATAGATGTAAACCGAAAAATATTTTCGTCATCAGAGGGTGCTCACACACGGATCCATACCCAAATGACATTACAGGGTGCTCACAAACAGATCCATACCCAACATATATTACAGGGTGCTCACAAACGGATCCATACCCAAAAGATAATTCTCGTTACGTCTGAAAATTATTCGATGAACCATCCGTAATAACAAGCAAAATTTCAAAATCGTTTTATTCACGATCAGTTGTCTGTGATAACTTAATCTTCAGTAGATCCACAAGTACACAGTGAAATACTAGAGTTGATTAAACAAATAACCCACTCTTGAAACGGGTAACGGTTCTTAATCATTAGCTTATAAAGCTCACTATAATTTGGACACATTATAAATGGTCCATAAATACAAATCATAACTCGAGAGAAGACTAATAGGTTGCTCGTACATAGTCGATAATCGATAATAACCATAGTGACGACAGTAATGAACGATTCGTACCAACAGAACACGAGTCGAAGAAATACGTCCGTATTCAAAATAATCATAAACCAAGTCTGGCACACTTGAGCCCACTCATTTATAATTTGTTGTTTACATAAAAAGGCGTCCCATTCCGTGTAAACAAGAATTATAAATTTATGGTTCGGGAACTTATAACTTTCTTGTTCAAATAAAAAGGCGTCCCCATTTATTTCTACAAGATGATTATAAGTCATCCTACTCAGTAATACCGTCACAGAACACGATATCATAACCAATTTAAATGCCAAGAAAAATACAGGGTGTCAAACTTACTCCATGATTTCTGTATTCAAACGTCCCATTCCATCTAAATAAAAAAAACCATCGACAATCTAAGGTCAAGTGGTTTAAAACTTTCTTATTCAAATGTCCCAATCCATTTCAATAAGAGAACCTTAAACGACACATAGTTGGGCGATTTAATATCCTATATCTAAATGTCCCATTCCATTTAGATACAAGGTATTAAGTCACTCAACCGAATGACTACTACGAGCATATCTTTGTTGTACCCAAATGTATAGTTGATTGGGTATATATATATATTTTAGGTCCAACATTGGCATCCTCCTTTTCGCCACAAAACGTAATCAAACACAATTAAATTTTAAACGTTATATTACGTAGAAGATGTCTTCTTGAAGAAATGATTCTTCAAAATCATAAGGAGTGCAGAAATATAATAATACGCTTATCAATTACGTTTCAAAAGGAGATGTCCTAAAATGGCACATCATGATGCGATGACAAAAATCGAGCTTAAATTAGCCGATATGCGATAGATATGAAACAACATATATGTACACAAAAAATATCAAACGAGTTCCATACTCGCATTCGGATAATAAATTAATTATCGAGAAAGGTGATTGGCGGCGAGGCCAAACTCTCTATAAAACCGTATCATAAATGTACGATAATCACGCAAGGACCATTGCTTCATGTGCAATACCCTTAAATACCATACTATATACATTCATATACATACAACCATTTCTACATACACATAGGATCACATTATCACAACCAAGCATTGGTTTCTAGGAGCCATGAGCGCGCGGATACTTTGTAAGGCAATCAAACAATTTTACGAAAGAGCAGTTATAGTCTAGGTTTTAAAAATGACCTAGTTCGCTATAACTAGTGCTCTGATACCAATCTGTAACACCCTCAATTTCACAAGGCAGCGGAAATATCAATATTGGGCGTTACTTCATAGCACATCACACACAGTCATAGAAAATGACCTCAAAAGAGACGTTTTATAAAATAAACCATTCGATAATTTTATTAAATCAGAGTTAACTAAAAAAGAGGTCCCACCAATTTATACAAACCTTAAGAAATAATAAAGATTCGTCAAATGTATCAAATGGAAATTGTTTGTTTTGCCTTTACTTTATCCTACGCGGCTCCATGCTCCAGCTGCTCTTAAACCTACACACCTGAGAATACATGCTAACATGTCAACACAACGGTTGAGTGAATTCATAGGTTTTTAATAAACAATAATGGGTTTTTAAATAAACCATAAAGCTTTTGAACACAAGAATATCATCCACCGTCAATATTGTAACACATACAATACTCACAGTCCACGCTATTCTACTAAGCCATGACACCGAAGCCTTAAGTATAATAATGCCCTAGTCAGGTATTTTGCCGAATACCCCCTTACTTCTAATATAACACACCTGGCTGAGCCTCCAACCCACGGGTGCGACCTGCCCAGGTGGGGGCCATCCCCGATGGATCCATCCGTCTGTACCAGCGCCTACCCATCATAGGTAGTTAACGGTTCATGGGTTTATAGGGACTTTCCAAATTTTGGCAATACAGCACTTAGCAAATAGCGGTTCACAATCAATACAATCAACGCTTGTGTTCATCTTTCAAAAGCATATAATCAACCATCTTACATTCATTTACAACAACATGTATTCTCTCAAAAGCATATATATAGACATCATATTTTTATACCAAGAGCATGTATTCCCCCTCGCGGGTTTATTAACACATATAAAGCAGTAAAAGCGAGGCTATGAACTCACCTAATATATCCGTTACACGTTTATCGAGGACAAAACACCCAATAGTCGACACACGACTTCACGAGATATCAATCGCTCATTGATCAAGAATGAGATGCCCATCGGTCGACATATGACCGAACGAGACCTATAATGAAGAGACGCGTCTTAGGCTCGAGTCTATACGTAAGCCATACATATATGTAAATAGTTTACTTTAGTAAGTTTGGACATTGTATAAGTTTTGTAAAACTTTTCGTAAGACTTTTAGGACAATTATTCATATAAAGTCTCATTATGACCATTAAGCTCATTAAAGCCCATAAGTGGCCCATTACAAGTTATTATGACTTTAGTCCATTTAGATCTCAGTATTAAACTCTAAACATGTTATAAATCTCAGGCCCAATAATGGCCTAATAGCCATTATAAGTGTATGTTGGGCTTTTATGGCCCAAAACCAGTTTATAAGCTTTATGTGTTCTAAAACGCCTCCAAACGTTGTTGACTTAATATCTCACATTGGTCGGGTCTTGGGATCTCTAAATATCAGTATAAAACTGAGTCTAAAACTCTACACAAGTGGGTCATACCACTTTGGGTTTTATAAAAATCGTCACGTTAAACGTTAATTTAATATAGTCCAATTTTTTACAGTTTCTCGACATGCCTCGTAGATTAGATCATTTCTCCTAAACCATAAATAATATAGATGAGTTATTTTTACCAAAGTCATTATTAACTTATGTGGTTTACTTATTATAAGTTCAATTGCCCCTAATTTATATTTATCATAAATCATTTACCCATTTTATCACTTAAAAGAGTTGGCTGTCATTCGCAGCCAACTTTGTTTCTACCGTTTCGGCCGTCATTTCCAAACTGTAATGAATTGATAAACTATCCAACTGATTCTAGTTCCTCATATTTTTATCTACAATCTATAGTTTTACCTTTTTCAATGGTTCTGAGTTCTTATTAGAGTTTTCAGTCGGTTTATACAGCATGTTCAGATTTGGTACTTTTTACCGTTTCGACAATATCTAATTCATCGGGTATCGTCACGGGACGAGCGACCCGGCCAAATCACCACAAAACATAGGCCTATCAACCTATGACTTTAAAACAAACTAAAAACCTATTGATTTTATACAGTACTCACGTTTTTCAACTGATTACAAAACAACCCCATTTAATTTGATATAACATGAGTTTGAGTTCTTTTCTAGCATTTTTATTTAACAACAATGCCCAACCTTACAAAATAATCTATATAACATACATATACATAGATATTTACAAAAAAAACTACAAGATGCATGGTTATCGTTAAATGATATAAAAATGATGATAGAAAATGGATAATATAAACTCTTACAAGGAGACGGTGAATAACAAATAAATGATCAAGACTTCATCCTACACTTAATGTCACTAATTTTTGTAGCTAGATTTCAAAGTGAAAATAGTATTTTTGTGTTGTTAAGGGACGGCCAAAGTGAGATCAACAGATGGAAATGACGAGTTTGATACCTACATATGTGTTAGTAAGTGTAGGAATGATTTTGATATGATATAGAATTGTGATACACGTGTCCTTAATGTTATCCCAAGCTAACACGTACAAGACATATAATATCTTGTATGATCCGTTGCTATAGTTTGTGAAGTGGGGTATTTTTATTAGTAATTTTCTCCGTAATTTGTAAAAGTGGGTATTATTGAAGCCCGATATTTTAAAAGTTACGCGATTAGAAAGTTACACGTGAAACACGAAAAATAAACTCTCAATATAAAATAAAAACTTCGACATTCGGAGAAGGTTAATATTTCGATATATAAATTAGGGCTTATGATTTAATAAATTTAACGCATCGATTAAACAAATGACGTCTAAAGGCTTAATGCAAAATACGAAAAATGCTCGTAAAACGAGAATTTAAAATGACGAAAATAGAAAATATTTCTATGTCATATCGAAAATATTCACGGTCGATGACGGACATCGACTTTGTCGATAAATAATAAATGACACGTATTCGATACGTTAAAACCTTAACCTTGCCTGTTAGCCAAGAAATCAATATTATTCATTGAACGAACATGACAAATAAAATTCGAGTAATAACTATTGATCCGAATTCTAGAAATAAGATTAGATCTCAGTCTAAATGTTGATTTTAAAGTTTCGGTTATTACAGTTCGGTTGCGGTTTTCGCCCGTAAAACCAAACCGCAAAACCGAACCGCACCACACAATAATTATTTTATACCTAAAACATCACATCGACTATTTTATGCGAGTTATAAGACTTCTAGCGCATATTATCATTGATATTCATATAAGTTATTAGTAAAGTGTTTGTTAGATTCAATTTATGCATTGTTATAACCGGAAAAAATAAACATTTTAAACAAAAAATCGCAAAAATCCATAATTATTATACAAGTCACAAGTAATGGTTCGGTGCGGTTAAAAACCGCAAAACCGCAGAAACCGCAAAAAAACCGCAAAAACGAAACCGCGGTTTTTGGTTCGGTGCGGTTTCTATTTTTATAGAAACCGCAAGTGCGGTTACGGTTCGGTTTTAGTAAAAAACCGCACCAAACCGAACCATGCTCACCCCTAGTGCCAACTATTAAAATGTCAATGGCTTCTTCTTCCCATTCATAACAAACACTGCTACAAATCTACATATTCATTTTATAAAAACACCAGATGATAAAACACACTAACACATCTACATATTCATATGCATGGTATGATCTACCATTCATAAAAATAAAAAAGCTCACACATAATGATTTAACATCAAAACCCACCTCTAAACTTCATCTGATCTATTGACTATATTTAATTAACCACGAAAGAATAATTATGAACAAAGAATTGTTCTTTTCTTTCTCTGATGTGCAAACCATGAACCAACATCAATGGTTTTTGTTCTTTCCCACATCAAAAAACAGGGGCCAATATATGAAAGATTCAATCTTCTTTCTTTTTTTCCTCTTTTTACTAAAACACATCTTAAAATCGACCAAACTTCATGAGTCGAAAGTGATTGTAATGAAAACAGATCGGAAACAGATCGGTTATGGTGTTGATTGAGGTGGACGTGTGATTATTAGACCCGTAGTTGACTGATCGTGGAGATGAGGTGTATTTACAACGGTGGTTGTGGAATGGAAGCAGTAGATCTGAGTAGATCTGGGAGACATTTTGTAAGAGACAACCCGTAATCTTTTTTAGATGATGAATTCTGTGGACAATCTTGGTATATGAAGATATATGTTAAAAAATAAATACAGATTATAATTAAAAGATGAAAAGGGAAAAAAAAGTCAAAGTTTGTATCTTTTATGACTAGACAAGCCACGTGAACGAAAATGACGCAACTTTTATAATATACACAATAAAAAAATGACTGGAATTTTAACCGGTCATATTGGTAACATTATTACAAAACAAACAAGTATATTGGTAAAGTCACGAGATTAATTAGTAAGTGTTTAAAGTCGGCACAATATAATAAGTAGGATGGTATTTTATAGCTTTTACCCTGGTGTTAAAGGTGAGTAAACTGGTTTTTTTTTAAAAACAAATAGTTTTTTAAATTAGTTTTGTTTGAGTTAACAAGTCAACAAATCGGTTTGACTTAAAACTAGATCGGTTTAAAACCGGGTTTTTTAAGATTTTACCTAATTTTAACCAAATCGAATTAGTTTAAACCAGTTGTGATCATTTTATTAAACCAGTTACGAACCACTGGATTGGTTAGAAATAATTTTTTTTAATGGTTTTTTTATAAACCGGTTTTGGGTTTTTTTATAGCCAGTTTCGGAATTTTTTTCCAAACTGAATCATGAACCAATTTTTTCCCGCCTAATTGGTGTATATATATTTAGAGCATACTAAAGTTGGTATTAAAGTTGGTATAAAAAGATCATCTTCTTAGACTTTAACCAAGATTTGGTGCAACTTTAGATGTCTTCTAATGCCATTGTGATATATAATGTGTTACGTACAATTCAGTAATTAGCAATCTAAAAAGGAACCTGCAAATAACCAAGATACCTTCCCATAGCAACCAGATGTCAAGTCTTTTTTACAACAGTTCTTAATAAATTTATTCACATAAAAATTAAGCAAAGATATTAAATCCAAAACATTATTTGATGTTTTAAGCATCAAATATTTTGTTATAAATGACAGTAGCATAGTTCGCTATTGTTGCTTCTGGTGACTGGCGAAGTCGTCCAATTACTGGGTGGAGAGGTGACGAACGAAGAAATTGTCTACAGGGTGAATGTGCACACATCTTAGCTAATGAAAAAAGGGCTATTTTTAAGGGAGACTCGTTAACTGCATCTTTTCTGCTTGGGTTTAGAGCAACAACAGAATAATCCGCTACCAACTTCAGCAAAGCCTGCAAAAATACACGCAAAATAGTCAATAATTACTTGTAAATGCACTCTTAAGAATTATTGCTAAAATGTTACGAGCACTTTTTTTCTTTAAGCGATAAATATACATGCAAATTATATACCTGCATTGCTCCTTTTGATACAATATCATCACAAAGCTTATTGGAGTTGCGAACGAGATTGCTAAGAGCACCAGATGCATTCGCCTTTGTTTTATCTTCCTCAGCCGAAAGCAGCAACTTTGCAAGTTGTGGTATACATCTTCTCAGCTCTTCGTAAAAGAAGTCATTATGGTATGCTGCATTACCAATCTGTGAAGAAAAAAAATTCAGGCATATGAGCAAATCATATTATTGAAGATAACTGGGAAAAACACAATCGCGTCTTACTGCAAAACAAGAAAACTTCCGAGTGCGCTTATCTTCATCTGAACACCGGTCAACCAAAAGAGTAATAATATTGTGATGTGCCTATACGAAAGGAAGAATAAAAGTCATGATTATGATACTAGTTCAATAATTATCTTGGAGTAGGCTGTAATTATTTGTTAGTAAATAATGGTTGACGCTTACCAACGAACTGTAAAAGTATGAGCTATGCCGGCACATGTTGCCGATAGCACTGCATGCCTTGGCACGCACGTTGGGATCTTCGTGAGTAAGAAATCGTTTCAAGTGTTCTAAGATGTCTGCTCCTTTTATGTACTCATAGAAATTCTGCATCGAAATATGTATGATCTACTAAGTATGGATGTCAAAATTCGGGGCAAAGACTGGGTTTGGGTCAGAGCGGATACTGGTGAAAAATGCTGTGTTAGATCAGCTTAAGTTCTTAACCTCTTAATTGTCTGTTTAATTTTCAGAACCAATGAATGAATATAATAATTAAAAAACTATATTTACTCTAAACATAAAATTTTCAAAATAACTGGGAAACAGCAAGCACTTGGCCAATTGGTTTATCCAGATCATGGTCCATCATAATCCTACTTTCAACCCAAAAAAATTTACTGGTTTGGTTTCTTATATATGCCTTCTGTCCATTCAAACCCCTTTTTCGTTTTCCAAAGTTACCCAAACACTTGCACCTAAACAGGTCAGCTGGGGGGCGAATTGTACTAATTTTAGGCAAAAATCTTAAACTAGTCAACAATAACTGACCTTATCCATACGAGCCAAATCTGAAACTATTGATAAAACATCCAGTATGACTTCTCTTGGTGATGAATTATCAAGTAACCTTCTCATAATATTTGGATTCAAGAGACCTTTTCCAAGGAGTTGAACAACCAGTGATCGATGACCTGCCATTTTGGCTAGAAAGGCAACTAGCCTTGCAGCATCCTTTAATTCCACATGTCTCAAGCACTGAATTGTTTGGCCTGGAATTCCTACCTGCAGATTCAAAGACAGTATATGCAAAATGAGTGAAACTTGCACACCTGCATTGTTTTATAGCCTGGTATATGTTACAAAACCCCAGTACACGAATAAAAGCTTGGAAGATCACTAAGATTTAACTACACACAAGAGGGCCTCTTTTTTTGCCAAAAAAAATAGAGCTGAAACATGGTTGAGTAAGAGGATCATAACGGGCAAAGTCAGGCTGGGTGAGATGGATCAATTTTTGTTTTAAAAAATAATAGACAATTTCATATATTATTTGTGTCGAATTTGAATAGTAATTATATCACTCAATGACTCAAATATGGTATGTATTCTAATTGGAGGTTTATGCATAAAAATAAAAGGTGGTTGACTTTTGACCTGTTTCTTCTAAAGCTATTATTTTATTATCCATTAATGGGTCAAAATTTTCATCTCCAAAAAATGCCAGCATCCAAACAATTATGGAAGATAATAAGAGCACAACCTGAAATAAACCCCAGAAATTAAAAAGTGGGAATATTTACCTCCAAAAGAATTTGAAGATACTTTCCCATGCTTGCTTCAATTGCTCGAACCATGTCCTTGTCATCAGAAGAAACCTTCCCACCAGGGGACCCCATGTTTAAAAGAAAACCACTATTTACTGAAGCTGCAGCAGCGGCAGCATTAGATGAAGAACTAGGCACATTTTGCACTGCCACAAATGGAAATGCTAATAGATTAATAACAGCATTGACTGTGTCTTTGACTCCGTTTTTCCCTCCACCAGGTCCACTCCAACACATTATAAGTTTAAGATGTACATCAGATACCAAATCAGAAACAAGTTTCACGTGTTCCCTTCTAAGCAACACTTGGCGAAAAGTTGAAGCACCACCTGGAAGGCATTGGCATAACGAGGAAACTGTCCATACAACCCCTATAGGTGATAGTCCTATTTGATCCGAGTGGTTGTTTCCTAGCAAATCAATAAGTGTTTGGGGGATACCACTCGCACACAATTGCTGAATAGCTAACGGCCCACCCCATTTTAGTCTGGCATCCAACAAACCGACACAACCATCCCTAAGCCCGTGCCAACACGAGAACTTGCTTCCATTGCCATCGTCTATTGAAATCCTCAGATAATCACATAGTGTGGCACTTCGTGGAATTAGTGGAACCGCGATTTCAGAAATTGATGTTTCAACTGAAGGATTACTTTCAAGGAACAATATGGATGCAAATGCCAGCATGGCAGACATGGAATGAGGCTGAAAAGAGTTCTGGATTCTATCACATAAAGAATAATGGTGGGCAAGGTCAGAAAGACGAGAGCGTTGCTTGTTTGGTGATGATGTAAGCATAAATAGTGCAGAATTTCTTCCAGTTGACTTTAAGGATTGTGCAACTGCAGCCAGTAGGAGGCATGAATGGCAAACTAGGGCACATGGATTGGCTAGTTTACTTTTTAGATTGTTTGTGTCTCCTGTTTGTTGACCTCTGTCAAAGGAAGCACACAGAGATAGTAATGAAAAAATCTCTGAAATGATTGTATTATCACCCCCTCCACTTACGACTGTAGTAACAGGTAAGGAACTAGGAAGACCACATAAAACACCAGTAACTGAGCTATTGTGCAGGCAACACCTTAATATGATCTGAAACATGAGTGATTAACGATAAAGAATCATCGCAAATATCCGTACTGTAAACAAAGAGAAGTCAAGTGTGTGTTAACTATAAATCAATTTAATAATTACCTGAATAACAGAAGACCATGCAGCCTCTAAGCGCTGGCGAAGACAGTAGTAAAAAGCAATCTGTACAGCTTTGGATCTGAGAAACACTCGTGCAACCGATTCAACAATTTTCTCAGAATCTATACCAATCAATGGTTCAGATTCATCTCCAATGTTAAGCCGATCAAGCGAGGGGGAATGCATTGAGCTTAGTGGAAATACGTGAGTGCTTTCTTTTGTAGATTGAATCTCATATGCATCTATAAATGACCAAATCGCTCTACATGCTTCACAAGCAGCACGTAAAAAATTAGATGAGCCAGACATTAGGCTTGTGCCGCAAGTCACTAACTGTGAAAGCAAAGTGTCTGTTACTCCTGCTGTTCTAGCATGATCCAGTATCTCTTTAAGACCATTTATCGACACATCAGCATGTTTTGTGGCCAGAGATGCTTTAAGACCCTGTGCCACTCGAGATACAATGGCTGTTATGCAGGCAATGGACTCAAACAGAACTCTTCCAGAAGCATCATCAGTGCAACTGGAAACCTAAAAAATAGAAATACCAGTGTCTGAGAGATAAAAGCAAAGCTGAAAAACTTCTGCATCTATTATATATCTCTAGGCGAGAGTAGAACCTTCATATAGAGCTCCAATATTGCTACCCAGTGTTTGATATATGAATCCCCAAACCCACTTCCACAGTATTCCAACAACTTCTTTATAAGTGAGAAACACTGCATACAAGATGTATTAACAAAATGAGCACTAAATGATCTTCATAAACCAACTTAAACTGTACACTTTGTAATAAACAACAACTATTAACATACCTTTACCAGCAAGTCAATATAACCTGACTTTTTTATATCAAGAAGATGAGCAGTAAAGCCTGTGAGTTCCCAATAAATTTCATTGAGCACCCCAGTAGAATTGATGGCACCAGCAACAACTAAGTTGGAAAGAATTTTCAAAGACTGGATTGAAGTAAGAACATCTTGATCCCTGCACAAATTTTCCATCATAAAACCCCAGAAATCAGGATAACAACTAGACATCTGATAATAAAGATTCAAAAAAACCAAGATGCAGTAGTATAAATGTTTTCTTCCTAAAACGTCTTTTTCACTAGACATAATGTTGAGAAAAAATTCAAATACCATACTTGTTCACCCGATTCTTGAGAGGCAGCATAATAACTGATAGTGCTTCATTATCTTGGCCAATTAACTTGGCACCCTTAGCAGTGCGAGAGTTATTTTCCAGTTTGTCCAGTATCTGGCAACCTGATGAGAGAATAGAGCCTATTATTCGTTGTTAATGCTCTATTTCACGAAGATGTCATTTTCAAGGGGACATTTGTATAAACATGTCCAAAAGTGTTCCGAACTATTTGTCTAACAGAAAATAATTGATATATGCGTTACCACAACATATGATAAGAGCATAGAACCTAACATTCATCTTTCACACTGCCCTGTTACTAAATGCATATTTGAGTAATAAACTAATAATATAAATGAAGAATCCATTTTGTCTCAAATGCGCAAAAACTAAGGTTTCTTAAAAATGACTTGCATCTGAGGGTTTCAAAATATATAATTAAAATTAAGTTTTATTCCAATTAAATATTAGGGGGGGCAGCAAACTGTAACAGTACTCTCTAACGAAATTGTGCACTTATAACTTCACTCAATGAATTAGACATAGTCAAGAGAGGAAACTTCAATACACAATAAAATTTGCATAAACTGAAAAGTAGAATAGACTTTACAAGGTCATAATTCATAAAAATGTGAACTTGATTAATAATCTACCTGATTGAATGTTGTCATTTTCTGTGACCCTTTGAGACTCTGGCTGCGGTGATGTAATAACTGGTTGTTGACCATTGCCTCGAGGATGATCCATATTTGTGGGAGATGGACTTTTACCTGCACCAATATCTCTTAAGCTACTTATGCTCATTCAAGATCGGCCAGATAATCGGGTAAACTTTCATTAAAGGCCTACCTTCTGGGGCACGGGCCAAACCAGTTGTCTGTGCATGTTGTTCTCTTTCTGGGGCACAGGTCAGACCAGTTGTCTGAACATGTTGTTCACCTTTCCAAGCAGCATCGCATCCTCTAGAAGCAGCAGTGTTGGCACGAAGCTCCTGGTAAGTAATCACCATGCTCTAAGTGTCATTTTTTACTAAATAATATCATCTTATAGAATCAAATTTTAGAAAATTACCCTGGCCTCAATATCTTCAAAAGTTTCAGCAACAAATGGATGATCAAGCAGTTTGGGCCATGTCAGCCTGCTGTGAGGATCCTGTTCTCGTGATTTTGATAAACAGTTAGCCGTCAACACTAATTATTATAAAGCATAGAAAACAGATTATTACATAGACTGATAGGTGTACCTTATTAAGCAAACCCCTAAGGAAGCTTCTGAAGTTGGAACTCATGCTGTCAGGGTATTTCACTGGATCCTGGAGATAGAAAATAGAAGAGCGTGTATCACTATAGTATACTTCATAACCTCAATTTCATGTAAACTTTAAACATGCATACCTTAATGATATGTCGAATAAGTGCATATACTGAATTAGTGTAGAACGGAGGCTGGCCAACAAATAACTCATACCTAAATAAAAATTAAATGTTAAATTATATATTTATGAATTCATTTCAACAGTCATAATTATAAGGATCGACTTACAAAATCACACCGGTGGACCACAAATCAGCAGTGTGATTGTAGGGTTGTTCTCGTACTAGTTCTGGAGCCATGTACAAAGGAGTACCTGAATCAATAAAATACATGAATGATTGGTGCAACATGACATAACTCAGAACCAATGAACTATGCCTGAATATAGTCTAGTAGAAACTGTAGAATTGCTGCCAATGTACCTTTTATTGACCGTAAAACAACTGTATTTGTCGACATTGCCCTTGCAAAACCAAAATCACAGAGCTGTTTCATATAAAAGAGAGAATGATTATTCCCAGTTGGTTAACAAGAAATAATCTATGTGCTTGGATTAAAACGGCATATGCTACAATTGCTGCAAGGGTGCGTGTCAGCTTCAGAAACTTGATACTAAAGACACAAGGAAAATAGATGCATAGTTTACTTGAGGATCTTTTTGAAGATTACAGAATAAGTCAAATGCAATTGCTAAAAATCCACTCTAATTCCATTTGCTAGTTAAAATTTACATCATTAGTCTTGACAGTCTTTTGATAAATTTCAGGTTAAGTGTGCTGGAAAAAAGACCGCAATGATAAATAAGCTGCTTCTATAGTTTTACTAACAGGAAATATCTTGCTACAAATAATAAAAAATGACTCGTAGAAATTAAAAGCCATTGCCAACCTTAACAACACCACCAGCACAAATTAAGATGTTCTGTGGCTTCATGTCACGGTGAATAATACGGTTGGAATGTAAGTAGTGCAATGCTCTGACCTGAAAATAATTAAATATTAAAGATGTTAGCATCATACAGTCATTAAATAGAAACATCGGGCAACATATTGACACATATCAGTCATTAAACTATTTGGTAGCTACAAATTTGATTTGTATCCTTTAAAAAGCGTGACGAAAGTGTCATCCAAAAATTAGTCCATGGACTGACACATATCACTCTTTATAATCAAAGATATTGAATTAAGAGAAGAAAATAAAAGGCTAAGTTTATATAAAGTACCAACTGCTTTGCGATTTTCTGAACTTCCTCTTCAGGAAGACATTTGTCATCTTCAAGAATCTCAAACAATTCACCCTGGATGAAAATACGTTCAATCAGTATAAAGTTAATCTTATCAGCATTAACAGAATTATTATGACACACTGCATAGAGGATAGAGATAGTTACTTGGGCAAATTCTGTGACAACACAGAACTCCTGCGGACTCTCAAAAGAATCGAGCATCTGGATAATATTTTCATGCTTCAACTTTCTCAAGATCTGCAGAAATTAGGCACCGTCATATACCAACGAACTAAGCAACTATGACTTGCGTCCAACAAAATAGCAAAAAGTAAATACATTGGGTATAAAGGGAATACCTCAATTTCTTGTCGCAAATTCTGGATGTCCTTTTCAGTTTTACCATGCTTGAGGATAAATTTCATCGCAACAGTCTATAACAAATGAGCCAAAATATAGATAAAACAAAAGTTTTACAGCTATCATATCAACTATACATATTAGAATCGAAAGAATACCTGGCCAGTGAACTTTCGTCTTCCCTTGTACACTTTACCAAAAGATCCTTCCCCTACAAGCTCTATCACGTGATAATTCTCCACACCCATCTCTAGATCTTTGTCTTCTACTGTTATGGTTACGACTATATTCATTATCATATTACTTATAAAAACAATTTGTTTAACCAATTGAGCCTATTTAAACATGATATGCAATTTGTGACGCAATTATATTTTCTTAGGCTACATGTGACGTGATGTAAGGATTCAATTGGCCATGTGCTTAGCACAAACTATAAGACAAATTTTTGGCATGTTGTTGTTACAAACTTGCTCATCCAATATCCGAAAATAAGTTCTCGTATTACAAGTGTTAACCTCCATATAAGCATTGACACAGTTTTAAAGTGCAGCATTCGAGTTTTAACCCCAAACACACGTATATCAAACCACGGTTCTAGATGTCAACAAATAAATCACTAACATAAACAGCTAATCACAAATCAAAATACACAAACACGGCAGCGAAACGATTGACATACATCCAGCCCGTCAAAATCAATATACCATTCACTAGACAATCAAATAAAATTAAAAAACTAAATCGCATCCGTGTAAAGACGATTTACGCCTTTTTAGCATATCATAATTAGCACTAATGTTGAGTCGGAAACCTAGGTATACCCAAAAAAATATTTACAATTACATCAAGAGACATCACAACTAGGGGTGTTCAAAAAAACCGAGAAACCGACGAACCGAGCCGAACCGCTCAATCCGAAACCGAAAAAACCCGAAACCGAAAAAACCAAAACCCAAAAAAACCGAAACCGAAAAAACCCGTTTATAACGGTTCGGTTACGGTTTTCATTTTTAGATATCCGTGGTTAACCGAACCGAACCGCACATATTATACAGGAATTTTTTTAACTAAATATTCAAATTATAGTACATGTATTAATTGTATTAGTACCCTAACAATGATTTTTTAACTTTTAATGTCAACTATTTTAAACATGTATGTGTAAATTTAATTAATGTGATCGTAGTTTATAAACATCGAATAAATATTTTTTAGTTAATATGTTATTTATGAATATTCTAAATTTCTAATGCACTTTTTGTAACGAAATAATTTTTATATGATTTTTATCTATTTAATGTCATTGAATTATAAGAAAACGACATTCTATGTTCTAAACCATGTTATTATATATAAACTAAAACTCGATGAAACTTATAAAATGGTTAACCGTGACCCGAACCGTGGATAACCGCTCATTTCGGGTAACCGATTGTCCGGTTAACCGCCTTGTACGGTTCGGTTACGGATAGTAAATTTAACTACCCGAACCGCGATGGATAGTAAAAATCGTCTAACTAACCGAACCGAACCGACCCGTGAACACCCCTAATCACAACGCCGAAATTACGCATCAAATCAGTTCAAACTGTCAATACAATACCTTACTCAGTACACACATACCAATACAATAATTAGCTATCAAAAATCAAAACGCCAAAATTACGCATTAAAACTGTGAATACACTATCTTGTTCATTAGTTAGGTTAAACACGCATCAATCAAACAATTAGCTACCATAACGCCTAAAATTACACAGTCAAAACAGTTAATCTGTCAACAGATTATCGTATTCATTATTTAGCTTAAGCACGCAGCAATAGAACAAGTACCTACGAAACCGCCTAAGTAACACAATCGAAACAGTTCAACTAACTGTAATCGTTATTTAGGTTAGGCACGCAGCAATTGAACAATTAGCTACCAAAACGCCACAATTATGCAGTCGAAACAGATCAACTGTCAACAGACTATCGTATTCAGTATTTAGGTTAAAGATGCAGCAATCGGACAATTAGCTACCAAAATGCCTAAATTACGCATCAATACATTTTAAACTGTGAATATACTATCTTATTCATTAGTTAGGTAAAACACGCATCAATCGAACAATTAGCTACAAAAACGCCTAAATTACGCAATCAAAATAGTTCAAGTGTCAACAAACTAATTAGGTTAAACATGCAGCAATCAGACAATTAGCTACCAAAACGCCTAAATTACGCATCAATACGTTTTAAACTGTGAATACACTATCTTATTCATTTAGTTAGGTAAAACACGCACCAATCGAACAATTAGCTACAAAAACGCCTAAATTACGCAATCAAAACAGTTTAACTGTCAACAAACTTATTAAGTTATTAAACACGCAGCAATCAGACAATTAGCTACCAAACGCCTAAATTACACACAGTCGAAGCAGTTAAACTGCCAGCTGACTATTGTATTCATTATTTAGGTTAAGCACGTTAAAATGGTACAATCAGCTACAAAAAAAAAGGCCTAAACTACGCAATCGAAACAGTGCACTAACAGAAACTAAAAAAAAAAGGCGATTAACTGATTTCTAACAGTTTTTTAAACTATGGATAGACTATCCAATCAACTATTAATCGAACAATTAGACATAAAAATGAGTAGTTATAATTAGGAATTAGGGTTTATATAAAAAAGTGAAATTAGAAGCTGAAAAAGGGGGGAATTAGGTACCGATAAGATGAATCTGAAATGAAGAAGGAGAAGAATGGGATGGATTGAGATTTTGAAATGATGTGTGTTTTCCCGCTCCTTGGGTATTAAAAGTTAAAACAAGTGAAATTTGGTTGTTGACTATTTTGATGCTTTTTAACTTTTTTGCTTTTCAAAATTTTGTTTAAAGTTTTTCTCAAAACTATTCTAATTTTGATGTTAGGTTTAGAATAAGAATTGGATTTGGAATAGATAGAAAGAAAAAATAATAGATAATTTAAGTTCATTTGAATATCACACTTATCTAAAAGCATTTATAATGTTATTAAGAAATTATAAAGATTTGATGCATATTTCTAAAAACTATTGATCAATTTTTGTTATTTTTACATTAATGCATAACTCATTAGGTAAGATTAAGATATATACTTATTTTAGCTTATTTTATGTAAATAAGTTTATTCATTTACTATCACTCTAATTTATATGCTTTTAAATAGTTTATTTTGAATAAATTATCTAAATTTATTGTTCTTAATTATAAGTTAGCTTATTAGGTGATTTATGTGAATAATTAGATTATTGTAACTGACTAGATTATTATGAATAAGCTAATTTATGTGAATAAGCTTATGAATTAGAAGATATGAGAGCTATGTGAATAAATGTATGAATTAGAGGAGAGTTGTGTCGGAATTAGATGAGAGTTATGTGAATAAGCTTATAAATTATAGGAGATTATAAACAAGCTAACTTATTATCTTACTTTGGCGAATTATCGGGTTTCATAAGTATGAGAGGTATGAATAAGCTTATGTTAGTGCGAATAAGCTGTATTATTAGGTATTTTAACTAAGTTGTTGGTGTAAGTTGTAAGATGTATCATATATGATACCTAATTTATCATACATAATAGTTATATGATATGTGATATATGATAGGTTTATCATATATGATATATGAGGTATCGTATATGATGTATCTAATAAACAAAAAAAAATGGCCTTTGTGACTAATTTCCACAAAATATCCTTTAGCTCTTCAAACATGTCTTCTATCATATTTGATTCAGTTGTTGATTACATGGTGCCTAGTATGTTCTTTCCTTTCTTTTATAAATGCAAACTGTGAGAACACAAGAACGAATGAATGTTGCAATTGTCCGGTTGGAGCAAAAGCCCAAGGGCATAAGTTACGCGTTCCTTTCTTTTATAAAAATATTTTATGAACTAGCAGCGCATTAGTTACGCGTTCCTTGTTTGGATTCATAAGCCCAAGGGCACTAACGATAACAGAAATAAGCAGTAACAAAATGTAACAACTTGAATTTTTCGATTATTTAAATAGACGTGCTTGTTGCACTACGTTTCGTTTGCTAACGGTTTGTGCCGTACAA
Organism: Glebionis coronaria; assembly: GCA_025667525.1. Lineage (NCBI taxonomy): Eukaryota > Viridiplantae > Streptophyta > Magnoliopsida > Asterales > Asteraceae > Glebionis > Glebionis coronaria. Next base: position 162,268,521 of record CM046879.1, read on the forward strand.
ATACATTACATTGTTTTGGGAACACGAATGTCCATCGTTATTCATGTCACGACATATACACTTTTACATTGTTAAGTGACAAAGGTTTGTCACGCGTGATGGAGTACAAAACATAAACGAGATTTGAGTCGGATTATATCGGCAAACACTAAAGTGACGGTAACATTACAACCTAACTTAAACTTGTACGAGCCGCATGTTAATATAACTTCGTGAACTTAATACGGTAGATCGAGTCTTGTTGAATCTCAACGAATTACACAATACATAAGCCGAACGAACTTTATTCTTATTAGTTATTGGGCCGAAGCCCACTGAAAATACAATGCAGCCAGTAACTCAAAAGAAAGATGAAGAATTCAAATCCTACAACACATTTTGAACTTTATGCTTGGTCAAACCAAGTCAACCACAGCAAATCTGGAAACAATATTTTACAAACCCACTATCACACCAGTCCAACACACTTGCCTAGATTGCCTTATATGGGTATGTCACAAGACACCCATTTTCGGATAAACATTAACCCTATGCCGAATGTATTAGACTAAATATGGCCAGATTTCACAACCTTTGGACACAAAGACAAAGCACAATATCAAATCTAAGCAATAAGGAGGTTGGAAACAAAGGTCCTGAACCATCAGTGGAGCACTATCTCCAGCCGAGCCAAACACACTTCATTCTCAGCCGAACACCACCAAACCGAAAACTAACACCATCATTGTGAGTCATCTATCCTATCTTAATTTCTCTTGTTGTTGTGCATCCATGCTAGAATAACTGTCAAACCGAAACCCACCTGCGAAACAAATAGGTCAAGTGTTAGTCATTTAATAAAACATTCCAAGACTTACACAAAACAACCTGTTAAGCACTAAACATGGACTATAGACACTTAACCCACTGTGAAGATCATACCGAGACCCCCCCTAACCATCGTTTTAGCATTTATAACACTTGTAAAATTTAATCATAATCAAAAACCCTAATTGAACCCCACATGTACAAACCGACCGAAACCCTAAATCTTTAATCACCAATCAAAAACATGAATTGATATAATATAGATTACGGAAACACCAACCAAACCCAAACTAACAATCGGATAAGAAAACCCCCAAATTTCTAGAAACCCTAATTTTTATAATTGTTTTAAAACTTCCATTAAACCTTTTATAAACGTGAATCTAACAGTTAATTAGATTAATAACAGAGAGTTAACGAAACCCTAAGTTAAACGAAACCTTAATTTGAGAAATCGGTGCAATTTATCTAATTAACCTGGTTTTTATCAAAGAAAAACGTGATTAAATATATATAAACGCGAGATTAGTAGAAACCCCCAAATTTATATGAAACCCTAAAACGTTATTATTCAAATCGAGACTTGAAACATTTAATTAAGCATAATTAAAGAGTTTTTAAACCAAGAGAAACATGTACTTTCGATAGAACATCAGTGAAACAAGAGATCCGAACATATGAACATAAATTAGAGAAGGAACTTATCTTTTAGATGCATAAATGGTGAAAGAACATGGAACCCTAGTTAGATTCGGACTAAACATGAACAAGCCCGAAACCTAGAAACATTCGAGTCTCTAATCGAATAAAAACACCACCACATGATGATTATGGATCGGGTTCATTAATAAACAGGTTTAGATTGATGTAAAACAAGTATGAGAATGATGATTTTGCCTCAATAAACCCAGAAAGAGGATGAATAAGATTAAAGGGTCGGTTGGGGATAAAGAGAGAGAAACGAGATGTGTGTTTATGTGTTACGCGTGTTATGCGAACCCCAAAGAAACAGATGGAGTAATAACCCCCACCCAACTCCCACTCCTTGTTTATATCGCCCTTGGGCCGGGCCAAAGCCTTGGTATTGGTCCTTGGGTCATGGATATTGTCATTTGGACCGAATTTGGGCCTTGCTATATGTATAGCACTTGGGCTAATGGACAGCCGGGGAATATAAGCCCAAAACACGATTTTGATTATAAAATTTCGTAATACTAAGTACGAAAACCCGTCATTTACTAACCGTATTCAAAGGGTCGTGTTTTTGTAAACAAAACGTGTCGTCAAGCACAACTTAAGCGATCATGCATTTTTTTTGTTATAACCTATAGTCGTAATAACGTAATAAATACATTTAAATAGGTCGTGGATAACGTGGTCGTGTTCTCAAGCTTCCTTGCATCTTCATCCATTGCCTAACTTACGAGGTGAGTTTACAGCCCCACTTTTACTTGTTTTATCACTTTGGGGTGAGAACATTGCTTGTTTTAAACGGATGAACATAAGTGCTTAAAACTCATACGTGCCTACATGATGTCTAAGTTGCGATACCCCTAGATGCTTTAGCCCACTATCATGAACCGTTAATTACTTTGTGTAAGCGCGAATGTTATGGATAGATCTATTGGGATTGGCCTCCCTATCTATTGTTGGTTGTGTGACCAAAATAGGTACAAATACATTTGAGGTTGTTACGAATACTTTGGGGTAGTATTTGCTTGGGCACTCTCTTATATAAACTGGTTTGTTCGGTTAACGCTTCGGTGTCATGAGCTTAGACGTAGGATATCATGAACGTATGCTATTTGATAATAATCTTGTATTTGTTATAAGATTATTGATGGTTGCCTATAAAAATCTTATGGTTCATCACACTACTTCTACTTAAACCTATAAACTCACCGACCTTTGTGTTGACGTTTTAGCAATGTTTTTCTCAGGTGTCAAGGCGGAGGAGTGACGTGGTTGTGTTATGGGGATTAATAATAATTATCATGATTTAATATTGAGACATGTTTTGATTGTATGACCTTTGGAAATCCATATTATGTGATCATGGATTGTAAAACAATTTTCCCTTGAAACAATTTGATTTTTATGCTTTATGAATGAAAAATGACTTTTCTTAGTTATTCTTGTATCTATGTCTCTTGTTTGTCATGATAGTCACATCCTCGTGTAATAGTACACATGGGCCAAATTGAGGGTGTGACAGATTGGTATCAGAGACATGGTTATAGAGAACTAGGTTACTTTTATAAAAACCATTTCTACAAAGGTTTTGGTCAAAAATAAGATTTTGGTAAAAAGAGTAATACTAGACTATAACTACATCTCCATCTCCATAGACCACATGACTTCGCGCCTTCGACAAGTAAGTTGTATCTTTAAGTTGTACAATTTCATTACTTATTAGCACTCTAGCTAAATAAATTGCTAAAAGTATCAAGTAACGTAATTTACGATTATGCTAAATGGTTTGTGCCATGCTATACAAAATCGATGTTTATTTCGACACTACGTGAAACTCTATGCTAAATGGTTTGTGCCATGCTATACAAAATCGATGTTTATTTCGACACTACGTAAAACTCTATGCTAAATGGTTTGTGCCATGCTATATGAATACAAAATCGATGTTCATTTCGACACTACGTGAGACTCTATGCTAAATGGTTTGTGCCATGTTATACGAATGCAAAATCGAATTGTTAATTTCTTGAAACTCTATGCTAAATGGTTTGTGCCATGCTATGCGAATACAATATTGATCTTGTATCAACATGTTTTAAAAATTTCTTTTGTGCTAAATGGTGTGTGCCATGACAAATTAAAAACTTCTATATATTGCAAAATCGATTATTCTTACACATGCCTTTCTTGATTTGGCAGTGACATGTCTAATTCCTCCGAAGACTCATTGTACTACTTGAGCTCATCTACGGATGGGGCACGACACGAGATCTCTACTAGTGGTGCTTCACCACCACCATCCACTCGAGGGGAGCCTAGTGCCCATGCACCTACTCACGCATCACCACCACCACTCATATGCTACCAAAGGCGTGGCAAGGCGCCGATGGTTCCTCCATCCACTTCATCATCGCATGCCCCAAGGGCACCTCGCCAACACCGCACCGCGAGGATGTCCGTGAGAGCCTCTATGATTGGAAAGAGGTTGGCCGCTAGACACATGAGCCCTCCCCGCAAGCCGTCGAAGTCACCATCCACTAGAGCACCTCCTAGGCGAAGAACCTCTCGTCGACCCACTATGCCCATACCACCCCCACCTCGCGGCTATAATGGAGCCGAATGCTCCGCGGCCGCCGAGGCACGTGGGATGCCCCCACATCGCTTTGCGAGACTTGCTACCCTAAGGGGCAAGGTGACACATGTTCTTCGTAACATGGGTGGTTTGTCGTATGAGTCGCTAGTGAGACTCGAGACGTGCTATGAGGCGGTTATCTCGGACTTGGGATTGAATGCCCCACCCCCACCCGACCATTTCGCGGGGCTAGCTAGGAGAGTCGAGGACCAACACTACGAGATCGGAGCTTTACGCACTCTCCTACATAGGGCCTTGATCGACTTGTCCGAGAGGGTTGCGGCTCTTGAGCACCGTTTCTAGTAGATTTTCGTCTAGCTATTTGTGTACACTTTTCATTCCAAATTTTCCCTTATGTGTTGTAACTCCTAAAAATTCTTGAACAATGTGTTGACTCTTTGTGTTTCCGTTTCTAATCATGGAATGAATCATTTGTGCGCTACTTAACTTGTTGATCATTACTTCATTTGATACTATATCGTGTTTGTGACATGCTTGTACTCTCTAGCCATAAACTCTTAATGCTAACCTTACCATGAACTTTGTGATGAAATTTAGGACCATGGCACCAAAAACTCGCAAGAATAGAGTCGATCCAACTCCGGCCGCACCTATCACCGTCGATCCATCGGTTTTGAGCCAAATGATCGCCGATGGAATTGCCGCCGCTCTTGCCGCCAACGAAACAAACCCAAGTACGCAAGAGGAGACCAACCAAGTGCCGAATCCGGTACCTCCTACGCGTGCATGCTCATACAAGGAGTTTCGCTCATGCTTCACGAGTACCTTCAATGGCACCGAAGGTGCCGTAGGACTTGCACGATGGATTGAGAGACTTGAATCTCAATTTAGCGTGAGTAATGTCGCCGAAGGTGACAAGGTGAAGTTTAGCTCTAGCACCTTGGTAGATGGTGCACTAACTTGGTGGAACATCCACGTGAAGGCCGTAAGTTTGGATGCGGCCAATGCTACTCCTTGGGCTCATTTCAAGGGAATGCTTCTCAAGAAGTATTGCCCTAGGAACGAGATGAAAAGGTTGGAAGCCGAATTGTGGAACCTCCGTGTACATGGGGTTAACTTGATGGCTTACACTCAACGTTTTCAAGAGTTGAGGTTGATGTGTCCCGAGATGATACCAAATGAGACACGAGCCGTTGAAAGGTACGTCGTTGGACTACCACCGTCAATCCGAGGAGACGTCATCTCTTCAAAACCCAACGATTTGAACGAAGCCATTGAAATGGCGGACGGTTTGATGGACTCCGTCACCTTGGAAAGTGGTGACAACAAACGAAAATGGGAAGGAAACCATGGCCCCAATCATGGCGACTACCCTAACAAGCGCCAAGATGTAGTCAAGGTGTTCAATGTGAATGGTGGATCGGGTTATCAAGGGAAACTACCATTTTGTGGTAAGTGTGGTAAACACCACAATGGTGCGTGTGGAGGTACATGTCACAATTGTGGAAAGACCGGTCACTTCGCCAAGGATTGTCGAAGTGCACCAAAACCCACGAATCAAAGGACTCCTAACGCCCCTAATGCTCAATACGCGGATGTCACTTGCTATGGTTGTGGCGAAAAAGGTCACTTTAAGAATAGGTGTCCCAAAGCTACCACGCAAGGCCGAGGAAACCAAATCCGAGGCAACAACAACAACCAAGCTCGTCGACAACCTCGTCAAAACCACGGAAATCCGAATGGGCGGAACAATGGGAATCAAACGGGAGCACCCGGACGTGTGTACGCTCTATGTGCCGAAGCGGCCATTCAAGACAACAACGTGGTCACCGGTACGTTTCTCATCAATAATATTTATGCTTCCGTACTATTTGATTCCGGTGCCGATAGAAGTTTTGCCTCCATTACCTTTAGTGAACTATTAAATGTGAAACCCACTCCATTAGATGTCGACTATAATGTGGAATTAGCCGATGGTAAAGCGATCACTACAAACACCGTACTTAAGGGTTGTACCCTAAGCCTCCAAAATATTCCTTTCATCATTGATCTTTTACCTATCGAACTTGGAAGTTTTGATGTTATCGTTGGTATGGATTGGCTATCCAAGTACCATGCGGAGATAATGTGCCACGAAAAACAAGTCCGTGTTCCTTACGGAAACCGAACTTTAACCATCCTTGGGGAGAAGAACGGTGTGAAAAGTCGGACTAGTTTAAATGTCATTTCATGTACCAAAACCCAAAAGTACATCGAAGAGGGTCGTCCTATTTTCTTTATCCAAGTCACTAGCAAAAACGAACCCGAACCGAAGGAGAAGAAAATTGGCGACGTACCAATTGTTTGTAACTTTCCCGAAGTTTTTCCCGAAGATCTACCCGGGTTACCTCCACTTCGCCAAGTGGAATTTCACATCGAACTAACTCCCGGAGCCGCACCCGTCGCGAGGGCACCTTACCGACTAGCACCCGCCGAAATGAAGGAGTTAGCCGACCAACTAAAAGAGCTTACCGACAAAGGATTCATAAGACCGAGTTCCTCACCTTGGGGAGCCCCGGTTTTATTCGTGAAAAAGAAAGACGGATCTTTCCGCATGTGCATCGATTATCGCGAATTGAACAAACTTACCATAAAGAATCGTTACCCTTTACCAAGGATCGACGATTTGTTTGATCAACTTCAAGGTTCGAGCATTTATTCAAAGATTGACCTTAGGTCGGGCTACCACCAACTTAGAGTTCGAGAGGAAGACATTTCCAAAACGGCGTTTCGAACCCGATACGGTCACTTTGAATTCCAAGTCATGCCATTTGGGTTAACCAATGCGCCCGCGGTATTCATGGACCTTATGAACCGCGTGTGTAAACCTTATTTGGACAAGTTCGTGATCGTGTTTATTGATGATATCCTTATCTACTCTCGTAGTAAGGAAGAACACGGAGAACACTTGAAGAAAATTTTGGAACTATTGAAACAAGAACAATTATACGCCAAATTTTGAAAGTGTGAATTTTGGATTCACACGGTACAATTCCTTGGTCACGTAATTGATAGTAGTGGTATTCATGTGGATCCCGCTAAAATCGAAGCGGTAAAGGATTGGGCGACTCCTACCACACCTACGGAGATTCGCCAATTCCTTGGACTTGCCGGCTATTATAGACGATTTATCGAAGGATTCTCAAAAATCGCTAAGTCTATGACGGAATTAACACAAAAGAACAAGAAGTTTATTTGGGGAGACGACCAAGAAACTTCTTTCCAAACTTTAAAACAAAAACTTTGCGACGCGCCCATTCTCGCGCTACCCGAGGGTAGTGAAGACTTTGAGGTATATTGTGATGCTTCAATTAAAGGTCTAGGCGCGGTTCTCATGCAAAGGAAAAAGGTCATAGCTTATGCCTCTCGACAACTCAAGCCGAACGAAGGAAACTACACTACTCACGATTTGGAGCTAGGCGCGGTTGTCTTTGCACTCAAGATTTGGAGACACTACCTATACGGAACTAAATGTGTAGTTTACACCGATCACAAAAGTCTTCAACATATCTTAGACCAAAAAGAACTCAACATGAGACAACGACGATGGATTGAACTCCTTGGAGACTACGATTGTGACATTCGTTATACGCCGGGAAAAGCTAACGTTGTAGCCGATGCTTTGAGTAGAAAACCCCGCGAGCGACCTCTAAGGGTTCGAGCCCTAGTGATGACTATTGGCTTAAACATACCCGCGAAAATCTTAGAAGCCCAACGAGAAGCTATTAAGATAGAAAACATCGATAAAGAAGAAGCCGGTGGGATGATCACCAAAAATCTCATTGCACGTACCGATGGAACGTTGTGCCTCGACAATAGAAGTTGGTTACCTCGTTACGGTAATGTCCGAGAACTAATCATGCATGAATCGCACAAGTCTAAGTACTCGATCCATCCCGGATCGGACAAAATGTACCATGACATGAAAATATTCTATTGGTGGCCAAACATGAAAGCCGACATCGCGACTTATGTTGGTAAATGCCTAACTTGCGCCAAAGTTAAGGTTGAACACCAAAAACCTTCCGGATTGCTAGTACAACCTAGAATCCCAGAATGGAAATGGGAACGAATTACTATGGACTTCATCACCAAACTCCCAAGAACATCCGCGGGTTACGACACGATTTGGGTCATTGTCGATCGTTTGACGAAATCCGCACACTTTCTTCCGATGAAAGAAAACGACAAAATGGATCAATTAGCACGGATATATGTGAAAGAAATCGTTGCTAAGCACGGCGTACCAATTTCTATAATATCGGATCGAGATGGTCGATATTGCTCAAGATTTTGGCAATCTCTCCAAGAAGCGCTAGGGACGCAATTGGACATGAGTACGGCGTATCATCCGCAAACGGACGGTCAAAGCGAGAGAACCATACAAACGTTAGAAGACATGCTTCGCGCATGCGTAATCGACTTTGGAAACGGATGGGATCGACACCTACCGTTAGTAGAATTTTCGTACAACAATAGCTACCACACTAGCATTAAAGCGGCACCATTTGAAGCACTTTACGGTCGAAAGTGTCGTTCACCCGTTTGTTGGGCGGAAGTTGGCGATGCACAACTTACCGGTCCGGAAATTATTCACGAAACAACGGAGATGATCGTACAAATCAAGAGTCGTATGCAAGCGGCTCGTGATCGACAAAAGTGTTACGCCGACAAAAGACGGAAACCATTGGAATTTAAAGTCGGAGATCGAGTAATGTTGAAAGTTGCACCATGGAAAGGTGTAATTCGTTTTGGCAAACGAGGGAAACTAAACCCACGATATATTGGACCATTCGAAATTACCCAACGCATAGGTGACGTTGCCTACCGTTTAGATTTACCTCAAGAACTTAATCGCGTGCATAATGTATTTCACATTTGCAACTTGAAGAAATGCTTATCCGACGAAACGCTCGTTATACCTATGGACAAAATCCAACTCAACGACAAACTCGTGTTCGTTGAGGAACCGGTCGAGATTATGGACCGAGAAGTCAAACGTCTTAAACAAAGTCGTATACCTATTGTTAAAGTGCGTTGGAATGCACGAAGAGGACCCGAATTCACGTGGGAACGTGAAGATCAATTCAAAGCGAAATATCCTCACTTGTTTACTAACGTAGTGCCGGCTTAAACGATATTGTTTGTTTTGCTTTGCGGACAAAGCCCTTTTTAGGGAGAGCGAATGTAACAACTTGAATTTTTCGATTATTTAAATAGACGTGCTTGTTGCACTACGTTTCGTTTGCTAACGGTTTGTGCCGTACAAATACATTACATTGTTTTGGGAACACGAATGTCCATCGTTATTCATGTCACGACATATACACTTTTACATTGTTAAGTGACAAAGGTTTGTCACGCGTGATGGAGTACAAAACATAAACGAGATTTGAGTCGGATTATATCGGCAAACACTAAAGTGACGGTAACATTACAACCTAACTTAAACTTGTACGAGCCGCATGTTAATATAACTTCGTGAACTTAATACGGTAGATCGAGTCTTGTTGAATCTCAACGAATTACACAATACATAAGCCGAACGAACTTTATTCTTATTAGTTATTGGGCCGAAGCCCACTGAAAATACAATGCAGCCAGTAACTCAAAAGAAAGATGAAGAATTCAAATCCTACAACACATTTTGAACTTTATGCTTGGTCAAACCAAGTCAACCACAGCAAATCTGGTAACAATATTTTACAAACCCACTATCACACCAGTCCAACACACTTGCCTAGATTGCCTTATATGGGTATGTCACAAGACACCCATTTTCGGATAAACATTAACCCTATGCCGAATGTATTAGACTAAATATGGCCAGATTTCACAACCTTTGGACACAAAGACAAAGCACAATATCAAATCTAAGCAATAAGGAGGTTGGAAACAAAGGTCCTGAACCATCAGTGGAGCACTATCTCCAGCCGAGCCAAACACACTTCATTCTCAGCCGAACACCACCAAACCGAAAACTAACACCATCATTGTGAGTCATCTATCCTATCTTAATTTCTCTTGTTGTTGTGCATCCATGCTAGAATAACTGTCAAACCGAAACCCACCTGCGAAACAATTAGGTCAAGTGTTAGTCATTTAATAAAACATTCCAAGACTTACACAAAACAACCTGTTAAGCACTAAACATGGACTATAGACACTTAACCCACTGTGAAGATCATACCGAGACCCCCCTAACCATCGTTTTAGCATTTATAACACTTGTAAAATTTAATCATAATCAAAAACCCTAATTGAACCCCACATGTACAAACCGACCGAAACCCTAAATCTTTAATCACCAATCAAAAACATGAATTGATATAATATAGATTACGGAAACACAAACCAAACCCAAACTAACAATCGGATAAGAAAACCCCCAAATTTCTAGAAACCCTAATTTTTATAATTGTTTTAAAACTTCAATTAAACCTTTTATAAACGTGAATCTAACAGTTAATTAGATTAATAACAGAGAGTTAACGAAACCCTAAGTTAAATGAAACCTTAATTTAAGAAATCGGTGCAATTTATCTAATTAACCTGGTTTTTATCAAAGAAAAACGTGATTAAATATATATAAACGCGAGATTTGTAGAAACCCCCAAATTTATATGAAACCTTAAAACGTTATTATTCAAATCGAGACTTGAAACATTTAATTAAGCATAATTAAAGAGTTTTTAAACCAAGAGAAACATGTACTTTCGATAGAACATCAGTGAAACAAGAGATCCGAACATAAATTAGAGAAGGAACTTATCTTTTAGATGCATAAATGGTGAAAGAACATGGAACCCTAGTTAGATTCGGACTAAACATGAACAAGCCCGAAACCTAGAAACATTCGAGTCTCTAATCGAATAAAAACACCACCACATGATGATTATGGATCGGGTTCATTAATAAACAGGTTTAGATTGATGTAAACAAGTATGAGAATGATGATTTTGCCTCAATAAACCCAGAAAGAGGATGAATAAGATTAAAGGGTCGGTTGGGGATAAAGAGAGAGAAACGAGATGTGTGTTTATGTGTTACGCGTGTTATGCGAACCCCAAAGAAACAGAGGGAGTAATAACCCCCACCCAACTCCCACTCCTTGTTTATATCGCCCTTGGGCCGGGCCAAAGCCTTGGTCTTGGTCCTTGGGTCATGGATATTGTCATTTGGACCGAATTTGGGCCTTGCTATATGTATAACACTTGGGCTAATGGACAGCCGGGGAATATAAGCCCAAAACACGATTTTGATTATAAAATTTCGTAATACTAAGTACGAAAACCCGTCATTTACTAACCGTATTCAAAGGGTCGTGTTTTTGTAAACAAAACGTGTCGTCAAGCACAACTTAAGCGATCATGCATTTTTTTTGTTATAACCTATAGTCGTAATAACGTAATAAATACATTTAAATAGGTCGTGGATAACGTGGTCGTGTTCTCAAGCTTCCTTGCATCTTCATCCATTGCCTAACTTACGAGGTGAGTTTATAGCCCCACTTTTACTTGTTTTATCACTTTGGGGTGAGAACATTGCTTGTTTTAAACGGATGAACATAAGTGCTTAAAACTCATACGTGCCTACATGATGTCTAAGTTGCGATACCCCTAGATGCTTTAGCCCACTATCATGAACCGTTAATTACTTTGTGTAAGCGCGAATGTTATGGATAGATCTATTGGGATTGGCCTCCCTATCTATTGTTGGTTGTGTGACCAAAATAGGTACAAATACATTTGAGGTTGTTACGAATACTTTGGGGTAGTATTTGCTTGGGCACTCTCTTATATAAACTGGTTTGTTCGGTTAACGCTTCGGTGTCATGAGCTTAGACGTAGGATATCATGAACGTATGCTATTTGATAATAATCTTGTATTTGTTATAAGATTATTGATGGTTGCCTATAAAAATCTTATGGTTCATCACACTACTTCTACTTAAACCTATAAACTCACCGACCTTTGTGTTGACGTTTTAGCAATGTTTTTCTCAGGTGTCAAGGCGGAGGAGTGACGTGGTTGTGCTATGGGGATTAATAATAATTATCATGATTTAATATTGAGACATGTTTTGATTGTATGACCTTTGGAAATCCATATTATGTGATCATGGATTGTAAAACAATTTTCCCTTGAAACAATTTGATTTTTATGCTTTATGAATGAAAAATGACTTTTCTTAGTTATTCTTGTATCTATGTCTCTTGTTTGTCATGATAGTCACATCCTCGTGTAATAGTACACATGGGCCAAATTGAGGGTGTGACACAAAAAATCTTGTGTGAACAAGCAGCGTATAAGTTACGCGTTCCTAGTTCGGATTCATAGCATTAAGCAGATTATAAGCTTTAATCTGTTTTTTTAACATTACGAGTTCCTATGTGTTATCTAGTTACAAAGTAGTCGGAATATTCATATTGGTACCCTAATCATATGCACTATCCCAAACACGTCTTGTAACAGCCATCATCAGTTCCATGGTTTCTCACATATGTTGGTGCTTGATGAGATGACATTTATACATGATCTCATCGTTCTTTTCGGGCTTTAAATGCATAAAATGTCATATAAATACCATATATATGCTTGTGTTTGTTTACTTGTGTATTTTAGGTATGGATATCGTGAAAAAGACAAAAGATCACAAGAAACAAGGAAAAACAAACACGAGAAACGAAGCCGCACAATGAACCGGGCCCTAGTTATGGATTTCTCAAAGAAAAGACCTTGAAGACTTGAAGATGTACAAGAATGATCCCTCATTAATGAAGAAATGTTACTTAATACCATTGTATACTTATAATTACAAGTTTGGTCCCTTAAGTTTGTCAAAATTACAAAAAGGTCCCTCAACTTTGAAGAATTGGCATGTTTAGTCCCTCATGAATGAAGAATTGTCAACAATGTCCCTCCATATATCAAACATCCAATGAAGACCCTTGAAGTTCAAGAAGATTACACATTTGGTCCTTATTCTATGATTTAAAACACAAAAGGGCCATTTGTGTAATTGGGATGGGTTACAGAGAAAACCTTATATTCGTAGAAAACTTAGAAAACAAACTATAAGGTACGGTTTAAAAATATCTCAAAGTTCAGGGTAAAAACGAAAATACAAAAAAGCGGGGGGTAATATTATAGATTTTTCATTCATTCATTACACCAATTAAACTCACACCCCGATCTCTCTCATTCGTTCATTTCACCAGTTACCAGTTGAATCCATCAAAACAAAAAACATCTCTGATCAAAAGCCGTTTAAAATCTTATCGATCCGATCAAAATTCGTTACCTTTCTCAATATCATCGTCCAAAATCCCAACAAACAGGTCATCCCAATTCGTCAGAAAGCACCAAATCTGATAAAAGTTTGATTTAAATCAAAACAATATCTGATCAAAGTAGTTATGAAGGCATTAAATGTGTATTTCGATCATTAGATAAATGAAGATAAATAGATTTTAAATTGTAAGTGACGTGATTAAATATGCTCGTCATTTTATTGATTTAGACATCTTACGATTATGTAGATATTTTAATTTTAGCAGCCTTGGTTAATTAAGTACACTTTTTAATCATATCATCATGTTTTGGAACAAATTTGTCAAAAGAATTGCTTGAAAAACAAGTGTGTTAAAGTTGCACAATAGGTGTTTGATAAAATGTGTGAATGAGCTTTTATAGCTGTGATATTACATTTGACGGCATTTTCGCATGTATTTATATCGAGGATAGTTTTTGAATCAGTTAGAATGCGTGTTAGTAATACAAGGAATCAGTAATTCGTGTTTGTTAAAATTAGGGCATAATTGTGTGGTAATGGTCAATTAACTACAAAGTCAGGGCATATGTTTGCTTATTTGATTAGGCCATTTTAATATAGTAACTGTTTGTAAGAAATTGGTTGTTAATAATGTGCTCGGGCATCGATTCACAAGTATATCAGGGCATCATATTTAAACTGTTTTAGGGCGCCATTTTAAAATTATTGTAGGGCATCATATTTAAGGCAGTTTTATAGCAGAAGTGTGACAGAAGGTTAGGTTGAAGAAGAAGAAAAGCTAAAATAATACAAGTCAATGGTCAATAGGTTTTACTCCTATTATTCTTTGGCCCAGTTGTGTGTTGTAAAGTTTGTTAAGCCCAACAAATTCAAAGTTACAACTTACCTAAAATGCTTAATATGTTCTTCATGTAAAATAGTCTACGCAAAAAACATTATAGTGGTCGTATAGTTTTACTAGGTATTTCTCAGCACTCTCATTTAACTTCTTAAAAATTAGTCTAAAAATACATTTATCATTAGATACTGAGTTTATGGATGTATATTATGTTGGAAATTTAGTGCAATTGTAGGATCGAGTCGTACTTGTAAATGGGTTTGGAGGTACGGAGTGTACACCCATTAAGTCTCTGACCTCCCTGGACTCAATATAGTGGTTGAAAGTTCTTCAGTAGGAAGGTGCTCCTGGTTAGGAAGTTTCTCCTGGTTAGGAAATTGCTCCTGGTTAGGAAGTTGCTCCTGGTTAGGACGCTGCTCCTGGTGATGCACAAAGTCTTTGTAACCTCTTTGACCAATCAATGAGGGTTGAATATTGACTTGATGACCAGGTTTATGGTCATGTAACTATTATGCTTTCATGTAGGTAATTATGAGCTTTATTGGCCGATTAATGCTCTTAAATACCTTTGACTATGAGTTACATCCTTCCAGGACTAGGATCACTATAAATAGTGATCATATTTGCATGATGAGACATACAGAAACAAGAAACACTTACACGCACAGAGTTCTTGATTTGTGCCTAAAACAAGAACTAACTCTTGGTTTTATCCCAAGGAGGTATTCGTGTTAACCCAGGCATAGGGTCGAATAATCTTCTTTGGAAAGTGATTACACGACTTCAAGAGATATCCGGTAACCATTCATTGGTACGTAGTTAGGCTATTGATTATCTTCACCCTGTTGGAACGAAGTAAACCCCAACAATCAAAGAAGATTATTCTGTGATAATCAATGGCGGCGGCAATGAAGCATATGGTGGCTAACTTCTCCAAACTGGAAAAGCTTGAAGGGGTTGATTTTAGGAGATGGCAGAAAAAGATGCACTTTCTTCTTTCTACCATGAACGTGGTGTACGTGTTGACCACTCCCATTCCTGATGGTGGTAATGATGCTACTTTGGAGGAACTGAGGAAAAGGAGCAAATGTGAGAATGATGATTATGTGTGTCGCGACATAATTCTCAATGGTATGTCTGATTCTTTATTTGATATTTACCAAAATGTTGAATCTGCTAAAGAACTATGGGATTCCTTGGAAGCCAAATATATGGCTGAGGATGCATCAAGCAAGAAGTTCCTTGTGAGTGATTTCACAAATTACAAAATGACTGATTCAAGACCAGTCATGGAACAATACAATGAACTTCTTGGAATACTTGGCAGATTTACACAACATAAAATGAACATGGATGAGACCATTCAGGTCTCGTGTGTCATTAACAAACTACCTCCTTCTTGGAAAGATTTCAAACACACCTTGAAACATAAGAAGGAGGAGTTAACTCTTGTTGTTGTCCCTTATTTTTGTGATGATTAAGCAAGGAAGAGAGAAAGAAAATAGATGAAGAAGATGAATTCTAGAGAGAGAAAGTAGTGAGAGAAAGTAGAGAGAGAGATGATTAACTTTTGGGAATATTAGATTAGAAGTGAGAAAAATGAACAACCAACCCTCCTAACATGCTAGGAGGGTAGTATATATAGTCCACCCACATGCGGGCTTTAATGGGTTATATATTAGACCGGGCTTGTCTTTTGGACTTTAATTAGTTTAAATCCAAGCCCGTAAACCACGACTAATTAACTACCTATTACAACGTTCTAACTAATGTTACAATAATAACCTATGACCAAACATTCTTGTTTGACTCAATATTTTGAGGCTAACAATCTCCCCCAATGTGAGGTCATACCCTTTTGATATTTGAAGATCAATGGATATTACGAATCTCGTCATAAATGAGTCTTGAACGTGTAATAGTAGTTTTGTTCCTTCATGTTGTGATCTTTGAGCCTTTGTCATTGTCTTTCGACTTAGTCTTTTATCTTGAGATCTTCAAATAATTCTTGACTTGTCTTTGCCATCTTGCGATCTTGTGTCTTTATCCACATGCTTACACTATTAATTGTTGACTAAGTCTTTGGGCATGAACATGTGGTTTTAAATCTTTGACTATGCTGAATACACCGTGACGCCACCTTCTCGAGACAAAACATGGACACGGACTGAATGGCTTTGACATTCGTCCTAAATCGGTAGCGTTTTACCTCCGGTCGGTGAAGACCGTTATACGATATTAAATACCGTACTTGTGATTAGGTAGATTTAATTAAGAATCTCTTTGACAGGGTTTCGCGGCTGTACTAGCCGTTCTCTTTACTCGATCGTCTCAAAGCAAGACTACGAACATAAAGAGTGAATCAATTGGATGAATATCCGCTTGATTAAAGTCGTCAATTCAAATTCCTGGAACAAGTTTGATTCACTAAGAATCTTACCATTGTTGCTTTCCAGTTGACACAAGTTTGATTCATAAGAATCTCACAAGTCACCTACCGTAGCGCTGTTTGATGTTGACGCTAGTAGGATTTCCATTCGTCACTGTGAATATTAATGAATATCACTCTGAATGTTCTGGAAAGACCATAAAGATATTGCATAGAAACCTGAAACGAGTTTGAATCAATTCAGAGTCAAACCACTGTTGCTTTTCAGTTTTACACGTGTTCAATTCATAAAGAATCTTGCATATGACCTACCGCAGTGTTGTTTGATGTTAACACTGGAAGGATTTCCACTCATCATTGTGAATACTAAGTAGTATCACTCTGAGTGTTCTAGCAATATCACAAGGATATAGCATAGGACTCTCTTGATCTTCATCCGTGTGTCCTAACTAGATTTGATTGATCTCTTGGCTCTAGACTCTATTTGTGCACTTTTAGTAGTTGGAGGCTGGAGCAGATGCCACCTATTCATTATCAACTATCTCGGAGTGAGAAAGTCAATATAAGTAGTGTTGATCTCCGTGACAATAAAACAAACTTCTTTTGAGAGAAGCCTGAGTAGCTAGGAAAGGGTTGTGCTTCACATCACTGGATCCATGATGAGTTGTCTTTATGATGTGTTGACCCGGTTTCTGCCTAAGTTGTATGGAGGGCTTCTTTATTTACACCCTTTATCCTTACATTTCTTTTTCATTCTTCAACCCCTTAAATGCTTACCAAGACATCATTAATAGCACCTTGTTGTGATTGTTCCAGTGCTATCATCAGTACTTAGTCGGCATTCAACTACGTTCACATTCTACTCCATCTTTCCTAAGGACTTCTAATCATCTATTGGATTGTCCCTGGGAAGATCCCTCCGGTTCTGGTTGGATCATAGGACTTAAACCTAACCACCCTTTTGACACCAATAACGTCGTGAATTAAAGATGTTGTGGGTATTTGATCGTAACCATGAAAACCACTTTAAATTCTAACAAAGTGTTTGAATAAACATTTAACACCTTGCTAGTTTTGTCATTTCAGAAATGCTCCCCCTTCACATGTGCATCGATAATCGAAAGTGTTTCGCACATGTAGGTAAGAGTTAAAGTGCTTGAGTCTTATATAAGATCACATTTTAATCACATTTTCTCCCTCTATCTCTAATATATAAAATCTTTTGATATTAGAGATACCAAATTTGATTAAAATATATTTTGAAAAATAGTCTTGAAAATCTTCGGGAGAAAGATGTGTTAATCTTTTGCATGAAGTTGAATTGCTCCCCCTCAAAAATTGATCCAATGGAATTGTCATTACGAGGATTTGATCCACATTAAACTTTTGAGGATAGGAGTTGTTGAACACACAATTTTTGAAAGATATTGAATATCATCGAGAAATTATTGAAAAAATTGTGTTCAACGCTTTTTGAAAAATCAATTCTTTTTGACGAAAAGGTTTTTCTAAAGTATAAACTTGACTTCATAGACTTTGAATGTCTTGACGAATCCACTCAAGTGTAAGAAGATTTAACTTCTTTTGCTAAGGGTAAGAGTACAAAAGCGTACACTCCCCCGTGAATTTAGATCCGGGTTGCAATCTAAAAGTGATTACAAGCCATTGTGTTGAGCTCAAAACGTGGAATGTTTTGTGACAAGCTCAACCCAAGATAGATTGCTCTACCCGTTTTTGGAAATATTGTCCAAAATAGACAATTTCCTTTAAAAAAGATAGAAATGACATGTTTTGAAAAATATTTACAACTTTCATTCGAGCTTTATGTACACACCCGTGTCGTTATTGAGTGACATTTCTAGGTACGTCCATATTATCGATACTGAAAGACATGTCGAGAAGAATATTTATGGATTATCAAATTTTTTTTAATTTTGTATCTTTCTTTTTCATTAATATTTACAGGTAGATGTTTGATAGATGAATCAAGCAGGCTTCTTTGCCAGAACCTCCAGTTCTGCTGGAGTCAAACATCTCATACCAATTTGCCTAACTAGATACGCAAACCTCTATTTCGAAAGAGTTTTTGTAAATAAGTCAGCTAATTGGTAATCAGTTCCAACAAAGTATAATTCAACAATACCTCTTTCAACTTGTTCCTTAATGAAGTGATATCGGACATCAATGTGCTTCGTGCGGGAATGTTGTACCGGGATTGCAGGAGATGGCTATGGCAGACTTTAAGTCACAGTACATAGGTACTTTATCAAAGTGGAAGCCATAATCCGTGAGTTGTGTTCTCATCCAAAGAACTTGAGCACAACACGCAGATAGAGACACATACTCCACTTCGGCTGATGAAAGTGACGTGCAATCCTGCTTCTTGGAAGACCATCCCACAAGCTTATCTTGACCTAGAAATTGTGCACCACTAGAAGTACTTTTTCGTGTATCAAGACACCCTGCATGATCAGAATCTGAATAGGCCGTTAGAAAGAAACCGATTTCCCTCGGATACCAGAGTCCCATGTGAATGGTATTCTTAAGGTACCGAAGGATCCGTTTAACCTCCTTGAGGTGCTTTTCAGTGGGTCGTGCTTGATATCGTGCACAATAGCATGTAGCATGATGAATATCAGGTCTGCTTGATGTCAAGTACATGAGGAACCCGATCATGGAACGATATCTCGTTTGATCTATGGGTAATCCCTCCAAATCAGCATCTAGGGATGTGGTTGATGATGGTGTCCCAACGGGGTCACATGATGTCATACCATGCTTTGTGATTATCTCTTGACTATACTTAGCTTGGTTAATGAAGACACCACTTGGGGATTGGTGAACTTGAATTCCTAGAAAGAATTTTAGTTCACCCATCATAGACATTTCAAATCTGCTGTGCATTACTTTTTCAAACCATTTTGAAAGTTTTGAGTTTGTAGACCCGAAAATAATGTCATCAACATAAATTTGCACAAGCAAAATGTCATCCCCATATTTATAAGTGAACAAAGTTAAATCAATGGAACCTTTTGAGAAACCTTTGGAGACCAGAAATTTCGAGAGCTCGTCGTACCACGCCCTTGGAGCTTGCTTGAGTCCATATAGTGCTTTGTGGAGACGATACACCTTGTCAAGATAATGAGGATTGACGAATCCTTCTGGCTGCGTGACATAGACTTCTTCCTTCAAAGGACCGTTAAGAAACGTCGTCTTTACGTCCATTTGGTAGACAATCAATCCCTTATGTGCAGCATAAGCAAGAAAAATCCTGACCGCTTCCATTCGAGCTACTGGTGCAAATGATTCTTCAAAATCAATACCCTCTTTCTGTCCATACCCTTTAGCCACTAGCCTAGATTTATTCTTGATGATCGTGTTCTCTTCATCCATCTTGTTTTCTAGATCCATCGAAGATTTAATGGTATTACATCATATGGTCTGTCAACAAATTCCCAGACTTTAAGTCTTTCAAATTGTTGAAGTTCATTCGTCATCGATTCAATCCAAGCGTGATCAGCCATGGCTTCTTTGATGTTTTTCGGTTCAGCTGAACTCACGGCGAGTGCGAACATACAAACATCACCATCGATGTTAAGCTGTCGTCTTGTGCGAACGGGCTGTGAAGGGTTTCCAATTACATGAACCAAAGGATGATCTCGGGTCCAATGATGTGTTGAAGGATGGCGTTGGTAAAACGTATGCATATTTGACGGATCAACATGGCGAGTAAAAGACTCTCCAGTTTCGTGTACCGATGTATCGAATGGGTTGATAAATTCGTCTTTGTCAGATAATGCATCGTCTGCTTGATTTGTGTTCTCTGGAGCAATGACAGTATTTGTGGATGTTGTAGGATCGATTGTTGAAGTGATATTCTGAGGAGGTAAATCTGCAGCAACCGGTGTTGAAGTAGATGAAGTTATATCCGGTTGTTGACGATGATCGGTATCATCATTCTGACAGCGTAAGATTTTGATACAACTTGTTTCTCCCCCGTGAAATATTCATCATACATTGGTCCATATAACATTTCCAACTCTTCAATTGTCGTGTCTACTGTCATATCAGCTCTAGGAACATTTACTGGAACCAGCGTTGAACTTGACGGTTCATTTATGTGGTCTTGAGTTCCGAGTTCCGTGCGGTTGTGAACGGAAGTCGTTTGTCTTTGTGGATCGGGACTTAGACTGTTTCGTTCAAGTGCCATTTCTTGTAATTCATCAAATCGAATGTGAATGGTCTCGACAATCAATTTTTTTCTCTTGTTGTACACTCTATATCCCTTAGACTGAGTTGCATATCCCACAAGGATACATGCATCACCTTTCTCTTTCATCTTGTCCAGATTTTCACCATCTCGAATAATGTAACACGTACATCCAAAAACATGAAGGTGTTTGAGTGAAGGTTTTCAATCATGAATTATGTGATATGGTGTCTTTTCGTGTCTTGGGATAATTAAGGATCGATTTTGTGTGTAGCATGCGGTTGACACGGCTTCGGCCCAAAAGTATAGTGGTAGTTTTGAAGCGGATAATAATGTTCGAGCAGCCTCAACTAAAGTACGGTTTCGTCTTTCAACAACGCTGTTTTGTTCGGGTGTTCGAGCAATAGATGTTTCATGTTCAATTCCTTCGGCTTCAAAATAGTTTCTCAGTTTTGAATTCAAAAATTTTGTACCTCTGTCAGTACGAACCACTTTGACTTGAGCTTGAAGACCACGTTGTATCAGTTTAAGAAATCTGATGAGAACTTCGGGTGTTTCATCCTTGGACCGCAACAAGTGAGTCCATGTGTACCTTGAGTAATCATCGACAATTACCAGAATATATTTCTTTCCATTGATACTTTGAACACGCATGGGACCACACAGATCCATGTGAAGAAGATCTAACCGTCCTTTAGAGCTTGGTGTGGTCTTTGTTTTGAAGCTACTTCGTGTAGCTTTACAAAGTTCACAAGAAGAACAAAGATGATATTTGATGAATTTCAAACTTGGAAGGCCTCTCACAATATCTTTCTTGGAAAGCAAGTTGATGGTATCAAAGTTGAGATGAGAAAGACGTTGATGCCATAACCATGCCTGAGTCGTTGAAGCTTTAGCCATGAAGCAGATTGGAGTTGATGAAGTTGTGTCTTGAAGTGAAATTGTATAAATATCAGTACCCCGTGTACCGGTAAGTAAGTCATTCCCATCATAATCACGAACAAAACATGTCTTCTTTCTAAAAGCAACCTCCAAATCCGCATCACAGAATTGACCAACCGAGAAAAGATTGTGATTGAGCCCTTCGACGTAGTATACCCTTTTGATTGTAATATTCCCCTGAACCAAATCTCCATATCCTAGGATCGGTGCAAATTGATCATTTCCGAAGCGGACCGTACCCAGGAACTTCTCCACGAAGTTAATTAGAAGCTTGAGATTCCCCCTCATGTGCTTCGTGCATCCGGAGTCCAGTATGAAGAGAATTATTTGTATCACCTGCAGAAGAGTTAGAACACGATGGAGCATTTGCTAAATTGAATACCACAGTAGTTGTGATAGTAGAATCATTAGTGTCCTTATCAACATTTAAAGGCAAACTAATACTCGTTTTCACATTTTCTGTCCTAGTTTTTGGCATCCATTTATATCCTGGAGGACATTGATTAGCAAACCACCATTTCCAAGACTTGCTAGCAGACTCATATAATTCCTTAATTTTGCTTTTAGGGTTCTTAGTGGTGGAGTCTGATGCATTACTTATCTTAGTGGGGGTTGCACCAGAATGGTTCACTTTGCGTTTGGGTTTACTAGCTCTAATAGGCATTGCAACTTGCTTCTTAGTTCTAGTATCTACGCCTTTTACTTTATTCATAACACACATAGAATGATTAGCATTAGCACACTTTCTACATTTGACACAAACAAATTTCACATTCATAGCATTCAAATCATTCACAGCATTCAAATCGTCATTACATGCGATTATAGCTTTTTATTCTTAAAAACATTCAAATTCCTAGGGTGTTCTTCTACTTCCTTCATCTTCCCTTGATTCTTGTATTGCCAGACCTTATCATTCACTTGAGTGCTCTTAAGCTGAGGCCGGCTAACACTAGTAGTGGAGACTATTCCTGTAGTAGAAGACACACGAATATTAGTGTTTCTAGAAGTCTGAGGC
The DNA here is from genome assembly GCA_025667525.1 of Glebionis coronaria. Lineage (NCBI taxonomy): Eukaryota > Viridiplantae > Streptophyta > Magnoliopsida > Asterales > Asteraceae > Glebionis > Glebionis coronaria. Next base: position 162,291,345 of record CM046879.1, read on the forward strand.
GAGTGAGTATCTTTGTTTGTGGGCTTAGTGGACATTCTATACATCCCTGGTTTAATCACATTATTGTGCTTAACGCTTGGTGCTATAGGATTCCTTATGGGTTAATTCTGTGGTAACCTTTCCTTTCCATCCATCTTGGGGGCAAACACAGGTTTTGCAAACGAGGAATTTGATAAAACAGATGGTTTTCCCAAGATAGAGGATCTATTTACTTTAGAGGCATTAGGTTGTCTAACAATAGGTTTCTTAATGCTAGGTTCCACGATTTTCCCACCCATTTTAGCAACGAGTTTCTGCAACTTTGCTATTGCTCTGTCCCTGTCTTGTAATTGAGCTTTCAACCCTTTAATTTCCAAATTCTGTTCATTCATTTCTCGAAATGTTTGGGAAAGTTTTTCTTGCAATTTATTATCATGTGGAAAACTACCAACGTCTTTTTTCAAAGCAAGTTCAAGTGAATGACAATGTTTTTGAAGGAAATCAGTTTTGTGTTGAAGTAACTCAAAAGCCTTTTTGTCAACATTTTCTTTACATTTCGAAAGCTCAATTTCAAGACGTTCACATTCTTTGATCTTATCAAGATATTGGCATGCAACTTCAGAATATTCATCAATATCAACACAAGATGTAAAATAAGCACACATAACATCTTTAGAAACGCATTCTTACAAGAGTAAATCATATTCGTCTGAGAAATCATACTTCTCCATTTGAAGATCATCAATGTGTTTCTCAAGAGATTCAACATATTTTAAATCATCATATATTTCAGTCCGAATGAACTCCTCAAGTTGAAGAACAGTTTCTTTAATCAACGTCGTGTTTGGAATTAAGAGTTATTTGACAAGCAAGGTAATATCTTGAGGAATCGGACGTGTCCACTCAGCATTTTCACGTTTTGCCCAGTCTCTTTCAACAATAGATTTAACATTATCTATGTGATGTTTAAGAATACCTAATGTTTTCCTACTCTTGCTTTTAGATTCATCTAGAGGGAGGTAGTTTATGTATTTGTAAACATTAGATTTCTTAGGGGCAAATGCTTTCTTCCATTGAATTCTCTTTTGTTTGCATTCTAGAAACACTTCCTCACGAGTTTTCTGAGTTTGTTTGTTGAAAAGACCATAGAGACTATTCTCATAAGCATAATTATATGGTTTTACAAACTCTTTATTGACAAGAGGTTGACTATCATCATTCCAAAGGGCAGTCTCTTCACTATCGGCACTAACAGGCATGCAATCAAGATTGGTCTTTTCAGTCTCATCAAGATAAAGACACGGGTTCGCAGCTTGAGCTTTGGCAAGGTACTCAGGACTTGCAAAGCTAGCTTGACCCTTAAACATGGAAGGGGGTGCCAGCATTCTTACGGATTGAATAGAATCATGCGTTTTATAAACAACTTTCTTCAAAATTTCGACTTGTGCTTCTAGTTTCGTTACTTTTTCAGTTTCTTTATCATATCTACTTTTGAAGTCTTGTTTGAACGCATCTACCTCTTGTTTCTTATCCTCAAGAATTTTAGCAGAATCAGTAGTGGTCATAGAGAGCTTTTGTTCAAGTTCATTAACTTTTGTGTTGGCAAGGTACGTTTTTTGGCGTTCATTCATTAAGAAAACATTATATTGACGCTTCTCTTTTGCTAATAACTCAAGAGTTGTATTATATTTGTTTTCAAAATCGTCCTTTTGACTTTTTAACGCACTTCCCTTGTACCCCTCAAGCTCTTTGGTTTTCTGAAGGAGCTCATCTCTATAGCTTTCAGTCATCTCAGTAGATTTGATAAGAGCAGCTTTGCATTCTTCAAAACTTTGAGTGAGCGTAGCGTTTCCTTCTTTAATTGCTTTTGACTCTTTTTATTTTAAGTGACATCTTTTTGTAAAGTAGCAATTAAATTAGCAAGCGCAATACGTTCCTCTTCATCATATTCATTTGCATGTTGATCATCCTCAGACTCATTATTGCACATGTCTGATGAATCGGGTGTGGTATTGTTATCAACCGTTTCCATCATACACGTGTCACTAATGGCATTGGGTAGATCACTATGCTCAGGAATATCACCAAACACATTATATTCATCAGTAGTGTGTACCTTATCGATTGGCTTAGTGTCAAAGATAGGGCCATTGTCATCTTCAGTGACTTTGAGAACTTCTTCAACCTTTGCAATGTACGAGTAATGTGCATCGAGCTCTTGATCAGAATCTTCATCATTAGTATCATCAAGCATTGCTCCTTCCTCAGTTGACAATTTAACCCCTGCTTCCATTTTCTTGCATAGCAGCATCTTTTCCTTGTGATAGCTGGAGTCTCTAACCCTTTTCGGCTTCCTGCATTCCTTTGCCATATGCCCATAACCTTGGCAATTAAAACATTGAATCCCACTCTGCTGAACCACTTGACTTCCAACAGTTTCCCTATTCCGGTAGCAACAGCAATCCTCTGAGTATCATACTTGGCAGTTTGTCGATCATACCTTGCAGAACCCTCAACATGTGTTGGATTATGTCGATCATACCTAGAAGGACTTTTACCACGTCGACGTGTGTCATACCTTGGAGGACTCTCAACATATCGGTTCTTTGTGTTAGATGATGTACGAAGATTGTTGTTGGTGGGTTTATAGATTTTATTGTAATTCTTCATTATGAAAGCAATTTGTTGTTTCATCTCTCGGTTCTTTTGAGCTTGATCTTCATCACTATCTTCTTCAGATGAGGACTCAGATGGTGGTGATGGTGCTCTTGGCACTTTACCTCGAGATTTTGTGGATGATGAAGACTTAGATGATGTGGAAGATCGTGGTGAAGATGATGTAGTGGAGTATGGCTTAGGAGCACGAGAGTGATGATCTTGAACATGTTATGTGGTAGTCACTAAAGCAAGTGGATTAGCCGTCTTGGCAACACGTTCAACTCGAATCTCATTTGCTTCATTCTGAAATTGCTTCAAGATATCAAAGAGTCGATGATATGAGACCTCGTCTAACTTTTCTTGTTGTTTCACTAAAGTGACGAACCGTGTCTACTCTGGTTGAAGTTGTTGAAGAAATTGAACATTGACTTGCATGGTGGAGACTTGCAGATTATTTCTTGTCATGTCATTCATCATTTATAGAACCTGGAGTAGTATGAATCAATTGATTCTCCATCCCTTGAAGTAAACTTGCCAAAATTCCAAAACAAGTTTGTTTTGACATCTTGTTTGTTGAGTGATTCTCCTTATTGCAAGCGTTCAATCGCAGTCCACATTTCATGTGCTGTCGGGCATGCATCAACCGTGGATTAAATATCATCTCCAATCCCACTTAAAACCATATAGATGGCTTCCTTCTCAGCATCATGCCAAGCACAATTTTCAGGTGTGAAATCGGCTCTTGTTTCATCACGTTCACTTGCGGGTATTGGATTAGTAGTATCTGTGGCTGGTCTTGGAGGAATTGAGATCTTCTTGAATATATATGGTCCATGAGTAATACATTTCCTCAAGGCATCACCATTAGGTCTTGTATCAAGGTATCGTATGAAACGTGATTGCCATTGAGCATACCGACCAGATACAAGCATTGGTGGTCTCTCTTTGTTACCCGCCACCATTATGTTGTTGTTCGTCACACGATATTCGGTAGTAGAATCCATCTCAATATTCTCTGAAATGATGAAGTGAATATGGATCTTAAGTAGATTTGTTGTGATCGTTGTTGTGGTTTAAATTCCAAAAATTTCAATATTTCTCCAGTCCGACAATAAATTCACCAGTCCGACAAAACGGTAGGCCAAAAAATTTTGTAATCGCCAAATTTTGAAATCGAGCTAGAAATGTCCTAAAACTAGTATGGAAAAAATTTGAATTTACTTGACTGAAAAATTAACTCTTTTTTTTTTATAAAAATCTTCGTGTAAACGATATTTCGAAACTAGTCTAGATGGTGGCTAAGTCTAAAAAATACTCGAACAAAATTTAGCAAAAACACAGCATCGGAATGTTCATCGGAATGTCCAAATCGGAATAACCTTGTCGGAATGTCCTTATCAGAATACCCAAATCGGAATGTCCCCCTTTATCGGAATACAATCGGAATCCCTTCGTCGGAATGATGTCGGAATGCCCTAATCGGAATGCAATCGGAATCCCTTTGTCGGAATACAACCGGAATCCCTTTGTCGGAATACAATCGGAATCCCTTTGTCGGAATACAGTCGGAATACCAAATCGGAATGCAATCGGAAAAGCTGGTCGGAATGTGATCGGAAAACTGGTCGGAATGTTTAAACCCTTTTCCGATGCAACTGATCGGAATCACTAAGCCCTTTTCCGATGACACTGATCGGAATAATAGTACTGTTTCGAGATTTTTAGGTAAAAAAATGAGATTTTCGACAAGAAATCCGTGATTTGAACCAACCAAATGCGACCAAATCCCTACCACAACTATGTAGAAGATTTATATCAAGATTTAGAGCAAGGAAAACACAAAAAAAATCTTGAATTCGAGATGATTATAAGAGAAAATCACACGAACCAAGTAATATCAACAACGAATCACAAAACTACCCCATGGCGATTGATACCAAATGTTGTCCCTTATTTTTGTGATGATTAAGCAAGGAAGAGAGAAAGAAAATAGATGAAGAAGATGAATTCTAGAGAGAGAAAGTAGTGAGAGAAAGTAGAGAGAGAGAGATGATTAACTTTTGGGAATATTAGATTAGAAGTGAGAAAAATGAACAACCAACCCTCCTAACATGCTAGGAGGGTAGTATATATAGTCTACCCACATGCGGGCTTTAACGGGCTATATATTGGACCGGGCTTGTCTTTTGGACTTTAATTAGTTTAAATCCAAGCTCGTAAACCACGACTAATTAACTACCTATTACAACGTTCTAAATAATGTTACAATAATAACCTATGACCGAGCATTCTTGTTTGACTCAATATTTTGAGGTTAACACTTGTTGAGTTGGGCAGTCATTTGCGCATTGAGGAATCCCTCAAGGTGCATGAAAGTGATAAGCCAAAGAGCAACAATGTTGCTGGTTCATCTGTTGTCAATATGGTGGAGCATAACAACTCCACCAGATACAATGACAACAAGGGCAAACGTAAGCATCAGGATAACACTAAAGCTAATCCTAACAAGAAGTCATCAGTGGCTTGTTGGAAGTGTGGGAAACCTGGACACTTCAAAAGGGATTGCAAAGGTGTTAGCATTGGCAACCAAGCTAATGGATCAGGCACAAAAGGTCAGAATATGTTTAATGAATCTCTCCAGATTTATTATGTTACATATGTATCTAAAGCTTATTTTGTGCAGGATGATGATGTTGCATGGTGGGTTGACTCTGGAGCAACAGTACATGTGTGTAAAGATAGATGCTGGTTCAAGACTTATGAGTCAATGAATGATGGATCTATTCTTCACATGGGAAATGAGTCAACAACCCTAGTGCATGGACGTGGTTGTGTAGATCTTAAATTTAGTTCTGGAAAGATTGTTTCTTTGTTTAATGTTTTGCATGTTCCTAATATTAGGAAGAACTTGGTTTCTAGTAGTGTTTTGAATAATTGTGGTTATAAACAAGTGATTGAATCCAATAAATTTGTTTTATCTAAACACGGTGTGTTTATTGGTTTTGGCTATTTGAGTAATCAAATGTTCAGGCTTAATATTGATTCTAGTATAAATGTTGATTCTGTCCTGATGACTACCACTAAACTGAATGATTCACTACTATGGCATGCTAGACTAGGCCATGTCCACTATAAGAGGATGCAAGATATGTTTAAGGATGGGTTAATTCCAGCTTTTGACATGGACACTGATAAGTGTCAGACTTGTATGCTGAACAAAATTACTAAGAAACCATTTTAGGATGTAAAACGTGAAACTATAGTTTTGGAGCTAATCCATAGTGACCTATGTGATTTGCATGCTACTCCCTCATTAGGGAATAAGAAATACTTGGTAACATTTATTGATGATGCTTCTAGGTTTTGCTATGTTTATTTGTTACATACTAAGGATGAAGCATTAGATAAATTTAAAGTATTTAAAACTGAAGTTGAATTACAACAAGGAGTCCAAATCAAAAGATTTAGGACTGATAGGGGAGGTGAGTACATGGATACTTTGTACTTTCAGTCTGTTGGAATAATCCATGAGAAACTGCCCCCTATACTCCACAACAAAATGGTATATCTAAAAGAAAAAATAGAGTACTAAAAGAGATGGTTAACTCCATGTTGTCCTACTCAGGACTGAGTCAAGGGTTTTGGGGAGAAGCTATGTTAACAACTTGCTATTTATTAAATAGGGTTCCTAATAAAAGGGACAGGATTACCCCTTATGAACTCTGGACTAAAAGGAAACCAAACTTGAACTACCTCAAAGTTTGGGGTTGTAGGGTTGTTGTAAGACTCCCTGATCCAAAGGTGAAAACCTTGGGTGAAAGAGGCATTGAATGCATCTTTGTTGGATATGCTGAGCATTCCAAGGCTTATAGGTTCTATGTTATTGAACCTAATGATTCAGTTTCAATAAACTCAATCATTGAATCAAGGGATGCTAACTTTGACGAGACTAGGTTCTCATCAGTCCCTAGGCTAAGCCTTAGGACTCCTACTGGAGCTGAGGACATTGGTGCTTTAGTGGAACCTGAAAGGGTCACTAATGAGGTTGTGGTTCAGCAACCTGTGCCTGAGCTTAGAAGAAGCACAAGGCAAAGTACTCCAAAGAATTTTAGGCCTGAATTTCAACTATACCTAGTTGAAGGAACAAGGGATGAGGTCTCTGACCAGTACTACTATTGCTTTAATGTTGAGGATGATCCCAAAACATTTGATGAAGCAATGAAGTCCCAGGATGTTGCTTTCTGGAAAGAAGCAATCAATGATGAGATAGATTCCATCATGGGCAACAACACTTGGGTGTTGGTTGATCTACCTCTAGGTTGCAATCCACTTGGATGCAAATGGATCTTTAAAAGAAAGATGAAGGTAGATGAAACTATTGAAAAGTTCAAGGCAAGGTTAGTCATTCAAGGCTTTAGACAAAAGTCAGGAATAGATTACTTTGATACTTATGCTCCTGTAGCACGCATAAGTACCATAAGAATGTTGATTGCCTTGGCAAGCATTCACAATTTGATTATTCATCAGATGGATGTGAAGACAACATTATTGAATGGTGATTTAGATGAAGAGGTTTATATGAACCAACCTCAAGGTTTCATCATGCCTGGTCATGAAGGTAAGGTGTGTAAATTGATTAAGTCCTTATATGGACTCAAACAAGCACCTAAGCAATGGCATCAAAAGTTTGATGAAGTGGTTTTGTCTAATGGTTATTTACTTAACCAAGCTGACAAATGTGTATATAGCAAATTTGATGAATCTGGTAAAGGAGTCATCATCTGCCTATATGTTGATGACATGTTAATCTTTGGTACTGACCAAGTTCATGTTGATTTAACCAAAGATTTTTTGTCATCAAGGTTTTCTATGAAAGACATGGGGGAGGCTGATGTTATCCTTGGCATAAGGATTAAACATGAAAGTGATGGTATTGTAATTTCTCAGTCTCATTATATTGAGAAGGTCCTGAAGAAATTCAATCACTTTGATTGTACTCCAGTGAGTACACCTATGGATACAAGTGAGAAACTAATGCCTAACAATGGTCAGGCTATCTCCCAGCTTGAGTATTCTATGGTGATTGGTTGCTTGATGTATGCCATGACTAGTACTAGGCCTGATATTGCTTTTGTAGTGGGTAAACTGAGTAGGTATACTAGTAATCCTAGTACTCAGCATTGACAAGCAATTCAGAGGGTACTAAAGTATTTGAAAGGAACAATGGATTATTGTTTGTCATATACTGGATATCCTTCAGTGGTGGAAGGTTATACTGATGCAAGTTGGATCAACAATACTGAGGATAATTCATCCACAAGTGGCTGGGTATTCCTTCTTGGTGGTGGTGCAATTTCTTGGGCATCCAAGAAGCAAACTTGCATTACTGGTTTAACAATGGAATCTAAATTTGTGGCTCTAGCAGCTGCTGGTAAAGAGGCTGAATGGTTGAGAAACTTGCTTCTTGAGATTCCATTGTGGGACAAACCTATGGCACCCATATCTATCCGTTGTGATAGTGCAGCTACATTGGCTAAGGCTTATAGCCAAATGTACAATGGTAAGTCTAGACACTTAGGTGTTAGACATAGCATGATTCGTGAGCTAATCATGAATGGGGTGATATCAATAGAGTTTGTGAGGTCTCAACAAAACTTAGCTGATCACTTGACGAAGGGATTGGCTAGAGACTTGGTTATAAAGTCTGCTAAAGGGATGGGTTTAAAGTCCAAACTAGTCACTGAATGCTAGGACACCCAACTCCCTCCTGAGGAAACTTGGGAGCTGAGTTCAATGTGGAAAGCTGAACATTCAGGGGACTGAAGCACATGTATATCATCCCAAGGATGTGCTTGAACCTGCTGAAAGGAGGATGAAGTTATAAACTTCTTAATGGTTAATTTCTTTAAAAAAGTGCTTAAGTAGGAGCATGAACTAAAGAGGAACCACCTATGTAAATGTTGAGGTTTCGCCGCCTCAAAGAGCATGGACTTTGGCTCTTACAACATTTATGAATTGGATATGGACACATGGCTTGTATGGTGTCAGGAGCGTTTTAAGTGTTTGAAAACTTGTGTGTATTTTATCTTCAGGTATTCAAAGTAGTTGAAGGGTTCAATTATTAGAACACCCTGATTCTCGAATATTTGAAGTGATGTACTAATATGGAAATTCAATCCTCAGGACATTTTCATTTATGCACTGGTTTTGTTAAAGTTGATTTTCATGCAAAAAGGAATTGTACTAAATTGTGGAGGATTGTTGGAAATTTAGTGCAATTGTGGGATCGAGTCATACTTGTAAATGGGTTTGGAGGTACGGAGTGTACACCCATTAAGTCTCTGACCTCCCTGGACTCAATATAGTGGTTGAAAGTTCTTTAGTAGGAAGGTGCTCCTGGTTAGGAAGTTGCTCCTGGTTAGGAAATTGCTCCTGGTTAGGAAGTTGCTCCTGGTTAGGACGCTGCTCCTGGTGATGCACAAAGTCTTTGTAACCTCTTTGACCAATCAATGAGGGTTGAATATTGACTTGATGACCAGGTTTATGGTCATGTAACCACTATGATTTCATGTAGGTAATTATGAGCTTAATTGGCCGATTAATGCTCTTAAATACCTTTAACTATGAGTTACATCCTTCTAGGACTAGGATCACTATAAATAGTGATCATATTTGCATGATGAGACATACAGAAACAAGAAACACTTACACGCACAGAGTTCTTGATTTGTGCCTAAAATAAGAACTAACTCTTGGTTTTATCCCAAGGAGGTATTCGTGTTAACCCAGGCATAGGGTCGAATAATCTTCTTTGGAAAGTGATTACACGACTTCAAGAGATATCTGGTAACCATTCATTGGTACGTAGTTAGGCTATTGATTATCTTCACCCTGTTGGAACGAAGTAAACCCCAACAATCAAAGAAGATTATTCTGTGATAATCAATGGCGGCGGCAATGAAGCATATGGTGGCTAACTTCTCCAAACTGGAAAAGTTTAAAGGGGTTGATTTTAGGAGATGGCAGGAGAAGATGCACTTTCTTCTTTCTACCATGAACGTGGTGTACGTGCTGACCACTCCCATTCCTGATGGTGGTAATGATGCTACTTTGGAGGAACTGGGGAAAAGGAGCAAATGGGAGAATGATGATTATGTGTGTCGCGGCATAATTCTCAATGGTATGTCTGAATCTTTATTTGATATTTACCAAAATGTTGAATCTGCTAAAGAACTATGGGATTCCTTGGAAGCCAAATATATGGTTGAGGATGCATCAAGTAAGAAGTTCCTTGTGAGTGATTTCACAAATTACAAAATGACTGATTCAAGACCAGTCATGAAACAATACAATGAACTTCTTGGAATACTTGGCAGATTTACACAACATAAAATGAACATGGATGAGACCATTCAGGTCTCGTGTGTCATTAACAAACTACCTCCTTCTTGGAAAGATTTCAAGCACACCTTGAAACATAAGAAGGAGGAGTTAACTCCTGTTGTTGTCCCTTATTTTTGTGATGATTAAGCAAGGAAGAGAGAAAGAAAATAGATGAAGAAGATGAATTCTAGAGAGAGAAAGTAGTGAGAGAAAGTAGAGAGAGATGATTAACTTTTGGGAATATTAGATTAGAAGTGAGAAAAATGAATAACCAACCCTCCTAACATGCTAGGAGGGTAGTATATATAGTCCACCCACATGCGGGCTTTAATGGGTTATATATTGGACCGGGCTTGTCTTTTGGACTTTAATTAGTTTAAATCCAAGCCCGTAAACCACGACTAATTAACTACCTATTACAACGTTCTAACTAATGTTACAATAATAACCTATGACCAAACATTCTTGTTTGACTCAATATTTTGAGGCTAACAATCTCCCCCATTGTGAGGTCATACCCTTTTGATATTTGAAGATCAATGGATATTACGAATCTCGTCATAAATGAGTCTTGAACGTGTAACAGTAGTTTTGTTCCTTCATGTTGTGATCTTTGAGCCTTTGTCATTGTCTTTCGACTTAGTCTTTTATCTTGAGATCTTCAAATAATTCTTGACTTGTCTTTGCCATCTTGCGATCTTGTGTCTTTATCCACATGCTCACACTATTAATTGTTGAATAAGTCTTTGGGCATGAACATGTGGTTTTAAATCTTTGACTATGCTGAATACACCGTGACGCCACCTTCTCGAGACAAAACATGGACACGGACTGAATGGCTTTGACATTCGTCCTAAATCGGTAGCGTTTTACCTCCGGTCGGTGAAGACCGTTATACTATATTAAATACCGTACTTGTGATTAGGTAGATTCAATTAAGAATCTCCTTGACAGGGTTTCGCGGCTGTACTAGCCGTTCTCTTTACTCGATCGTCTCAAAGCAAGACTACGAACATAAAGAGTGAATCAATTGGATGAATATCCGCTTGATTAAAGTCGTCAATTCAAATTCCTGGAACAAGTTTGATTCACTAAGAATCTTACCATTGTTGCTTTCCAGTTGACACAAGTTTGATTCATAAGAATCTCACAAGTCACCTACCGTAGCGCTGTTTGATGTTGACGCTAGAAGGATTTCCATTCGTCATTGTGAATATTAATGAATATCACTCTGAATGTTCTGGAAAGACCATAAAGATATTGCGTAGAAACCTGAAACGAGTTTGAATCAATTCAGAGTCAAACCACTGTTGCTTTTCAGTTCTACACATGTTCAATTCATAAAGAATCTTGCATATGACCTACCGCAGTGTTGTTTGATGTTAACACTGGAAGGATTTCCACTCATCATTGTGAATACTAAGTAGTATCACTCTGAGTGTTCTAGCAATATCACAAGGATATAGCATAGGACTCTCTTGATCTTCATCCGTGTGTCCTAACTAGATTTGATTGATCTCTTGGCTCTAGACTCTATTTGTGCACTTTTAGTAGTCGGAGGCTGGAGCAGATGCCACCTATTCATTATCAACTATCTCAGAGTGAGAGAGTCAATAGAAGTAGTGTTGATCTCCGTGATAATAAAACAAACTTCTTTTGAGAGAAGCCTGAGTAGCTAGGAAAGGGTTGTGCTTCACATCACTGGATCCATGATGAGTTGTCTTCATGATGTGTTGACCCGGTTTCTGCCTAAGTTGTATGGAGGGCTTCTTTCTTTACACCCTTTATCCTTACATTTCTTTTTCATTCTTCAACCCCTTAAATGCTTACCAAGACATCATTAATAGCACCTTGTTGTGATTGTTCCAGTGCTATCATCAGTACTTAGTCGGCATTCAACTACGTTCACATTCTACTCCATCTTTCCTAAGGACTTCTAATCATCTATTGGATTGTCCCTGGGAAGATCCCTCCGGTTCTGGTTGGATCATAGGACTTAAACCTAACCACCCTTTTGACACCAATAACGTCGTGAATTAAAGATGTTGTGGGTATTTGATCGTAACCGTGAAAACCATTTTAAAGTCTAACAAAGTGTTTGAATAAACATTTAACACCTTGCTAGTTTTGTCGTTTCAGAAATGCTCCCCCTTTACATGTGCATCGATAATCGAAAGTGTTTCGCACATGTAGGTAAGAGTTAAAGTGCTTGAGTCTTATATAAGATCACATTTTAATCACATTTTCTCCCTCTATCTCTAATATATAAAATCTTTTGATATTAGAGATACCAAATTTGATTAAAATATATTTTGAAAAATAGTCTTGAAAATCTTCGGGAGAAAGATGTGTTAATCTTTTGCATGAAGTTGAATTGCTCCCCCTCAAAAATTGATCCAATGGAATTGTCATTACGAGGATTTGATCCACATTAAACTTTTGAGGATAGGAGTTGTTGAACACACAATTTTTGAAAGATATTGAATATCATCGATAAATTCTTGAAAAAATTGTGTTCAACGCTTTTTGAAAAATCAATTCTTTTTGACGAAAAGGTTTTTCTAAAGTATAAACTTGAGTTCATAGACTTTGAATGTCTTGACGAATCCACTCAAGTGTAAGAAGATTTAACTTCTTTTGCTAAGGGTAAGAGTACAAAAGCGTACACTCCCCCGTGAATTTAGATCCGGGTTGCAATCTAAAAGTGATTACAAGCCATTGTGTTGAGCTCAAAACGTGGAATGTTTTGTGACAAGCTCAACCCAAGATAGATTGCTCTACCCGTTTTTGGAAATATTGTCCAAAATAGACAATTTCCTTTAAAAAAGATAGAAATGACATGTTTTGAAAAATATTTACAACTTTCATTCGAGCTTTATGTACACACCCGTGTCGTTATTGAGTTACATTTCTAGGTACGTCCATATTATTGATACTGAAAGACATGTCGAGAAGAATATTTATGGATTATCAAAGATTTTTTAATTTTGTATCTTTCTTTTTCATTAAAATTTACAGGTAGATGTTTGATAGATGAATCAAGCAGGCTTCTTTGCCAGAACCTCCAGTTCTGCTGGAGTCAAACATCTCATACCAATTTGCCTAACTAGATACGCAAACCTCTATTTCGAAAGAGTTTTTGTAAACAAGTCAGCTAATTGGTAATCAGTTCCAACAAAGTATAATTCAACAATACCTCTTTCAACTTGTTCCTTAATGAATATCGGACATCAATGTGCTTCATGCGGGAATGTTGTACCGGGATTGCAGGAGATGGCTATGGCAGACTTTGAGTCACAGTACATAGGTACTTTATCAAAGTGGAAGCCATAATCCGTGAGTTGTGTTCTCATCCAAAGAACTTGAGCACAACACGCAGATAGAGACACATACTCCGCTTCGGCTGATGAAAGTGACGTGCAATCCTGCTTCTTGGAAGACCATCCCACAAGCTTATCTTGACCTAGAAATTGTGCACCATTAGAAGTACTTTTTCGTGTATCAAGACACCCTACATGATCAGAATCTGAATAGGCCGTTAGAAAGAAACCGGTTTCCCTCGGATACCAGAGTCCCATGTGAATGGTATTCTTAAGGTACCGAACGATCCGTTTAACCTCCTTGAGGTGCTTTTCAGTGGGTCGTGCTTGATATCGTGTACAATAGCATGTAGCATGATGAATATCAGGTCTGCTTGCTGTCAAGTACATGAGGGACCCGATCATGGAACGATATCTCGTTTGATCTATGGGTAATCCCTCCAAATCAGCATCTAGGGATGTGGTTGATGATGGTGTCCCAAAGGGGTCACATGATGTCATACCATGCTTTGTGATTATCTCTTGACTATACTTAGCTTGGTTAATGAAGACACCACTTGGGGATTGGTGAACTTGAATTCCTAGAAAGAATTTTAGTTCGCCCATCATAGACATTTCAAATCTGTTGTGCATTACTTTTTCAAACCATTTTGAAAGTTTTGAGTTTGTAGACCCGAAAATAATGTCATCAACATAAATTTGCACAAGCAAAATGTCATCCCCATATTTATAAGTGAACAAAGTTAAATCAATGGAACCTTTTGAGAAACCTTTGGAGACCAGAAATTTCGAGAGCTCGTCGTACCACGCCCTTGGAGCTTGCTTGAGTCCATATAGTGCTTTGTGGAGACGATACACCTTGTCAGGATAATGAGGATTGACGAATCCTTCTGGCTGCGTGACATAGACTTCTTCCTTCAAAGGACCGTTAAGAAACGTCGTCTTTACGTCCATTTGGTAGACAATGAATCCCTTATGTGCAGCATAAGCAAGAAAAATCCTGACCGCTTCCATTCGAGCTACTGGTGCAAATGATTCTTCAAAATCAATACCCTCTTTCTGTCCATACCCTTTAGCCACTAGCCTAGATTTATTCTTGATGATCGTGTTCTCTTCATCCATCTTGTTTTCTAGATCCATCGAAGATTTAATGGTATTACATCATATGGTCTGTCAACAAATTCCCAGACTTTAAGTCTTTCAAATTGTTGAAGTTCATTCGTCATCGATTCAATCCAAGCGTGATCAGCCATGGCTTCTTTGATGTTTTTCGGTTCAGCTGAACTCACGGCGAGTGCGGACATACAAACATCACCATCGATGTTAAGCTGTCGTCTTGTGCGAACGGGCTGTGAAGGGTTTCCAATTACATGAACCAAAGGATGATCTCGGGTCCAATGATGTGTTGAAGGATGTCGTTGGTAAAACGTATGCATATTTGACGGATCAACATGGCGAGTAAAAGACTCTCCAGTTTCGTGTACCGATGTACCGAATGGGTTGATAAATTCGTCTTCGTCAGATAATGCATCGTCTGCTTGATTTGTGTTCTCTGGAGCAATGACAGTATTTGTGGATGTTGTAGGATCGATTGTTGAAGTGATATTCTGAGGAGGTAAATCTGTAGCAACCGGTGTTGAAGTAGATGAAGTTATATCCGGTTGTTGACGATGATCGGTATCATCATTCTGACAGCGTAAGATTTTGATACAACTTGTTTCTCCCCCGTGAAATATTCATCATACATTGGTCCATATAACATTTCCAACTCTTCAATTGTCGTGTCTACTATCATATCAGCTCTTGGAACATTTACTGGAACCAGCGTTGAACTTGACGGTTCATTTATGTGGTCTTGAGTTCCGAGTTCCGTGCGGTTGTGAACGGAAGTCGTTTGTCTTTGTGGATCGGGACTTAGACTGTTTTTTTCAAGTGCCATTTCTTGTAATTCATCAAATCGAATGTGAATGGTCTCGACAATCAATTTTTTTCTCTTGTTGTACACTCTATATCCCTTAGACTGAGTTGCATATCCCACAAGGATACATGCATCACCTTTCTCTTTCATCTTGTCCAGATTTTCACCATCTCGTATAATGTAACACGTACATCCAAAAACATGAAGGTGTTTGAGTGAAGGTTTTCAATCATGAATTATGTGATATGGTGTCTTTTCGTGTCTTGGGATAATTAAGGATCGATTTTGTGTGTAGCATGCGGTTGACACGGCTTCGGCCCAAAAGTATAGTGGTAGTTTTGAAGCGGATAATAATGTTCGAGCAGCCTCAACTAAAGTACGGTTTCGTCTTTCAACAACGCTGTTTTGTTCGGGTGTTCGAGCAATAGATGTTTCATGTTCAATTCCTTCGGCTTCAAAATAGTTTCTCAGTTTTGAATTCAAAAATTTTGTACCTCTGTCAGTACGAACCACTTTGACTTGAGCTTGAAGACCACGTTGTATCAGTTTAAGAAATCTGATGAGAACTTCGGGTGTTTCATCCTTGGACCGCAAGAAGTGAGTCCATGTGTACCTTGAGTAATCATCGACAATTACTAGAATATATTTCTTTCCATTGATACTTTGAACACGCATGGGACCACACAGATCCATGTGAAGAAGATCTAACCGTCCTTTAGAGCTTGGTGTGGTCTTTGTTTTGAAGCTACTTCGTGTAGCTTTACAAAGTTCACAAGAAGAACAAAGATGATATTTGATGAATTTCAAAATTGGAAGGCCTCTCACAATATCTTTCTTGGAAAGCAAGTTGATGGTATCAAAGTTGAGATGAGAAAGACGTTGATGCCATAACCATGCCTGAGTCGTTGAAGCTTTAGCCATGAAGCATATTGGAGTTGATGAAGTTGTGTCTTGAAGTGAAATTGTATAAAGATCAGTACCCCGTGTACCGGTAAGTAAGTCATTCCCATCATAATCACGAACAAAACATGTCTTCTTTCTAAAAGCAACCTCCAAATCCGCATCACAGAATTGACCAACCGAGAAAAGATTGTGATTGAGCCCTTCGACGTAGTATACCCTTTTGATTGTAATATTCCCCTGAACCAAATCTCCATATCCTAGGATCGGTGCAAATTGATCATTTCCGAAGCGGACCGTACCCAGGAACTTCTCCACGAAGTTAATTAGAAGCTTGAGATTCCCCCTCATGTGCTTCGTGCATCCGGAGTCCAGTATGAAGAGAATTATTTGTATCACCTGCAGAAGAGTTAGAACACGATGGAGCATTTGCTAAATTGGATACCACAGTAGTTGTGATAGTAGAATCATTAGTGTCCTTATCAACATTTAAAGGCAAACTAATACTCGTTTTCACATTTTCTGTCCTAGTTTTTGGCATCCATTTATATCCTGGAGGACATTGATAAGCAAACCACCATTTCCAAGACTTGCTAGCAGACTCATATAATTCCTTAATTTTGCTTCTAGGGTTCTTAGTGGTGGAGTCTGATGCATTACTTATCTTAGTGGGGGTTGTACCAGAATGGTTCACTTTGCGTTTGGGTTTACTAGCTCTAATAGGCATTACAACTTGCTTCTTAGTTCTAGTATCTACGCCTTTTACTTTATTCATAACACACATAGAATGATTAGCATTAGCACACTTTCTACATTTGACACAAACAAATTTCACATTCATAGCATTCAAATCATTCACAACATTCAAATCGTCATTACATGCGATTATAGCTTTTTATTCTTAAAAACATTCAAATTCCTAGGGTGTTCTTCTACTTCCTTCATCTTCCCTGGATTCTTGTATTGCCAGACCTTATCATTCACTTAAGTGCTCTTAAGCTGAGGCCGGCTAACACTAGTAGTGGAGACTATTCCTGTAGTAGAAGACACACGAATATTAGTGTTTCTAGAAGTCTGAGGCGAGTGAGTATCTTTGTTTGTGGGCTTAGTGGACATTCTATACATCCCTGGTTTAATCACATTATTGTGCTTAACGCTTGGTGCTATAGGATTCCTTATGGGTTAATTCTGTGGTAACCTTTCCTTTCCATCCATCTTGGGGGCAAACACAGGTTTTGCAAACGAGGAATTTGATAAAACAGATTGTTTTCCCAAGATAGAGGATCTATTTACTTTAGAGGCATTGGGTTGTCTAACAATAGGTTTCTTAATGCTAGGTTCCACGATTTTCCCACCCATTTTAGCAACGAGTTTCTGCAACTCTGCTATTGCTCTGTCCCTGTCTTGTAATTGAGCTTTCAACCCTTTAATTTCCAAATTCTGTTCATTCATTTCTCGAAATGTTTGGGAAAGTTTTTCTTGCAATTTATTATCATGTGGAAAACTACCAACGTCTTTTTGCAAAGCAAGTTCAAGTGAATGACAATGTTTTTGAAGGAAATCAGTTTTGTGTTGAAGTAACTCAAAAGCCTTTTTGTCAACATTTTCTTTACATTTCGAAAGCTCAATTTCAAGACGTTCACATTCTTTGATCTTATCAAGATATTGACATGCAACTTCAGAATATTCATCAATATCAGCACAAGATGTAAAATAAGCACACATAACATCTTTAGAAACGCATTCTTACAAGAGTAAATCATATTCATCTGAGAAATCATACTTCTCCATTTGAAGATCATCAATGTGTTTCTCAAGAGATTCAACATATTTTAAATCATCATATATTTCAGTCCGAATGAACTCCTCAAGTTGAAGAACAGTTTCTTTAATCAACGTCGTGTTTGGAATTAAGAGTTATTTGACAAGCAAGGTAATATCTTGAGGAATCGGACGTGTCCACTCAGCATTTTCACGTTTTGCCCAGTCTCTTTCAACAATAGATTTAACATTATCTATGTGATGTTTAAGAATACCTAATGTTTTCCTACTCTTGCTTTTAGATTCATCTAGAGGGAGGTAGTTTATGTATTTGTAAACATTAGATTTCTTAGGGGCAAATGCTTTCTTCCATTGAATTCTCTTTTGTTTGCATTCTAGAAACACTTCCTCACGAGTTTTCTGAGTTTGTTTGTTGAAAAGACCATAGAGACTATTCTCATAAGCATAATTATATGGTTTTACAAACTCTTTATTGACAAGAGGTTGACTATCATCATCCCAAAGGGCAGTCTCTTCACTATCGGCACTAACAGGCATGCAATCAAGATTGGTCCTTTCAGTCTCATCAAGATAAAGACACGGGTTCGCAGCTTGAGCTTTGGCAAGGTACTCAGGACTTGCAAAGCTAGCTTGACCCTTAAACATGGAAGGGGGTGCCAGCATTCTTACGGATTGAATAGAATCATGCGTTTTATAAACAACTTTCTTCAAAATTTCGACTTGTGCTTCTAGTTTCGTTACTTTTTCAGTTTCTTTATCATATCTACTTTTGAAGTCTTGTTTTAACGCATCTACCTCTTGTTTCTTATCCTCAAGAATTTTAGCAGAATCAGTAGTGGTCATAGAGAGCTTTTGTTCAAGTTCATTAACTTTTGTGTTGGAAAGGTACGTTTTTTGGCGTTCATTCATTAAGAAAACATTATATTGACGCTTCTCTTTTGCTAATAACTCAAGAGTTGTATTATATTTGTTTTCAAAATCGTCCTTTTGACTTTTTAACGCACTTCCCTTGTACCCCTCAAGCTCTTTGGTTTTCTGAAGGAGCTCATCTCTATAGCTTTCAGTCATCTTAGTAGATTTGATAAGAGCAGCTTTGCATTCTTCAAAACTTTGAGTGAGCGTAGCGTTTCCTTCTTTCATTGCTTTTGACTCTTTTTAATTTAAGTGACATCTTTTTGTAAAGTAGCAATTAAATTAGCAAGCGCAATACGTTTCTCTTCATCATATTCATTTGCATGTTGATTATCCTCAGACTCATTATTGCACATGTCTGATGAATCGGGTGTGGTATTGCTATCAACCGTTTCCATCATACACGTGTCACTAATGGCATTGGGTAGATCACTATGCTCAGGAATATCACCAAACACATTATATTCATCAGTAGTGTGTACCTTATCGATTGGCTTAGTGTCAAAGATAGGGCCATTGTCATCTTCAGTGACTTTGAGAACTTCTTCTACCTTTGCAATGTACGAGTAATGTGCATCGAGCTCTTGATCAGAATCTTCATCATTAGTATCATCAAGCATTGCTCCTTCCTCAGCATCTTTTCCTTGTGATAGCTGGAGTCTCTAACCCTTTTCGGCTTCCTGCATTCCTTTGCCATATGCCCATAACCTTGGCAATTAAAACATTGAATCCCACTCTGCTGAACCACTTGACTTCCAACAGTTTCCCTATTCCGGTAGCAACAGCAATCCTCTGAGTATCATACTTGGCAGTTTGTCGATCATACCTTGTAGAACCCTCAACATGTGTTGGATTATGTCGATCATACCTAGAAGGACTTTCACCACGTCGACGTGTGTCATACCTTGGAGGACTCTCAACATATCGGTTCTTTTTGTTAGATGATGTACGAAGATTGTTGTTGGTGGGTTTATAGATTTTATTGTAAGTCTTCATTATGAAAGCAATTTGTTGTTTCATCTCTCGGTTCTTTTGAGCTTGATCTTCATCACTATCTTCTTCAGATGAGGACTCAGATGGTGGTGATGGTGCTCTTGGCACTTTACCTCGAGATTTTGTGGATGATGAAGACTTAGATGATGTGGAAGATCGTGGTGAAGATGATGTAGTGGAGTATGGCTTAGGAGCACGAGAGTGATGATCTTGAACATGTTGTGTGGTAGTCACTAAAGCAAGTGGATTAGCCGTCTTGGCAACACGTTCAGCTCGAATCTCATTTGCTTCATTTTGAAATTGCTTCAAGATATCAAAGAGTCGATGATATGAGACCTCGTCTAACTTTTCTTGTTGTTTCACTAAAGTGACGAACCGTGTCCACTCTGGTTGAAGTTGTTGAAGAAATTGAAAATTGACTTGCATGGTGGAGACTTGCAGATTATTTCTTGCCATGTCATTCATCATTTATAGAACCTGGAGTAGTATGAATCAATTGATTCTCCATCCCTTGAAGTAAACTTGCCAAAATTCCAAAACAAGTTTGTTTTGACATCTTGTTTGTTGAGTGATTCTCCTTATTGCAAGCGTTCAATCGCAGTCCACATTTCATGTGCTGTCGGGCATGCATCAACCGTGGATTAAATATCATCTCCAATCCCACTTAAAACCATATAGATGGCTTCCTTATCCGCATCATGCCAAGCATAATTTTCAGGTGTGAAATCGGCTCTTGTTTCATCACGTTCACTTGCGGGTATTGGATCAGTAGTATCTGTGGCTGGTCTTGGAGGAATTGAGATCTTCTTGAATATATATGGTCCATGAGTAATACATTTCCTCAAGGCATCACCATTAGGTCTTGTATCAAGGTATCGTATGAAACGTGATTGCCATTGAGCATACCGACCAGATACAAGCATTGGTGGTCTCTCTTTGTTACCCGCCACCATTATGTTGTTGTTCGTCACACGATATTCAGCAGTAGAATCCATCTCAATATTCTCTGAAATGATGAAGTGAATATGGATCTTAAGTAGATTTGTTGTGATCGTTGTTGTGGTTTAAATTCCAAAAATTTCAATATTTCTCCAGTCCGACAATAAATTCACCAGTCCGACAAAACGATAGGCCAAAAAATTTTGTAATCGCCAAATTTTGAAATCGAGCTAGAAATGTCCTAAAACTAGTATGGAAAAAATTTGAATTTACTTGACGGAAAAATTAACTCTTTTTTTTATAAAAATCTTCATGTAAACGATATTTCGAAACTAGTCTAGATGGTGGCTAAGTCTAAAAAATACTCGAACAAAATTTAGCAAAAACACAGCATCGGAATGTTCATCGGAATGTCCAAATCGGAATAACCTTGTCGGAATGTCCTTATCGGAATACCCAAATCGGAATGTCCCCCTTTATCGGAATACAATCGGAATCCCTTCGTCGGAATGATGTCGGAATGCCCTAATCGTAATGCAATCGGAATCCCTTTGTCGGAATACAACCGGAATCCCTTTGTCAGAATACAATCGGAATCCCTTTGTCGGAATACAGTCGGAATACCAAATCGGAATGCAATCGGAAAAGCTGGTCGGAATGTGATCGGAAAACTGGTCGGAATGTTTAAACCCTTTTCCGATGCAACTGATCAGAATCACTAAGCCCTTTTCCGATGACACTGATCGGAATAATAGTACTGTTTCGAGATTTTTAGGTAAAAAAATGAGATTTTCGACAAGAAATCCGTGATTTGAACCAACCAAATGCGACCAAATCCCTACCACAACTATGTAGAAGATTTATATCAAGATTTAGAGCAAGGAAAACACAAAAAAATCTTGAATTCGAGATGATTATAAGAGAAAATCACACGAACCAAGTAATATCAACAACGAATCATAAAACTACCCCATGGCGATTGATACCAAATGTTGTCCCTTATTTTTGTGATGATTAAGCAAGGAAGAGAGAAAGAAAATAGATGAAGAAGATGAATTCTAGAGAGAGAAAGTAGTGAGAGAAAGTAGAGAGAGAGAGAGATGATTAACTTTTGGGAATATTAGATTAGAAGTGAGAAAAATGAACAACCAACCCTCCTAACATGCTAGGAGGGTAGTATATATAGTCCACCCACATGCGGGCTTTAACGGGCTATATATTGGACCGGGCTTGTCTTTTGGACTTTAATTAGTTTAAATCCAAGCTCGTAAACCACGACTAATTAACTACCTATTACAACGTTCTAACTAATGTTACAATAATAACCTATGACCGAGCATTCTTGTTTGACTCAATATTTTGAGGTTAACACTTGTTGAGTTGGGCAGTCATTTGCGCATTGAGGAATCCCTCAAGGTGCATAAAAGTGATAAGCCAAAGAGCAACAATGTTGCTGGTTCATCTGTTGTCAATATGGTGGAGCATAACAACTCCACCAGATACAATGACAACAAGGGCAAACGTAAGCATCAGGATAACACTAAAGCTAATCCTAACAAGAAGTCATCAGTGGCTTGTTGGAAGTGTGGGAAACCTGGACACTTCAAAAGGGATTGCAAAGGTGTTAGCATTGGCAACCAAGCTAATGGATCAGGCACAAAAGGTCAGAATATGTTTAATGAATCTCTCCAGATTTATTATGTTACATATGTATCTAAAGCTTATTTTGTGCAGGATGATGATGTTGCATGGTGGGTTGACTCTAGAGCAACAATACATGTGTGTAAAGATAGATGCTGGTTCAAGACTTATGAGTCAATGAATGATGGATCTATTCTTCACATGGGAAATGAGTCAACAGCCCTAGTTCATGGACGTGGTTGTGTAGATCTTAAATTTAGTTCTGGAAAGATTGTTTCTTTGTTTAATGTTTTGCATGTTCCTAATATTAGGAAGAACTTGGTTTCTAGTAGTGTTTTGAATAATTGTGGTTATAAACAAGTGATTGAATCCAATAAATTTGTTTTATCTAAACATGGTGTGTTTATTGGTTTTGGCTATTTGAGTAATCAAATGTTCAGGCTTAATATTGATTCTAGTATAAATGTTGATTCTGTCCTGATGACTACCACTAAACTGAATGATTCACTACTATGGCATGCTAGACTAGGCCATGTCCACTATAAGAGGATGCAAGATATGTTTAAGGATGGGTTAATTCCAGCTTTTGACATGGACACTGATAAGTGTCAGACTTGTATGCTAAACAAAATTACTAAGAAACCATTTCAGGATGTAAAACGTGAAACTACAGTTTTGGAGCTAATCCATAGTGACCTATGTGATTTGCATGCTACTCCCTCATTAGGGAATAAGAAATACTTGGTAACATTTATTGATGATGCTTCTAGGTTTTGCTATGTTTATTTGTTACATACTAAGGATGAAGCATTAGATAAATTTAAAGTATTTAAAACTGAAGTTGAATTACAACAAGGAGTCCAAATCAAAAGATTTAGGACTGATAGGGGAGGTGAGTACATGGATACTTTGTACTTTCAGTCTGTTGGAATAATCCATGAGAAACTGCCCCCTATACTCCACAACAAAATGGTATATCTAAAAGAAAAAATAGAGTACTAAAAGAGATGGTTAACTCCATGTTGTCCTACTCAGGACTGAGTCAAGGGTTTTAGGGAGAAGCTATGTTAACAACTTGCTATTTATTAAATAGGGTTCCTAATAAAAGGGACAAGATTACCCCTTATGAACTCTGGACTAAAAGGAAACCAAACTTGAACTACCTCAAAGTTTGGGGTTGTAGGGCTGTTGTAAGACTCCCTGATCCAAAGGTGAAAACCTTGGGTAAAAGAGGCATTGAATGCATCTTTGTTGGATATGCTGAGCATTCCAAGGCTTATAGGTTCTATGTTATTGAACCTAATGATTCAGTTTCAATAAACTCAATCATTGAATCAAGGGATGCTAACTTTGACGAGACTAGGTTCTCATCAGTCCCTAGGCTAAGCCTTAGGACTCCTACTGGAGCTGAGGACATTGGTGCTTTAGTGGAACCTGAAAGGGTCACTAATGAGGTTGTGGTTCAGCAACCTGTGCCTGAGCTTAGAAGAAGCACAAGGCAAAGTACTCCAAAGAATTTTGGGCCTGAATTTCAACTATACCTAGTTGAAGGAACAAGGGATGAGGTCTCTGACCAGTACTACTATTGCTTTAATGTTGAGGATGATCCCAAAACATTTGATGAAGCAATGAAGTCCCAGGATGTTGCTTTCTGGAAAGAAGCAATCAATGATGAGATAGATTCCATCATGGGCAACAACACTTGGGTGTTGGTTGATCTACCTCTAGGTTGCAATCCACTTGGATGCAAATGGATCTTTAAAAGAAAGATGAAGGTAGATGAAACTATTGAAAAGTTCAAGGCAAGGTTAGTCATTCAAGGATTTAAACAAAAGTCAGGAATAGATTACTTTGATACTTATGCTCCTGTAGCACGCATAAGTACCATAAGAATGTTGATTGCCTTGGCAAGCATTCACAATTTGATTATTCATCAGATGGATGTGAAGACAACATTATTGAATGGTGATTTAGATGAGGAGGTTTATATGAACCAACCTCAAGGTTTCATCATGCCTGGTCATGAAGGTAAGGTGTGTAAATTGATTAAGTCCTTATATGGACTCAAACAAGCACCTAAGAAATGGCATCAAAAGTTTGATGAAGTGGTTTTGTCTAATGGTTATTTACTTAACCAAGCTGACAAATGTGTATATAGCAAATTTGATGAATCTGGTAAAGGAGTCATCATTTGCCTATATGTTGATGACATGTTAATCTTTGGTACTGACCAAGTTCATGTTGATTTAACCAAAGATTTTTTTGTCATCAAGGTTTTCTATGAAAGACATGGGGGAGGCTGATGTTATCCTTGGCATAAGGATTAAACATGAAAGTGATGGTATTGTAATTTCTCAGTCTCATTATATTGAGAAGGTCCTGAAGAAATTCAATCACTTTGATTGTACTCCAGTGAGTACACCTATGGATACAAGTGAGAAACTAATGCCTAACAATGGTCAGGCTATCTCCCAGCTTGAGTATTCTATGGTGATTGGTTGCTTGATGTATGCCATGACTAGTACTAGGCCTGATATTGCTTTTGTAGTGGGTAAACTGAGTAGGTATACTAGTAATCCTAGTACTCAGCATTGACAAGCAATTCAGAGGGTACTAAAGTATTTGAAAGGAACAATGGATTATTGTTTGTCATATACTGGATATCCTTCAGTGGTGGAAGGTTATACTGATGCAAGTTGGATCAACAATACTGAGGATAATTCATCCACAAGTGGCTGGGTATTCCTTCTTGGTGGTGGTGCAATTTCTTGGGCATCCAAGAAGCAAACTTGCATTACTGGTTTAACAATGGAATCTGAATTTGTGGCTCTAGCAGCTGCTGGTAAAGAGGCTGAATGGTTGAGAAACTTGCTTCTTGAGATTCCATTGTGGGACAAACCTATGGCACCCATATCTATCTGTTGTGATAGTGCAGCTACATTGGCTAAGGCTTATAGCCAAATGTACAATGGTAAGTCTAGACACTTAGGTGTTAGACATAGCATGATTCATGAGATAATCATGAATGGGGTGATATCAATAGAGTTTGTGAGGTCTCAACAAAACTTAGCTGATCACTTGACGAAGGGATTGGCTAGAGACTTGGTTATAAAGTCTGCTAAAGGGATGGGTTTAAAGTCCAAACTAGTCACTGAATGCTAGGACACCCAACTCCCTCCTGAGGAAACTTGGGAGCTGAGTTCAATGTGGAAAGCTGAACATTCAGGGGACTGAAGCACATGTATATCATCCCAAGGATGTGCTTGAACCTGCTGAAAGGAGGATGAAGTTATAAACTTCTTAATGGTTAATTTCTTTAAAAAAGTGCTTAAGTAGGAGCATGAACTAAAGAGGAACCACCTATGTAAATGTTGAGGTTTCGCCGCCTCAAAGAGCATGGACTTTGGCTCTTACAACATTTATGAATTGGATATGGACACATGGCTTGTATGGTGTCAGGAGCGTTTTAAGTGTTTGAAAACTTGTGTGTATTTTATCTTTAGGTATTCAAAGTAGTTGAAGGGTTCAATTATTAGAACACCCTGATTCTTGAATATTTGAAGTGATGTACTAATATGGAAATTCAATCCTCAGGACATTTTCATTTATGCACTGGTTTTGTTAAAGTTGATTTTCATGCAAAAAGGAATTGTACTAAATTATGGAGGATTGTTGGAAATTTAGTGCAATTGTGGGATCGAGTCATACTTATAAATGGGTTTGGAGGTACGGAGTGTACACCCATTAAGTCTCTGACCACCCTGGACTCAATATAGTGGTTGAAAGTTCTTTAGTAGGAAGGTGCTCCTGGTTAGGAAGTTGCTCCTGGTTAGGAAATTGCTCCTGGTTAGGAAGTTGCTCCTGGTTAGGACGCTGATCCTGGTGATGCACAAAGTCTTTGTAACCTCTTTGACCAATCAATGAGGGTTGAATATTAACTTGATGACCAGGTTTATGGTCATGTAACCACTATGATTTCATGTAGGTAATTTTGAGCTTAATTGGCCGATTAATGCTCTTAAATACCTTTAACTATGAGTTACATCCTTCTAGGACTAGGATCACTATAAATAGTGATCATATTTGCACGATGAGACATACAGAAACAAGAAACACTTACACGCACAGAGTTCTTGATTTGTGCCTAAAATAAGAACTAACTCTTGGTTTTATCCCAAGGAGGTATTCGTGTTAACCCAGGCATAGGGTCGAATAATCTTCTTTGGAAAGTGATTACACGACTTCAAGAGATATCTGGTAACCATTCATTGGTACGTAGTTAGGCTATTGATTATCTTCACCCTGTTGGAACGAAGTAAACCCCAACAATCAAAGAAGATTATTCTGTGATAATCAATGGCGGCGGCAATGAAGCATATGGTGGCTAACTTCTCCAAACTGGAAAAGTTTGAAGGGGTTGATTTTAGGAGATGGCAAGAGAAGATGCACTTTCTTCTTTCTACCATGAACGTGGTGTACGTGCTGACCACTCCCATTCCTGATGGTGGTAATGATGCTACTTTGGAGGAACTGGGGAAAAGGAGCAAATGGGAGAATGATGATTATGTGTGTCGCGGCATAATTCTCAATGGTATGTCTGATTCTTTATTTGATATTTACCAAAATGTTGAATCTGCTAAAGAACTATGGGATTCCTTGGAAGCCAAATATATGGTTGAGGATGCATCAAGTAAGAAGTTCCTTGTGAGTGATTTCACAAATTACAAAATGACTGATTCAAGACCAGTCATGAAACAATACAATGAACTTCTTGGAATACTTGGCAGATTTACACAACATAAAATGAACATGGATGAGACCATTCAGGTCTCGTGTGTCATTAACAAACTACCTCCTTCTTGGAAAGATTTGAAGCACACCTTGAAACATAAGAAGGAGGAGTTAACTCTTGTTGTTGTCCCTTATTTTTGTGATGATTAAGCAAGGAAGAGAGAAAGAAAATAGATGAAGAAGATGAATTCTAGAGAGAGAAAGTAGTGAGAGAAAGTAGAGAGAGAGATGATTAACTTTTGGGAATATTAGATTAGAAGTGAGAAAAATGAATAACCAACCCTCCTAACATGCTAGGAGGGTAGTATATATAGTCCACCCACATGCGGGCTTTAATGGGTTATATATTGGACCGGGCTTGTCTTTTGGACTTTAATTAGTTTAAATCCAAGCCCGTAAACCACGACTAACTAACTACCTATTACAACGTTCTAACTAATGTTACAATAATAACCTATGACCAAACATTCTTGTTTGACTCAATATTTTGAGGCTAACAATCTCCCCCATTGTGAGGTCATACCCTTTTGATATTTGAAGATCAATGGATATTACGAATCTCGTCATAAATGAGTCTTGAACGTGTAACAGTAGTTTTGTTCCTTCATGTTGTGATCTTTGAGCCTTTGTCATTGTCTTTCGACTTAGTCTTTTATCTTGAGATCTTCAAATAATTCTTGACTTGTCTTTGCCATCTTGCGATCTTGTGTCTTTATCCACATGCTCACACTATTAATTGTTGAATAAGTCTTTGGGCATGAACATGTGGTTTTAAATCTTTGACTATGCTGAATACACCGTGACGCCACCTTCTCGAGACAAAACATGGACACGGACTGAATGGCTTTGACATTCGTCCTAAATCGGTAGCGTTTTACCTCCGGTCGGTGAAGACCGTTATACTATATTAAATACCGTACTTGTGATTAGGTAGATTCAATTAAGAATCTCCTTGACAGGGTTTCGCGGCTGTACTAGCCGTTCTCTTTACTCGATCGTCTCAAAGCAAGACTACGAACATAAAGAGTGAATCAATTGGATGAATATCCGCTTGATTAAAGTCGTCAATTCAAATTCCTGGAACAAGTTTGATTCACTAAGAATCTTACCATTGTTGCTTTCCAGTTGACACAAGTTTGATTCATAAGAATCTCACAAGTCACCTACCGTAGCGCTGTTTGATGTTGACGCTAGAAGGATTTCCATTCGTCATTGTGAATATTAATGAATATCACTCTGAATGTTCTGGAAAGACCATAAAGATATTGCGTAGAAACCTGAAACGAGTTTGAATCAATTCAGAGTCAAACCACTGTTGCTTTTCAGTTTTACACATGTTCAATTCATAAAGAATCTTGCATATGACCTACCACAGTGTTGTTTGATGTTAACACTGGAAGGATTTCCACTCATCATTGTGAATACTAAGTAGTATCACTCTGAGTGTTCTAGCAATATCACAAGGATATAGCATAAGACTCTCTTGATCTTCATCCGTGTGTCCTAACTAGATTTGATTGATCTCTTGGCTCTAGACTCTATTTGTGCACTTTTAGTAGTCGGAGGCTGGAGCAGATGCCACCTATTCATTATCAACTATCTCAGAGTGAGAAAGTCAATAGAAGTAGTGTTGATCTCCGTGATAATAAAACAAACTTCTTTTGAGAGAAGCCTGAGTAGCTAGGAAAGGGTTGTGCTTCACATCACTGGATCCATGATGAGTTGTCTTCATGATGTGTTGACCCGGTTTCTGCCTAAGTTGTATGGAGGGCTTCTTTCTTTACACCCTTTATCCTTACATTTCTTTTTCATTCTTCAACCCCTTCAATGCTTACCAAGACATCATTAATAGAACCTTGTTGTGATTGTTCCAGTGCTATCATCAGTACTTAGTCGGCATTCAACTACGTTCACATTCTACTCCATCTTTCCTAAGGACTTCTAATCATCTATTGGATTATCCCTGGGAAGATCCCTCCGGTTCTGGTTGGATCATAGGACTTAAACCTAACCACCCTTTTGACACCAATAACGTCGTGAATTAAAGATGTTGTGGGTATTTGATCATAACCGTGAAAACCATTTTAAAGTCTAACAAAGTGTTTGAATAAACATTTAACACCTTGCTAGTTTTGTCGTTTCAGAAATGCTCCCCCTTTACATGTGCATCGATAATCGAAAGTGTTTCGCACATGTAGGTAAGAGTTAAAGTGCTTGAGTCTTATATAAGATCACATTTTAATCACATTTTCTCCCCCTATCTCTAATATATAAAATCTTTTGATATTAGAGATACCAAATTTGATTAAAATATATTTTGAAAAATAGTCTTGAAAATCTTCGGGAGAAAGATGTGTTAATCTTTTGCATGAAGTTGAATTGCTCCCCCTCAAAAATTGATCCAATGGAATTGTCATTACGAGGATTTGATCCACATTAAACTTTTGAGGATAGGAGTTGTTGAACACACAATTTTTGAAAGATTTTGAATATCATTGAGAAATTCTTGAAAAAATTGTGTTCAACGCTTTTTGAAAAATCAATTCTTTTTGACGAAAAGGTTTTTCTAAAGCATAAACTTGAGTTCATAGACTTTGAATGTCTTGACGAATCCACTCAAGTGTAAGAAGATTTAACTTCTTTTGCTAAGGGTAAGAGTACAAAAGCGTACACTCCCCCGTGAATTTAGATCCGGGTTGCAATCTGAAAGTGATTACAAGCCATTGTGTTGAGCTCAAAACGTGGAATGTTTTGTGACAAGCTCAACCCAAGATAGATTGCTCTACCCGTTTTTGGAAATATTGTCCAAAATAGACAATTTCCTTTAAAAAAGATAGAACTGACATGTTTTGAAAAATATTTACAACTTTCATTCGAGCTTTATGTACACACCCGTGTCGTTATTGAGTGACATTTCTAGGTACGTCCATATTATCGATACTGAAAGACATGTTGAGAAGAATATTTATGGATTATCAAAGATTTTTTAATTTTGTATTTTTCTTTTTCATTAATATTTACAGGTAGATGTTTGATAGATGAATCAAGCAGGCTTCTTTGCCAGAACCTCCAGTTCTGCTGGAGTCAAACATCTCATACCAATTTGCCTAACTAGATACGCAAACCTCTATTTCGAAAGAGTTTTTGTAAACAAGTCAGCTAATTGGTAATCAGTTCCAACAAAGTATAATTCAACAATACCTCTTTCAACTTGTTCCTTAATGAAGTGATATCGGACATCAATGTGCTTCGTGCGGGAATGTTGTACCGGATTGCAGGAGATGGCTATGGCAGACTTTGAGTCACAGTACATAGGTACTTTATCAAAGTGGAAGCCATAATCCGTGAGTTGTGTTCTCATCCAAAGAACTTGAGCACAACACGCAGATAGAGACACATACTCCGCTTCGACTGATGAAAGTGACGTGCAATCCTGCTTCTTGGAAGACCATCCCACAAGCTTATCTTGACCTAGAAATTGTGCACCACTAGAAGTACTTTTTCGTGTATCAAGACACCCTGCATGATCAGAATCTGAATAGGCCGTTAGAAAGAAACCAGTTTCCCTCGGATACCAGAGTCCCATGTGAATGGTATTCTTAAGGTACCGAAGGATCCGTTTAACCTCCTTGAGGTGCTTTTCAGTGGGTCGTGCTTGATATCGTGCACAATAGCATGTAGCATGATGAATATCAGGTCTGCTTGCTGTCAAGTACATGAGGGACCCGATCATGGAACGATATCTCGTTTGATCTATGGGTAATCCCTCCAAATCAGCATATAGGGATGTGGTTGATGATGGTGTCCCAACGGGGTCACATGATGTCATACCATGCTTTGTGATTATCTCTTGACTATACTTAGCTTGGTTAATGAAGACACCACTTGGGGATTGGTGAACTTGAATTCCTAGAAAGAATTTTAGTTCACCCATCATAGACATTTCAAATCTGCTGTGCATTACTTTTTCAAACCATTTTGAAAGTTTTGAGTTTGTAGACCCGAAAATAATGTCATCAACATAAATTTGCACAAGCAAAATGTCATCCCCATATTTATAAGTGAACAAAGTTAAATCAATGGAACCTTTTGAGAAACCTTTGGAGACCAGAAATTTCGAGAGCTCGTCGTACCACGCCCTTGGAGCTTGCTTGAGTCCATATAGTGCTTTGTGGAGACGATACACCTTGTCAGGATAATGAGGATTGACGAATCCTTCTGGCTGCGTGACATAGACTTCTTCCTTCAAAGGACCGTTAAGAAACGCCGTCTTTACGTCCATTTGGTAGACAATGAATCCCTTATGTGCAACATAAGCAAGAAAAATTCTGACCGCTTCCATTCGAGCTACTGGTGCAAATGATTCTTCAAAATCAATACCCTCTTTCTGTCCATACCCTTTAGCCACTAGCCTAGATTTATTCTTGATGATCGTGTCCTCTTCATCCATCTTGTTTTTCCAGATCCATCGAAGATTTAATGGTATTACATCATATGGTCTGTCAACAAGTTCCCAGACTTTAAGTCTTTCAAATTGTTGAAGTTCATTCGTCATCGATTCAATCCAAACGTGATCAGCCATGGCTTCTTTGATGTTTTTCGGTTCAGCTGAACTCACGGCGAGTGCGAACATACAAACATCACCATCGGTGTTAAGCTGTCGTCTTGTGCGAACGGGCTGTGAAGGGTTTCCAATTACATGAACCAAAGGATGATCTCGGGTCCAATGATGTGTTGAAGGATGTCGTTGGTAAAACGTATGCATATTTGACAGATCAACATGGCGAGTAAAAGACTCTCCAGTTTCGTGTACCGGTGTACCGAATGGGTTGATAAATTCGTCTTCGTCAGATAATGCATCGTCTGCTTGATTTGTGTTCTCTGGAGCAATGCCAGTATTTGTGGATGTTGTAGGATCAATTGTTGAAGTGATATTCTGAGGAGGTAAATCTGCAGCAACCGGTGTTGAAGTAGATGAAGTTGTATCCGGTTGTTGACGATGATCGGTATCATCATTCTGACAGCGGAAGATTTTGATACATCTTGTTTCTCCCCCGTGAAATATTCATCATACATTGGTCCATATAACATTTCCAACTCTTCAATTGTCGTGTCTACTGTCATATCAGCTCTAGGAACATTTACTGGAACCAACGTTGAACTTGACGGTTCATTTATGTGGTCTTGAGTTCCGAGTTCCGTGCGGTTGTGAACGGAAGTCGTTTGTCTTTGTGGATCGGGACTTAGACTGTTTTGTTCAAGTGCCATTTCTTGTAATTCATCAGATCGAATGTGAATGGTCTCGACAATCAATTTTTTTCTCTTGTTGTACACTCTATATCCCTTAGACTGAGTTGCATATCCCACAAGGATACATGCATCACCTTTCTCTTTCATCTTGTCCAGATTTTCACCATCTCGAATAATGTAACACGTACATCCAAAAACATGAAGGTGTTTGAGTGAAGGTTTTCGATCATGAATTATGTGATATGGTGTCTTTTCGTGTCTTGGGATAATTAAGGATCGGTTTTGTGTGTAGCATGCGGTTGACACGGCTTCGGCCCAAAAGTATAGTGTTAGTTTTGAAGCGGATAATAATGTTCGAGCAGCCTCAACTAAAGTACGGTTTCGTCTTTCAACAACGCCGTTTTGTTCGGGTGTTCGAGCAATAGATGTTTCATGTTCAATTCCTTCGGCTTCAAAATAGTTTCTCAGTTTTGAATTCAAAAATTTTGTACCTCTGTCAGTACGAACCACTTTGACTTGAGCTTGAATACCACGTTGTATCAGTTTAAGAAAGCTGATGAGAACTTCGGGTGTTTCTTCCTTGGACCGCAAGAAGTGAGTCCATGTGTACCTTGAGTAATCATCGACAATTACCAGAATATATTTCTTTCCATTGATACTTTGAACACGCATGGGACCACACAGATCCATGTGAAGAAGATCTAACCGTCCTTTAGAGCTTGGTGTGGTCTTTGTTTTGAAGCTACTTCGTTTAGCTTTACAAAGTTCACAAGAAGAACAAAGATGATCTTTGATGAATTTCAAACTTGGAAGGCCTCTCACAATATCTTTCTTGGAAAGCAAGTTGATGGTATCAAAGTTGAGATGAGAAAGACGTTGATGCCATAACCATGCCTGAGTCGTTGAAGCTTTAGCCATGAAGCAGATTGGAGTTGATGAAGTTGTGTCTTGAAGTGAAATTGTATAAATATCAGTACCCCGTGTACCGGTAAGTAAGTCATTCCCATCATAATCACGAACAAAACATGTCTTCTTTCTAAAAGCAACCTCCAAATCCGCATCACAGAATTGACCAACCGAGAAAAGATTGTGATTGAGCCCTTCGACGTAGTATACCCTTTTGATTGTAATATTCCCCTGAACCAAATCTCCATATCCTAGGATCGGTGCAAATTGATCATTCCGAAGCGGACCGTACCCAGGAACTTCTCCACGAAGTTAATTAGAAGCTTGAGATTCCCCCTCATGTGCTTCGTGCATCCGGAGTCCAGTATGAAGAGAATTATTTGTATCACCTGCAGAAGAGTTAGAACACGATGGAGCATTTGCTAAATTGGATACCACAGTAGTTGTGATAGTAGAATCATTAGTGTCCTTATCAACATTTAAAGGCAAACTAATACTCGTTTTCACATTTTCTGTCCTAGTTTTTGGCATCCATTTATATCCTGGAGGACATTGATTAGCAAACCACCATTTCCAAGACTTGCTAGCAGACTCACATAATTCCTTAATTTTGCTTCTAGGGTTCTTAGTGGTGGAGTTTGATGCATTACTTATCTTAGTGGGGGTTGCACCAGAATGGTTCACTTTGCGTTTGGGTTACTAGCTCTAATAGGCATTGCAACTTGCTTCTTAGTTCTAGTATCTACGCCTTTTACTTTATTCATAGCACACATAGAATGATTAGCATTAGCACACTTTCCACATTTGACACAAATAAATTTCACATTCATAGCATTCAAATCATTCACAGCATTCAAATCGTCATTACATGCGATTATAGACTTTTTATTCTTAAAAACATTCAAATTCCTAGGGTGTTCTTCTACTTCCTTCATCTTCCCTTGATTCTTGTGTTGCCAGACCTTATCATTCACTTGAGTGCTCTTAATCTGAGGCCGGCTAACACTAGTAGTGGAGACTATTCCTGTAGTAGAAGACACACGAATATTAGTGTTTCTAGAAGTCTGAGGCGAGTGAGTATCTTTGTTTGTGGGCTTAGTGGACATTCTATACATCCCTGGTTTAATCACATTATTGTGCTTAACGCTTGGTGCTATAGGATTCCTTATGGGTTAATTATGTGGTAACCTTTCCTTTCCATCCATCTTGGGGGCAAACACAGGTTTTGCAAACGAGGAATTTGATAAAGCAGATGGTTTTCCCAAGATAGAGGATCTATTTACTTTAGAGGTATTGGGTTGTCTAACAATAGGTTTCTTAATGCTAGGTTCCACGATTTTCCCACCCATTTTAGCAACGAGTTTCTGCAACTCTGCTATCGCTCTGTCCCTGTCTTGTAATTGAGCTTTCAACCCTTTAATTTCCAAATTCTGTTCATTCATTTCTCGAAATGTTTGGGAAAGTTTTTCTTGAAATTTATTATCATGTAGAAAACTACCAACGTCTTTTTGCAAAGCAAGTTCAAGTGAATGACAATGTTTTTGAAGGAAATCAGTTTTGTGTTGAAGTAACTCAAAAGCCTTTTTGTCAACATTTTCTTTATGTTTCGAAAGCTCAATTTCAAGACGTTCACATTCTTTGATCTTATCAAGATATTGGCATGCAACTTCAGAATATTCATCAATATCAGCACAAGATGTAAAATAAGCACACATAACATCTTTAGAAACGCATTCTTGCAAGAGTAAATCATATTCATCTGAGAAATCAGACTTCTCCATTTGAAGATCATCAATGTGTTTCTCAAGAGATTCAACATATTTTAAATCATCATATATTTCAGTCCGAATGAACTCCTCAAGTTGAAGAACAGTTTCTTTAATCAACGCCGTGTTTGGAATTAAGAGTTATTTGACAAGCACGGTAATATCTTGAGGAATCGGACGTGTCCACTCAACATTTTCACGTTTTGCCCAGTCTCTTTCAACAATAGATTTAACATTATCTATGTGATGTTTAAGAATACCTAATGTTTTCCTACTCTTGCTTTTAGATTCATCTAGAGGGAGGTAGTTTATGTATTTGTAAACATTAGATTTCTTAGGGGCAAATGCTTTCTTCCATTGAATTCTCTTTTGTTTGCATTCTAGAAACACTTCCTCACGAGTTTTCTGAGTTTGTTTGTTGAAAAGACCATAGAGACTATTCTCATAAGCATAATTATATGGTTTTACAAACTCTTTATTGACAAGAGGTTGACTATCATCATCCCAAAGGGCAGTCTCTTCACTATCGGCACTAACAGGCATGCAATCAAGATTGGTCCTTTCAGTCTCATCAAGATAAAGACACGGGTTCGCAGCTTGAGCTTTGGCAAGGTACTCAGGACTTGCAAAGCTAGCTTGACCCTTAAACATGGAAGGGGGTGCCAACATTCTTACGGATTGAATAGAATCATGCGTTTTATAAACAACTTTCTTCAAAATTTCGACTTGTGCTTCTAGTTTCGTTACTTTTTCAGTTTCTTTATCATATCTACTTTTGAAGTCTTGTTTTAACGCATCTACCTCTTGTTTCTTATCCTCAAGAATTTTAGCAGAATCAGTAGTGGTCCTAGAGAGCTTTTGTTCAAGTTCATTAACTTTTGTGTTGGCAAGGTACGTTTTTTGGCGTTCATTCATTAAGAAAACATTATATTGACGCTTCTCTTTTGCTAATAACTCAAGAGTTGTATTATATTTGTTTTCAAAATCGTCCTTTTGACTTTTTAACGCACTTCCCTTGTACCCCTCAAGCTCTTTGGTTTTCTGAAGGAGCTCATCTCTATAGCTTTCAGTCATCTCAGTAGATTTGATAAGAGCAGCTTTGCATTCTTCAAAACTTTGAGTGAGCGTAGCGTTTGCCTTCTTTAATTGCTTTTGACTCTTTTTATTTTAAGTGACATCTTTTTGTAAAGTAGCAATTAAATTAGCAAGCGCAATACGTTCCTCTTCATCATATTCATTTGCATGTTGATCATCCTCAGACTCATTATTGCACATGTTTGATGAATCGGGTGTGGTATTGCTATCAACCGTTTCCATCATACACGTGTCATTAATGGCATTGGGTAGATCACTATGCTCAGGAATATCACCAAACACATTATATTCATCAATAGTGTGTACCTTATCGATTGGCTTAGTCTCAAAGATAGGGCCATTGTCATCTTCAGTAACTTTGAGAACTTCTTCAACCTTTGCAATGTACGAGTAATGTGCATCGAGCTCTTGATCAGAATCTTCATAATTAGTATCATCAAGCATTGCTCCTTCCTCAGTTGACAATTTAACCCCTGCTTCCATTTTCTTGCATAGCAGCATATTTTCCTTGTGATAGCTAGAGTCTCTAACCCTTTTCGGCTTCCTGCATTCCTTTGCCATATGCCCATAACCTTGGCAATTAAAATATTGAATCCCACTCTGCTGAACCACTTGACTACCAACAGTTTCCCTATTCCGGTAGCAGCAGCAATCCTCTGAGTATCATACTTGGCAGTTTGTCGATCATACCTTGCAGAACCCTCAACATGTGTTGGATTATGTCGATCATACCTAGAAGGACTTTCACCACGTCGACGTGTGTCATACCTTGGAGGACTCTCAACATATCGGTTCTTTGTGTTAGATGATGTACGAAGATTGTTGTTGGTGGGTTTATAGATTTTATTGTAAGTCTTCATTATGAAAGCAATTTGTTGTTTCATCTCTCGGTTCTTTTGAGCTTGATCTTCATCACTCTCTTCTTCAGATGAGGACTCAGATGGTGGTGATGGTGCTCTTGGCACTTTACCTCGATATTTTGTGGATGATGAAGACTTAGATGATGTGGAAGATCGTGGTGAAGATGATGTAGTGGAGTATGGCTTAGGAGCACGAGAGTGATGATCTTGAACATGTTGTGTGGTAGTCACTAAAGCAAGTGGATTAGTCGTCTTGGCAACACGTTCAGCTCGAATCTCATTTGCTTCATTCTGAAATTGCTTCAAGATATCAAAGATTCGATGATATGAGACCTCGTCTAACTTTTCTTGTTGTTTCACTAAAGTGACGAACCGTGTCCACTCTGGTTGAAGTTGTTGAAGAAATTGAACATTGACTTGCATGGTGGAGACTTGCAGATTATTTCTTGTCATGTCATTCATCATTTATAGAACCTGGAGTAGTATGAATCAATTGATTCTCCATCCCTTGAAGTAAACTTGCCAAAATTCCAAAACAAGTTTGTTTTGACATCTTGTTTGTTGAGTGATTCTCCTTATTGCAAGCGTTCAATCGCAGTCTACATTTCATGTGCTGTCGGGCATGCATCAACCGTGGAGTAAATATCATCTCCAATCCCACTTAAAACCATATAGATGGCTTCCTTCTCTGCATCATGCCAAGCACAATTTTCAGGTGTGAGATCGGCTCTTGTTTCATCATGTTCACTTGCGGGTATTGGATCAGTAGTATCTGTGGCTGGTCTTGGAGGAATTGAGATCTTCTTGAATATATATGGTCCATGAGTAATACATTTCCTCAAGGCATCACCATTAGGTCTTGTATCAAGGTATCGTATGAAACGTGATTGCCATTGAGCATACCGACCAGATACAAGGCATCACCAGTCCGACAAAACGGTAGGCCAAAAAATTTTGTAATCGCCAAATTTTGAAATCGAGATAGAAATGTCCTAAAACTAGTATGGAAAAAATTTGAATTTACTTGACGGAAAATTTTTAACTCTTTTTTTTTTTTTTAAAAATCTTCGTGTAAACGATATTTCGAAACTAGTCTAGATGGTGGCTAAGTCTAAAAAATACTCGAACAAAATTTAGCAAAAACACAGCATCAGAATGTTCATCGGAATGTCCAAATCGGAATAACCTTGTCGGGATGTCCTTATCGGAATACCCAAATCGGAATGTCCCCCTTTATCAGAATACAATCGGAATCCCTTCGTCGGAATGATGTCGGAATGACCTAATCGGAATGCAATCGGAATCCCTTTGTCGGAATACAACCGGAATCCCTTTGTCGGAATACAATCGGAATCCCTTTGTCGGAATACAGTCGGAATACCAAATCGGAATGCAATCGGAAAAGCTGGTCGGAATGTGATCGGAAAACTGGTCGGAATGTTTAAACCCTTTTCTGATGCAACTGATCGGAATCACTAAGCCCTTTTCCGATGACACTGATCGTAGTAATAGTACTGTTTCGAGATTTTTAGGTAAAAAGATGAGATTTTCGACAAGAAATCGTGATTTGAACCAACCAAATGCGACCAAATCCCTACCACAACTTTGTAGAAGATTTATATCAAGATTTAGAGCAAGGAAAACACAAAAAAAATCTTGAATTCGAGATGATTATAAGAGAAAATCACACAAACCAAGTAATATCAACAACGAATCACAAAACTACCCCATGGCGATTGATACCAAATGTTGTCCCTTATTTTTGTGATGATTAAGCAAGGAAGAGAGAAAGAAAATAGATGAAGAAGATGAATTCTAGAGAGAGAAAGTAGTGAGAGAAAGTAGAGAGAGAGAGAGATGATTAACTTTTGGGAATATTAGATTAGAAGTGAGAAAAATAAACAACCAACCCTCCTAACATGCTAGGAGGGTAGTATATATAGTCCACCCACATGCGGGCTTTAATGGGCTATATATTGGACCGGGCTTGTCTTTTGGACTTTAATTAGTTTAAATCCAAGCCCGTAAACCACCACTAATTAACTACCTATTACAACGTTCTAACTAATGTTACAATAATATCCTATGACCGAGCATTCTTGTTTGACTCAATATTTTGAGGTTAACACTTGTTGAGTTGGGCAGTCATTTGCGCATTGAGGAATCCCTCAGGGTGCATGAAAGTGATAAGCCAAAGAGCAACAATGTTGCTGGTTCATCTGTTGTCAATATGGTGAAGCATAACAACTCCACCAGGTACAATGACAACAAGGGCAAACGTAAGCATCAGGATAACACTAAAGCTAATCCTAACAAGAAGTCATCAGTGGCTTGTTGGAAGTGTGGGAAACCTGGACACTTCAAAAGGGATTGCAAAGGTGTTAGCATTGTCAACCAAGCTAATGGATCAGGCACAAAAGGTTAGAATATGTTTAATGAATCTCTCTAGATTTATTATGTTACATATGTATCTAAAGCTTATTTTGTGCAGGATGATGATGTTGCGTGGTGGGTTGACTCAGGAGCAACAGTACATGTGTGTAAAGATAGATGCTGGTTCAAGACTTATGAGTCAATGAATGATGGATCTATTCTTCACATGGGAAATGAGTCAACAGCCCTAGTGCATGGACGTGGTTGTGTAGATCTTAAATTTAGTTATGGAAAGATTGTTTCTTTGTTTAATGTTTTGCATGTTCCTAATATTAGGAAGAACTTGGTTTCTAGTAGTGTTTTGAATAATTGTGGTTATAAATAAGTGATTGAATCCAATAAATTTGTTTTATCTAAACATGGTGTGTTTATTGGTTTTGGCTATTTGAGTAATCAAATGTTCAGGCTTAATATTGATTCTAGTATAAATGTTGATTCTGTCCTGATGACTACCACTAAACTGAATGATTCACTACTATGGCATGCTAGACTAGGCCATGTCCACTATAAGAGGATGCAAGATATGTCTAAGGATGGGTTAATTCCAGCTTTTGACATGGACACTGATAAGTGTCAGACTTGTATGCTGAACAAAATTACTAAGAAACCATTTCAGGATGTAAAACGTGAAACTACAGTTTTAGAGCTAATCCATAGTGACCTATGTGATTTGCATGCTACTCCCTCATTAGGGAATAAGAAATACTTGGTAACATTTATTGATGATGCTTCTAGGTTTTGCTATGTTTATTTGTTACATACTAAGGATGAAGCATTAGATAAATTTAAAGTATTTAAAACTGAAGTTGAATTACAACAAGGAGTCCAAATCAAAAGATTTAGGACTGATAGGGGAGGTGAGTACATGGATACTTTGTACTTTCAGTCTGTTGGAATAATCCATGAGAAACTGCCCCCTATACTCCACAACAAAATGGTATATCTAAAAGAAAAAATAGAGTACTAAAAGAGATGGTTAACTCCATGTTGTCCTACTCAGGACTGAGTCAAGGGTTTTGGGGAGAAGCTATGTTAACAGCTTGCTATTTATTAAATAGGGTTCCTAATAAAAGGAACAGGATTACCCCTTATGAACTCTGGACTAAAAGGAAACCAAACTTGAACTACCTCAAAGTTTGGGGTTGTAGGGCTGTTGTAAGACTCCCTGATCCAAAGGTGAAAACCTTGGGTGAAAGAGGCATTGAATGCATCTTTGTTGGATATGCTGAGCATTCCAAGGCTTATAGGTTCTATGTTATTGAACCTAATGATTCAGTTTCAATAAACTCAATCATTGAATCAAGGGATGCTAACTTTGACGAGACTAGGTTCTCATCAGTCCCTAGGCTAAGCCTTAGGACTCCTACTGGAGCTGAGGACATTGGTGCTTTAGTGGAACCTGAAAGGGTCACTAATGAGGTTGTGGTTCAGCAACCTGTGCCTGAGCTTAGAAGAAGCACAAGGCAAAGTAATCCAAAGAATTTTGGGCCTGAATTTCAACTATACCTAGTTGAAGGAACAAGGTATGAGGTCTTTGACCAGTACTACTATTGCTTTAATGTTGAGGATGATCCCAAAACATTTGATGAAGCAATGAAGTCCCAGGATGTTGCTTTCTGGAAAGAAGCAATCAATGATGAGATAGATTCCATCATGGGCAACAACACTTGGGTGTTGGTTGATCTACCTCCAGGTTGCAATCCACTTGGATGCAAATGGATCTTTAAAAGAAAGATGAAGGTAGATGAAACTATTGAAAAGTTCAAGGCAAGGTTAGTCATTCAAGGCTTTAGAAAAAAGTCAAGAATAGATTACTTTGATACTTATGCTCCTGTAGCACACATAAGTACCATAAGAATGTTGATTGCCTTGGCAAGCATTCACAATCTGATTATTCATCAGATGGATGTGAAGACAAGATTCTTGAATGGTGATTTAGATGAGGAGGTTTATATGAACCAACCTCAAGGTTTCATCATGCCTGGTCATGAAGGTAAGGTGTGTAAACTGATTAAGTCCTTATATGGACTCAAACAAGCACCTAAGCAATGGCATCAAAAGTTTGATGACGTGGTTTGTCTAATGGTTATTTACTTAACCAAGCTGACAAATGTGTATATAGCAAATTTGATGAATCTGGTAAAGGAGTCATCATTTGCCTATATGTTGATGACATGTTAATCTTTGGTACTGACCAAGTTCATGTTGATTTAACCAAAGATTTTTTGTCATCAAGGTTCTCTATGAAAGACATGGGGGAGGCTGATGTTATCCTTGGCATAAGGATTAAACATGAAAGTGATGGTATTGTAATTTCTCAGTCTCATTATATTGAGAAGGTCCTGAAGAAATTCAATCACTTTGATTGTACTCCAGTGAGTACACCTATGGATACAAGTGAGAAACTAATGCCTAACAATGGTCAGGCTATCTCCCAGCTTGAGTATTCTAGGGTGATTGGTTGCTTGATGTATGCCATGACTAGTACTAGGCCTGATATTGCTTTTGTAGTGGGTAAACTGAGTAGGTACACTAGTAATCCTAGTACTCAGCATTGGCAAGCAATTCAGAGGGTACTAAAGTATTGAAAGGAACAATGGATTATTGTTTGTCATATACTGGATATCCTTCAGTGGTGGAAGGTTATACTGATGCAAGTTGGATCAACAATACTGAGGATAATTCATCCACAAGTGGCTGGGTATTCCTTCTTGGTGGTGGTGCAATTTCCTGGGCATCCAAGAAGCAAACTTGCATTACTGGTTCAACAATGGAATCTGAATTTGTGGCTCTAGCGGCTGCTGGTAAAGAGGCTGAATGGTTGAGAAACTTGCTTCTTGAGATTCTATTGTGGGACAAACTTATGGCACCCATATCTATCCGTTGTGATAGTGCAGCTACATTGGCTAAGGCTTATAGCCAAATGTACAATGGTAAGTCTAGACACTTAGGTGTTAGACATAGCATGATTCGTGAGCTAATCATAAATGGGGTGATATCAATAGAGTTTGTGAGGTCTCAACAAAACTTAGTTGATCACTTGACG
This sequence comes from Glebionis coronaria, assembly GCA_025667525.1. Classification (NCBI taxonomy): domain Eukaryota; kingdom Viridiplantae; phylum Streptophyta; class Magnoliopsida; order Asterales; family Asteraceae; genus Glebionis; species Glebionis coronaria. The sequence continues at coordinate 162,333,917 of CM046879.1, forward strand.
AAGGGATTGGCTAGAGACTTGGTTATAAAGTCTGCTAAAGGGATGGGTTTAAAGTCCAAACTAGTCACTGAATGCTAGGACACCCAACTCCCTCCTGAGGAAACTTGGGAGCTGAGTTCAATGTGTAAAGATGAACATTCAGGGGACTGAAGCACATGTATATCAACTTCTTAATGGTTAATTTCTTTGAAAAAGTGCTTAAGTAGGAGCATGAAATAAAGAGGAACCACCTATGTAAATATTGAGGTTTCGCCGCCTCAAGGAGCATGGACTTTGGCTCTTACAACATTTATGAATTGGATATGGACACATGGCTTGTATGGTGTCAGGAGCGTTTTAAGTGTTTGAAAACTTGTGTGTATTTTATCTTCAGGTATTCAAAGTAGTTGAAGGGTTCAATTCTTAGAACACCCTGATTCTCGAATATTTGAAGTGATGTACTAATATGGAAATTCAATCCTCAGGACATTTTCATTTATGCACTGGTTTTGTTAAAGTTGATTTTCATGCAAAAAGTAATTGTACTAAATTATGGAGGATTGTTGGAAATTTAGTGCAATTGTGGGATCGAGTCATACTTGTAAATGGGTTTGGAGGTACGGAGTGTACACCCATTAAGTCTCTGACCTCCCTGGACTCAATATAGTGGTTGAAAGTTCTTCAGTAGGAAGGTGCTCCTGGTTAGGAAGTTGCTCCTGGTTAGGAAATTACTCCTGGTTAGGAAGTTGCTCCTGGTTAGGACGCTGCTCCTAGTGATGCACAAAGTCTTTGTAACCTCTTTGACCAATCAATGAGGGTTGAATATTGACTTGATGACCAGGTTTATGGTCATGTAACCACTATGCTTTCATGTAGGTAATTATGAGCTTAATTGGCCGATTAATGCTCTTAAATACCTTTGACTATGAGTTACATCCTTCTAGGACTAGGATCACTATAAATAGTGATCATATTTGCATGATGAGACATACAGAAACAAGAAACACTTACACGCACAAAGTTCTTGATTTGTGCCTAAAACAAGAACTAACTTTTGGTTTTATCCCAAGGAGGTATTCGTGTTAACCCAGGCATAGGGTCGAATAATCTTCTTTGGAAAGTGATTACACGACTTCAAGAGATATCCGGTAACCATTCATTGGTACGTAGTTAGGCTATTGATTATCTTCACCCTGTTGGAACGAAGTAAACCCCAACATATTAGGCTTGGATGGGGGGTTCAGATCACTAATTTGTTTCTATCACACAATAATTTTTTTATAAATGTCACGATGAATGTTATTGTTTAAATACACCTGAATTTATGTTCTTTCCAGTTATTCAATCCACTCCAGCTTAGATATAATGGTGAAAAATTAATTTTACGCTCATGTGGATTAGCAAATAGGCATGCCATTCTAGATATATGATAAACGAAAATAGTCTAAAATCTGGATTGTTATTATTTATGCAGCTTGGAGGATTGAACTCGATGTTAGCTATTGAATTTAACCCGTCAATTCCTATGGTATCGAAGTGTCCAACAATCGTCCTTGGAATGGATGTCTCTCATGGTCAGGTTGGTCAATATTATGTTCCTTCCATTGATGCGGTAAATTTTGTTGGTCATCTTGCATTGTTAAGTTTTACTAGTTATAATGATCGGTTTTTGTAATGTTTTCTATGTTTGTAAAAGGTTGTTAGTTCGCGACAGTGGCCATCCATCTCTCGTTATAGAGCATCTGTTCGCACTCAATCTCTGAAAGTAGAAATGTTCGACAACTTATTCAGGAAAGTGTTTGACACTGAGGATGAAGGCATGATGAAGTACAACTTCTGGTGACAGTGGACATGACCTCACCATATATAAAAGGTAACTCTCCTTTTGTATCTTCATTAAGGTATCAATATGTGTAATTAGTATCCGTTTGTGTATGCATACTTTTCAATGTAATGCATATGTTTATTCAAATTAAGGCATCATTTTTGTGTATGAAGAATATTAGATTTAAGGTGTGTATTTGTTCAAACCAAGGCATTAGTTTGGTGTATGAAATAGGCATATATTTGTTAAAATTAAGGAATCAGTGTGGTTTATGAAATAGGCGTATAGTTGTTAAACGTATATTCTTACATCTATCTAAATTCTAAAGTACACAATATGCTGCATCATCTTGAGCTTTTCAGTTTACACGTAGTATTTAGAAGATAACTTGTTATTTGACTATAACGGAAGTGAATTTTGTTTATATGAGCATAGGTTAAACAAACCCTGATTTTGTGCCTTGTAGTTCAGGTTAAAACTATAAGTACACACGCCCCTGAATATACTAATTGTCGAGTTTTAGGATTTGCAAACACCAGTATTTTTCATATATGAGTTAGGTGTAATGAAAAAATAACATTATTTAAAAGTGGGACGCCCCGAATAGGTCTTTGTTAGATGATGAGGGTGACCATGTAAAGCTTATTCTGATAATGAAGCTTATATAAAGGTTAAACTTTATTATGGTTTTATACTCGTGACATATTTTGTACTTATGACGTCTGTTGCTGCCAAAGAAAGTTATAAGGTTGGATTGGGGAGCGAACTTATTCTAAGGTAGGACTTATTTGTCATTTTTTAAGTTGTTCAAGGACTTAGACCAGCATCTGCTGTTGGAGACTAACTGACAAAGTTTATCTGGCTGTTATTTCAAAGTATGAACTTTCAAAACCATTTACTTAATTGCATTCGTTTAAGGTACTTTAGTACATCGGTTTTATATATTTTCGTGCATCCGTTTATAAATTTTCGTGCATCCATTTGTATGGTAGAGGAAACAGTTGAGACGCATGTTGGTGATAGGAAAGATAAAATGACAATGATTGCAAGGGATGCAAAAATAAGGTTGCATTTTATCACATTAGAACAAGCCGACCTGAGATTATTCATTGCCTCCACATCTATTTTGTTGCGGTTCTATTTGAACCTTCAACTTTGGTTGGCGGTGGGTCAAATATGTAATGTGGCCTCTATATTAGAGTGTACGTTAGGGTCTATCCTTTGTAGGATCGTGTTTTCTAAGGATTAGGCATGTTATGGTTAATCTATTGAGATGGATGGAAATGAAGAACTTAGAGAGAGAAAGGTAGAGAGAGAAAGGATAGAATGAGAGAAATGGTTGATTAAGTTGAAATGTGTGTAAACATGAAATGATCAACCCCTCCTAACATGCTAGGAAGGGGTATATATAGCCCACCCTACATGTGGGCTATATGGGCTATATTGGATCACGAGCCCAATATCATTGGAGTGACCGATCCTTTCTAAGTACGTAAAAACGTATTTCCAACAATCTCCCCAAAGGGAGGTCACTCCAAGTTACAATGTCCTAAATAGTCTATAGCTCGTGATCTATGCTAACAATGATGTGACCGAGACTTTCCTTAGAAAAACGTATTTCCAACAATCTCCCCCAAAGGGAGGTCACACCATTTTACAAAATCTTAAACCTAGCATACTATGCTTGAGTCTTCGATCTTGTTCTTGTGAATATGTTGATGAGATCTTTGACTTTGGTCTTGAACATGTGTCCTTGCTTTGACCTTGTGTATTCATCACTTGTGATATTTGCCTCCTCGTGACTTCATGTTCAACATACTTATACTATTATAAATTCTTGAAAGTTTCAGAGTTTGATACAACGGAAGACTTGACTTTTAGACTTTCTTGAATTTGTTGAAGTATTAAGTGCAGAAAGCATAAGCATGTGTTGACGAATTCTTCTGGATTGAACACCGCAATGCCACCTTCTTGTTACGCTGCATAAGACAGTTAGCAACAAAACATATACACGGATGAAATGTCCTTGAACATTTCATTCTAATTCGATAGCATTTTACCGCCGGTCGGTGAAGACCGTTGGACGATATTAAATATCGTACTTGTGGCAGGTAGTTTCAATTAACAACCTCCTTGACAAGATTTCGCGGGTAAACCCGTTCTCTTTATTCGACCGTCCAAAGCTGACTGCGAACATAAAGAGTGAATCATTTGGATAATAATATCCGCATGATTTGAAGCCGTCAATTCATGTTCATGGAACAAGTGAAATTCAATTAAGAACCGCACCATCGTTGCTTTCCAGATGTCACGAGCTTGATTCGTATATAATCTTGCAAGTTACCTACCAAGTGCTGTTTGAGGTTAACACTAGAAGGATTTCCACTCATCACTGTGAACACTAAGGTATCACTCTGAGTGTTCTGGCAAGATCACTAAGATATTGCGTAGAGGCCTGGAACGTGTTTAAATTCATTTAAGAATTAAACCACTGTTGCTTTCTAGTTATCACAAGTTTGATTCATAAAGAATCGTACAAGTCACCTACCATGAGCTTTTTGATATTCGCTCAAGAAGGATTTCCATCTTCATTGTGAATACTTTCGTATTACTCGGATGTTCAGGCAAGATCATAAAGATTTTGCGTAGGACTCTTAAGATCTTTCTTACTTTTCACAGTATGTGAAGAATCAAGGAATTATGAAAGTGTGTCCTAATGAGATATTTGATGATCTCAAATGGCTCTAGACTCAATCGTGCATTTTGGATTTTAGTGATCGGAGGCTGGAGAGGAGTGCCACCATTTCAATACCAATTTATTCGGAGTGAATAAATCAATAGATAATGCGTTGTCTCCCTGTGATTAAAACAAATATCTTTTAAGAGATATCTGAGTTAGCTGGGATGGGTTGTGCATTGCATCACTGGGTCCATGATGTCTATCTTCAATATCGAGAATCATTGAAAGAATGATCTCAATAGCATATGTATTGACCCGGTTTCTGCCTAAGGTTGTAAGGAGGGCTTCTTTCTTTACACCCTTTATCTTTACAATTCTTTTTCATTCTTCAACCCCTTCAATGCTTACCAATACGTCATAACTAACACCTTGTTGTGATTGTTCCAGTGCTAACTTAAGTACTTGGTCGGCATTTAGCTACGTTCACAATCTTTCTTCATATTTCCTGAGGACTACTATTTCTAGCTATGGAATGTCCTTGGGAAGATTCCTCCGGTTCTAGAAGAATCATTGGACTTTAACCTATCCTACCATCCTTATGTCACCACAATCTTCACCGTCGTGAATAGAGATGTTTTGGGTAAGTGTATTTCACCATGAGATCCATTTTGAAGTGCAAATCCATTTTGCTCCCCCTTAACATATGCCACGATATCTGAAAACATTTCGCACATGTCGAGATGAGCTATCACGTTAAGTTAAACCATTTGTGATTAATCATTTCCCATATTAAATCACATTTTCTCCCCCATATTAAAAATATTAACCTAATCGATGTTTTTAATATCAATTGATTTAATAGCCTTTTAAGAAAATTTGGGAAGAAAAATGCAAAGCCAATTATCTTCATGAATTACACAAGCTCCCCCTCAAATTAATGAGGGTGTACTTGAAACGTAAATTAAATACCTTTTAAACACAAGTGTAAGGTATTTATCACGTGCAAAGATCATATATGATAATGTATTCACAAGATTAGCGATTTATGAGGTTGGACCTGAATGATGGAGAACATCATATGAAAGAAGCACATGGTTCTTGTTCACGAATGTTGGTCGCCTCATCATGTCTGAAGTTATCTCTTTACTCCATGTGTACGATTGATATCGTTGTCTTGACACCAATATGTGAACTTGGCACCCTCGGCATCAAGGATTCTGAATGCTGGACAATTGCTCCCCCTCAATTTTTGACCCGTGTTCTATTGAAAGAGTTGTAGTCACCGTTTGAGTAGTCGCATCGTCGAGTATGTAGATATCAATTGTAAATTGCTACGGTTGGTGGAGATGATAACTTCATAAAAACAAGATTCCTATTGTTTTAACAATTAAATGCACTGACACGTACATAAATTCGTGTTAGATTGTGTTATTACGTAAACACAATCCCTTACATGGTTATAAAGTAAACCATGCCCGAGAAATTTAATTCCCGTTGTTGAGTCAAAGCTTTCCGGTGAAATGCTTGACTTTAATAAGAAAAGCGGGTTACTATCTGAAATAATAATAAGCCATTTGAGCATGTTTTAAAACATTTGAACTTCTGTTGGAACTTTATTTACAACCCCGTGTCATTATTGAATGACATTTCTAGTATCGTAAATATTATCGATTCCAGAAGACATGCTCTTTTTATCAAAACATTTTGAACACACAATTTTGAAAGATTTAGAAAAACCTTTTGAGAAATTTCAAAAAATTATGTTCATTGTTTTGAAAACCAATTACTTGAGCTTAAGATATTGAATATCTTACAAAACGAGCTCAAGTCCGAGAAGTTGTAAACTTCTCGTTGTTAAGGATAAGTTTATCATCGGCGATAAACTTTCCTTTTAACTGAAGAACGAGTCCTAAGTTGACATTTACTTAGAAGTCGTTTTCATGAGCTTGAAAAACTTTGAATGTTTTAACGTAAAGCTCATGACCGAGAAAGATGAATTTCTCGTTAAGAAGGAAAGTTCTCTTATTTAAAAGATACACTTTACTTTATGAGCTTAAAACTTGGAATGTTTTAAGACAAGCTCATGACCGAGAAAATTTAATTTCCCGTTACGAGGATAAGCTATCTTTAAAGATAAGCTATCCTAAATATGAAGTCCGAGTTACAGTATGATATTTAACTGTAACTCATTGTGCATGAGCTTAAAAACTTCGAATGTTTTTATTATTAGCTCATGCCCGAGAAAAATTAATTTCTCGTTGTAAGGATAAGTTTATCATCAGCGATAAACTTTCCTTTTAATTGAAGAACGAGTTCTAAGTTGACATTTACTTAGAAGTCGTTTTCATGAGCTTGAAAAACTTTGAATGTTTTAACGTAAAGCTCATGACCGAGAAAGATGAATTTCTCGTTAAGAAGAAAAGTTCTCTTATTTAAAAGATACACTTTTCTTTATGAGCTTAAAACTTGGAATGTTTTAATACAAGCTCATGACCGAGAAAAATTAATTTCTCGTTACAAGGATAAGCTATCTTTAAAGATAAGCTTTCCTAAAATTGAAGTCCGAGTTGCAGTCTGATATTTTAACTGTAAGTCATTGTGCATGAGCTTAAAAAACTTCGAATATTTTTAATATTAGCTCATGCCCGAGAAAAATTAATTTCTCGTTGTAAGGATAAGTTTATCATCGGCGATAAACTTTCCTTTCTTTGAAGTCCGGGGCATAATCTGAAATGTGATTATACGCCATTTACACGAGCTTAAAACTTTTGAATAGTTTGAATGTAAGCTCGTGTCCGAGAAAATTTAATTTCTCGTTAATGAGGATAAGTTTATCATCGGCGATAAACTTTCCTTTATTTGAGGATCGGGTCATTGTCTGACATTTAACAATGAACCATATACACGAGCTTAAAACTTTTGAATAGTTTTAAATTTAGCTCGTGTCCAAGAAAACTTAATTTCTCGTTAAGAGGGTAAGTTATCGTTTCGTAGATAAACTTCCCTTTCTCTGAAGTCCGGGTCATCGTCTGTCATTTAACGAGGAGCCATGTACACAAGCTTAAAACCTTTGAATAGTTTAAATGTAAGCTCGTGTCCGAGAAAATTTAATTTCTCGTTTTGAGGGTAAGTTATCGTTGACGAGATAAACTTCCCTTTCTTTGAAGTTCGGGTCACAGACTGTAATATGACTGTGAGCCATTGTGCATGAGTGATGTAGTGGAGATATGTATATGTGATAATTTGAGATACGTTATAGGGTAAATTAGAAAATTACCTTTAGGAAAAAGTAATAGACTAATATTACCAATGACGAATTCAATTAAACACGTTGGTGACTCAAGTTCGTTGTACACGAAGATCTTATGAATTTGAGACGTTTTGCTTTGATTTGGACAATCGATTTGAATTGGTTTTCGGTTTTTAAACTACAATTAAAATCTACCAATTTTAAGCTATTTAGTTTTAACCTAAAGTGCATGAATCGTAACCCCGCTAAATTTAAATCTAAAACAATTACTTACTTAAAAATTAACACAATTTAAAATTTAATCTATTTAAAAATCTATGAAATAAATCTATTTAATAACTTTTAATCTATTTAAAAATCTAATTAAGCTTTTTAAAACTAATTTACTTTATTAAAAATTACTTTAAAACAAATCTATTTAAAATCTATTTTTATTTAAATCTAATGTTATAAAAATCTAATTAATTAAAATTAAACTAATTAAACTATTTAAATTTAATAAAAACATTTTTTATTTTTTTTATATTTATTTATTTTTTTATTTATTTTAGAAAGAATATTTTATTGAAAAACTGATTAATTTTTGAAATCTTAAAATTACTTTAATAACAAAAACTAATACAACTTTATCTAAATTAAATAAAACGTATCTAAGGTAAAAAAACTGCAAAGTTAATAATACTATATTAATGACATGTAGGAAAATTAAATCAAAAGAGCTTTGAGCTCAGTTGGGTAACACGCTGACCCTTTACCCTTGAGGTCAAGGGTTCGAGCCCCACAAGGGACTCAAATTTTTTGGATTATTTCTTTTTGACAGTTGAAGAAAAAGAGTCTCAGCAAAGACTTTTGGAAAGCTTATTAGCTTTAAGCTGCTAGGTAACAACTATTGGGCTTATTAGATAAGTAACTCTGATAAGCTAAAACTTGAACAATAACAGAGCTCGAAAACTCAAATCATCTGATCATTTAAAAATCAGTGCCATCAAGATATCAGCAATTCATTTATACGAACAAACAAGCTAAAACTTAGCTGAATAATACTGAGGCTAAAATACAACTTATGCAGCAAAATACTCAAACAAATAGCATTAAAACACCAAAACTTAATCTAAAACCATTTAATCTGATAACAGTTAAATTAATCAAAAATTTAAAAACAAATAACAGTTCGACCTTAACCCGCAACCCTCAATAGCAATTACTCATAACATTCTAAAACTTGAATAGAAATCCTATGAACCAGTCACACAAACAGAAACAAGATCCACATCTAATCATACATAGAGACTAAGCAGACTCATCCTTGCAAAAATTTGCAAACTAATCAACTATCAATTCCAAACTACTAACACCAGATAAAATAAGACCTACAATCACAAACTTAAATATTCGAACAAGTTACTCGACAATTGGCAAATCAGTTAACACCACTGGCTGTTACTCAAATATAATAGATAAAACTCAACCTAGCATAATAAGACTCAATAGCAGACTACGACTAAGGTGCACCATAATCAGATAACAAAAACTACAAATTCTAACATATTAATTCAGATTGACATCAATCAAATTTCAGTTTTATAATCACGTAATAAAGAACAGACAAGATTCATTCAATATCAAAATCTAACTAAACAAGCTTATTCAGTCAATTAACAAGCATATTTATTTATTAATGTAAACGTAAAGAGAAAAGAAATGTGAACCTATTGAAGATTTCCTTTGAGCAGTAGGATTGCGCTGAGCAACCTAATGAACCGGAGTTGAAACCACCATCATCCACCATTTATTTTTAAACCGAACCACCATTAACCATCTCCTTTATCGAAAATCTTCACTGTTTGTGAATACTTTCCAGTAGGGAAAGTATTTTATCCTATTTTTACTTCTAATATTAAATCTAAACTATTAATTAGTTTAAATTTAACATCTCAAACATTATTTTGTGAAACAGTAAATAAAAATTAATACGCATATCAATTTAATCAATAAAAATAAATCACGAATGAAAGTAAAATGACTGAATCTTTCATTAATTTCCAGAAAAATAATACAAAACTCGATAAAAGAAATACAAGATTAATCCCTAAAACTATTTCAACAGAATAACTTTAAAGTAAAGAAAGGATGATTTTACAAGATTATTTGGGGGGTTTTTATAGCCTTCCCAAGGGCTTGCTGAGAGGAATATCTGAATCTTTGAAGCATATTCTTTACGATTTTCAGCCCTTGATCTTCTCTTTCTCTCTCTTTGATTGATCGGATGGTGGATATAACACGCACTAGCACACGGATTGCCAACGTGGCATCCGTGTGTGCTAGTTGTGATTCTTTTAAGCCCTGTGATTGGTTGATTGGATAAATGAGATGTTCAACCCAATCATTCGTTGCCACGTAGCCTCTTCGTTCTTCACATTCTCTTCCTTAAACCAAGAGGGTTTTATTCCCCTTCACGTGAATTACACGTGAGCATAAAAAGCCCTAAATAATAAGGACTTTTACCCATCTAGGGGTTGGGTACAGTAAGATTTTTGTCTGGTTTATTTTTTTTGGGGAAGATGGAGGAAATGGGGAAGAAGGTGAAAACATAGAAAGTAACGTTATTTATTTAATGGTGAGTGGAAAAATGTGAAATGGGTGTATCGGTTTATTTAATGGAAGAAAACGTGTATAAAAAAATGAGTGGGTGAGGTGAAAATGGGGTAGGTTTATTTATTTGTTTATTGTGTGTGTGACGTGTGAAGACAAGAGAAAACGAATGGATGTGTAAGTTGTCACGTTTTCTTATTTATTGTTTGGCTGAAAATAATCAAACCCTAGAGCCCATTTCATTCGTTTCTATCCCATTGTGGGCTTTTAATTTGGGCTTAGCTTTATTAATTCTATCCATATATCAAATCAAATGGTGTTGGGCCTTTTGGGCTTTCAAACACCTCTTATTATTCACTTAACTTTTAAATGGGCTTTTGAGCCCATTTACCCCATTGTGGGACCCACTTGGCCCATTAGCTCAATAAATGATGAAATCCGCTAAAGTTGAGCTCGATTTTGGCTTCTTTGATATTTTTCTTCATTCTCGTGTCGATTTTTGTCGGTTTTCGTGAACTTGGTACCTACACACACTCAAACAAGAAATACACATATACAAGGCATATTTGATACATTTCATGCATAATTTCATTGTTTAAAGATACAAATGATACGAGTATTTAAGCTCATATCAAACTCCCCCATGCTAAGCAATTGCCGTGCCCTCGCGCAATGATAAAATAAAACTATAACTACACCATTATTCAACTTTTGACATTTTATTTTGCAAAGACATAATGTATTGCTTTCATTATTGAAAAATAACTTTAAGGATCATAAAAGCTCAAATAGATTCATCGTCCTCGACTTTTCACTTTTCCATGCCAAGTGCAAAAACAAGATCATTGTTATTATAAGTTGGTAGACTAACACGAACTCATGAGGGCCAATTATTCACTTAGACTCCCTTATTCCTAGGTGTATCTCTTATATTTTATTGTTGTCTTGAATGATCACGAGGATGCATTGTTGACTTATTTCGATAATTTATTAGGCCGAAAATAAAGTGAACGATTTAATCAATATTTAGCTAAAGGACAAAATCTTTTAAAACTGCTTCTCGGGACCTCATAAAGTTCATATCTTGGCATAACTTGCTTCGCGATTTGAGACCTTTCTCGGACCGATATTTGGCAGCGACTTTATACTTCCAACCTTGAGAGACGTTCATGAAATAATGGTCTTCTCTTCATATAGAAATTTCTTCACTTGAAGTTTTGAGAGATTCATACTTGGACCACGGCTTCTTCATTTTTCTCCAATCTTTATTTGGGATTTTGATATACAACGATCCGCCTCCTTTTTGGACTTGGCTTCATTTATCCTCATACCTTGTTATGGTCTTTTTGGATAGACTTCTCCATGACTTTTGGGGAGTATTTGCTTTTCTTCGTGTGTCTCGATCCTTCATATTGATTTTCGATAAATGATTCTTCACATCACTTGAGATCTTTAGCAATAAAACATAGCCCTCATGTCTTGTTAGGACCTTTTTAGACTCGCCAATCTTCGCATCCCGCTTCAATAAGTTATGCCTTGGCTATGAACTCTAATCCATACCGAGCTACTTTTAAACGATCTTGGGCTAGAAGCTAAGTAACTTTTCAAATCGTTCAACCTTATTTATTGTAGATAAATTTATTAGCAAGCGATGGGAGAATAGGCTCATAATTAACTCACATAAATTCCCGAAAGAATACCAAACTTATAATTGGCTCTATCATCTCTTGTTCTCCATATTGTAAAATTTCAAGAATGTGAAATCAATGGATACTTAGCCTATTAAATCAAAGTTTTGGGTTTTCAAGTCATCTATAGAATCTTGCATCTTCTTATACTCTTTCAAGTTTTAGAATTTGCGTTTTAAAGTTCCCTTGATAGACGACTTTCTAGGATCAATTATAGGAGCTTGCGAAAAGTTCTTGTTCTTAACTCGTATGAATTAAGACTTTCGCGTTTTAAAGCTCCCTACATAATAGCCTAGCAAAACTTAATTTAAATACGTTAAGGAAAAGCTAAGGTTAAAAACCGAGTCGAGTCAAAAACTATTCTTATTTTCACCAACGGAAAGCCTACATTCGTGTCAAAAGCACTTATTTTAGTTATTAAAACTTAAAAATAACACTAAAAATTTAAAATTTTATTGAAAAATGAGAAAAACAACGTTTGGACACGACAAAAGCAATTGCAAGCGATTATATCGATTGACTCCCCATGCTAAAACCAAACATTGTCCTCAATGTTTCTTAGCTCAAGAGTAACACCCCCTTGCTAAAACACGAAGAGTCTAATGCAAAATCCTAGCATGGAAAGAGCACACAAATCTATAAGCCGTTTATTAATTATGCCTCAAGATAAAATGTTAGTCGATAAAAATCAAGGGTAAAGAAAGTGTGCCCCTTTTTGGCATTCAAAGAATGGAAGATCAAGTGGACCGGCAAAAACCGAACACGAGAGTCTTCAATGATTAGGGTCATACCTAAGATCACAACACAACAAAACACGAGCACGAGCTTGAAAGATCAAGCCTTATTAGTGTTAGAAAATAGAAAGAAGGTAGAATGTATGGGACTCCCCCATAAGGCACCTCGTTTTTGTTCACCGAGTCATGAGCTCGACTCGAACCCCGCATTCATTGGTCATTAGGGAAAGTTTGAAGATCCGGGACAACCTCCGTAGGTATGTCCCCTCCAAAGTAATGTTTCACACGATGACCATTCACCTTAAAGTTAGGCCCGTCTTTTTGAGCTAGCTCAACGGTGCCATAAGGGAAAACTTGTGCAATGGTGAATGGTCCGGACCAACGGGATTTAAGCTTGCCCGAGAAAATCTTAAGTCTAGAGTTGAATAAGAGGACTTGATCACCAACATTGAAAATGCGGTTTTTGATCTTAGAGTCATGAATCCTCTTAGTCTTCTCTTTGTAGATAAAAGAATTTTCATAAGCTTGATCCCTTAATTCACTTAGTTCATTCAAGTGAACCTTGCGATGATCACCCGCGGTCCTCAAATCAAAGTTACAATGCTTAAGAGCCCAATATGCCTTATGTTCGAGTTCATTTGGCAAGTGGCATGCTTTTCCGTAGACCAACCTAAATGGTGTACAACCAATTGGCGTCTTGTAAGACGTACGGAAAGCCCACAATGCATCGTCCAATTTATCCGACCATGAAGTGCGATTCTCTCCAATAGAACGCTCCAAAATCCTTTTAAGAGCACGGTTTGAAACCTCCACTTGACCAATCGTTTGAGGGTGATAAGCCGTAGAAAGTCGATGAGTGACACCATATTTCTTTAGAACTTTTTCAAATTGTTCATTACAAAAATGGGTCCCACGATCACTTATAATAGCCCGCGGAGTTCCAAACCTAGCAAAGAGTTGTTTCAAAAAGTTCACTACAACTCGAGCATCATTCGTGGGCAAAGCCTTAGCTTCGACCCATTTAGACAAATAGTCCACGGCTACGAGAATGTATTTATTTCCTTTCGAAGAAGGAAACGGCCCCATAAAATCGATCCCCCACATGTCAAAGATTTCACAAACTTGGATAATGTTTTGAGGCATTTCATCCCTTTGTGAGTTCTTTACTTGACGTTGACAAGCATCACAAGTCTTGATCAAGTCTTGGGAATCAAGATATATGGAAGGCCAAAAGAAGCTGGCATCAAAGACTTTCTTCGTGGTGGCGTTAGCACCATGATGTCCCCCGGTGGGTCCCTCATGACAAGATTTAAGGATATCTTGAGCTTCTTTGGGAAACACGCACCTACGAATCACTTGATCCGCGCACACACGAAACAAATAGGGGTCGTCCCAAAAGTAATAGGAGATATCCTTGAAAAACTTTCGTTTTTGTTGGGACGACATACCCTTGATCACAAACTTCCCAGCATGGTAATTTGCGATATCCGCAAACCATGGGGTACTATCATCACTACGAAAAGCAATCATACCAAGCGTCTCGAGAGGAAATGTTTCATTGATTTCCTTGTTCTCTCGATCGCTTTGGTGAGGATTCTCAAGTCGAGATAAATGATCGGCCGCGAGATTCTCGGCTCCTTTTTGTCTAGAATTTTGACATTAAATTCTTAAAGGAGGAGAATCCACCGGAGCAACCTCGGCTTAGCATCTTGTTTATTAAGAAGATATTTGATAGCCGAGTGGTCCGTATACACTATGGTTTGAGACAAGACGAGATATGGTCTAAACTTTTCAAAAGCATACACAACGGCAAGTAACTCCTTTTCTGTTGTAGTGTACTTTGTTTGAGCATCCGTCATAGTCTTACTTGCATAATGTATAGGCAAGAAGTGTTTTAACTTACGTTGCCCCAAAACCGCACCTACCGCGTAATCACTAGCATCACACATAATTTCAAAAGGTAGATCCCAATCCGGGGCAACCAAGATTGGAGATTCGGTTAACTTTCTTTTAAGCATCTCAAAGGCTTGAATACACTCATCCGAAAAGATGAAAGGAGTCTCTTTTTCCAAAAGATGGGTCATAGGCCGAGCTATCTTAGAGAAGTCTTGTATAAAACGACGATAGAAGCCGGCATGGCCGAGAAAACTCCTTACTCCCTTAACGGTGGTGGGTGGAGGCAATTTGGCAATCACGTCGATTTTAGCCCTATCAACCTCAATACCGGCCTTAAAGATCTTATGTCCTAACACAATTCCCTCTTTGCACATGAAGTGACATTTTTCATAATTAAGCACAAGATTAGTTTCCTCACAACGTTGCAACATTATTTCAAGGTTAGAGAGACATGAAGTGAAAGATTCCCCAAAAACCGAAAAGTCATCCATGAAGACTTCCATGGTTTTCTCGATCATATCATGGAAAATGGCCATCATGCACCTTTGGAACGTCCCCGGAGCATTGCATAGTCCAAAAGGCATGCGACGATAGGCAAATGTTCCGTAAGGACAAGTGAATGTGGTCTTTTCTTGATCACGAGGGTCAATGGGGATTTGGAAATAGCCGGAAAATCCATCCAAAAAGCAATAGAATTCATTCCCTGCTAGTCTCTCTAACATTTGATCCATAAAAGGTAATGGAAAATGATCCTTCCTAGTGGCATCATTAAGTTTCCTATAGTCAATACAAACATGCCAACCGGTCACAAGTCTAGTAGGAATCAATTCATTATCCTCATTAGTAACAACCGTCATTCCTCCTTTCTTTGGAACACAATGCACGGGGCTAACCCATGGACTATCCGAGATAGGGTAGATCATTCCGGCGTCTAGAAGTTTAGTGACTTCCTTTTTGATCACCTCATGAATCTTTGGATTGACCCTTCTTTGATTTTGGATAACGGGTTTATAATCATCCTCCATTAGAATTTTATGAGTATAAAATTTGGGATCTATACCCTTAATGTCGGAGATTTTCCATGCAATGGCCCGTTTATGTTTCTTAAGCACTTTGATAAGTTCATCCTTTTCGTTTTCCTTTAATCCCTTAGCAATAATCACCGGTAACTAATCCGATCCCTCAAGAAAAGCATACTCCAAATGAGTGGGTAATTCCTTAAGTTCTAATTCGGGTGCTTCCTCAATAGATGTTTTCACTTTAGTCTCATTTTCATTCACAACTTTTAGATCCATAGGTGGTGATTCAAAAGGATCCATATTCAACAATTTTTCAATCAACGCAATATCTCCCTCGGGATCAAAATTCTCACTATCAAACTCACTAGGATCAAATGGTGTGCTAAGGTAATCATCAATTTCCTTTTCGATTTTTGAATAACCATTATTCTCAAGCTCTTCAAGAACGAAGTCACCTCCCTCAAATGGAGTGAGTGAAGGCTTAGCCGAAGAGATAATAGGATTCGAAGAAGTGGGATTGCCACTTTTAGAAGAAGCCGAGAATCCAAGCACTTCTTGAGAATATTCTTCACAAGTAACATCAATCACATCAATTTGATTAATTGATTCCTCGTAATAATTGGAAGAAAATTTAGAGATATGACCAATATCAAACGTGATATGTTATTCATCAACTCTTAAAGTCAATTTCCCCGCTTTCATGTCAACTAAAGCACTAGCCGTCATCAAAAACGGTCTTCCCAAAATTAATGGTACATGAGAATCTTCGGGATAATCGCAAACAACAAAGTCCGTTGGAAAGACGAGTTTCCCTACTTTGACAAACACGTCCTCAGCTATTCCTTTTGGTAAGGCGATCGATCGATCCACTAGCTCGAGAGTCATCTTAGTAGGTGTAAGCTCGGGAAGTGATAACCATTTCTATACGGAAAGAGGCATCAAATTAATGCTAGCACCAAGATCGGCTAAAGCTAAGCATTCTTCCATATTAGGGAAATCACATGGTATCACAAACTTGCCCGGGTCTCCAAGCTTTTTGGGAAGCTTTTGTGTAAGAACCGCAGAACAATTAGCATCTAAAGATGTAGACACTTCAACCAATTTCCCTTTATCATTCATCAATCTCTTAATAGTCGAAGCAAACTTAGGCATGTAAAGCAATGCATCCGCGAAACTAACATTAATATAAAGATTCTTAAACATCTCTAAAAAAGTAGTCATTTGAGCATTGGACTTTTCGCGGAGCTTCTCTTGGTTAAGTCTCGAAGGGTAGGGTAGTGTGGGTTTAGTCTTCGGAAGCTCGGGTTCCGGAATAGGCAATTGGTCTACCTTTGGTGGAATAGGAATTTCCTTTTCTTTAACCACCTCGGCTTCTTGCTCCACTTCCCTCACCGGAGAGGTACTCACATGTGGAAGCAAAGTTCCGTCTATAGCTTTCCCACTACGTGTGGTTATAGATTTCATCTCACCCTTCGGGTTTGGAATGGTGTTACTAGGTAAGCCACCCGAAGACGAGGAAGGTTGACTCATAAAAGATTCAAACATCGAAAGTAATTTGTTTTGACTTTGCTCCATACTTTGTTTCATACGATTTTTGTTTTGCTATAGCCTTTGTTGATTAAGCTCAATCTTATTGTTTTGCCCTTTAATCGTATTTTGAAAATCGAGTTTCAAAGTATTAATTTGCCCTTGAATGTTATTTTGAAAAGCTTTCATATTTGCCTCATTTGACTTGATATAGCTTGACAACTCATTTTGATTATTCCCTTGAAAACATTGATTGTTTTGATTAGCATTAAACCCATTTCCTTGATTGAAATTCCCTTGGTTACCACGGTTAAATTTATTCCCATTGTTTCCATTGTTGTACCTATTTTGAACCGGTGGAAAACACGGTGGAGCAACATGATTTTGACGAGGAACTTGACCGTTGGAGCCATAAGTTCCCGTCGCGGCAAAAGCACTAGCTTGATCAAACCCCGTGTTTAAACAAGCATAATTAGGATGTGCTCCACCACATGATACACAAACATTCTCAACCATATTAATCGATCCATGAGGATTCTTCCTAAACTCATTCAAAAGCGTGTCAATCTTAGAGTCCAATCTAGCAATCTCGATATTAGATGAATTCACATTGGAAACAACCGGTGTGTTTCGTGAATATTGTGCTCTAGACTTATCCTCAGTTATCCTCCACGCGTCTCTCGGAGTTTTTCTTAAAAGATTACCACCCGCGGCGGCATTTAAAGAATCTTGTTCAATCATATTTAGCCCATTATAGAAAGTATTAATTTGATGCAATTCTGAGAAACCGTGGTGTGGACATTGTCTCAACAAATCTTTAAATCTTTCCCATGCAACCCCAAACGATTCATGCACTTTTTGTTCAAATCTAGTGATCTCGTTCTTAAAGTGTGTTGTCTTAGATGGTGGAAAGAAATAATTCATAAACTTAGACACTAAATCATCCCATGTTAAGATCGAACCCGGTGGTTCTTTCTCATACCAAAGCTTAGCATTACCCTCGAGCGAGTACGGAAAAAGCATGAGCTTAATCACGTCATTCGGCACATCTCTAAACTTGAGAGTCGAGGTAATTCGATTAAAACTCCGAATGTGAGAATGCGGGCTATCGGTCTCATTGCCACGAAATTGGTCGGCACGAATGAGCGATAGAAGACCCGTCTTAATCTCAAAATGATCCGCCAAGATAGCCGGCACAACGATTGCTTCCCCATACCCTTCGGTGGGTGCACGGAGCAATTCCTCCATTGTTCGGTTATCGGCCATCTCTACAACAATAGGTGGAAGCTCGGGTTCCACTATTCGTTGTTGACGATTTCTATTTCTACGAGGAATATTTTCAAGCCTATTAAAATCAATCACAAGACGAGAAGAACGTAATTGCATACACTACAAAGACGAGAATTTAGAGGATTGAAGAAAATAAATTAGACAAGAAGAAGATTATTTTTGGTATTTATTTGGTATTTATTTGGTATTGCTCAATCAATAATGATCGATAAAAAACAAGGAATAAGGATAACTACTATGGAAGTAAATTACCCTCGGTCGACTTTGAAACGATAGGTGAAAACCTAAACGTCTCGAGGTTCAATAAGTAAACAACAAAAATAAGATTTATTACTACTTGAGTCGGCAAACCAATAATAGGTTGTCCCTCTCAATATACGCACAAGCAAGCGGGGAAACAAGGTAGCACAAAGCACTTAAAAACCTTTTTCCTTAGACGGCCTTTTATAGCACGTCGCCTTATACCCACCTTATAGTTTGTATAAATCGAGTTCAAACTTCTTATTAGTATTTATCTATTTTGCCTTTTATTTTTTTGTTTTGGATTCGACTACAATAGCTAGGTGATGAAATCCCAACTAAGGCTTATTTGAAAAGTATGTAAAATTATTGTGCTACGTAATACAATATATTATTCACAAAAAACGAGAAAAACGATACATACTATATAATAGAAAAATAACAAAACTTTCCGAGGACGGAAAGGGTCTTCAAATCAACGATCAACAAATGTCCACAAAAGCGGATCGTACACAAGATCCCCGGCAGCGGCGCCAAAATTTTTGATGTAGTGGAGATATGTATATGTGATAATTTGAGATACGTTATAGGGTAAATTAGAAAATTACCTTTAGGAAAAAGTAATAGACTAATATTACCAATGACGAATTCAATTAAACACGTTGGTGACTCAAGTTCGTTGTACACGAAGATCTTATGAATTTAAGACGTTTTGCTTTGATTTGGACAATCGATTTGAATTGGTTTTCGGTTTTTAAACTACAATTAAAATCTACCAATTTTAAGCTATTTAGTTTTAACCTAAAGTGCATGAATCGTAACCCCGCTAAATTTAAATCTAAAACAATTACTTACTTAAAAATTAACACTATTTAAAATTTAATCTATTTAAAAATCTATGAAATAAATCTATTTAATAACTTTTAATCTATTTAAAAATCTAATTAAGCTTTTTAAAATTAATTTACTTTATTAAAAATTACTTTAAAACAAATCTATTTAAAATATATTTTTATTTAAATCTAATGTTATAAAAATCTAATTAATTAAAATTAAACTAATTAAACTATTTAAATTTAATAAAAACATTTTTTGCTTTTTTTATATTTATTTATTTTATTTATTTATTTTAGAAAGAATATTTTATTGAAAAACTGATTAATTTTTGAAATCTTAAAATTACTTTAATAACAAAAACTAATACAACTTTATCTAAATTAAATAAAACGTATTTAAGGTAAAAAAAACTGCAAAGTTAATAATACTATATTAATGACATGTAGGAAAATTAAATCAAAAGAGCTTTGAGCTCAGTTGGGTAACACGCTGACCCTTTACCCTTGAGGTCAAGGGTTCGAGCCCCACAAGGGACTCAAATTTTTTGGATTATTTCTTTTTGACAGTTGAAGAAAAAGAGTCTCAGGAAAGACATTTGGAAAGCTTATTAGCTTTAAGCTGCTAGGTAACAGCTATTGGGCTTATCAGATAAGTAACTCTGATAAGCTAAAACTTGAACAATAACAGAGCTCGAAAAATCAAATCATCTGATCATTTAAAAATCAGTGCCATCAAGATATGAGCAATTCATTTATACGAACAAACAAGCTAAAACTTAGCTGAATAATACTGAGGCTAAAATACAACTTATGCAGCAAAATACTCAAACAAATAGCATTAAAACACCAAAACTTAATCTATAACCATTTAATCTAATAACAGTTAAATTAATCGAAAATTTAAAAACAAATAATAGTTCGACCTTAACCCGCAACCCTCAATAGCAATTACTCATAACATTCCAAAACTTGAATAGAAATCCCATGAACCCGTCACACAAACAGAAACAAGATCCACATCTAATCATACATAGAGACTAAGCAAACTCATTCTTGCAAAAATTTGCAAACTAATCAACTATCAATTCCAAACTACTAACACCAGATAAAATAAGACCTACGATCACAAACTTAAATATTCGAACATAATAATAGATAAAACTCAACCTAGCATAATAAGACTCAATAGCAGACTACGACTAAGGTGCACCAAATCAGATAACAAAAACTACAAATTCTAACATATTAATTCAGATTGACATCAATCAAATTTCAGTTTTATAATCACGTAATAAAGAACAGACAAGATTCATTCAATATCAAAATCTAACTAAACAAGCTTATTCAGTCAATTAACAAGCATATTTATTTATTAATGTAAACGTAAAGAGAAAAGAAAGGTAAACCTATTGAAGATTTCCTTTGAGCAGTAGGATTGCGCTGAGCAACCTAATGAACCGGAGTTGAAACCACAATCATCCACCATTTATTTTTAAACCGAACCACCATTAACCATCTCCTTTATCGAAAATCTTCACTGTTTGTGAATACTTCCAGTAGGGAAAGTATTTTATCCTATTTTTACTTCTAATATTAAATCTAAACTATTAATTAGTTTAAATTTAACATCTCAAACATTATTTTGTGAAACAGTAAATAAAAATTAATACGCATATCAATTTAATCAATAAAAATAAATCACGAATTAAAGTAAAATGACTGAATCTTTCATTAATTTCCAGAAAAATAATACAAAACTTGATAAAAGAAATACAAGATTAATCCCTAAAACTATTTCAACAGAATAACTTTAAAGTAAAGAAAGGATGATTTTACAAGATTATTTGGGGGGTTTTTATAGCCTTCCCAAGGGCTTGCTGAGAGGAATATCCGAATCTTTGAAGCATATTCTTTACGATTTTCAGCCCTTGATCTTCTCTTTCTCTCTCTTTGATTGATCGGATGGTGGATATAACACGCACTAGCACACGGATTGCCAACGTGGCATCCGTGTGTGCTAGTTGTGCTTCTTTTAAGCCTTGTGATTGGTTGATTGGATAAATGGGCTATTCAACCCAATCATTCGTTGCCACGTAGCCTCTTCGTTCTTCATATTCTCTTCCTTAAACCAAGGGGGTTTTATTCCCCTTCACGTGAGTTACACGTGAGCATAAAAAGCCCTAAATAATAATGACTTTTACCCATCTAGGGTTTGGGTACAGTAAGATTTTTGTCTGGTTTATTTTTTTGGGGAAGATGGAGGAAATGGGGAAGAAGGTGAAAACATAGAAAGTAACGTTATTTATTTAATGGTGAGTGGAAAAATGTGAAATGG
This sequence comes from Glebionis coronaria, assembly GCA_025667525.1. NCBI lineage: Eukaryota > Viridiplantae > Streptophyta > Magnoliopsida > Asterales > Asteraceae > Glebionis > Glebionis coronaria. The sequence goes on from CM046879.1 coordinate 162,355,808, forward strand.
GTGTATCAGTTTATTTAATGGAAGAAAAAATGTATAAAAAAATGAGTGGGTGAGGTGAAAATGGGGTAGGTTTATTTATTTATTTATTGTGTGTGTGACGTGTAAAGACAAGAGAAAACGAATGGATGTGTAAGTTGTCACGTTTTCTTATGTATTGTTTGGCTGAAAATAATCAAACCCTAGAGCCCATTTCATTCGTTTCTATCCCATTGTGGGCTTTTAATTTGGGCCTAGCTTTATTAATTCCGTCCATATATCAAATCAAATGGTGTTGGGCCTTTTGGGCTTTCAAACACCTCTTATTATTCACTTAACTCTTAAATGGGCTTTTGAGCCCATTTACCCCATTGTGGGACCCACTTGGCCCATTAGCTCAATAAATGATGAAATCCGCAAAAGTCGAGCTCGATTTTGGCTTCTTTGATCTTTTTCTTCATTCTCGTGTCGATTTTTGTCGGTTTTCGTGAACTTGGTACCTACACACATTCAAACAAGAAATACACATATACAAGGCATATTTGATACATTTCATGCATAATTTCATTGTTTAAAGATACAAATGATATGAGTATTTAAGCTCATATCAATGAGCTTAAAAACTTTGAGTGTTTTTAATTTTAGCTCATGCCCGAGAAAACTTAATTTCTCGTTGTGAGGATAAGTTTATCATCGGCGATAAACTTTCCTTTCTTTGATGAACGAGTTACAGTCTGTGATGCGACTATAAGTCCTTTTCACGAGCTTAAAACCCTTGAATAGTTTTAAATGTAAGCTCGTGTCCGAGAAAATTTAATTTCTCGTTGTAAGGATAAGTTTATCATCGGCGATAAACTTTCCTTTATTTGAAGATCGAGTTACAGACTGTAATGTGACTGTAAGTCCTTTACACGAGCTTAAAACCCTTGAATAGTTTTAAATGTAAGCTCGTGTCCGAGAAAATTTAATTTCTCGTTGTAAGGATAAGTTTATCATCGGCGATAAACTTTCCTTTATTTGAAGATCGAGTTACAGACTGTAATGTGACTGTAAGTCCTGTAGGTAAGCTTAACCATGAATCCCCTGAGACACTTGTTTCTCTGATATCTGCTTCTTCAGCAACCAAACTCTAAGAGTATCCTTAGTTGAACGGTATACAATGATTGGACCGCTTCGTTCTTTTGGAACATCAACTTTGGTACCTGCATTCTCATTAGGAATTTGCATGCTTTGATATGGGTTAGCGATATCTATCTTAGAAGCAAGTGGGGGTTCACAGTTGTCTTTTCTTCTGCCAGAGGAGACCTGAGTGGATGAATCACTTGTCTTAGTTGGCAAACGTTTCCGTTTATAGAAAACCTTAAGTTCAGGCTTAAGTGATGTATCATCCTTTTCAATTTCTTCCCTAGCAGTCTTAGTAGAATTGGAGATTATCCTAGTTAAAGGGCACTCGTTTCCTACAAGGGTGAAAGTTCTACCAGTGGGGCGCCATATTTTACCAATGGGTTTGATTTTGGCAACCCACTAGGATTTAAGTCTAGCACGGGAGTTCACTTCATTAAGTAGTTTCTTGATACAAGAATCATGATTAGCCGTAAAGACACATTTTCTACATGTTTTACAAGTAGCATATTTAATATCCGAGTAAGATCTAGAATTCCTAGATGATTGATTGATGCTCCTAGGATGTGACATGCTACGGTTAGCAGTGTTGGATAAAGTAGAAGGCATCTGACTAGATTTGAAATTCCTATCTCTTACTTGTGTCCTTTGCTTAGCTTCCCTTAGACCAAATGTATGGCGAACGTCATTTGAACTAGTTCGAGATGTATTCTTTGGACTATGTCTAGGGAAATTAGAGGCAATCATGTGATTAGGTCTTGCAAAAGCTGTTTTAGTCACATTGGGCCTAGATAGTGGAGTGACTGTTCTAGAAAGATGAACCATATCAACTTGGGAGGCAAACCACGGTCTCGAGGATTGTGATCGCTCGGATCTAAATGCAGTCGGTTGTCGAATGAACTGATTTGTAGGCGGTTTCCCCAAGATTGATGGTTTTTCAAGCTTAGTGTCCACACTAGTTCCTTTAGTTTTCCTCAAATCGTTTTTCAACGCAGCTATAACAAAGACTTTTTCCTGTACTTGAGCCTTTAAGGTCTCATTCTCTTTGAGCAATGTGTCTTGGGATGCCAACTTAGATTCTAGCAGTTGAATTTGTTTCAAAAGATTATCCTTTTCAGCTTTAGAATCTAAAACTTTTTGATCCAGTTTTCTTTCAAGAACAACGTTTGACTTTTCAGCTTTTCAAAATATGTTTCAAATTTGTCCGTTTTCTTGGAAAATTCTAATTTGGCATCCTCAAGATCTTTTGATTGTTGAGCTACAATCGTTTCGAGCTCTCTAATCTTGGAATCAGAAGCAGTCATAAGACAATTATCATGATGTTTAACATTTTGAACACTTTATCCCCCATTATGACTCACATCAGATGAATCAGAAGTGGTATTTCTATCACTCTTTTCCATCCCATGTTTGTCATAATTAGGTTCAGAATGCTCAATATGCGGTATTTCATCAACATATACATCATAAACAACATTACATTGTACCATGTTCGCAGGTTCTACGTCATAAACGGGTAAGGTGTCATCAAAAGAGATCTCGTGAACATTCCCTGACGTGCCACTGGTATCATGTTGTCCTCCTGATTCCGTGCTCTTGCCATCGTTAGGCGCCAAATTGTCAACCGTATGACCATTCTCCTCTTGCATCTGCATCATAGATTCTTGCACTCCATTATCATACGCTTGCTGAAGTCTGGATCTTTCATAAACGAAGACGAAACCGATGTTATAAATTTCAACAGTGTATCACGGAAGTCTTTAACCTCATTATGTGTGTATTGAAGAAATGACCGACATATCCCTGAATTGTCAGACTTGATGATGTTGAATTGGAGGAAAGGCGTATGTTGTGTCACAAGAGCCTTATAAGCAAGTGCCGATGCAGAGTGATTAAATTCTTCTTTTTGAAGTTGATCAACAAGTTGGTGCAAGTTGAGAAATAGTGAATCGATGAATGTATAATGATTTTGACCAAAGAGTGTCACAAATTCGCTTCCTCCTTGAACCCATGCAATGGTCATAAGATGTGACTGAAGTAGTCGAACTGAAGTGATACCACTTTCTCTAGCTATGTCTTGCATTAGATGCAATTCTCCCTCTTGAAATGTTGAAGTCAACGAATCCATTGAAGTTCGATGAAAAATGATTGTGGATGTGGTTGTTTTCAGAATTTAACAATTCGTGAAGAAACTTAGAAACATAAATTCACGGAATATGACAAAACCAACGAATGATCCGTAACTAACTATTAAAAATCCTCGTTTGATGATATAAAATAATGCTAAAATCCTCAAAGTTTGTCTGAAACCCAAATTATTTAAATCTTGAAGCCAAATCGTTTTAGCTAAAAAATAAAAATAAAAATATAAAAAAAAATAAAAAACAAAAAATTTGGAAACAACAAAAATTTAGACAAAGAAAAAACAAAAAATCTTTGAGCATAAAAAATAATACGTAATATCAAAAATCTTTTTAGCTAAAAATCTTAATACAAATTGTGTGTAATTGCATTGAGTAGTGTGTTCTCAACTTGCACACACGTAAACAATAACATGATTTGGGAAGGTTGCCACGTAGAGCATGGATAACCACAAATCAAACCAAGTAACCCTAAATATCTCACATAAAAACTAAATCACACCAAAGCCCCATCTTGTGACTCTCGAAACATCCGCCCCCCTTTTTTACCTTGTTTATACCGTCTCTTTAATCTCTCCAATCTAAACCCATCTCAATCACAGAACATCAAACTCATCGAGCCTATAACAAATCCCGATAACCAAACATCATTGCTAATCAAAACATACAACACCCAATCAGATATCCAATACACCCAATTCAATTTGACCTACAAAGATTGTTCTCGAGCCGAATCCCATACGAGCAGAGAATGAAGCGGCTACAAGATCATTGTTAAAATGATCTCGGGTAGGTTTTTTATTTTTGATTAAGTTTTTATTTTGGATCGATGAGAGTTTTGAATAAGACTGAGATCTTGAGTGTTGTGTGGTTTTGAGTCGATTTTGTTTGGGTTCTTTGATTGACTGTTGTGAGATCGATGAGAGTGTAGTGTTCAAAATAGGGTGTCGAGTCTTGGTATGGGTCTTGTTTGGTAGTCGAGGGTGTTTGTGATACGGTGTGGGTTTAGTCGAGACGAAAATGAGTTTGGGATTGTGTTTGAGTGGAGTCCAAGGATTTGATTGAGTCGAAAATTGTGAGTCTGTTTGTTTGAGTCGAGTGCTAAGGTGAGACGAGGGTGTTTGAGGCTGTTGGTATGAGTCGAGATTGGGTTTGGTTGTGGGTGTGGTGTTGGAGTTTGGTCGAGATAGGTTCGAGTTTGAGGGAGTCGAGGGAGTCGAGGGAATAGGGTGAGGGATTGTTTGTTGTGTTTGAGTCCAAGGTTTGTGAGGGTGTTCGAGGCTGTCAAGGGTATTGATTCGAGAGGGTATTGAAGTTCTTGTGTGTCGAGTCTGATGCGTGGGTGGAGTGTTTGTGTTCGAGGGTCAGAGTCCTGTTTTTAGTCAAAAATGATTTCAGTCCAAGTGTTGAAAAAACAAACACCCATCGCAATGTTTAATATTTTCCATCGCAATACTCTTTATCGCAATATCTTAAAAACTCACCATCGCAATATGCATAAAAACCATCGCAATATTCAAACCACTTCCGTCGGAATGTAGCGAAATTTTTTTGGCAGAGTTTCGACTCAATGAACCTTAATCCCGTCGCAATCACGATCGCAAAGTGCAATCGCAACCCACGTCGGAATAAGGGTGTCAGAATAGTTTGATCGCAAAGTAGAACCTTATGGTTATTGCGATCAAAGTACAAACCTGGTGACGTTACGATCGGAATACGAAACGGAATAAGGGAACCTTCTATCGGAATATATTCAAAAAAAAATTATGCATGCATCAGAATAACCAAACCAGAATGGATAAAACAAGAAAACCTTGGATAATGAACTTTTTAGAACATACAAAAAAAAAAACTAAAAAAACTGATACTTTTTTGAGAAAATAAAAAATTGATATTTTTCAATAATGGAATCTGAATATGTAAAACATGTGATCCAAAATGTGATTTGGATATAAAAAAATGTGATCCGTGACAAAAAAAAACTTTAGAAGAAAGAAAGAAAAAAAATAAAATTAAACTTTCCCAAAACAATAGATTAAAACGCGCCAATCCGAAGAATCAACCAAGCTCTTGATACCAATTGTAGGATCGTGTTTCTAAGGATTAGGCATGTTATGGTTAATCTATTGAGATGGATGGAAATGAAGAACTTAGAGAGAGAAAGGTAGAGAGAGAAAGGAGAGAATGAGAGAAATGGTTGATTAAGTTGAAATGTGTGTAAACATGAAATGATCAACCCCTCCCAACATGCTAGGAGGGGGTATATATAGCCCACCCTACATGTGAGCTATATTGTAAAACCTGTAAATTTCAGGTTTTGACTATGTCAACATTGTGTACGTCACCTCATGATATCTATATATTTATTCTATCACCTTTGCATGAAATCCTTTGAACAATCATATGCATCACATGAGCATACATCATTCTAATCATCTGAACAGGGAAACAACTATATCGCAACTCTTTATTGTGACTATGAGTATTTTAATCATAAAAGCATGACCACATTTTTATGACTACATTTCAATAGCATACTGGACAACAAACAATCTATTGTGAAGGACTTTAAGTCACCTGAACATATGATCCCTTGCATACATCCCATTGATTTTCTAAAAAATCCAACGTCATGATCACAATTAATAAATGACTATATATATATATATATATTTTTAAGTTTGTATATTTTATATATGATTCTCACACTATAATTGACTTTAAACTACGATGACAATTACTTTATACATGAACACTACATTAAATCATTTTATATTTCTTTTTATATACTTTTGACATAATAAAAATCACCTAAGGACCATACTTTCACCAAAGGCCCTAAACGTAACCAAAATTACTTAAACTCAAACGCACTCACATAATATTATAACCCTAACTCATTTAACACTCACCTAGACACGAAAATTAAACACAAGTATACCCTAGACTTTTATTTGCCGTATATATTTATATAAATACTTACCCATAACCTTTTTATACCAAAACTCTTACCTTTTCTTACCAAACATCTAGACTATACACAAATTATAACACATATGTATACACATTACATAAATTTTGTTTTCCTTTGACTAGAAACCATGAAACCGCCGGTTTCACTAACAAACTATGGGGACTTGTACAATTTTTGGCAATTAAGGTTAGTACTAGTTACACTATTTGAGAACCATGTCACACATCTCTTTCTTGTCACCCCTAGACGTGTGAGGAGTATAAGCCACATACCAAAACCTTGTACAACATACCATTTAATGAAAACACTCAAAACTTACCTTTTGTCCCTTTTGAAGCCTTACATGCGACGGCTAAACAAGACTCAACTAGGAGCTTGTACATTTTTGGGCATTAATGAAGTGTCCTTGCTAAGTACCATGGTAAAATTCTCACAATCTCCTTTCCCTCTCTCTTGCCGTGTCCTACCCCAAACCACAATTCACATTTTGCTCTTAGATATTTAGGAACCTAACAACACTCATTCACCCTCACACCATTTATTTTCGGATCAAGAACACTCCCACATAGCACCTTGAGCTAACCAAAATCCTCCAACTCATTTACTACCCATATCTTTGTACTCCAAGCATTGAAGTCTAGCATTCAAGACTCCTAGGACTCGTCTAAAAGCAAACCGACGCCAACACCATTCCATTCGTCACCATTTTGATCACACAAGTAAGTAAGTCTACCTTAGACCTATTTCCATCATTCTTTTACTTTCCATCTCATGACATGCATGTAGAAACTTAGGAAATGAGCCTAGGTTGCCATGCATACGTAAAACGTCCATGAAATGCCATCCATATGACTTATAAGTCACGGCTTATATGGTGGATAAACATTTCATGCCCTAAATCCTTAACCATGTCCTAACATGTTGGACACCTTGCTTAAAAATCCTAGAAATAAACTAGTTATAAGTGAGTACCTTAAAAATGTGTATGTTGTAAAATAAGTCGAGCCATTAAGCATATATAAGCCCATATTGTTATATAAGCCACGTCATTTAAGCTTTAAAATCTATATAAGCTGAAGTTAGTACTAGAAATAAGCTAGCCTTAAAAAACTTAATATAAGCCGAGACTTAGTTGGCTTATTTAAGCTTTTAGAAACCTAAGCCATAATCTCCTAAGCCTAAATAAATAAGCTATGCAAATATAAGCCGAATCTTATAAGCCTTAGAATAAGCCCATGAGCCCTCAAAACATAAGCTTAGGATTAACTAGTAAGAAAATATAAACTTTAGTAAAAAACAATAAGCTTATATAAGCCATAAAAATAAGCCGAAAATATATAAGCTTACACTAAACTAGTTTTGAAATAAAACATAATATAAGCCCACATAATAAAACTAGTAAAGGCCCAATAGTAAGTATTTAACATTTACTAATTTACCTTAAGTTTTTACTAAGCCCAATTAAGCCCATTAACCCCTTTTTACCCCAACCGGACCCTAATGGGCCGTATAGCCCAAAACTAGATTTATATATATACTTTTCGTGCCTAAAATGACAAGTGGTGAAAGTTTGGTCCGAAACTGTAAACTAGTAAAACTGTGTAAACATTTTCGTGACTATTATATAGTCCAAGGGTCGTTTGTGTCATTTTTGAAACTATAGGGTATATTAAAATCCAACCGAGAGCTATAAATAAACTACAAGGACCATTCTTGCCACTTTCGAAACTCATAACAAGCCCTAATCCCACCTTATAAAAATTCCGTGGGATTGGAGGGGGTATTTGGTCATTTCTTCAAAGTTTACCAAGCCATAGGGGGCGTTTTCATAAATTGGAATAACCAACAAGGACTAACGGTGTAAGAAACTTATCGGATGAAAACCTAAAGTTACTTTTCTAAACAATTATATTTATAAAGATTTATCATAGTTTTATTTACTTAAAAGAAGTAATAAAACTTGTCAGTTGTAAAATAAATCATTTTAGTTATTTATAAACTCTACGAAATTGACAAACCCCGTTAACCATTTTCCTTTGAAACTTTAAAACTTAATAAATTGTAATTTATTCCCTTATGATAAATTAAATAAGATGATAGTTACTTATTTAATTTACGACCCTTATTTCCTTAAACAAATTTGTATATTTTTTATATATATTTTTCTTGAACAAAAATATATATATACTTTCATTTTACTATAAGAACAAACACTTAGACCAACGTAACAACTCATAAATTGTGATCATGCATTTTCATATGTACCATTCATCATGCATATTTATTGTTGCATCCACTGAGACATTTAAATTACTTAGGTAATTTCTCCAGTCCGTGACTATACTGTGACATCATCCTCACTACCTCATTATCACTAAGGTGAGTTCATGGCCCCACCTTTACTGTTTTATAACTGGGGGAGAAAACATACAAAAACTATTTATATGCAAGCATGCACAGACAACAACAATTTATTTGCCTACTGTTTGCTCCATTCCCGTGGACTGTATTAGTTAATAGTGTAGCGCGAAATGTATGGATAGATCTATTCGGGTATTGACAACACCCGGCCTGTCGTGATCAGCTGTCACGTATTGCTTAGGCCGAGCAGCAGGTTTATGTCATTGTCAGATTAAGGGAAACCTCAATCAGGATAGACCCAAATGGGCTTACTGAGAATCATGTCTAGCTTCTATTACAGGGCAGTAGGAACTACTGTAGCGTTGGGCTGTGATGTCCTGCTACCTTCGTGGTGCTTTGCATATTGATACTTTATTTAATTAATTAAACCTGTGAATTCACCAACCTCTTGTTGACCCCCACATTTTACTTTTATGTTTTCTCAGGAAAGTAAGCAGGTTTATGCATTGGATTCCAGCATTTTAGGAAGCATCATGTTGACCATCGGGCTGGGATATTTATTTCTGTTTTATAATAAATGTGGTTTTAATTCAGACAAGATACTAAATGTGTATGATTAATTCATGTAATATGTTTCAAAATGATATTATGATCATTGCTCTATATGCTATGTGCTATCGATCAACCCAAGTAACACCCCAATTACTATTCCGCTGCATTTGACCAACTTGGGGGTGTTACAGAAATGGTATCAGAGCGCATAGTTATAGAGAACCAGATCAAAAACTTAAAAAATTTTTAAACAATAAAAATTTTAAACTGGACTATAACTGAACATAAAAATCAGTCTAAAGAAAAATTGATTTTTGGGAACCTATAAGTTAGGCATATAGCATTGTAGAGCATGCATATTATGTGAACTAACTTCACATTGGTTTATTCCCTCATGGTAAATAAATCACATAAGTATCTATTTATACTTTTGACAAACATGGTTAAAAGCTTTAAAACCACATCGTATATGCATCATGAAAATTTTTTAAATTGTGTAAGTTGAAAACTTGCTCAACTTTAAAATGTTACTTTCAGATATCATGACGACGCCCACTATTGTTACTACTTTCGAGGAGCTAATGGTTCCTACCATCACACCTTTGTCACCGACGTTAGTACTCGCTGGACCTGCATCTGATACTGAGTCCAGAGATGACCAGCAGGACGGGGTCATCGTACTCACAGATTCACCTACTCCTTCACCACCTACTGTATCTCCTACTACACCACTAGTTGTAGTACCTGCATCCCCTCCTAGAGAGGTGGACCAGGTCGTACCTTCTTTACCACCCTTACCACCACCCTCTGTACCTCGCACTTACCCCACCAGTGTCTTACCACCTCGTAAGAGGAGACATGACACTATCCTGGACTCGACCTATGAGATTGGAGAGGGACCAGGAGCCGGGCAGGCTAGATTTAGCGCCCTTCAGGCACAGGTCGATGCACTCACGGGCCGACATGCACAGGACACCGCCCTTATCCACTCTCTACTACAGGCGGACCAGCAGGGTCGCGCCGTGCTCCAGGAGAGACTTGACTCTCTCTACTGGGCCATAGCCGGGGAGTCATACACCACCCGGGAGACCATACACTGGCTATTGCATGAGGTAGCCTACCTCCGTTACCGCCTAGCTTCGCTAGAGAGTCATTCCTACGAGACTCGAGCCACCATGTACACACAGGAGGACACCTTCAGGACCTTCGTGGATTTGACAGATCTCCGTCATCAGGGGATCACTACAGAGACAGAGCAGTTACGGAGTGCCGACACTGCACGTCAGCAGCAGCTACTAGAGGCTTTGAGATACACCAGAGAGACCCGGAGTGCCGTGATCCGTATGCAGGACGAGCGTGCACCACCAGCTGGACCATCTGCACCTACAGGCAGCCATACTAGTGTAGGGTAGATTTTTAGTTGTACATCATGACAAGCACTGAGTTGCATCTCAGCTCGCATGATTTATCTCTTTTGTACTTGTATTCCTTTCAGTTGTATTCGTAGTACCTAACCTTTGTAGGTAGGATATCTTTTGGTTGTATTACAAACATATGTACCACTATTTTAGACAGGTTTGCTATGACCCTGTCTTAGATCGGTTGTACTTGTACTATACTGTTGTTTGCCAGAAATAGCATGTTGCCGTCCACTTGTTTGTTTACATTTATATTATTATGAACTCTTAACGGATTATCAAATTTGTTGTGAATTCTATGCATAAACATTACCCATGCAGTTTAATATAACCATCTTTTTATCAGCTAACAAATCTCAGTTTTTCTTATTAATATAGAAAAATGCCACCAAGACGCGCACGCCCAAACCCCGCAGAAACACCTGCGACGACTATATCTGATGCACAACTCAGAGTACTGATTGAGCAAGGCATTACTGACGCCTTAGCTGCCAGGGAAAACCGCCCCAGTGGAACCCATGGAGACAGTGAAAACTCTAATAACAGAAACCGCGAAGCTAGAGGATGTACTTACCCTGACTTCCTAAAGTGCAAGCCCAGCTATTACAAGGGCAAGGAAGGGGTAGTCGAGCTCATGCAATGGTTTGAGGGACTGAGACCGTGTTCCGTATTAGTGACTATACTAAAGAGAACAAGGTGAAATTCGCCACTTGTACACTTTTGGAACATGCACTCACGTGGTGGAACTCACAAGTTGCTACCCTCGGACACGATGGAGCCTATGGGATGACATGGACTGCATTGAAGGAAAAGCTTACCATGAAATACTGTCCACGTAGTGAAATCAAAAAGCTGGAGATTGAATTATGGAACCTCAAATGCATCAACTTCAATATTACGGGTTACAACCAGAAGTTACAGGAACTAACTTTGATGTGTACCCGTATGTACCCTAAAGTGTCGGATAAGATAGAGAAGTACGTTAGTGGACTTCCAGACTCTGTTCATGACAGTGTGCTTGCATCTCGACCTACTACCATCGAGAGTGCCATTGAGTTTGCCACAGAATTAGTGGACAAACGTGGTCGTGATCATATGATTAGACAAGCAGAGCACAAGAGGAAATTCGATGATAACTACCGTCATCATCCCCAGACTCAACAGCCCAAGAGGCAGGGTTTAGGTCAAGTCTGCAGTGCTGTTTCCTCAGGATCACCACCATACGTGGGAAACAAACCAAAATGCTCAAAGTGTAACTTCCATCACTACCCTACTTTTGAATGCCGAAGACCAGACCGATCAATAGGAACAACTCCAGTGCCAACAATAAGCCCCACAACGGCAACAGACAAAATTCCCGTGGAAGTGGATACCAAGGAAGCCGCCAGCTCACTGGCAGTGGAAACATGGCTCGTAAGGAAATCCGTTGCATTGGTTGTGGAGAGATTGGACATATCAGACCTGACTGCCCAAAGCGTAAGAATGAAAGCCAAAGCGAAGCATCCGCCAGAGTTTATGTCATAGGAGAAAACAGGACCAACCCCGACTCCAATGTAGTTACTGGTACATTCCTTCTGAATAATCGCTATGCAAATATTTTATTCGATACGGGAGCCGATAGGAGTTTCATATCCATAGAGTTTAGTAGCTTACTAGGCATTTTACCAACCCCATTAGATAACTGTTACAGAGTCGAATTAGCAGACGGAAAAATCATTGAAACTAATACCATCATAAGAGGCTGTACTTTAAACCTTTAGAATCACCCATTTGATATTCAATTAATACCCATAGAACTAAGTAGTTTTGATGTCATCATTGGTATGGACTGGTTAGCAAAATATCATGTAACCATTGTGTGTGACGAGAAACTAGTCCGTATACCATGGGGAAACGCAGATCTAATTATCCGAGGGGACAGAAATTCGGATAAAACAGACACTAGGTTGAGTGTGATCTCGTGTACCCAAGCCCAGAAATATCTACTAAAAGGATGTCCTATCTTTTTAGCACATATTTCTAAGACAGACAAAGAAGAAGAACCCAAGGAGAAACAGATCAAGGATGTACCCATCGTCCGTGATTATCCTGAAGTCTTTCCAGACGACTTGCCAGGATTACCTCCGACTCGCCAAGTTGAATTTCAAATCGACTTAGTGCCAGGAGCTGCACCTGTAGCTAAAGCACCCTACCGTTTAGCACCTACCGAGATGAAAGAACTCACGGAACAACTCAAAGAACTGTTAGAAAAAGGTTTTATCAGACCCAGTTCCTCACCTTGGGGAGCCCCAGTATTGTTTGTTAAAAAGAAAGACGGTTCTTTCCGAATGTGTATCGATTACAGAGAACTGAATAAGTTAACTGTGAAAAACCGCTACCCGTTACCACGAATCGATGACCTATTTGATCAGCTGCAAGGATCAAGCGTGTACTCCAAGATCGACTTATGATCCGGGTATCACCAATTGAAGGTCAGAGAAGAGGATATACCAAAGACAGCTTTCAGAACACGATACGGTCATTATGAGTTCCAAGTCATGCCATTTGGACTGACCAATGCACCAGCCATATTCATGGATCTCATGAATCGAGTATGCAGACCCTATCTGGATAAGTTCGTGATAGTGTTTATTGATGACATCCTCATCTATTCCAAGAATGAGCAAGAACACGGAGAACATCTGGCTCAAGTACTAAAACTGCTTAAGGAAGAAAAGTTGTACGCAAAATTCTCAAAGTGTAATTTTTGGATCCCTAAAGTACACTTTCTCGGTCATGTGATTGACGACAAAGGAATCCAAGTTGACCCCGCGAAAGTCGAATCCGTGAAAGATTGGGCATCTCCCACGACGCCGAAAGAAATTCGTCAATTCTTAGGTCTTGCCGGTTACTACCGACGATTTATCGAAGGTTTCTCTAAGATTGCTAAACCAATAACCAAGCTCACCCAGAAAGGTATAAAGTTTGTGTGGGAAGAAAAAGAAGAAGCTGCATTCCAGACATAAATTGTGTATAATGCAGTTCGTTTTTCTCAGTTCTTGCTAATTGAAAGTCCAACCAATATCGGGTTTTTAACTGTTTTTGGTTGTTAATCTTTTTTGGATATTCTATTTGCTAATTCAACAAAGCCTTGTAAAAATGAAAAATAATACCTACTTATATGTAAAACATAGTGCAATTACCAAATTTTTATTCAAAATGTAAATTTTAACACTACAAGGACTGAATATGTAAATCAGTAAACTAAAAGGATCAAAAATGTAAAACTTTTAACTAACTAACCAAATAGTAACAAAATAACAAACTCACTAACTGATTTTAACCAAATTCAAAACTGAAAGGACTAAAATGTGCAAACCCTAAAAAGAAGAAAGATTAGCCATGATTATAAACTGCTTGAAACAAGGAGGACCAAATGGCAATTTTAAAATCTTATTAAGCAAAAACGGGTTATGAAGACAAATAAGCTCGTGTGAGCTTATTACTGGACCAAATTGATTCAAACAAATTGCAAAACACTCTAAATCCAAAATAAGCTACGTCTGTAAGAGGATTTTGACTGAAAGTTCAAAATAAGCAAATAAGCACTTCAAGATAAGCCCAAAATAAGCTTTAGAACAAACTGAACAAGCACAACTCGATTTTCTTGCCAAAACTGATTAAGCAACTCAAATGATGAACGGGAAATCAAGTTAGAACAAATTTCATCAAGAAATAAGCTAGAAATTTGAATTAAGCTAAAATGTGCTTATCGTTGACCAAGCGTTGACCAAGAATTTTGTCAAAAAGCTGAAACACTCAAAAATCATGTAATACCATATTCTAAGTGGATTTGTGAAGAAAAATGACTTTGTTAATGAATGAAATCAAAAGATCTTAAAAAGCAGTTTCCATTTACAGAAACTTGGCTTATCTCAGCCTTCCTGATTTTTGCTTATTTCTCTTGGCTTATTGAGAACTGTATAGAATCCTTTTGGAATCTGAAACTTTATAATATGAACTACAATTGAGAACAAGTTTGGTAAAATTTCATTAAGAATCAAACTAATGCAAGGCAAATGAAAATGAGAACTTTTTGAAAGCTAAACTAACTGAAATGAGACCCACACTTTTTATGGCCAATTGCCTTTTTGACCTACAAGTTGACTTGAAAATGTATAAAAACACTTTAATATGACCTATCAACTAGAAATGAACATCTACTTGCAAAAACTCAATGCTTGAAAACCAATAACCAACTAAAGCCAAACACTCCTTATCTGAGATTATTGAGAATTTCCAAAGACTTTTAAAAAGCTGGTTTTAAACTGAATCAAATCCTTTATCAAACCAAACTAAAGACTCAAAATGAGATGTTTTAAGTCTACAAGCAAGCACTAAGAACAACTATTACTCAACTGAATGGCAAAGACTAAATGTGATTGAATTAAGGCTATAACTAGACACAATCCAAAATATAAAGCAGTAAAACAAGGTTAAGCTACAAACAAGTATACAATCCAACAACCAGCCAAACTAAACAACTTTGATCAGGCAAACAACAAGATTACACTAGGAAATGTAGCATGCCATTGACTTATTAAGTGGAACCAAAATCAGAACTTTTGAAACCTTTTGTAGTAACCATTGGGAAGAAGAGGAGTGCTGAACTCTCTTACCCTAGTGATAACCACCACCTTATCACTAGATCATCAATCAACTATCAACTTCAGCTACAAATCAACTAGAATTCATCATTATGGCTTGAAAACTTCAAAAAGGCTAAGGCTTGAACTGAAATCACAACAACAGCTACAATTCTTCTCAAAAATCAGTTATGATCATTCAATGATCATAACAAACTCAATGCAGTAACTCAATGATCAAGAAGGAGCAAGGAATGAATAGTAGAATGAATATGAAATTTGGCGGGAAAAGGAGAATTCAAATTTTATTCATGGAAAGTTGTTACAAAGTTGTTGGAATGAAGCTAACTAACTAACTAACTCAAGAGTTTGTCAGACTCTTGAGTAGTTAGGCTAAAAAGGAAGAAAGATGAAAGGAAATTGAAAAGTGTGTGTTTTTACAATTTTTAACTACTCTTTACAAATGAGGACCTAACAGCTATTTATAGGCTTGACAAAGGAGTTTGTTGGGGATGATGACGTGTTGAGACCAATCCCAGGTCTCCACGTGGCATGATTCTGCAAAACTGATCTTCAAGGTAAGAACACGAATTGGGGCTTTCTTCTAGAGTTGATTTCTTGCTAATTGATGTTTACCAATGGATTCGTCTCTCCAAAATAAGCATTTTTGGTGTTTACATCTTTTCATGAAATTCAGTCTAGCTCAAAAACGATCCTGGAAATTTTTTGGTTTCTTGAAGATGACACGTGGCACTGCCTGATTGGTTGAAATGAGGTCACACGGATCAAACTGTTTAGATTTGGTTATTAATTGTGGCGGCTGAGTGGATATTAAATGCATATAGCTGGCAATCCGTGTGCACTTTATACTAGCTTCTCATTGGCCCAAACTTTATCACATGGATTGAACTTGTGAAACTTTCCAACTTTGGCAGTTTTAACCCTTGGACTTTGGCAGATTGCATTTAAAGCTTGTAACTTCATTTCTTTGGCACTTTTAGTCCTTCCAACTTCATCTTTGAGCAGAATTGGTCCTTTGACTTTGTTGACTTGATAGTTGACCAATTTTGACTTTGATCTTGACTTTATACAATATTTGCACTTTAGTCCTTCATCTTTGGCAATTTGTCAAGATAGGTCCTTGTACTTCAAAGTCTTGTCGCTTTTGATCCTTCTTTGTCTTTTTCATCAATTTAAGCGTGACTTTTCCTTGTTTGCTTGAAAATGTATCCTTTTACCTACACAAGTGTACACAAACACAAACATACCACATAATACTGTTTTTGCAAGATAAATTGGTATTTTGCTTCATGTTTTAGGGTTATTTGTTGATAAAAGGATATGAGTTTAAGCTAGGAGTGTCCATAATTCGGGTTTGACCCACAAAAACCGAAAACCGAACCGAACCGAACCCGAACTAGAACCGAACCGAAAATAGAATTCGGGTTTTGGGTCATAACCGAACCGAACCGAACTACAAATACGGTTTTCGGGTTGGGTATGGGTTTGGCCGTCGGACCCGAGAACCGAACCGAAAACCGAAATTTTATAAATATATATATATATATATATTTTATAAATTTATATATATATATATATAAGAGTTATTAAAATTTAATTTAATCCTTATACATGCAAACTAACTAGTTATTAAAACATAATTTTAATATAAAAATATCATTTTATACTTGAAATAACCTTTTTTTCTAAATATTTATATAATTATATATTTTTTTTGAAAAATTCAGAAAATTCGGGTTATTCGGGTCAACCCGAAAACCGAACCGAATTCAAATTCGGTTTTCGGTTCGGTTCGGTTGAAATCTATTTCGGTTCGGTTCGGTTTTCGGGTTGACTCAGAAAAAAAAATTAACCGAATAACCCGAATCGAATAAACCGAACAACCCGATAACCGAACTGAATGACACCCCTAGTTTAAGCTCATATCAAATCCCCTACACTTGAACATTGTCATGTCCTCATGCAATATTATATATTAAAACTCAAATTTACATTTTCCTCATAATTAACCCACCTTGGCCATATGGAATGCATCTATACTACTCTAAACTACATGATGCATGATTTTAATATATACAATGCAATGCAAAGAAAAGCAATTCTATTAACATCTTTTTGTATTTTCTAGAAATAGGTTTGATGGAAATAACTCATAAAGAAATCAATGACTTAGATTAGGGCTTTGGTACCATGGACATTTATCACCCTCAAGTTTCACTTTCCCCATACCAAGCTTAAAAATGGGAATATTGTATTCACAAGTAAAAAGTGCATCAACTTATTCATGACAATTAAATGTGGAACCGGTTATTATTTGAGCAAATTGCTTGTGGGCAAATTTGTCATTTATTCAAGTGTGAAGTATAAGAAGTGTAAAATCCAAAAATAAGGAAGCACGGTTTTAATCCTAAGTAATCCTCTCATCCATTACTTGAAAAACCGCTCACAATTAATACAAGTCCGTTTCAAGAATAATAAGTCATTCGCCTTATGTGTAAAATCCTCATGTCACGCTTTCATAAGTAGCTACACACTCGCTAAGGAAAGAAAAATAAAACTCACGCAATAATTTACATCCGACATCTTTTTGAGACTTTGGATCTTCAACCCCGCAACCCGTAAAGGTAATATTGGATTGGAGCAATCTATTGAATCCCCGCAACCCGTCAAGGTAATATTGGAACTCAATAGTCACTATAATTAACACCACACTGCCCCTCTTGGGAGTCTTGTATATATATTTTTTCTTTTCTTTTTTTTTTTATTTTTTTTCTAGCCACTCATTTTTTTTTTCATAAGCCGCTCTTATTTTTCTTTATTCCTCACAAAGAAAGTTGAAAAGAATAAAAGGCAAAACACCCACTAAATATTGAGCATGACATAAGTCTAGTACACATAAAACGTTCTAACTTAAAATCTTAAGACGTACTTATACCAACCATGAATGATTAGGCAAAAATGCATAAGAGATTACAAACCAATTAAAACCGTTCTTGATTATTTATTAACAGTATATACAGGCGAAGAAAATAGAGGTTAAGAAGAGAAGGGTTTAGCCACAAGTAATTATCATGAAGTTTATCTAGCCCTTTTATACTTGCTTCAACTCTATCATTTCCCATTCTCCACAAATTTAAAATTTCAAATAATGAGATTGGTGGATGCTTAGCCTAATAGACCAATAAAGGACTACATGGTTAAGGATACTAGCTAGAGAATGCTAAGATAAGCAAACTCGGGTTGAGTCAAAATATCCATGGCGGGCCTAATATGTCAAAGAAATCTAAATTTGTTAAACCATGTTTTTATTATATATTTTTTCTCTTTATATATTTTTGATGAAAAACAAAAGAAAAGATATATACAATGCAAATGTGTTATACAAATGAAAAATGATTAATGCAAAAATTATGAATGCATATTTTTGGTGGCCAAAGTAGATCAAAAATTTGAAAAATGTCAAAAAATCAATTTTTCATGTTATCATGCAAGACAATGACAAGTTCTAGGTATAGTCACTTCGATAGAAGACCCCCCTACACTTAAGCTAAACATTGTCCTCAATGTTTAAGAGAATGGAAGTATAAAATTTCCCCTACACTTATGACAATGAATAGACTTTGCTTAACCCAAGGTAAGGAAAGGACAACTATTAGTGAAATCATGTTTAAGCACAAGGTGTCAATGAAAAATCACTATAGTAACGAAGTGAACCGGATACAAGGGCCTCCTCCATAATCTCCAAAGCATGAGATGAGTGAGCAACCCTACAAACAATCATGAAGACAAAAGAAGGTCTCCCCTACACTTATCTCCAAGTCTATACCTTTATTTCTAACCTACAACCAATATCGGTTCTCAGTTCTCCATTATACACAATTTTTGATTTTTTTTTTGTTTTTGATTTATGATACGTAAAAATAACGTTCACAAGGTGAACGGATCCCAAAAGCCAATGAAAACCGTCAATCGATAGTCTCTCGTGTAGTCAAAGAACCGGCAGCGGCGCCATTTGAAATTGTGTATAATGCAGTTCATTTTTCTCAGTTCTTGCTAATTGAAAGTCCAACCAATATCGGGTTTTTAACTGTTTTTGGTTGTTAATCTTTTTTGGATATTCTATTTGCTAATTCAACAAAGCCTTGTAAAAATGAAAAATAATACCTACTTATATGTAAAACATAGTGCAATTACCAAATTTTTATTCAAAATGTAAATTTTAACACTACAAGGACTGAATATGTAAATTAGTAAACTAAAAGGATCAAAAATGTAAAACTTGTAACTAACTAACCAAATAGTAACAAAATAACAAACTCACTAACTGATTTTAACCAACTTCAAAACTGAAAGGACTAAAATGTGCAAACCCTAAAAAGAAGAAAGATTAGCCATGATTATAAACTGCTTGAAACAAGGAGGACCAAATGGCAATTTTAAAATCTTATTAAGCAAAAACGGGTTATGAAGACAAATAAGCTCGTGTGAGCTTATTACTGGACCAAATTGATTCAAACAAATTGCAAAACACTCTAAATCCAAAATAAGCTACGTCTGTAAGAGGATTTTGACTGAAAGTTCAAAATAAGCAAATAAGCACTTCAAGATAAGCCCAAAATAAGCTTTAGAACAAACTGAACAAGCACAACTCGATTTTCTTGCTAAAACTGATTAAGCAACTCAAATGATGAACGGGAAATCAAGTTAGAACAAATTTCATCAAGAAATAAGCTAGAAATTTGAATTAAGCTAAAATGTGCTTATCGTTGACCAAGCGTTGACCAAGAATTTTGTCAAAAAGCTGAAACACTCAAAAATCATGTAATACCATATTCTAAGTGGATTTGGGAAGAAAAATGACTTTGTTAATGAATGAAATCAAAAGATCTTAAAAAGCAGTTTCCATTTACAGAAACTTGGCTTATCTCATCCTTCCTGATTTTTGCTTATTTCTCTTGGCTTATTGAGAACTGTATATAGAATCCTTTTGGAATCTGAAACTTTATAATATGAACTACAATTGAGAACAAGTTTGGTAAAATTTCATTAAGAATCAAACTAATGCAAGGCAAATGAAAATGAGAACTTTTTGAAAGCTAAACTGACTGAAATGAGACCCACACTTTTTATGGCCAATTGCCTTTTTGACCTACAAGTTGACTTGAAAATGTCTAAAAACACTTTAATATGACCTATCAACTAGAAATGAACATCTACTTGCAAAAACTCAATGCTTGAAAACCAATAACCAACTAAAGCCAAACACACCTTATCTGAGATTATTGAGAATTTCCAAAGACTTTTAAAAAGCTGGTTTAAACTGAATCAAATCCTTTATCAAACCAAACTAAAGACTCAAAATGAGATGTTTTAAGTCTACAAGCAAGCACTAAGAACAACTATTACTCAATTGAATGGCAAAGACTAAATGTGATTGAATTAAGGCTATAACTAGACACAATCCAAAATATAAAGCAGTAAAACAAGGTTAAGCTACAAACAAGTATACAATCCAACAACCAGCCAAACTAAACAACTTTGATCAGGCAAACAACAAGATTACACTAGGAAATGTAGCATGCCATTGACTTATTAAGTGGAACCAAAATCAAAACTTTTGAAACCTTTTGTAGTAACCATTGGGAAGAAGAGGAGTGCTGAACTCTCTTACCCTAGTGATAACCACCACCTTATCACTAGATCATCAATCAACTATCAACTTCAGCTACAAATCAACTAGAATTCATCATTATGGCTTGAAAACTTCAAAAAGGCTAAGGCTTGAACTGAAATCACAACAACAGCTACAATTCTTCTCAAAAATTAGTTATGATCATTCAATGATCATAACAAACTCAATGCAGTAACTCAATGATCAAGAAGGAGCAAGGAATGAACAGTAGAATGAATATGAAATTTGGCGGGAAAAGGAGAATTCAAATTTTATTCATGGAAAGTTGTTACAAAGTTGTTGGAATGAAGCTAACTAACTAACTAACTCAAGAGTTTGTCAGACTCTTGAGTAGTTAGGCTAAAAAGGAAGAAAGATGAAAGGAAATTGAAAAGTGTGTGTTTTTACAATTTTTAACTACTCTTTACAAATGAGGACCTAACAGCTATTTATAGGCTTGACAAAGGAGTTTGTTGGGGATGATGACGTGTTGAGACCAATCCCAGGTCTCCACGTGGTATGATTCTACAAAACTGATCTTCAAGGTAAGAACACGAATTAGGGCTTTCTTCTAGAGTTGATTTCTTGCTAATTGATGTTTACCAATGGATTCGTCTCTCCAAAATAAGCACTTTTGGTGTTTACATCGTTTCATGAAATTCAGTCTAGCTCAAAAACGATCCTGGAAATTTTTTGGTTTCTTGAAGATGACACGTGGCACTGCCTGATTGGTTGAAATGAGGTCACACGGATCAAACTGTTTAGATTTGGTTATTAATTGTGGCGGCTGAGTGGATATTAAATGCATATAGCTGGCAATCCGTGTGCACTTTATACTAGCTTCTCATTGGCCCAAACTTTATCACATGGATTGAACTTGTGAAACTTTCCAACTTTGGCAGTTTTAACCCTTGGACTTTGGCAGATTGCATTTAAAGCTTGTAACTTCATTTCTTTGGCACTTTTAGTCCTTCCAACTTCATCTTTGAGCAGAATTGGTCCTTTGACTTTGTTGACTTGATAGTTGACCAATTTTGACTTTGATCTTGACTTTATACAATATTTGCACTTTAGTCCTTCATCTTTGGCAATTTGTCAAGATAGGTCCTTGTACTTTAAAGTCTTGTCGCTTTTGATCCTTCTTTGTCTTTTTCATCAATTTAAGCTTGACTTTTCCTTGTTTGCTTGAAAATGTATCCTTTTACCTACACAAGTGTACACAATCACAAACATACCACATAATCTCATAAATTTGAGTCAGAGATAAATGGATAACTGTTTTTGCAAGATAAATTGGTATTTTGCTTCATGTTTTAGGGTTATTTGTTGATAAAAGGATATGAGTTTAAGCTCATATCACAAACCATCAAACAAAAATTGTGCAGTGCACCTATTTTAGCCCTACCAGAAGGTAACGAAGACTTCGTTGTCTACTGTGGCGCCTCGCACAAAGGTTTGGGAGCTGTGTTGATGCAGAGACAGAAGGTGATTGCTTATGCTTCAAGACAACTGAAGAAGCACGAGCAGAATTACTCCACCCATGATCTAGAACTTGGATCCGTAGTTTTCGCCTTAAATATCTGGAGGCACTACCTGTACGGGACCAAGTGCACAGTTCATACTGATCACAAGAGCTTGCAACATATCCTAGATCAGAAAGAATTAAACATGAGGCAACGTCGTTGGATAGAATTACTCAGCGACTACGACTGCGACATCAAATACCACCCAGGAAAAGCAAACGTAATTGCAGATGCACTAAGCCGAAAGGGAACTGATCCTCCCATGAGAGTTCGAGCCTTAGTCATGACCATTAACTTGGACCTACCCAAACAAATATTAGAGGCCCAACTCCAGGCACAGAAGCCCGAGAATATCGGAAAGGAAGACATAGGAGGAATGCTTAGGACGGACCTAAGCAAGGAAAAGTTAGAAGCTAGAACGGACGGAACGTTGTGTTTACACGGAAGAAGCTGGCTACCATGTTACGGAGACTTGAGGAACGTGATCATGCACGAATCTCATAAGTCCAAGTACTCCATACACCCCGGATCTAAAAAGATGTACCAAGACGTGAAGAAATTATACCGGTGGCCGAACATGAAAGCAGACATTGCCACCTACGTGAAGAAATGTTTGACTTGTGCTAGAATTAAAACGGAACATCAGCGACCATCAGGTTTGTTAGTTCAACCCGAAATACCAAAATGGAAGTGGGACAATATCACCATGGATTTCATTACCAAACTTCCTACATCGTCCCACGGTTACGATACAATTTGGGTAATCGTTGACCGCCTCACAAAATCAGCTCACTTCTTACCTATCAAGGAAAATGACTCTCTGAGCAAATTAGCCAAAACGTACTTGAAGGAAGTTGTGACGAGACACGGGATACCAGTCTCAATCATCTGCGATAGAGATGGCAGATTTACATCTAACTTCTGGAAAGCTTTTCAAAGAGCTTTAGGAACAAACCTGGATATGAGTACCGCATACCATCCACAGACAGACGGTCAGAGTGAACGGACAATCCAAACACTAGAAGACATGCTGAGAGCATGTGTGATCGACTTTGGAAAAGGATGGGTCGAACACATTCCATTAGTGGAGTTCTCCTACAATAACAGCTACCATGCCAGTATTAAGGCGGCACCATTTGAGGCCCTCTATGGCCGCAAATGTCGTTCACCAGTATGCTGGGCAGAGGTGGGAGAGTTTCAACTAACAGGACCCGAACTGATCCAAGAGACTACTGAGAAGATCACCCTCATCAAGCAACGAATTCAGGCTGCCCAGGATAGACAAAAGAGTTATACCGATAAGAAACGTAAACCTATGGAGTTTTCTGTAGGTGATCGTGTCATGCTGAAGGTATCACCTTGGAAGGGTGTTGTACGGTTTGGGAAACGGGGGAAGTTAAATCCACGTTACGTAGGACCTTTCAAGGTGATTGCCAGAATTGGAGAGGTCGCCTATCGCTTAGAGTTGCCCCAGCAGTTGAGCCGAGTACACCCTACATTCCACGTCTCAAACTTGAAGAAGTGCTACGCAGATGAACCATTAGCAATGCCATTGGAGGGAGTCCATTTTGACGACAAACTTCAATTTGTAGAAGAACCAGTGGAAGTCGTGGAGAGAGAAGTTAAGAAGTTGAAACGAAGCCAAATCCCGTTAGTTAAAATACGATGGAACTCTAGGAAAGGTCCCGAGTTTACTTGGGAACACGAAGACTCGTTTAGAGCTAAGTACCCACACCTTTTCACCTGAGCAGTGACGTCATCTTAAGCTTTGAGGACAAAGCTAAAATAACGGGTTTATGCTGTAAAACCTATAAATTTCAGGTTTTGACTATGTCAACATTGTGTACGTCACCTCATGATATCTATATATTTATTCTATCACCTTTGCATGAAATCCTTTGAACAATCATATGCATCACATGAGCATACATCATTCTAATCATCTGAACAGGGAAACAACTATATCGCAACTCTTTATTGTGACTATGAGTATTTTAATCATAAAAGCATGACCACATTTGTATGACTACATTTCAATAGCATACTAGACAACAAACAATCTATTGTGAAGGACTTTAAGTCACCTGAACATATGATCACTTGCATACATCCCATTGATTTTCTAAAAAATCCAACGTCATGATCACAATTAACAAATGACTATTTATATATATATATATATATATATATATTTTTAAGTTTGTATATTTTATATATGATTCTCACACTATAATTGACTTTAAACTACGATGACAATTACTTTTATACATGAACACTACATTAAATCATTTTATATTTCTTTTTATATACTTTTGACATAATAAAAATCACCTAAGGACCATACTTTCACCAAAGGCCCTAAACGTAACCAAAATTACTTAAACTCAAACGCACTCACATAATATTATAACCCTAACTCATTTAACACTCACCTAGACACGAAAATTAAACACAAGTATACCCTAGACTTTTATTTGCCGTATATATTTATATAAATACTTACCCATAACCTTTTTATACCAAAACTCTTACCTTTTCTTACCAAACATCTAGACTATACACAAATTATAACACATATGTATACACATTACATAAATTTTGTTTTCCTTTGACTAGAAACCATGAAACCGCCGGTTTCACTAACAAACTATGGGGACTTGTACAATTTTTGGCGATTAAGGTTAGTACTAGTTACACTATTTGAGAACCATGTCACACATCTCTTTCTTGTCACCCCTAGACGTGTGAGGAGTATAAGCCACATACCAAAACCTTGTACAACATACCATTTAATGAAAACACTCAAAACTTACCTTTTGTCCCTTTTGAAGCCTTACATGCGACGGCTAAACAAGACTCAACTAGGAGCTTGTACATTTTTGGGCATTAATGAAGTGTCCTTTCTAAGTACCATGGTAAAATTCTCACAATCTCCTTTCCCCCTCTCTTGCCGTGTCCTACCCCAAACCATAATTCACATTTTGCTCTTAGATATTTAGGAACCTAACAACACTCATTCACCCTCACACCATTTATTTCCGGATCAAGAACACTCCCACATAGCACCTTGAGCTAACCAAAATCCTCCAACTCATTTACTACCCATATCTTTGTACTCCAAGCATTGAAGTCTAGCATTCAAGACTCCTAGGACTCGTCTAAAAGCAAACCGACGCCAACACCATTCCATTCGTCACCATTTTGATCACACAAGTAAGTAAGTCTACCTTAGACCTATTTCCATCATTCTTTTACTTTCCATCTCATGACATGCATGTAGAAACTTAGGAAATGAGCCTAGGTTGCCATGCATACGTAAAACCTCCATGAAATGCCATCCATATGACTTATAAGTCACGGCTTATATGGTGGATAAACATTTCATGCCCTAAATCCTTAACCATGTCCTAACAAGTTAGACACCTTGCTTATAAATCCTAGAAATAAACTAGTTATAAGTGAGTACCTTAAAAATGTGTATGTTGTAAAATAAGTCGAGCCATTAAGCATATATAAGCCCATATTGTTATATAAGCCACGTCATTTAAGCTTTAAAATCTATATAAGCCGAAGTTAGTACTAGAAATAAGCTAGCCTTAAAAAACTTAATATAAGCCGAGACTTAGTTGGCTTATTTAAGCTTTTAGAAACCTAAGCCATAATCTCCTAAGCCTAAATAAATAAGCCATGCAAATATAAGCCGAATCTTATAAGCCTTATAATAAGCCCATGAGCCCTCAAAACATAAGCTTAGGATTAACTAGTAAGAAAATATAAACTTTAGTAAAAAACAATAAGCTTATATAAGCCATAAAAATAAGCCGAAAATATATAAGCTTACACTAAACTAGTTTTGAAATAAAACATAATATAAGCCCACATAATAAAACTAGTAAAGGCCCAATAGTAAGTATTTAACATTTACTAATTTACCTTAAGGTTTTACTAAGCCCAATTAAGCCCATTAACCCCTTTTTACCCCAACCGGACCCTAATGGGCCGTATAGCCCAAAACTAGATTTATATATATACTTTTCATGCCTAAAATGACAAGTGGTGAAAGTTTGATCCGAAACTGTAAACTAGTAAAACTGTGTAAACATTTTCGTGACTATTATATAGTCCAAGGGTCGTTTGTGTCATTTTTGAAACTATAGGGTATATTAAAATCCAACCGAGAGCTATAAATAAACTACAAGGACCATTTATGCCACTTTCGAAACTCATAACAAGCCCTAATCCCACCTTATAAAAATTCTGTGGGATTGGAGGGGGTATTTGGTCATTTCTTCAAAGTTTACCAAGCCATAGGGGGCGTTTTCATAAATTGGAATAACCAACAAGGACTAACGGTGTAAGAAACTTATCGGATGAAAACCTAAAGTTACTTTTCTAAACAATTATATTTATAAAGATTTATCATAGTTTTATTTACTTAAAAGAAGTAATAAAACTTGTCAGTTGTAAAATAAATCATTTTAGTTATTTACAAACTCTACGAAATTGACAAACCCCGTTAACCATTTTACTTTGAAACTGTAAAACTTAATAAATTGTAATTTATTCCCTTATGATAAATTAAATAAGATGATAGTTACTTATTTAATTTACGACCCTTATTTCCTTAAACAAATTTGTATATTTTTTATATATATTTTTCTTGAACAAAAACATATATATACTTTCATTTTACTATAAGAACAAACACTTAGACCAACGTAACAACTCATAAATTGTGATCATGCATTTTCATATGTACCATTCATCATGCATATTTATTGTTGCATCCACTGAGACATTTAAATTACTTAGGTAATTTCTCCAGTCCGTGACTATACTGTGACATCATCCTCACTACCTCATTATCACTAAGGTGAGTTCATGGCCCCACCTTTACTGTTTTATAACTGGGGGAGGAAACATACAAAAACTATTTATATGCAAGCATGCACAGACAACAAAAATTTATTTGCCTACTGTTTGCTCCATTCCCGTGGACTGTATTAGTTAATAGTGTAGCGCGAAATGTATGGATAGATCTATTCGGGTATTGACAACACCCGGCCTGTTAATCAGCTGTCACGCATTGCTTAGGCCGAGCAGCAGGTTTATGTCATTGTCGGATTAAGGGAAACCTCAATCAGGATAGATCCAAATGGGCTTACTGAGAATCATGTCTAGCTTCTATTACAGGGCAGTAGGAACTACTGTAGCGTTGGGCTGTGATGTCCTGCTACCTTTGTGGTGCTTTGCATATTGATACTTTATTTAATTAATTAAACCTGTGAATTCACCAACCTCTTGTTGATCCCCACATTTTACTTTTATGTTTTCTCAGGAAAGTAAGCAGGTTCATGCATTGGATTCCAGCATTTTAGGAAGCATCATGTTGACCATCGGGCTGGGATATTTATTTCTGTTTTATAATAAATGTGGTTTTAATTCAGACAAGATACTAAATGTGTACGATTAATTCATGTAATATGTTTCAAAATGATATTATGATCATTGCTCTATATGTTATGTGCTATCGATCCACCCAAGTAACATCCCAATTACTATTCCGCTACATTTGACCATCTTGGGGGTGTTACATATATGGGCTATATTGGATCACGAGCCCAATATCATTGGAGTGACCGATCATTTCTAAATACATAAAAACGTATTTCCAACATCCTTGCTGTTTGCTTTCATGTGTATCGGCAGGTAAACTTACGTCTTGAATACCAAATTTTTTATTATCTCTTATAAAATAAAATAAGTAGCATAATAATATCTTAATTACTGCGTGTGTTGCTATTACGTAAGTATGTTTCAACGAATTTTGTCCCACGTCGATTTGGAAGGTGATATACTAAAGATGATATTAATTTCGAAGAATCTATTTTATGGGCTTAATTTCCAAAGTGGATACTTTAAAAGTCCATGAATTGTTTGATAATGCGTGGCTAACTTATCTTGAAGTCTATTGGTTTTATACTTAGTTGCATGTCAAGCTAGGCATCTTTTTGTACTTGTTTAAGTTAGGGCATATATTTGTTTAAGTTAGGGAATCTGTTTGATTAAGTTACGGCATCTGTTTGATTAAGTTGGCGCATCAGTTTGCTTAAGTTATGCATCTTTATTTTTTGATACAACCCGCTGCATTTTCTTTGTTAATTGTGCCCATCTATCTCGTTGAGTCATGTGACCCGTTTCTAATATGTTTCGTGCAAGAGTCTAACTACATATGTAGAAGGATATGAAAAGCAAGGTTCCATCATGTTTCATTTTTATGTGCTACTATGCTTAATTCGTTTGCCATTGGTAATGTATCTATATTTATAATCGATTGACTTCGTTAGTTAAGACGGCCTTCCAAAATACAGTGAATTGATTGCTTGTTTTTCTTTTACATTTAATGGTTGTTTGAACTTGCATTTAGAATAGACTTGCACAATAAAATCTTTAGTCGTACAAACAGCCTTGGATAAAAGCAGCTTAACTCAACTTGTTTTTCACTATTACTATTTAATTATATGTTTTTTTCAATTATTTATGCAGGGTTCCAAGGGGTTTTGGATTTGTTAATTGTGTAATGCTACAGAAGCAAAAATACCAGGACCGAGAGATGGCTATTGTTTTTATAGAGGACAATCGAAATAAAATATACGATATGAAAATAGTAAATAGGAGGTAAGACTCAAAAGTTGATATTCAGGTTCTCTTTGGGATCTTATTATAATGTCTATTTTGATGTTAAATGTTGTTTTCATATGGCTTATGTAAATTGGCAGTAACAGGAGCACGTCATCTTGATCTCCAACTCCTCGTTGTTATAGATCACGACCCACAGTCATGATTACTTTCCTCTTCTTTCCAAGAGAAGGCATCACTCTAGGTATGCGTCTGATTCAAGTATATGTATGTGTTTATTTAACATATGTGCGCATTCTTTTGGTTGTATCAAGAGTATGTCTCCAATTTCACCTTAAGGGATAACTTTATACTACATATTCTTACGGATAAGAAAAGAGTGTCAAGGCAATCAGGGACGTCACTTATGATAGTAAGGGTGCTCAAATGGATCTTTCAGGTTTGATGTTTTAGGGGCTGGATGATAATAAGTTGTGCATGTCGGATATGCGTGATCGTCATGGCATAGTTCAACATTCAAATGTGCGACTCAATGGCATCAATTGGGCTGATTTTCAATGTTTTGTGATTACTGGTGATAGGTTCATTGTTGTCGGTTATGTTGATAGAAGATTAGGTTGCATTCAGTTAGCTCTTGCTTTTCTGAGTCATGGGTCACATATTACTCACGTGGATGTAACTTACGGCAGGAAGTAAATGACAAGAGTAGGAAATCAAAGACGGGGGTTGCTGGAAGAATAGAGAATAGCATTGCGGCCCCGAGGGTTGTTAAGTTGAATCCACTCGATATCGAGATAAAAAATTTGTTTGTGTGCTTTTTTGTATTAATTTCAACTATGTACTTAACTTGTACTGTGATAAGTGTGATAAATGATAAAAAAAAGCAGATTGGATTGGAAAAAAATCAAAACGTAATCGAGTAAGAGTCGGATAATGTTAGTTAGAGTGGCGGTCTTGAAAAGCATGAAATACGCAAAAAAATCCTGACCGTATAAACTGAGAATGAAATACACATAAAATGTTAGTTAGATTGGACGTCTTGAAAAGAACGAAATACGAAAAAGTTGATCCCAACCGTGTAAACTGAGAAAAAAATGTACTTAAAGTCAAAAGAAATAAACGCCAAGTATAATTAGGAAGAATAAAGTGAAAATTTACAAAA
Source organism: Glebionis coronaria (assembly GCA_025667525.1). Classification (NCBI taxonomy): domain Eukaryota; kingdom Viridiplantae; phylum Streptophyta; class Magnoliopsida; order Asterales; family Asteraceae; genus Glebionis; species Glebionis coronaria. Next base: position 162,385,993 of record CM046879.1, read on the forward strand.
ATGGCCCCTAAGAAAGAAGATATGACAAACTGCCACAAATATTTAGGAGGAAAAAAAGGAGGGGAAGGGGATTTGATCCAATGGTTGAAAATGGGTTTTCTAAGTTTTCTATAGAGATGAAGTTTTCTATCGATCCTATCTCTTGTGTAATTACCCCAAAGTTATTCAAGCCCTAAAATCCCTTTTTGAAAGTTTTCGTGGCCAAACTAGAAAAAACGAAACTTAAATAACAAAGGATTCGGATTGGAAGGCTTAATAAACTTCAAATACATGTTTCACCAAAACCTAAGGACCAAAAGTGCCACACTCTAAAGTTCAAACGGAAAATTAGGCGCCTAACATTTACTGTAGTAATTATTACTAGTATTCACCGTCTTCTTTACCCATGTGCGAATTGAAGCAAAATAAAGGGTTAAATGAAATTGGGAGTACCCACGTGTGATTCACATCACGTCTATCAAATCCCAACAACAAAAACCTCAATCCCACTACCAGTGAGACACCGCAAGGCCTCCCGTGTACCAACAACAGGACCCCACATGGCAAATTTTGATGACATGGCCAAATCAATGGCATACCTTCACTACTTGTCCTCCAAGGAGCAAATGAACGTATGAGATCTTCCAAAACAAGCTGTCAACAACAAGATACAATTTTGGAAGCTTCATTAGGGCTATTTCAAGGATTTTCATAGTTTTAGGGTTTGTGAATATTGCTCATATCATGGCCTATAAATAGAGCCCCAACATGTGGATGCGCCTCTTGTTCCAGATTTTAGCTAGAAAATTGTAATCCCTTTTATCTAATGAAAAGTTGGTATTTTCTTTAAAAAGTTTGGTAATTCCTTTTTCTATTAATAAAGTTGGTGTTCTTCTTAGCTAAATTCTGAGTTCCAATTTATCATTTGTTTTTGAAAGGTTTTTTATATCTCAAGTTTGTGAAAAGTTTTTAAGGAAAGGAGAAATCAGTGGTCATGATATTATTACTGTTACTTTACCTTTGTTCATTTTAGCAGGGTTTGGAAGCTAGTGGTTGTTCTGCTACCACTTGAGCTCTAACAATCCAAGGCATGGATGTATGCCTTGGAGGTACACGTCCTAGTCTCTTTTAGTTTTTCTGTATATTATTATGTTATGTGATGAATATGGGTTTTTGTTCTTGAATCAATGTTTTCTTTGTTAAAACTTGTTATTTGACTGATACTTGGTGATATTAGTTGAAGTAATCTTAGTTTGTGGTGTTTTTAAAACAAATCCTTTGAAAAAATCTTGTTAATCTGTCATAAAGGGGTGTTTGGGTTTAGGTATGTCAAGGTTTGGGTGACACAGCTTTTGGCATAAACTGTCTAGACTCACCTTCTATGCGAGTTTAAAGTATTTTCAGTCCTTTGTTTTAGGTGTGGTAGTTTAAAACCTAGATTGCATGTGATAGCATAAAAACAATCAAGTTTTTCAGTCAAGCAAAACTAGTTTGTTTTAGTTCATTTTGATCTTAAACTTTGAAATCTGTGAGATAATCTGATAAATTAGGATTGTTAATAGTTAGTTTGAGTTTTGGTGGTTATTTGAGTAAGATCTGGTGGTTTGAAATCCATTTGGTGACCAATCATATCAACAAAAACATTGCCAGACCTGTATGCATATCAGTAACCCTTAATTGCCAGATTTTGTGTGATTTGTGTGTTGTAACTGGTGTTTTTCTTGTTTATATTGACTCCCTACACTCCACTGTGTGTAGGGTTTCCCTTTGTTCCATATAAAACCAACAAACAAATCTTGAAATCAAGCCACAAGTCACCTATTCAAGCAGCAGTGGGAACTCCTGTCCCACTACTTGTTACCACTGTTAGTGTAAAACTTGGTTTAGCTTATTATTAAGCCAATTGAGCTTATTGAAACATGCAATAACTTGGATTTGGTAATCAGTCTTCCTCATTTGACCCCATTCTGGAGCTTTTGGGCTTTTGACTTTAGGGTTTGACTAGAAAACCAACTTATTTGACTTTTTCATAAGTGCTTATCATCTTATTTAGCTTATTTGGCTTTGCTTATTGGATTTTTCTTGATTTATTTGTCTTAATTAAGTCATTTAGAGTCTTTTGCAAGTTAAATCAAGTTCTGAAGTGGTCTAAATCTCTAAGTCGACTATTTTGTCTTTTAGTGAAATCATACTTGGCTTATTTCTGGCTTATTGGTTAAGCTTTTTCAAAATTTCTTTTTACATATCTCTTTAGTATCCCAAAAGAAGGTTGTGTGTCAAATTAGAGCTTATGATATTAGCTTATAGCTTAATGGGCCAAAAAGCCCATTAAGAATAAGTTGTTGACTTATTAAGCTGTGATAAGCATATTTTTAGCATTTGGACCTTTAAACTTTTGTGCTTAAAATTGAATTTTGAGTCAGACTAGTGATTTTGGGCTTATTTGGTGGAGTTTGATTTTATTGGGCCAAAAAGCCCATTATATTGGACTGTTTTTGCTTTTAGCCCATTTGGGGGCCCAATAGGGGTATTTTGGTAATTTCACTTTTATTTTCTGTTTATTTAGGTTAAAATAAACTAGTTTGTAAGTTTTTAGAAATTTTTATAATTTTTAATTTTTAATATTATTTTAATATTTAATTTTAGTTTTTAATCATTTTAAATAGTTTTAATTGTTTTTAAATTTTATAAAAATAGCTTTTAGTCTTATTAAGTTATTTAGAGTTTTACAAATTGAAAAAACCTAATTTGGGCTTTTTTTTAATTATTTTGATATTTAGGGCTTTAATTAGCATTTAAAAATTAATATTTAATTAAATAAAAGGCTTGAAAAAGTTTTGATCATTTTTAAACTCTTATTACATTTTTAGTTATTTTTGGTAATTTTTTTGGGAATTTTTAGAGTTAATTTTTATTTTGTCACTTTTTACGATTTTACGTTTCGTCGTCGTAGTGTAATTTTAACGTATCCGTCATTCTAATTTCTCATCTTTTCTTTCTCTCATATTAATCCAAAATCATACAAGTTATTCACATACAATAAACCTCCTTGGGAAACGAACTTATTTGGGTCATTAGTGCACGGTTTTCCTAAACCGTCGTACTTAATACTTACCGCTTTTACGCTCTTTGTTTTCCTAAACAAGAGTGTATTTTACCACAATCAGTGCTCTAAGACCAAGTAAACAATTCGTGATCTTAAAATCTTGATACTCGTATAACTTACTAGGATCTCTTACACCAGGCACAACAAACCTTTTTAAGTGACCTTTATTTCCGGCCACATTATCAATAGAAGCATACCCCCCCCCCCCCCACACATTCAACATGTTCTTAGACCTACTCCTATTATTCACAGATCCACCCTCTCTAATGACTATACCAGTAGCCCTTCATATAACACCAAAATTCGGGTTACAACCCGAATCCTCTTCAACCATGATCCCTTTACCCTTTTCCGAAGCTCTCTTATTCTTCAACAATGAAGTATCAAGCTCAGTCTCACTGACACCCTCATTTTCTTCCCCGTTTGTGTTATTCTCTTTACCTTTTACATCACTGTTTCTTTCTTTTGTTATGACAGCCGCTCTCTTCAATCTTTTGATTTTACTAAAGAATAGTATAAACTATGATCCTAACAAGTGGGTTGTTGTTTCTAGAGAGAGAAACTAGAGAGATAAAGATGAGAGAAATATGTGTTTATTAAGTAAATGAAAATGAACAACCAACCCCTTTCCATGAAGGAAAGGGGCCTTATATACCCAAGCCTTGATGGGCTTGGGCCTACAACCCATGGTCAGGCCCATGGGTTGGTTAGTAACTAATGTTTAATAAAATAACTAACTACGAGCTAATCACGTTTAATAATATTGTTGGAGTGACCGATACTTCTAATATACGTTAAAAACATATTTCCAACAATCTCCTCCTAAGGGAGGTCACTCCAAATTATAAAGTTCTAAACCTAGCATACTATACTAAGTCTTCGTTCTTGAGCTCGTAGTCGTTTCTATTTTCTTCTTTTCTTTTTCGGCTTGTGAATATGTTGTAATAATCTTTGAGCTTTGGCTTGCAACATGTTCTTTTGGCTTTCACTTGTCATGTAACTTGAGATCATTTTCACGTGCAGTTTTTGCCTTATTGTGATATCTGGCCTCCTCGTGACTTCATGTCCCACATACTTATACTTTTGTTGAATTCTTGAAAGTTCCAGAGTTTGTTACAACGGAAGTCTTTATGTTGAACATTCTTGAATTTTGCTGAAATATTGATGCAGAAAATATAAGCATGTGAGGATGACTTCATCTGGTACACCGCAACGCCACCGTCTTCAAATGCAGCAACATAATATGACACGAATAAAATGGCTTTGACATTTTATTCTGATTCGGTAGCGTTTTACCTCCGGTCGGTGAAGACCGTTGGGCGATATTGTATATATCGTACTTGTGACATGTAGCTCTAATTAAAGATCTCCTTGACAAGATTTGGTGGGTAAACCCGTTCTCTTTCTTCGACCGTCCAAAGCAGACTGCGAACATAAAGAGTGAACCATTTAGATAAATGATCCTAATGGTTGAAGCCGTCAATTCATGAACCTGGAACAAGTGAATTTCAATTAAGATTTTCACCAACGTTGCTTTCCAGTTATCACGAGCTCGATCCTAATAGAATCTTGCTTGTCACCTACCGCAGTGCTGTTTGATGTTGACACTGGAAGGATTTCCACTCATCACTGTGAACACTAAACAGTGCCACTCTGACAGTTCTGGCAAGATCACTTAGATAATGCGTAGAGGCCCTAGAACAAGTTTGAATTCAATTAAGAATCAGACTATCGTTTCTTTCCAGTTATCACAAGCTTGGTTCTTAAAGAACCACACGTGTCACCTACCACGAGCTTGTTTGATGTTGGCTCAAGCAGGATTTCCATCTTCATTGTAATACTTTCGTATCACTCAGATGTCCGGGCAATATTATAAGAATATTTGCATAGGACTCATGAAAATATTTCTTCTTTTGAAATGTGTCCTAATGAGACTTTTGATGATTTCGTGGCTCTAGACTCAATGGTGCATTTTGATTTGGTGAGCGGAGGCTAGAGAGGGTTGCCACCTTTTCAATATCAGTTTATTCGGAGTGAGTAAACCGATAGATAACGTGTTGAACTCCGTGACATTAAAACAAATATCTTTTGTGAGATATTTGAGTTAGCTGGGAGCGGTTGTGCATCGCATCACTGGGTCCATGATACTTTATCGTCTTCAAGATGTGTTGACCCGGTTTCTGCCTAGGTTGTAAGGAGGGCTTCTTTCTTTACACCCTTTATCTTTACAATTCTTTTTCATTCTTCAACCCCTTCAATGCTTACCAATACATCATCACTAGCACCTTGTTGTGATTGTTCCAGTGCTAGCATCAGTATTTGGTCAACATTCTGCTATGTTCACAATCCATTCCCCATCTTTCCTAAGGACTTCTACTTTCTAGCTATGGAATTTTCCTTGGGAAGATTCCTCCGGTTCTGGAAGAATCATTGGACTAATACCTAATCCTACCACCCTTTTGTCACCACATCGTCGTGAGTAAAATGTGTGTTTGGTAAGTATTTGTCACCATGAAAATTACTTAAAACTCATTGAGGTACTTGTGATATAAATATCAAGAGTTTTTATACCTTCAGTGTTTTTTTATATCAAAATTCTCCCCCTTAACATGTGTAAAACACCTATGAAGTTGGATTTTCTATTAATTCCTTTTCATTATAGCCACATGTTTTTACAATACAAGTCTCCTTAATTCCATTTTCTCCCCTTATCCAAAATGTTAATCATTAATATTTTGGATATCAATGGATTAACCGGTCTTTGGGTAACAAAATGAAATCTTTGTTGGCCATAGAACATATTGATGCTCCCCCCTCAAGTTAATGAAGGTTAGTTTTAGTGCTTGAGTATGATATGTTTTGAAAGATTTAGAATCTCGTGAGAAATTCTTGAAAAGTTATCATATTTTCACACTACAGCAAGCCACAAAAGCAGAATATTCACAGTATCTAAATATTCACAAGTAAAAATATGGAGTTGACATGAGATAGTACGACCCATTTTAAATGGATCGTTCCATTAGCTTGTGGTGCGCTTCATATGGTCTACCACCCACGAATCGTTCTAGACTTCTCATTAAACGTCTTTCCCTCAACTTTTCTTCAATCTTCTTGATCATGTATTCAGTAATTTTTCTATATCTAGCGTGCCATACTACTTTAACCTTGGGATGCTTCCTGGTGACGTTGAGATGCAACAATGTGTCCCGTACTTGTTGAAGAGTCGCGTCACTAAACTTGTGAAGTTTCGCGACTCTCATGAATTTCTTCTCACCGGATCTATTTATGTAGAAAGTACCTGGAACCGGTTTTGTTGTACTCGTGTAGGGGCATTTGTCGCGATGGATATCAGGAACTTCAGTGTATGGAGCAGTTAGATTCAGCTTCTTCTGATAACTTTCCACACCAAGTTGCAAGTCTTCAACTCTCTTCTTGATTACAATTTGACGTGTGTACATTCTAAGAGATGAATTCAAGGCAATGATGTCTTCAGCGTTCAAATGTCTGAGCGTATCCTGAGTCATCAGAAGCAGCATGTCTTCAATGTCTTCGAGATGAAGAACCGAAAAGTCTCATTCCATGATGGTGTAGTGTTTGTCGTCTTCTCTTTTCAGTTTGATCTCTGTTAAATGATGGTAACCGATCTTGGGTTGAATTCTCACTCCTAGAATGGCTTTTATTCTAAACTGAGATACGACTTGAGGGCCTGATTTGAACCCACATGCATAGCTGTAAGCTCGTCGTATGGTTTCGCCCCAATGCGATGCACCCAATTCGGCATAGTGATCAGACTTAGGAACTATTTGCTTTATCCATAGACGGTCAACCTTTTCCTCAATCCATGGTATTGACCCCTAATTTAAAGGTTTGACCAAATTTAATGAAGTCGCATACTTGTTGGCGCATTTGATCAAATACTCAAGGTCACGACATACAAAGAATTCACGTATAATTTGAGAATTACCTTTTGCTGTCGGGAGATGAGCGTTTCCAGGATTGTGAAGACATGCTTGCCGAGGAGTGTTCATTTCTTTCAAAATCTCATTAGCATTATATTCACACTCCATTCTGATGATTCTGGAATTGGCAAGAAAGGTGGGATCATGAAGTGCTCGAACTACCATAGCCTGAGTTATGTTGTCAGTCCTATAATTTTACACTAAGTATGCTGAGAAGTCGATGGGATTGTTGAGGATTTGGGAGAAATCTGGTTCATCATCTTGATTGAGAGGACGAATGCCAGCAGCTTCCGTGACCCAAGGTTGCTCGGGTGCACTTTCATCTATGGTTATTGTATCCACCCACGCCGGATCACTTGATTCTAGAATGTCATGAACTGGTTCAGATTTTGGAACTGACTGAGTTTCTAGAAAATCTTTGACTGGTGCATATTCTGAAACTTCAGGTATTTGCTGATCATGTTCCGATAGGGGTTGTTCTGGTGCTTGTGTGGTAGCTGAGGCATATAAAACTATAGCTGATGAGGCTGCTGTATTAGCGTTGATATCATGAAGTTGTTTGGTGCGTTTTCCTTGTTGAGGTGTCTTAGGAGTGGTTTATTCTTTGGTAGCATCCTCCTTTTGAGACTTGTCACCTTTAGAAGTTTGATCATCATTAGTAGCATCATCCGACTTATCTTTGTTTGTGTTATCTTCATCCCTTTTCTCTTCTTCATTTTCCTCATCCTCATCATGATTACTGTCATCCATATTGGCATCATTATCATCGTCACCATCACCTTTACCATCACCGTCACCGTCATCGTGATCGTCATCTTCATCTTCATCTTCACCGTCATCGTCTTCGTCATTATGGGAAGATTCATCGGGTTTGTCTGATTCACCCTCTTCTTCATTTTCTTTATCTTCTTGTAGACTACTGTATGGGACGACGGTGCCATGCTTTTCAAATATCTCGGTGTCTTCATCCATAGCCGTCTTTGGAGCCTTGTGGAGTGCTATTTGGGCTGGCGTTTGGTTGTGGGACCCGATTTGAATCATGCGAGCATGCAACAGCTTCTTCAACTCGTAGTTTGTGAGCCTTTGAGCAATTAGATAGTCTGACTGCTGAGTGTTTGAAGACTTGATCATCAATTTGCTTGCAGCAATCTTTTTCATCTCGTCTCGCAGAGCAGGGAGTGTCGTTTCAAGAGATCCTTGAACCTTTTCATTGATGGATTCAATAAGTGTTTCGTTGGCTTGAGCAAGACTCTCTTTCTCTTTTTTGTACTTCCTTTTCAGTTCTCGAAGACGTTCGATCTTTTCTTGCTTTTTGGCTGCTTTAGCTTCTAGACTTGCTCTTGATGACTATTCACTTTGTTGTCGATTAGCTAATTCTTCTCTGAGGCGAGCGAGTTCCTTTTCATGAGCTTTCTTTGATGACTCTAACTCCTCTTTGACTTGAGTAGTTTTGTCTTCTTGATCTTTCAGTCTTTGTTCTATTCTTATCATGAAAGCTGTATCGATAGGTCGATGTGACGGCAAAGATACAGGTTGAATGGTTGATAGTGAATGGTTTACAAGAGTTGTCACAATGGTACTGATTACCGATGTTGTGGCCAAAGTTACAGGGACATTAACCATGTTCGGGTTTGATGAAGGATCAGTGTTAGTAACTTCAGATTCTAGAGAGTGAAGCTTTAAGTATGTACATACTAGATCCGACACTGAAGTGGAATTGGTTACACTTTTCTCCTTGTTGATGGCACCGATCTCTGTCTCTAGTTGAACATCATCGATAATTGTGTCGTGGTGTTCGTGCTGCTGATCATCATCTTCATCATGAACAGGCTCGTCCTCGTAAGAATCGGGTTCTCCAAATTCAATAATATCAAAGTCTTCGATTTCCTTTGACTTCTGTCCTGATCAACTACCTCCTGTCTCTTTTCGACTTTTCTGTAACACTTGCTTTAATTTCTTTAATTGTTGTTTTTCAGACAAAGGTTGTTGTTGTTCTTCTATATCTTCATCCATGAGAAGTGATTTCTTTCCCCTAGCCTTTTTCTCCTATAAAGGCAAGGTTCTTGTTATTTTACCTTTGTCTTGCGTTGGTGTATCAGCTTCTGAGGATTCAGTTTCCTTTCTTTAGCTTTTGGGTTTTGGTGCATTGAATTCTCCAGCAGCTACTTTCTTTTTGTGTTCTTTATTTTCTTGCAGAAGTGTCTTGTATGCAACACTCTTTTTGATTTTATCGTTCAACAGATTATCCGGAACTAGAGCTGGAATACCTGAGTAAAGACTCTTAGCTCCTTCTTGTTTCATGGTCACCAAAAGAAAGTCATCATCTTCTGAATTGTCGAAGAATCCGCCATGACAGTCGATAGCTTCATTGGCTTTCATGAAGTAATTAATGATGAGCTTTGTGAAGCGTGGAAACTGAAGGTGTTCAGATTTCTTCTTGGCATTTCTGAACGCTTGATAATGAAGTTCTCCCCACATGAGAGAAGCATAGTCTAAGTTGAGGCCCTTTTAGATTCCATAAAATATTCAAGCCTGCGAAAGTCTCAAAGAATCTGCACCTCTGGATTTTCTAGTCAAACACCGGATAAGGATGCTAAAAATTGCCTTCCATGGTTTTCCAAGCCTAGAAGTGTTAAACTTAAACAAGTTTGGAAATTCTTCATCATAGCCGAGAGACTTAATCAACTTTATAATTTCTTCTCTGTCTAGATCAGGAGCGTATTTTTCCCCTTTAGCTAAACAAGGGAATCCAAAGATTTCCCGAAACTAATCAAGTGAAAATGTCTTTTTCTCTCGGTTAATGTTGAAGGAGAACTTTGTGTTGGTGATGGCCTTTATAGATGTCCAGAACTCATACATGTAGATTTCTAGAACTGATGCTGAGATCTGTAGTGCATTTTTTATTGGCGATAGATCAAGTATTTCGATGGCGATTTTGAATGCTGCATGTGATGGAACGTAGCCTTCTTTCAATCGTTTACTATTTGGAGTGATTTTAAGGCATTGGTCTGTTGGGACGAGTGCAAAGTCGAGTTCACTTTGTTGATCTTTAGTGCGAGACATGATAGCTGCTTAAGATAAAACATCCACGTTGATACACAAAAATATATCATGATATATAAACCTTAAAGCATGACAAACCATGTACAACACTAAGATGATAACATAGCATAAACCAAGTAACATTAAACATATAATATGCAAAACAATCACATCCAAAGGTAATTGATACAATGCTTTTGCATGGGGTTCAATTTAATTCTCGGTATCTTCTCGAATTGATCACGGCTCAAAGTGGAATAGTTGTTCTTGGTTACTAAAAAGGGATTGGTTTTCTATTCTACTAAAAAGATTTAAATGTGAAAAGATATAAAATTAAACTAAAAGCAGTTAATTAAATAAAGCTTGAATTAAAATTAAACAATTAAACAGTAAAACAAAAACAATGAAATAACCCTTACTGAAAAATACTTGATTCGGAATAATTGATGCTGATTCGGAATGTTTGTTGATGCGGAATAAAACTGACTCGGAATAAATAAAGCAAAATGCTTGATTCGGAATAATGGCTTCACCCGGAATAACAATCCTTCATTCGGAACACCTTCATTCGGAACAATATTCGCTCATCCGGAACATTTGCTCATTCGGAACATTTTCACTGATCCGGAATAAAATATTAAAGGCTTGATTCAGAACAATTTGGTTTACTCAGAATAAAATTGATCCGGAATATTTAATCAAAATCCTTCATTCGGAACTTTTTTAAAAAACTAATTCGGAATATTTTTGGAAAAACCTTGATTCGGAATATTAATACTCATCCGGAATATTGATTATTTCGGATGAACACTTTGATTCGGAATACTCAAAAGCAAAAGCTTCACTCGGAATAAATTGCTGACTCAGAATAAAAGGATGAAAAGCTTCATTCGGAACAATCTAACTGATCCGCAATATTTAAAGAAAACTCTTCATTCGGAACATTTGTTGTTGATTCAGAATCTGGGTAATATTATGAAGACGAAGAACAGGGAAACAACACAAGGACGAATTTAACCAAAATCACCAAGTTTTTAACCAAAACTTAAACCAATTTAACCACTAATCATCTACTAATCATAATCATCAAACCAAAACAACAAAAACACAAAACCCACTTACTTTTAAAGATCAAAATCAACCAAATAAGAACTTAATACTTTGAATCAAAAAGAGAAAGATGAAAAAGATTAAATGAAAGATGATATTGATTGATTAAGGTAGAGTAAACAAAAGGGAAGATTAAAAACTTACAAGATTAGAGATTCAACAAAAATGAAAAATCACCAACACCTTAATGGTGTTGGCTTCCTACGAAAACAAAGAAAAGAAAAGACTAGAAATGAAAAACTAGTCTCCAAGTTGTGAAGGGATGTCCTATTTATAGGAGGTGTAGTTGGTTGGTGAGTGGGCTTTCTTCCTTCCTTCTTGTCTTCTCGTCTTTTCAGAAAAGTTGACCATTTCGATTTCGATTCGGGATTTGTCGACGAATAAATTCAACTCGTCTTTTAATTTATTCGTTTAATAGACTTGAGTTCTTTCGACATATGTAAATCTTCCATCTTTGGTCCTTTTCTTCGATAAATTTTCAAATAGGCCCATTGACTTCAAATCTTTTGCATCTCTTGGACTATAGGCTTCGTGTTGAGTCTTTTTCTTCGATAAAACCCGTGCAATCCCATGTTCTCTTCAATGTTTATCCGGTTGGCTCTGAAAACACAACAAACACACAAACCACGCATAATTCCAAACAAATGATATTAAATACGTGTTTTGGTCTCGTTTTAGCAAGAAATAAGTGGTAAAAGGATGGGTGTTTTCACACCTATCAAATCCCCTACACTTAACCATTGCCATGCCCTCATGCAATGCTTAGTGATAAAGCAAATTTACACTTTCCTCATAATCAATCAACCTTGGCCTTATTGACATACTACTAAACAAAAATTAAAGTACTAAGAGAAATTAAAACTTTAAAGTAAACAAAAGGATAGAAAACCATTTTCACTTGAAAATAGTTATATGGAAATAACTCGCAAAGAGATCTAAGACTTACATTAGGGCTTCGGTGCTGCGAAGATTTATCACCCTCAAGTTTCACGTTCCCCAAACTAAGCTTAAAAACGAGATCATTGTTATTATAAGTTAGCAAAACAAACACTTACACACATGGCTTAATTATATGCTTAAACTCCCTTATTCCTAGGTGTATCTATTATATTTTATTGTTGTCTTAGAATGATCACGAAGATGCATTTTTGGACTTATTGCGATAGTTTATTTAGGCTGAAAGCAAAGTAGGACGATTTGATTAATAGTTAGCTAAAGGACAAAATCTCTTAAAACTGCTTCTCGGGATATCAAAAAGTTCATATCTTGGCATAACTCGCTTCACGATTTGAGACCTTTCTCGGGCCGATATTTGGCATGTACTTCATACTTCATATCTTGAGAGACGTTCTTGAAATAATGGTCTTCTCTTCGTTAATAGAGTTTCTTCACTTGGAGACTTTTGAGGGATACTAAAACTTTGTTGACCACGACTTCATCATTATTTCTTCAATCGTTAATTGGGATTTGAGATACAACGATCCGCCTCCTTTTCGGACTTGGATCTATTTATCCTCATACCTTGTTAGGGTCTTTTCGGATAGACTTCTCCATGATCTTTATGGGAGTTGATTTGCTTTTTGTCGTGAGTCTTGATCCTTCATATTGATTTTGGGAATAATGCTTTTCACATCACCTTGGATCTTTAGCAATAAAATTGAATCCTCATGCCTTGTTAGGGCCTTTTCGGACTCGCCAATATTCGCGTCCCGCTTCATAAGTTATGCCTTGGCTATGAACTCTTATCATTACCGAGCAACTTTTAAACGATCTTGGGCTAGAAGCTAAGTTATTCAATAAAATCGCACGACCTTACTTATTGCAGATAAATTATTAGCAAGTGATGGGTGAATAGGCAAATAATCACACCAAGTGTGCTTGTGCAAGAATACCGACTTATAATTGACTCTATCATTTCTCGTTCTCCACAATTTAAAATCTCAAGTAATGAGACTCGTGGATGCTTAGCCTAATAAACCAATTAAGGTCTACATGGTTAAGGATACTTGCTAGAATAAACTTGGATAAGTCTATTCGGGTTGAGTCAAAATAATCGCAACGGGCCTAATATGTCAAAGACTTCAAAACTAGCTACACCACTTTATTAATATTTTTGACTTTATTGTGGGATATATACATATGAAAGCAACGATAAAGATTTAAAAATTACGACTATATAGCCAAAGTTAATTAAAAATTTGAAAAATGCTGAAAAAGATGATTTTCCGGTTAAATGAAGGCATTTTAATGGAAAAGTCCACTTAAAACTTTCCCCTACACTTAATATAAACATTGTCCTCAATGTTTAAGCATGTGGGAAAAGGCTCCCCTACACTTATGACATTGTGCACGTTGGTTAAATCAAGCTAAGGAAGAGACGACTAAAGTGATCAAATTCAAATGTGAGTATGAAGAAAATTGAATCACGATAGTTGAGAGATAGACCCGGATTGCGGATAACACGGGAGCACGATTCTTCAAAGGTTCCAAAAGTGCATTCATCCCTGTAATCACATCACCACACAAACACAAACAACCTATATAGGTCCCCCTACACTTAGGAGGTAAAACGGAAAGGGATAGATACTCGGGTTGCCTCCCGAGGAGCGCTTGATTTTGATAACCGAGTCACGAGCCTGACTCGACCCAAAATTAGTTCATGGGAAACGTGGTGAGGGATGGAATCATCTCAAGAGAGATGTCCTCACCAAAGTACAACTTCACTCGTTGGCCATTCACCTTAAAATTAGGTCCATTAGGTTGAGCGAGCTCGAGAGTACCATATGGAAAAATTTGGGCAATGATGAATGGGCCGGACCAACGAGATTTCAGCTTGCCCGAAAAGATTTTCAACCGAGAGTTGAAGAGTAAAACTTTGTCTCCAACTTGGAACTCTCGGTTTTTAATCTTAGAGTCATGAATGAGCTTAGTCTTTTCCTTATAGATCAAGGAATTTTCATAAGCCTCATTCCGAAGTTCATTAAGCTCATTGAGTTGGATTTTGCGTAGGTCACCGGATTTGTTGATATCGAAGTTAGCCCACTTTAAGGCCCAGTAAGCCTTGTGCTCCAACTCAATGGGGAGGTGGCATGCTTTCCCGTACATGAGACGATATGGTGTACAACCAATCGGAGTCTTGTATGCGGTACGAAAAGCCCACAGAGCATCATCAAGTTTATCGACCCATGAGGCACGATGCTCTCCCACGGTTCGTAATAAGTGTTAAAACACTTATCCTTTTACCACTTATTTCCAATAATAACAAGACCAAAACGTATGATTTATGTCGTAAAAGTCGGAATTATGCGTGGTTTGTGTTTTTATTGTGTTTTAGGACCAAATTATGAAAAAGGAAGAAAACACGGGATTTCACGGGCTTTTATCGAAGAAAACGGGAAAAGACGAAGTCAAAAGATCAAGAGTGCAAAAAGAACGGAAGTCCAAGGCCTATTCTGAAGATTTATCGAAGAAAAAGTCAAAAGACGGAAGTTTAACGAAGTCGAAGAACTTAAGTCTAACAGAAGAAGAAAATTAAAAGACAAGTTCAAATCCCGAGACGACAAAGACGAAGAATTAAAGTCGAGTCGAGAAAACGTGAAGAAAGCAAGAAAGAAGATGCAACACATGCACTCCTTCCACCTTCCCTATAAATACCCTCCTAATCGTCATTAGGAGGGTAGCTAGATTTTTAGTTAATTTTCACTTTTTCATTTCTCCAGTTTTAGAGAGAGAAAGTTTTAAACTTTCTCTCACTAAATTTCATCTTTTTCTTAATCTTTCAAGATTAAACATCTTTGTATTGCTTATTTTATTAATCAAAGTTCTATTTTAAGCTTTAAATCCTTAATCTCATTCTACCTTTCTTTGATTTTAGATTGATTTTGGTGCGAATATCATAAGATCCGTGTTGTTCTAATTGATTTCGTGCTTAAAAAGTTAATCTTTTGATCATTTTATAAGTTTTCATTTGATTAAGCTTTAAGACTTTTGTGCTTATTGGCTTATTTTTATGATTAGCTTATTTTTCTTATAAAAGTTTTATTAAAAAGTTTATGTTTTTATTGTTTGATCCAAAAAGTTGCTTATTTTCGAGTTAGATAAGTTGATTAGAGTGCTTATTTGACTCCGTTTAGTTGATTCGATTTAGTTTTGGGAATAAGCTCAATCTAATAGCTTATTTTCTAGCTTTTTACTCGAATCCCATTATTTTCGGAAAGGGTACATTCCCTTTTCCGATTGGAACGTATTCCGACCAGTAGACGAATCCCCCAAAAATCAGAAAGGGATTAAACCCCTTTCCGATTGGTACTTTCCGATTGGTGTCTTCCGAGCAGCTCCCATCTTCGTATTCCGATCAGTTGATCGGATAAGGGTTTCTCTTCATTCCGATTGTGTGTATTCCTCCCAGTATTCCGATTGGTGGTTTTTCTGCATATTCCGATTTAGGCATTTCTACATATTCCGATTGTTCTTCATATCCATGTTATTCTGATTGGTCTTTTGTCCATTATTCCGATCACGACCAAGTCACCATATTCCGATTTACCGATCGGAATACATTCCGATCGGGACTCTTTTTGGGACTATTCCGATTGTTTGTATTTGCTTGATATTCCGATCTTAATTTCTTTTAGTACTTATTTTTAGAAATTTTCCAAGTGTTAGTTTTATTTAGTGTGCTAGTACTTTCCCATTGTTACCTTTTAGTTTTCAAGCCTTTTATGTTTACTCGTCATTTTGATATTAATCTTTAAGTTTACTCAACGACACTTTAATTACTTGCTAAATAGTTTAAAATAGACAAACAAACCAAACCATTCTCTTGATTAACCAAAAGACGATTGAGTCGCACTTTAGACCGGTTTTCAATTCGAAAAGACTTTGGGACTACAAAATTTATTTCTTGGTTGCAAAATCAAGTATTAAATGGCGCCGCTGCCGGCTCTTTTCGTTATGATAAACGGTTTCAAGTGAGAGACGCATTGAATTTTGGGATCCGTTCTTTGAACGTTATTTTCATCGCTTCAAAAATTTTCAAAAATCCTAAAAAATATAAAACTCTTCAAAAATACAAAAACATTAAAAAACCTATAAAAACCAAAAATATTATATAGGTATTCTCTTTGTGTATATTTTTCTTCTGCAGGTGCATGCGTACTAGATCTACGAACTATTCTGAGCCTGAGACTCGTGAAGATTTAGATATGGCTGGTGTTAACAACAACAATAATCACCCACCTCAACACAATTTGAATAACAACAACAACAACAACAATGTCCTTCTACCTGATTTACGAACCATGGAGGAATTGTGCCAACCCACCATGAACGGACGCGGAGGCCCGATTGCGCCAATGCACGTCACGGCTCAGGAGTTTTCGTTGAAGCATCACATGATACAACAAGTGCAAACGAACCCATTTCGTGGAATTCCGGATGATGATGCCAACAAACACCTCGACAAATTCATTACCATGACCCAAAGCATGAAGTGCTCCAGTGTTTCTATGGATGACCTTCGCCTCCAACTTTTTCCACACTCGCTTTCTCACCATGCCGAAAAATGGTTTGACCGTCTTCCTAAGAATTCTATTCATACGTGGAATGACATGACTCAACGCTTTTTATCGCGCTACTTTCCCCCATCCATGGTCACTAGCCTTCGTAACCAAATCAGTGGATTTATGCAAGAGAATGATGAATCGCTTTTCGATGCTTGGGAACGCTACAATGATTTGATCGACCGCTGTCCTAATCACAATATGCTCCCCGCCACTCTCATTGACACCTTTTACAATGGTCTCACTTTTCGTGATCGTGACACGATCAATGCCGCCGCCGGTGGTACTTTTATGAAAAGGAGACCGGAGGAGTGTCGAGAGTTGATTGAAAACATGACTACTCACCACAAGAATTGGGATTCTTCCGCATCCTCAAGATCTAATCAGAGAGTCAATGTTTCATCTACTTCTTCCACCACCAACTCGTCTGTTTTGGAACGTGCTATTCTTGATATTAACAAAAATCTCCAAATTTTGACTTCTAACCAAACTCAACAAGCTAAAGCCGTTGCTATTTCTTGTGACACATGTGGTGGTCCTCATTCCTACAATGAGTGTCCTTCTACTCACGGCAATTATTCTGAAGACGTTAACGCAACATACGGTACTTATCCCACGGGAGGCTATCAAGCTCGCCCTCAAGGAGACCGTAACTTGCTAAGTTATCGCTCCAACAACTATCTTGCTCCCCCCGGTTTCCCTCCTGCAAACCAATCCCAACCTCGTACAAACAATCAATTTCAATCCCCACGAAACCCATACCCACCTCAAGGAAATTCTCAAGCTTACCAAGCTCCACCTCTCAATCCACCAATGGCAGTAAATCCAGAAGTCGAGACATTCATGAGGACTAATAGAGAGTTGGTGACGAATCTTCAGAGTCAAGTCCGCAACTTGAAGGGAGAAATGGCAAAACAAGGGAACGATATTCGAGCCGAGCTAAGGAATGATATGGCCAAACACAGTGATGCAATTAATGCAAACATGCAAAACTCTTTTAACAATCAAGCTCTTCACCTTCGTGATATGATTGGTTCGCTCATCCAAGGTAATCAACCCTCTGCTTCGGGTACTCTTCCGAGTAATACCGTTGCGAATCCAAGGGGGGAGATGAAAGCAATCACCACTCGTAGTGGAAAAGGTTATATGGAACCCGAGCTTCCTACACCTCCACCCGTGATTGTGAACAAGGAAAAAGAGCAACTTTCCTCACCTCCTTCACCTTCTATCCCCATTTCCCCACCACCCGTGGTTGTGAGTGATCCTATTCCCTTAAAGCCTTCTTCTTCATCCAATATACCCTATCCTTCAAGGTTGAGGAAAGAAAAGCAAAAGAGCAAGGACGATATTCAAGTTTCAAACTTTCTAAAAATGTTTAAACAATTGAATTTTAACATCTCCTTTGCCGAGGCTCTCGCTCACATGCCCAAATACGCTAAGATGTTTAAAGATCTTCTAAGTGATAAAGAAAAGCTACTTGACATTGCTCAGACCCACCTTAATGAGAATTGCTCCGCAGTGCTCTTAAGGCAATTGCCCACCAAACTTGGTGATCCGGGTCGCTTCTTGATTCCTTGCAACTTCCCGGGAGTAGAGAATTGCATGGCCCTAGCCGATCTAGGTGCCAGTATAAACTTAATGCCTTTAAGTGTTTGGAAGCAATTATCTCTCCCCGAGCTAGTCCCCACCAAAATGACTTTGGAATTAGCTAACCGTACGGTTGCTTATCCAGTAGGGATAGCCGAAGATGTCTTTGTTGGCGTTGATAAATTCACCTTCCCGGTGGATTTTGTCGTCGTTGACTACGAGATGGATCCCCGTGTTCCATTAATCGTTGGACGTCCCTTTCTGAGGACCGTTCGCACTCTCATTGATGTAGCCGCAGGCGAAATAATCATGAGAGTTGGTGACGATAAAAATGTCTTCAACATGGGTAAGATTTCTAAGCAACCTCATTCATATGAGAATGTTAATGCTATTGATGTTCTCGATGAGGCTTGTGAAGAACATTTTCATGATGCTTGCAAAATTACTCTTTCTTCTCTACCCAATGTTGAGACCGTTGCCTCAATTGCTCCAGCATTGACTCCTTTCGGAGAAAGTGACTTGGATGATTTCGAAGCTAGCTTGGGCCCTCTCGATATTAAGTATGATAATTTGTCCACCAATTGGGATGAAGATATTCGTACTATTGAGAGACTTCTCAATGAGGACCCGCTGTCTCCACCTGCTCCTAAAGAGGTGACTAATGATGATCCATCGTTAGTTTCACCATCTATTGAGGATCCTCCTACTCTTGAGCTTAAGGACCTACCTCCTCATCTTGAGTACGTTTTTCTGGAAGACGACGAGAAGCTACCGGTCATCATCACAAAGGATCTGAAAGAAGACGAAAAAGCCCGACTTGTCGCCGTGTTGAAGAAGCATAAACGAGCTATCGCTTGGAAAATCTCCGACATCCGTGGAATTGATCCTCACTTCTGCACACATAAAATTCTCATGGAGGACGACTTTAAGCCCACAATTTAAAGTCAACGAAGGGTGAATCCCAAAATACATGAAGTCATCAAAAAAGAGGTTATCAAACTTCTTGATGCGGGTATGATTTACCCTATTTCGGATTCACCATGGGTTAGTCCAGTCCATTGTGTGCCTAAGAAAGGCGGAATCACCGTTGTGCCCAATGCAAACAACGAGTTAATTCCTACCCGTCTCGTTACTGGGTGGAGAGTTTGTATAGACTACCGCAAACTCAATGATGCCACGAGAAAGGATCATTTCCCTCTACCTTTTATGGACCAAATGCTTGAACGTTTAGCGGGTAATGAATATTACTGCTTTCTTGATGGTTTCTCGGGTTATTTTCAAATACCCATCGATCCCCAAGATCAAGAGAAGACAACATTCACTTGTCCCTACGGCATATTTGCTTACAAGAGAATGCCTTTTGGCCTATGCAATGCCCCCGGGACTTTCCAAAGGTGCATGTTGGCTATCTTCCATGACATGGTTGAGCAAACCATGGAAGTCTTCATGGATGATTTGGTCTTCGGGGATTCCTTCTCTTCTTGCCTTGCCAATTTGGAACGTATGCTTAAGCGGTGCGAAGACACTCGCCTTGTTCTGAACTGGGAAAAATGCCATTTTATGGTAAAAGAAGGCATTGTGCTAGGACACAAAATCTCTAAAGCCGGTCTTGAAGTCGACCGTGCTAAAGTTGATGTCATAGCCAAATTACCTCCACCTTCAACCGTGAAGGGTGTGAGAAGTTTTCTGGGTCATGCGGGCTTCTATCGTCGATTCATTCAGGATTTCTCTAAAATCGCTCGCCCGATGACCCACCTCTTGGAAAAAGTTACTCCTTTTATCTTTTCTAAAGAGTGTCTCGAAGCCTTCAATCTTCTTAAGGATAAGCTAACTAAGGCACCGGTCTTGATTACCCCTAATTGGGAGCTGCCTTTTGAATTGATGTGTGATGCTAGCGACTTTGCTATTGGTGCGGTTTTGGGCCAAAGAGTGAATAAACACTTCCAACCAATCCACTACGCTAGCAAAACAATGACGGGGGCTCAATTGCATTATACGACAACCGAAAAAGAGCTTTTAGCTGTTGTCTATGCTTTTGAGAAATTTCGCCCCTATCTTGTTTTATCCCCCACCATCGTATACACGGACCATTCCGCGTTGAAGTACTTGATGACTAAGAACGATTCTAAGCCAAGACTTCTTCGCTGGGTTTTACTCCTTCAAGAATTCAACATTGAAATTCGTGACAAGAAGGGAGCCGAAAACCTGGCCGCGGATCATCTGAGCAGACTTGAGGATCCATATCAGGGGGAACATCCGAACAAAGAGATCAATGACTCTTTCCCCCTTGAGACCTTAATGTCTATAAACCTCAATCTTGATGGCACCCCGTGGTTTGCAGATATTGCAAATTACTTAGCGGGTGGTATTCTCATCCAAGGGTTAACATCCCAACAAAAGAAGAAGTTCTTGAACGATGTTAAGACTTACTTTTGGGATGACCCTTATCTATTCAAACAGTGTGCTGATCTGATTATTCGTCGTTGTGTTGACGGACCGGCAACTTTTGACATCCTTCAAGCTTGCCACAAAGGACCCACCGGTGGTCACTTTGGTCCCAACTACACCGCTAAGAAAGTGTTTGATTCTGGATTCTACTGGCCCACCATTTATCGTGACGCTCACGAAATGGTTAAGCATTGTGATGCTTGCCAACGTCAAGGCAAAATCACACATAAGGATGAGATGCCTCAAAATTTCATACAGGAATGTGAAATCTTTGATGTATGGGGCATCGACTTTATGGGGCCATTTCCATCATCCAAAGGGAACAAGTACATCCTCGTCGCCGTCGACTACGTTTCTAAATGGGTTGAAGCTAAGGCTCTTCCTACGAATGATGCGAGGGTGGTTGTGAACTTTTTGAAGCAGCTTTTCGCTCGATTTGGCGTTCCTCGTGCTATCGTCAGTGACCGCGGGACTCATTTTTGCAACGATCAATTTGCAAGAGTCATGGCAAAGTATGGTGTCACTCACCGTCTTCCCACCGCCTATCATCCCCAAACCAATGGGCAAGCCGAAATTTCCAATCGTGGCTTGAAGAGAATTTTGGAGCGTACTGTGGGAGAGCATCGCGCCGCGTGGGCCGATAAGTTAGATGATGCTCTGTGGGCTTTCCGTACTGCTTACAAGACCCCGATCGGTTGTACACCTTATCGTCTTGTGTACGGGAAAGCCTGCCACCTACCCATCGAGCTGGAGCATAAGGCGCACTGGGCCTTGAAGTGGGCTAACTTCGACATCAACAAAGCCGGTGATCATCGCAAGGTTCAACTCAACGAGCTCAATGAACTGCGGAATGAAGCTTATGAGAACTCGCTGATCTACAAGGAGAAGACCAAGATCATTCATGACGCAAAAATCAAGAACCGAGAGTTCCACGTTGGTGATCAAGTCTTACTCTTTAACTCTCGGTTGAAGATCTTCTCTGGCAAGTTGAAGAGCCGCTGGTCTGGTCCATTCACCGTCGCCAAAGTCTTTCCATATGGGACCATTGAGCTTTCTCAGCCAAATGGGCCCAATTTCAAGGTGAATGGCCAGCGTCTGAAGCTGTACTTTGGTGAGGACATATCTCAAGAGATGATCCCATCCCTCACCACGTTCCCCATGAACTAAAATTGGGTCGAGTCAGGCTCATGACTCGGTGAACAAAAACAAGCGCTTCTCGGGAGGCAACCCGTGTTCTATCCTTTACTGCTTTCACAATAAGTGTAGAGGGACCCCCGCATATGTTTGTTGTCTTGTTTCTTGTGCTATGCAGGGATTAAAGATTTAAAGATCCACCTTGATGACTTTTGACGAACCGTGATACCGTGTTTCCATCTTCCCGGTTCTATCCTAAACTCTTGTGATTCAATATTTCATATTCTATATGTTCACATTGAATTCACTTTTGTTGTCCTTTCCTTAGCAAGATTTAAACAAAGTGCACAATGTCCTAAGTGTAGGGGAGTTTACTCCCACATGCTTAAACATTGAGGACAATGTTTATCTCAAGTGTAGGGGGGACTTCTATCGAAGTAAGTGGTCTTTTCCATGAATTTGCCCTCATTTTAACCGGAAAATTTGATTTTTCGACATTTTTCAAAATTTTTAATCTATTTTGGCCAAGTTGTATAGTTGTATTTTCCTTTATCATGATTAGTTTCTTGCCATTTCTAGAATAAATTTTCAATAAAGTGGTTTTAGATTTTTCTTAGTCGTGAACATTTTGACTCAACCCGAGTTTACTTACCTAAGTTTACTCTAGCTAGTATCCTTAACGTGTTTAAGTCAAGTTTTGCTAGGCTTTTATATAGGGAGCTATAAAACGCGAAAGTCTTAACTCTCACGGGTTAAGAACAAGAACTTTTCGCAAGTTCCTATAATTGATCCTAGAGAGTCGTTTATCAAGGGAACGTTAAAACGCGATTTCTAAACTTGAAAAAGTCCAAGAATTTGCAAGATCCTATAGGCGACTCGAAAACCCAAAACTTTGATTTAATAGGCTAAGCATCCACGAGTCTCATTCCTTGAGATTTTAAACTGTGGAGAACGAGAGATGATAGAGTCAATTATAAGTTCGGTATTCTTTCATGAATTTATGTGAGTTAATTATAAGCCTATTCTCCCTCTGGTTGTTAATAAATTTATCTGCAATAAATAAGGTTGTACGATTTAAAAGGTTACTTAGCTTCTAGCCCCAGATCGTTTAAAAGTTGCTCGGTACGGATTAGAGTTCATAGCCAAGGCATAACTTATTGAAGCGGGATGCGAAGATTGGCGAGTCCGAAAAGGCCCTAACAAGGCATGAGGGCTACATTTTGTTGCTAAAGATCCAAAAGTGATGTGAAGAATCATTTATCGAAAATCAATATGAAGGATCGAGACACACGACGAAAAGCAAGAACTCCCCAAAAGTCATGGAGAAATCTATCCGAAAAGACCCTAACAAGGTATGAGGATAAATAGATCCAAGTCCTAAAAAGGAGGCGGATCGTTGTATATCAAAGTCCAAAATAAAGATTGGAGAAAAATGAAGAAGTCGTGGTCCAAAGATGAAGAATCTCTCAAAACTTCAAGTGAAGAAATTCCTATTATAAAGAGAAGACCATTATTTCAAGAACGTCTCTCAAGATTCGAAGTATGAAGTCCCTGCCAAATATCGGTCCGAGAAAGGTCTCAAATCGCGAAGCGAGTTATGCCAAGATATGAACTTTATGAGGTCCCGAGAAGCAGTTTTAAAAGATTTGGTCCTTTAGCTAACTATTGATTAAATCGTTCACTTTATTTTCAGACTAAATAACTATCGAAATAAGTCAAACAATGCATCCTCGTGATCATTCAAGACAAAAATAAAATATAAGAGATACACCTAGGAATAAGGGAGTCTAAGTGAATAATTGGCCCACATGAGTTCGTGATAGTTTGCTAACTTATAATAACAATGATCTCGTTTTTAAGCTTGGTATGGGGAACGTGAAACTTGAGGATGATAAACGTTCATGGCCGCCAAAACCCAATGTAAGTTTTTAATTTCTTTACTCATTTCTATCTTTTATGTTTAGTATTTAATAAAGGCCAAGGTGGGTTATTTATGATGGAATATGTAAACCGTGCTTTAAAATTAATGCATTGCATGAGGGCATTGCAATGGTCAAGTGTAGGGGATTTAATAAGTGTTAAAACACTTATCCTTTTACCACTTATTTCCAATAATAACAAGACCAAAACGTATGATTTATGTCGTAAAAGTCGGAATTATGCGTGGTTTATGTTTTTATTGTGTTTTAGGACCAAATTATGAAAAAGGAAGAAAACACGGGATTTCACGGGCTTTTATCGAAGAAAACGGGAAAAGACGAAGTCAAAAGATCAAGAGTGCAAAAAGAACGGAAGTCCAAGGCCTATTCTGAAGATTTATCGAAGAAAAAGTCAAAAGACGGAAGTTTAACGAAGTCGAAGAACTTAAGTCTAATAGAAGAAGAAAATTAAAAGACAAGTTCAAATCCCGAGACGACAAAGACGAAGAATTAAAGTCGAGTCGAGAAAACGTGAAGAAAGCAAGAAAGAAGATGCAACACATGCACTCCTTCCACCTTCCCTATAAATACCCTCCTAATAGTCATTAGGATGGTAGCTAGATTTTTAGTTAATTTTCACTTTTTCATTTCTCTAGTTTTAGAGAGAGAAAGTCTTAAACTTTCTCTCACTAAATTTCATCTTTTTCTTAATCTTTCAAGATTAAACATCTTTGTATTGCTTATTTTATTAATCAAAGTTCTATTTTAAGCTTTAAATCCTTAATCTCATTCTACCTTTCTTTGATTTTAGATTGATTTTGGTGCGAATATCATAAGATCCGTGTTGTTCTAATTGATTTCGTGCTTAAAAAGTTAATCTTTTGATCATTTTATAAGTTTTCATTTGATTAAGCTTTAAGACTTTTGTGCTTATTGGCTTATTTTTATGATTAGCTTATTTTTCTTATAAAAGTTTTATTAAAAAGTTTATGTTTTTATTGTTTGATCCAAAAAGTTGCTTATTTTCGAGTTAGATAAGTTGATTAGAGTGCTTATTTGACTCCGTTTAGTTGATTCGATTTAGTTTTGGGAATAAGCGCAATCTAATAGCTTATTTTCTAGCTTTTTACTCGAATCCCATTATTTTTGGAAAGGGTACATTCCCTTTTCCGATTGGAACGTATTCCGACCAGTAGACGAATCCCCCAAAAATCAGAAAGGGATTAAACCCCTTTCCGATTGGTACTTTCCGATTGGTGTCTTCCGAGCAGCTCCCATCTTCGTATTCCGATCAGTTGATCGGATAAGGGTTTCTCTTCATTCCGATTGTGTGTATTCCTCCCAGTATTCCGATTGGTGGTTTTTTTGCATATTCCGATTTAGGCATTTCTACATATTCCGATTGTTCTTCATATCCATGTTATTCCGATTGGTCTTTTGTCCATTATTCCGATCACGACCAAGTCACCATATTCCGATTTACCGATCGGAATACATTCCGATCGGGACTCTTTTTGGGACTATTCCGATTGTTTGTATTTGCTTGATATTCCGATCTTAATTTCTTTTAGTACTTATTTTTATAAATTTTCCAAGTGTTAGTTTTATTTAGTGTGCTAGTACTTTCCCATTGTTACCTTTTAGTTTTCAAGCCTTTTATGTTTACTCGTCATTTTGATATTAATCTTTAAGTTTACTCAACGACACTTTAATTACTTGCTAAATAGTTTAAAATAGACAAACAAACCAAACCATTCTCTTGATTAACCAAAAGACGATTGAGTCACACTTTAGACCGGTTTTCAATTCGAAAAGACTTTGGGACTACAAAATTTATTTCTTGGTTGCAAAATCAAGTATTAGTTCGTTCAAGAATTCGCTTTAATCCTCGGTTCGAGATTTCAGCCTGCCCATTAGTTTGTGGGTGGTAAGCGGTGGAAAGACGATGATTGACACCATACTTAGCCATGACTCTTGCGAATTGATCATTGCAAAAATGAGTCCCGCGATCACTAATAATGGCACGAGGCACACCGAATCTAGCGAATAGCGACTTCAAAAAGTTACAAACCACCCTTGCGTCATTAGTGGGTAAAGCTTTGGCTTCAACCCATTTAGAAACATAGTCAACGGCAACAAGGATGTATTTGTTTCCTTTAGATGAAGGGAATGGCCCCATAAAGTCGATGCCCCATACATCAAAGATTTCACATTCTTGTATGAAATTTTGAGGCATCTCATCTTTATGTGTGATCTTGCCTTGTCTTTGGCAAGCATCACAATTTTTCACCATTTCGTGAGCGTCACGATAAGTGGAGGGTAAATAAAATCCCGAGTCAAACACTTTCTTAGCAGTGAAGTTAGGACCAAAGTGACCACCGATGGGTCCTTTGTGGCAAGCTTCGAGAATGTCTAAAGCTGTCGGTCCATCAACACATCGGCGAATAATCAAATCAGCGCATTGTTTGAAAAGATACGGGTCATCCCAAAAGTAAGTCTTAATGTCTTTGAAGAACTTTTTCTTTTGCTGGGGATGTTAACCCGTCAATGAGAATTCCACCCGCCAAGTAGTTTGCAATGTCCGCAAACCACGGGGTTTCATCAAAATTCGAGTTGATAGACATTAAGGTCTCAAGGGGAAAAGAGTCATTGATCTCTTTGTTCGGATGATCCCCTTGATAAGGATCCTCAAGTCTACTGAGATGATCCGCGGCTAGGTTTTCGGATCCCTTCTTATCACGAATTTCGATTTTAAATTCTTGAAGTAGCAAAACCCAGCGAAGAAGTCTTGGTTTAGAATCTTGTTTAGTTAACAAGTACTTCAACACGGAATGATCGGTATACACAATGGTAGTGGAAAGGACAAGATAGGGGCAAAATTTTTCAAAAGCATAGACAACAGCTAAAAGCTCTTTTTCGGTTGTCGTGTAATGCAATTGAGCCCCTGTCATTGTCTTGCTAGCGTAATGGATCGGTTGGAAGTGTTTGTTCACTCTTTGGCCCAAAACCGCTCCAATAGCAAAGTCGCTAGCATCGCACATCAACTCAAAAGGTAGCTCCCAATTAGGGGTAACCAAGACCGGTGCCTTAGTTAGCTTATCCTTAAGCCTTAGTTAGCTTATCCTTAAGAAAGTTGAAGGCTTCAATACACTCTTTGGAAAAGATAAAAGGAGTATCTTTTTCCAAGAGGTGGGTCATCGGGCGAGCGATTTTAGAAAAATCTTTGATGAATCGACGGTAGAAGCCCGCATGACCGAGGAAACTTCTCACACCCTTCACGGTTGAAGGTGGAGGCTATTTTGCAATAACATCGACTTTAGCACGGTCCACTTCAAGACCGGCTTTGGAGATTTTGTGTCCTAGCACGATGCCCTCTTTTACCATGAAATGGCATTTTTCCCAATTAAGAACAAGGCAAGTGTCTTCACACCGCTTAAGCATACGTTCTAAATTGGCAAGGCAAGCAGATAAAGAATCGCCATAAACCGAGAAATCATCCATGAAGACTTCCATAGTTTCTTCAACCATGTCATGGAAGATAGCCATCATACACCTTTGAAATGTCCCAGGAGCATTGCATAAACCAAAAGGCATGCGTTTGTAAGCAAATGTTCCGTAGGGACAAGTGAATGTGGTTTTCTCTTTGTCTTTGGGATCGATGGGAATTTGAAAATACCCAGAGAAACCGTCTAAGAAGCAATAGTAATCATTGCCCGCTAGACGCTCGAGCATTTGATCCATGAAAGGAAGAGGAAAGTGATATTTTCTCGTGGCATCATTGAGTTTGCGATAGTCGATACAAACTCTCCACCCAGTAACGAGACGAGTAGGAATCAACTCGTTGTGTTCATTGGGAACAACGGTTATTCCGCCCTTCTTGGGCACACAATGGATGGGACTTTCCCATGGCGAATCCGAAATAGGGTAAATCATGTCGGCATCAAGAAGTTTGATAACCTCTTGTTTGATGACGTCGTGAATTCGAGGATTAACCCTTCTTTGGCTTTGGATTGCGGGTTTAAAGTCATCTTCCATGAGATTTTTATGAGTACAAAAGTTTGGATCAATTCCACGGATATCGGAAATTTTCCAAGCAATTGCCTTTTTATGATCTTTAAGCACGGCGATGAGGCGAGATTTTTCTTCTTCTTTCAAGTCCTTAGCGATGATGACGGGCGACTTCTTCTTGTCTTCAAGAAACACATACTCGAGATGGGACGGTAATTCCTTAAGCTCTAGATCCGGAGGATTTTCGACGGAAGGCGTATTCAAATTCGGCTCATCGATAGCAATATCCTTGGGGATGCTGGAGAAATATGGTCCTCATTGAGAAGTTTCTCAATGGTACGAATGTCTTCATCCCAATCGGTAGCAGAATCGTCATATTGTAAGTTCAAATCTCCCACAGTTGCTTCAAATTCAGTCAGAAGGAAATCACTTTCTCCAAATGGAGTTAGTGATGGAGCAAGGGAGGCAACGGTCTCAACATTGGGAAGAGGGGTGCGATTACTTTTACAAGCATCTTTAAAGTGTTCTTCACAAGCCTCATGAAGAACGTCGATACAATTAACACTCTCGTATGAATAAGGCTGTTTAGAAATCTTACCCATGTTGAAGACAATTTGATCGTCACCAACTCTCATGATAAGCTCGCCCGCTTCTACATCGATGAGAGTGCGACCGGTCCTCAAGAATGGACATCCAACGATTAATGGAACACGAGGGTCCATCTCGTAGTCGACTACAACGAAATCGGCAGGAAAAGTGAATTTGTCGACTCCTACAAAAACGTCTTCGGCTATCCCCACTGGATAAGCAACCGTACGGTTAGCTAATTCCAAAGTCATTTTGGTGGGGACTAGCTCAGGGAGAGATAATTGCTTCCAAACGCTTAGAGGCATTAAGTTGATACTAGCACCTAGATCGGCTAGGGCCATGCAATTCTCTACTCCCGGGAAGTTGCAAGGGATTAAGAAGCGACCCGGATCACCAAGTTTGGTTGGCAATTTCCTTAAGAGAACCGCGAAGCAATTCTCATTAAGTTGGGTGTTAGCAATATCAAGAAGCTTTTACTTGTCACTAAGAAGATCTTTAAACATCTTCGCGTATTTAGGCATGTGAGCGAGAGCCTCAGCGAAGGAGATGTTGAAATTCAATTGTTTAAACATTTTGAGAAAGTTTGAAACTTGAATATCGTCCTTGATTTTGAGCTTCTCTTTCCTCAACCTTGAGGGATAAGGTATATCGGAAGAAGAGGAAGGCTTTGGAATAGTAGGATCACTCACATCCTTGGGTGGAGGAGGGGTAAAAGTAAGAGGTGGAGGAATTGGGGAAGTAGAAGATTGAGGAATAGGAATAGGGGACTCGTTTTCCTTTGTCACAATCACCGGTGTAGGTATAGGAAGCTCGGGTTCCTTGGTACCTTTTCCACTGCGAGTGGTGATTGCTTTCATCTCCCCTCTTGGATTAGCCACGGTGTTACTCGGAAGAGTACCCGAAGAAGAGGTTTGATTACCTTGGAAAAAACCAGCCATCATGTCCCTTAGGTCATTCGTTTGACTACTCAAAGAGTTTCTCATATCGGCTCTAAGATCATTCCCTTGTTTCACCATGTCGCCCTTCAAATTAATAATCTGGGTCTGCAGATTCTTCACCAACACATCATTCGTCCGCATGTACGTTTCGACCTCGTGGTTGAAAACGGTGGGTTGAGTAGGAGGAGGTGCTTGATAAGCAGGTGGTTGGTAAGGAGCGGGTTGGTAAACTTGAGTAGGATTTTGAGGTGGATATGGTTGTCTTTGAGGTGGTTGATATGGTGCTCGAGGTTGGTTTTGATTGGTTCGGTTAAGGTTTTGTTGTTGGTTTTGATTGGTTGGAGGAAAACCGGGCGGGGAAAGAAAGTTGTTTGAGCGATAACTGAGCAAGTTGCGGTCACCTTGAGGACGTGCTTGATAGCCGGCCGGAGGATAGGTACCGTATGCTGCGTTAACATTCTCACAAGGATAGTCTTGGGTGGAGGTACAAGTAGTGTAAGAGTGAGGACCCCCGCATATTTCACATGGTTGGCTTACAACATTGACTTGAGCGTTTTGAGCGTTGATGCTCTTGGTGTTGTTAGCGTTTTGGGCAGCAAGCGATTCAAGAAGCGAAGTAAGTTTGTCAAGTCTCTTGTCGTTGTCACTAGTACTAGCACTAGCGGCATTGGTCCGAACACTCTTGGTTTGCACTCTAGACTTATTCTCAATAATATCCCAAGCGGCATTAGAACTCTTAACCAAAATATTACCCCCCGAGGCACTATTTAGTGAATCTTGATCATTCATGCTTAAACCATTGTAAAAGGTATTAATTTGGTGCACTTTGGTAAAACCATGTTGTGGTCACTTTCTTAAAAGGTCTTTAAAACGGTCCCAAGATTCACTAAAAGACTCATCGTACTTTTGTTCAAAATTAATAATTTCATTCCGGAAAGCGGTAGTACGAGAGGGTGGGAAAAAGTAGTTTATGAATTTGGTCTCCAAGTCCGTCCACGTAAGAATACTTTGTGGCGGTTCCTTTGCAAGCCAATGCCGGGCTTGTCCCTCTAAGGAGAAAGGAAAAAGTTGTAAACGGATTACCTCTTGTGGAACACCATTGAATTTGACCGTATTCGTGAGTTGCAGGAACCTTTTGATGTGGTCATGAGGATCATCAATGGTACGCCCCAAGAATGGTTGAGCAGAGACCATTTGAATAAAGCCGGATTTGAGCTCAAAGTTGTTGGCTGCAATCGCGGGTATGACAATTGGATCGTTGTTGCCCTCTACATGTGCTTGCAAAAGTTCGATCATAGGGCGATTGTCCGGTAGAGGTTCATTGTTGTTATTATTCATGTTGTTTTGAAGTGGATTGTTATTGTTTTTGTGTACACCGGCCATGTCTAAGTTATCGAGAGTCTCGGGCTCTTGATAAGACGTTGATCGAGTGCGCATACCGCTGCAAAAGAACTAACAAAGCAAGAAATATTTTTGGTTTTTTTTATGTTTTTTTAATTTTTTTTGTATTTTTGAAAATTTTATATTTTTTAGGGTTTTTGAAAATTTTTAAGGATGAAAAAGTAACGTTCACGGTGAACGGATCCCAAAATCCAATTTCTCACAAAAAACCGTTTATCCTTACGAAAAGAGCCGGCAGCGGCGCCATTTGATACAATGCTTTTGCATGGGGTTCAATTTAATTCTCAGTATCTTCTCGAATTGATCACGGCTCAAAGTGGAATAGTTGTTCTTGGTTACTAAAAAGAGATTGGTTTTCTATTCTACTAAAAAGATTTAAATGTGAAAAGATATAAAATTAAACTAAAAGCAGTTAATTAAATAAAGCTTGAATTAAAATTAAACAATTAAACAGTAAAACAAAAACAGTGAAATAACCCTTACTGAAAAATACTTGATTCAGAATAATTGATGCTGATTCGGAATGTTTGTTGATACGGAATAAAACTGACTCGGAATAAATAAAGCAAAATGCTTGATTCGGAATAATGGATTCACCCGGAATAACAATCCTTCATTCGGAACACCTTAATTCGGAACAATATTCGCTCATCCGGAACATTTGCTCATTCGGAACATTTTCACTGATCCGGAATAAAATACTAAAGGATTGATTCGGAACAATTTGGTTTACTCGGAATAAAATTGATCTGGAATATTTAATCAAAATCCTTCATTCGGAACTTTTTTAAAAAACTGATTCGGAATATTTTTGGAAAAACCTTGATTCGGAATATTAATACTCATCCGGAATATTGATTATTCCGGATGAACACTTTGATTCGGAATACTCAAAAGCAAAAGCTTCACTCGGAATAAATTGCTGACTCGGAATAAAAGGATGAAAAGCTTCGTTCGGAACAATCTAACTGATCCGGAATATTTAAAGAAAACTCTTCATTCGGAACATTTGCTGTTGATTCGGAATCTGGGTAATATTATGAAGACGAAGAACAGGGAAACAACACAAGGACGAATTTAACCAAAATCACCAAGTTTTTAACCAAAACTTAAACCAATTTAACCACTAATCATCTACTAATAATAATCATCAAACCAAAACAACAAAAACACAAAACCCACTTACTTTTAAAGATCAAAATCAACCAAATAAGAACTTAATACTTTGAATCGAAAAGAGAAAGATGAACAAGATTAAATGAAAGATGATATTGATTGATTAAGGTAGAGTAAACAAAAGGGAATATTAAAAACTTACAAGATTAGAGATTCAACAAAAATGAAAAATCACCAACACCTTAATGGTGTTGGCTTCCTACGAAAACAAAGAAAAGAAAAGACTGGAAATGAAAAACTAGTCTCCAAGTTGTGAAGGGATGTCCTATTTATAGGAGGTGTAGTTGGTTGGTGAGTGGGCTTTCTTCCTTCCTTCTTGTCTTCTCGTCTTTTCAGAAAAGTTGATGATTTCGATTTCGATTCGGGATTTGTCGACGAATAAATTCAACTCGTCTTTTAATTTCTTCGTTTAATAGAGTTGAGTTCTTTCGACATATGTAAATCTTCCATCTTTGGTCCTTTTCTTTTGATAAATCTTTAAATAGGCCCATCGACTTCAAATCTTTTGCATCTCTTGGACTATAGGCTTCGTGTTGAGTCTTTTTCTTCGATAAAACCCGTGCAATCCCATGTTTTCTTCAATGTTTATCCGGTTGGCTCTGAAAACACAACAAACACACAAACCACGCATAATTCCAAACAAATGATATTAAATACGTGTTTTGGTCTCGTTTTAGCAAGAAATAAATGGTAAAAGGATGGGTGTTTTCACACCTATCAGTAATCACTAACAGAAGTCGGAATCCAAATCTTTTGAAAGTCGAAATTCAAAAACTTGTTAAAAAGTCGGAATGCAAATCTTTTGAAAAGTTGTAACTGAAAACTGATTGAAAGTCGGATTTCAAATCTTAACAAAAATTGGAATCCATTCCTTAACATAATTCGGAATTCACTTTCTAAACACAAGTCGGAATCTACGTTCTAAATAAAAGACTGAATCCACGTTTTAAACACAATTCGGAATCCACGTATTAAACACAAGTCGGAGTCCACACTCTAAACAATTTGGAATCCACGTTCTAAACACATTTCGGAATCCACGTATTAAACACAATTCGGAATCCACGTGTTAAACACATGTCGGAATCCACACTCTAAACAATTCGGAATCCACGTTCTAAATACAATTCGGAATACTTTCTATATATAAAAGTCGAAATCCAAAATTTGTTCAAAATTCGAAATGTATGAATGTCTAAAAGTCGGAATCCATTATCATTTTCAAATTTGGAATTCAAACTGTATGAAAAGTCGGAATCCAAATTTGTTGACAAAGTCAGAATCGATTATTATGTTACAAAGTCGAAATCCTACGTTAGTGTTACAAAGTCGGAATCTACATGCTTATGAAAAGCCGGAAACCATATCCGTTTTAAGTCTGAATCTACACATTCTGTTACAAAGTCGGAATCCGTTATCACTTAGGCATAGAATCGGAATCACTTAAAAGTTGGAATCTGTGATTTTTAAAAGTCGGAATACTCTATCATAATGGAAAGTCGGAATATTCTTTCATTACCAAAATTCGGATTCTTTCATTTGCACTAAAGTCGGAATATCTATTATTCACAAAGTCGGAATCCAAAACTTTATCAAAGTCGGAATCACAACAAGAGTAAATGTCAGAATCCAAACTATAACATGTTAGAATCAAGTTCATATACTATGTTCTTTGTCAAACGCACTCATTGGAGATCCTAACACAAGTTCTATGGCATCTATGGCAAAATTAAGCAAAACTCATGCTATAAATCCTATTGCAATCAAAACCTACCCATCAAATTTTGTTAATAACCTTAGATGAACCCTAATTAAATTGGGGGATCTAGAAAATTAATATCTTAATTAAGATGATTTGGAAGATGCAATAAGATTAAAAAAACGTGAATATGTGATATACCTTTGGTGTATTTAAGCGAAAGAAGATCAAAGAAACACAGATTCTAGATGAGGATGGTTATGGCGGCAAGGATGGAGTTTGTGATTGTCTGAAGCGAAAAAGAAGAGAGAGGGGGGCCGGGGTGTGTTAATTTTGACTTAGGTCAAATTAGGTTTCACCTATTTGCAAATCAGACCCCCTTACTTTCTTTTCTTTTACATTTAAGTTAAACAAAGTTAATTTAACAACCGTTAATAAGCTTAATCTCCGTTAACACTTAAACGTCCAATTAACTATTTCCTATACACAAACAATTAACGCACTTAATCGAGTCCGCCTAAAATCCAATAATCTCTAAATCCAAATCAAATGCACGAGACGGTTTAGCAAATCTAAGATCCACTAACACGACAAAATCACAACGTACAACATTTAACCATTTAATTTCTATGAAAAGACTTTTGGAGACGACTTTGATGACACGGACGATTTGATATTTTCTCCCCCTTGAACAATGACCCGTTTTCTATTTAAAGAGTTATAGTCGTTGTCTAAAGAGTCCAATATCGATGAAAGCATTTTCCATTTAATGATTTAAAAGAACGATTCTGGTGGCAATAAGATTTCTTTTATTTAAACAAATAAGTGCACTGAATCGTACACAAATTTGTGTCAGACCAAGTTATTAAGTAAACTTGATCCCTTGTACGGTTTTAAAGTAAACCATACCCGAGAAAATGAATTCCCGTTGTGAGCCAACGTTTTTGAAAGAAATACGTGACTTTAATGCGAAAAGTGGGTTGCAGTCAGAAATAAATACAAGCCATGTGGGCATGTTTTAAAATATGTACAACTTTTATAGGAACTCTATTTATGGTGCAGTGTCAATTTTGATCGACATTTCTAAGGCCGTAAATATTATCGTACTAAAAGACTTGCCCGTATTAAGAATGAAAAATATTTTTGGATTTTCTTGATTTTATATTTTTATGGTTTTGTAGGTTTTATATTTTTGTATTTTTGTTTTTGTTGTTTAAATATATACGATAATATACATGATCACGATTAAAGGATACTCGAGAATAATTTACCACTACTATTCTGCAGATTCTTCTGCCAACTCCTGAAGAGTCGCTGGAGAGAATGATTTCATACCAAGCTTGTCGATCAAAAAATCGATACGTCCTCGATCTAAAGCCTCTGTAAACATGTCAGCCAACTAATACTCAGTGTTGACAAAATACAGCTCGATCAATCCATTTTCCACTTGCTCTTTGATGAAATGGTAGGGTATGTCAATATGCTTCGCCCGGGAGTGTTGAACGTAGTTGCAGCAAAGGGCAATGGCGCTTTTGTTGTCACAGTACATCGGAATTTTGTTGAATCCAAGACCGTAGTCAGTCAGTTGTGATCTCATCCATAGAACTTGAACACAACAACCGAACATGGCAATGTATTCAGCCTCTGTACTTGATATCGCAACGTTTTTCTGCCTTTTAGATGCCCAACTAATTAATCTATCTCCAAGAAGTTGCACACTGCCAGATGTACTACGTCTAGTATCTTGACACCCAGCATGATTCGCATCTGCATAAGATATTAGTGCAATAGAGGATTCCTTCGGATACCATAGACCATGATAAAGTGTTCCTTTAAGGTGCCGAAAGATCATTTTCACAACATGTAAGTGCTTTTCGGTAGGCCGAGCCTGATACCGGGCACACATGCATATAGCAAATTGCAAATCAGGCCTGCTAGCAGTCGGATAGAGAAGGGTGCCAATCATTACATGATAAAGTTTAGGATCGACAACAATCCCATCTCTATCTTCATCTAGCTTGGATCTCTCCACCATTGGAGTATCCACGGGGTCATAGTTTTCAAAGTGATACTTTTTCAAAGATTCAGGAGCATATTTGGATTGATTAATGAAGATGCCTCTAGGATTTTGAGAATTTTGTAACCCTAAGAAAAATGAAAATTTTCCCAACATCGACATCTTAAAACGTGTGGACATGATTTTCTCAAAATGTTCAGACAATCTTTGAGTAGTGGCACCAAATATTATATCGTCAACATAAATTTGTACCAGTATCATGTCGTTGTTTTCCTTGAGAATGAATAATGTCGAGTCCACTTTACCTTTGGAGAATCCTTCCGAGATGAGATAAGACGATAGGAGATCATACCACGCGCGTGGAGCTTGTTTCAACCCATAAAGAGCCTTCTTAAGCTTGTACACATGATTAGGATACTCCGGGTTGACAAATCCATTCGGCTGACTAACATAGACTTTTTCCCTTAATTCACCATTGAGAAATGCCGTCTTAACATCCCCTTGATAGACGATTATGTTCATGTGTGTAGCATAAGCAAGGAATAGTCTAATTGCCTCCAATCTTGCAACAAGAGCAAAGGATTCTTCAACGTCAATATCCAATGCTTCTTTGTAACCTCGAGCAACCAATCTAGCCTTGTTCTTTAAAACATCACCCAACTCATCGAGTTTTACCTTTGTTAATGCAATGATGCCAAAAAACGTTACTTGCATTTTTCGGTCTCACTTTGTTTTGATTACGACAATATGTAAAAACAAGCATTTACGAAAACAATGAAAAACGAATTCTTGAGTTCAAGAATTTTTCATTTCAACCATTATCACTTAAGGTATGAACAAACAAGTAATTATCCTAATTAAGTGATCAAGGATTTAATCTTTTCTTAAAACTCACTTTTTATTAAGTGTGACAAAGTTTTTTTTATTAAACTTTCTTTTTAAGAAAATGTTTTATTAAACTAATTATTTGAAAATTTGAAATTTGAAAATGGCATATTCTATCTTGGTTTGGAATATCCTTTCAGGATATTTTAATCCCCAGATTCGAACCAATCCACTAAAAGACAAAAGGGAGCAGACTCTACGCCGGCGGTTCCTTAGCGCCTATGGAGGTTCCTTATCGATAAGGAACCGCGGGCTCCAATAAGGAACCGCGGGCAGATATAGCCGTTGGATGTTTGTCTTATAAATAGTGGATCATTCTCAGACTTTCAATCCACCTCTTTTGCACATACATTTCCATATTCTTTCATACTTCTTAAATCACTCAAATCCTTGATCATTTTTTTGATTACTACTTGTTTAGAAGTGAATCTTTCTCCTCTCATCTTTTCTTCTCAAAGTGCAAAGAGAAGAACACTATCATTCTTGAAGTGTTGTGTATACCTCAAAGATCCATTGAAGATCAAAACTTATTTATTCATTGTTGTGTCATTATTGTGAAGATCCAAGTAGTGGTGTCTATTTGGAAGTTGTGTATGTATTAAGTTTAATACTTAGTCCTCAAAGTATATTGGTGTATATTGGTCCTAACTAAGATTAGGGCTCGACTTTTAGCTTGGAGTCGGAAATTGGTTAAGCGACGTTGTGTACGGTTTCTCCACCTTAAGGAGCTTGTTGATTAGTGAACTCTCGAGTAAGGAGTACTCAAAGAGTGGAGTAGGAACGAGGAGTGAGCTTCGTTGCCGAACCACTATAAATCCTTGGTGTTTGGTTTGATCTTTCCTTCCCTTATCTCGTTACATTCATTATTCTTTATACTTGTGATTATTAGTTTAGTTGCACTATACATTCATTATTATTTATACTTGTGATTATTAGTTTAGTTGCACTACACCTTGTTCATATTGTGTATAAGAAGGTTTCACATAAATACTTAAGCTTAAGTTTTTGAAAAAAGGATTTTTTAAGACCAACCTTTAACAAGTAAATTTAAGAAACTATTCAACCCACCCCTTCTAGTTTCTACAATTGGTATCAGAGCGTGGTTGCTCAAGACTTTTTAAAATATATTGTATTTTAAAACTTGAATCGATCTATGGATTCCAACAAGTATCTAGAAGGGCAATCCATGCAAAGACCACCTCTTTTTGAAACCGATAGTTTTATTTATTAAAAAATAGGTTTAAGACTTATGTGAAATCAAAAGATTTAGATCGTTGGCATGTTATTACCAATGGTAATTTATTGCCATTTCTATATAATGAAGTTTCTAAAAGTAAGGAGATAGTCGCTTTTGATAAAGCTAATAATGATACTAAAAGGAAACTTGCTAAAAATAATGAGGCTAAAATGGTGATTTATAATACTTTACCAAAGAAAGAATACGAAAGGGTTTTTATGTGTAAACCGCTAAAGATATTTGGAATAGTCTTTTAGTAACCCACCAAGGTAATAGCCAAGTCAAAGAAAGTAAAATCGATCTTCTTGTTCAATAATATGAACAATTTGTCATCTTAGAAGATGAAACCATAGATAGTGCATTTGCTAGATTTAACACTATTATTACTAGTCTAAAAGCACTTGATGAAGGTTTCTATAGCAAGAACAATCTTAGGAAGTTTCTTAGGGCGTTGCATCCCAAATGGAGAGCTAAAGTCACGGTGATTGAAGAATCAAAGGATCTCGCCAAATTATCACTCGATGAACTCATTGGTAACTTGAAGGTTCATGAGATGATAATTTTGAAGGACTCGGATGTTAGCCTCAAAAATATTGAGTCAACCAAGAATGTTCGGTCATAGGTTTATATTGTAATATTTATTAGAACGTTGTAATAGTTAGTTAAAATAGTCATGACATTACGGGCTTGATGGTTAGCTTAAAAGGCCTCTTTCAAGGTAATAAGCATTTATTCAAGCCCTATCCAAAACATATATATAGTCCATTAGAAAGCCCGCATGTGGGTGGACTATATAAGCACCCTCCTAGCATGTTAGGAGGGTGGCAAGTAATCATTTTTCTCTAATCTAATTTCTCGTAGTTAATCACCTCTCTCTCTACTTTCTCTCTCTAGAAATCTTCTTTATTTCATCTTTATTTCAATTTAAATCAACCATGGTGAAGTGATAAAATATGGGAACAACAATTGGTATCAATCGCAACAGGGTAGATTAGTGATTGGTTGTTGCTTTTAGTGATTGATTCGGTTGATTTATCTTAAAAATCATCTCGAATTAATTTTTTTTAGTGTTTTCGGGCTCTATATCTTGTAATAAATCTCCTACATAGTTGTGGTAGGGTTTTGGTTAAGTTTTTATGGTTAAAATTGCAAGTTTTTGGGTGTTTGGATTGTTTTTGGGGTTCGGTCCGAAGAACAGTAAGTTAGGTGGCCAACAAAAACATTTTCGGAAAAGGGTTTATACATTCCGAAGATCAAGCTTTATCCGAATTCAGTTTATCCAAAAAAAGAGATTTATCCGAAAAAAGGGGATTTATCCAAAAAGGTAAGTGTTACTTGTTTGATTATTTTGAAAATTGTGAGTTTATCCGAAGATTGTTTTCCGAAAATACTCGTTATCCCGAAAACAGGCCATTTATCCGAAAAAATTTATTTTTCCGAAAACTTCCCATTTATCCGAATCTTAATTCTTATCCGAAAACAATGATTTTATCTGATTGTCTTTATCTTAAAACAGTGCTTTTATCCGAAGAATACCAATATTCCGAAAACATACTTTATTACGAAATCACTCATTATTCCGAAACATTCAACTTATCCGAAAATCTTCAATTTTTCCGAAAGCTGCAACTATTCCGAAAATAGCCAAGTTATCCGAAAAATCCACTTTATCCGAAAACAGTTCCTTTATCCGAAAAAGTGAATTTATCCGAAAACCAACATTATTCCGAAAAAGGGCTTTTATCCGAAAATTGACAGTTTATCCGAAAAAGTCACTTATCCCGAAAAACTCCATTATTCCGAAAATTCACCAATATTCTGAAAATAGGAATTTTTTACAAAAGTGAAAATTTTTAACAATCGTGTGATTTTTCGCCTTAGAATTTTTGGTTTCTTGAGAAGACAATTTTTAGGGGATTTTAACATTTTTCATCGACAACAACAATCACAACACATCTATTTAAGATCCGTTTTTCACTTCAACAATTTCAAGTTTTTCAACATGGATTCTAGTCAAGAGTATCGTGTGAGAAACAACAACATCATGGTGGCGGGTAACAAAGAGAGACCACCAATGCTTGTGACTGGTCGATATGCACAATGACAATCACGATTTCTTCGATATCTTGACACTAAACCCAATGGTGATGTTCTCCGACGTTGCATCAAAGAAGGACCCTATACTCTCACTACAATAACGATTCCTGCAATTCCAGCAACCGTCTGGTTCCGATGAGCAAACAATTGAGGAAACATATGAGAACACTTCGAAAGAGAAACGTGCTTGGATTGATGCAGAGAAAGAAGCAATCTATTTGATTCTTAGTGGGATTGGGGATGATATTTACTCAATGGTTGATGCATGCTCTACTGCAAAAGAAATGTGGTTTGCCATTGAACACTTACAACAAGGAGAATCACTTAACAAGCAAGATGTCAAAACTAACTTGGATGGGGAATCAATTGATTCATATTACTCAAGGTTCTACAAGATGATGAATGACATGACAAGAAACAATTTGCAAGTCTCCACCATGCAAGTCAACGTGCAATTTCTACAACAACTTCAACCAGAGTGGACACGGTTTGTAACTTTGGTGAAACAACATAGTAAGTTAGACGAGGTAAAATATCACACGCTCTTTGAAATTTTGAAACAATTTCAGAATGAGGTGAATGAACTTCGAGCTGAAAGGATAGCAAAGACTGATAATCCACTTGCTTTGGTGTCTACTACTCAACACGTCCAAGATCATCGCTCTCGTGCTCCAAAGTCATACTCCACTACATCCTCCTCACCAAGATACTCCACTACATCCTCTTCACCAAGATACTCCACTTCATCTAAGTATTCAGCCCCTACAAGATCACGAGACAAAGAACCAAGAGCACCATCACCATCACCTGAGCCATCATCTGAAGAGGACAGTGATGAAGAACTAGCTCAGAAGGATAGGGAGATAAAACAACAAATTGCTTTTATTATGAAGACCTACAAGAAAATCTTTAAACCCACCAACAACAATCTTCGAACATCATCTAACACCAAGATTTAATATGTTGAGAGTCCTCAAAGGTATGACACACGTCAACGTGATGAAAGTCCTCCTAGGTATGATCGACGTAATCCAACACATGTTGAGGGTTTTGCATGGTATGATCGACAAAATGCTAAGTATGATACTCAGAGGATTGCTACTGTTGCTGGAAATAGGGAAAACCGTTGGCACTCCAATGGTTCAGTCGAGTGGGATTTAGTGCTTTAATTGTCAAGGTTATGGGCATATGGCAAAGGAATGCAGAAAGCCGAAAAGAGTTAGGGATTCTGGTTATCATAAAGATTCTGCTTTGCAAGAAGATGGAAGCTGGGGTTAAACTGTCGGCTGAGGAAGGAGAAATGCTTGATGATACTGATGATGAAGCCTTCGACCAAGAACTTGAAGCACATTACTCGTACATGGCAAAGGTTGAAGAAGTTCTCAACGTCACTGAAGATGACAATGGTCCTATCTTTGATACTGAGCCAATCGATAAGGTACACACTATAGAGGAATATAATGTGTTTGGTAATATTCATGAGCATTGTAAGTTACCCAAAGCTATTAATGACACATGTATGATGAAAACGGTTGATAGCAATACCACACCCGATTCATCAGACATGTGCAATAATGAGTCTGAGGATGATCAACATGCAAATGAGTATGATGATGATGAGGAGCGTATTGCGCTTGCTAACTTAATTGCTTCTTTACAAAAAGATGTCAAAGAAACTAGAAAGAGTCAAAAGCAATTAAAGAAGGCAAACGCTACGCTCACTTAAAATTTTGAAGAATGAAAAGATGCTCTAATCAAATCTAGTGAGACCATTGATAGCTATAGAGCTCATCTTCTTCAAAAGACCAATGAGATTTAGGGGTACAAAGGGTGTTTAATTAACGTCAAAAAGGACGATTATCAACAGAAATTTAACGAAACTCTTAAGCTTCTAGAACAAGAGATACGTAATTATAACACCTCTTTAAGTACTGAACGTCACAATACGTATCTTGCTACCACTAAAGTCAATGAGCTAACTCAAGTAAATGGTTTTCTTCAAGAGGATAAAACTAAACTTGTTAATGAAAAGAAAGTTGTGGTTGAAAAGATGGAAAAGGATTTCAAAACTAAACATGCGAATGACATCGAAAAAATGTTGGAACTTGAAACTCAAATTGATTTTTACAAGAAAATTGTTTACAAACTAATCAATCAATTCAAACCATGAGAATGTTGGCACCTCGTTCATTTTTCAAGGATAGACCTAGCTTTGCAAATCCTAAGTACCTTGAGCAAGCTCAATCTGAGAATCAGCACTTATACCTTGATGAGTCCTAATGGACCGATCTTGATTGCCTTGTTATTAGGCCCGATAGTGAAGAGACAAACGATTTGAAAGAAAAGAGTAGACCAAAAGTTAATAAAGAATTTGTTAAACCATATAATTATGCTTATGAAAACAGTCTTTATGGTCTTTTCAAACCACAAACACAAAAGACTCGTGAGCAAATATTTTTCAAATGTGAACAAATAAGAATTAAATGGAGACAAGCTTTTGCCACTAAGAAAACTAATGTTTCAAAATTTATTGAGTACTGGCCATATAAAGCTTCTGTAAGCAAGAGTAAGCAAGCACTTAGTATTCTCAAGAGTAACATTGAAAATTTCAAAAAAGTTGTTGATGATGACTGGAAAAAACGTGAACTTTCGAAAGGAAACAAAGAAATTCCTCACGATATAACTATGCTTGTGAAAAGTATTTTGATTCCGCTTTCGGAAAGAACGCAAAAACATATTTTGGAATTTGAAACATTAATTAAGCAAGAAATGTTTGATGATTTGAAATATGTGGAATCTCTTGAACAAGAAGTGAATGACCATCAACCTGAAAGAGACGAGTTTTCTACAGCATATGATCTACTCTTGCAAGAATGCCTCTCAAAAGATATTATGTGTGTCTATGTTACATCTTGTGCTGATATCGATGAATATTCTGATGTTGCATGCAAATATCTTGATCACGTTTTCGTCTTGAAACTGAGCTTTCGAATAAAATTGACCAAAACGAGTTTTCGTTACTTCAACATAGATATGATTTTCTTCAAAAACATTGTCATTCCCTTGAACTTGCTTTACAAAACAAAGTTGGCAATTTTTCAAATGATACACCTTTGGAAGTAAAATTATCTGAGTCATGTCGATTACTAAACGAAAAAAGTCTTGATATTTCGGATTTGAAAGCTCAGTTACAAGAAAAAGACATAGCAATAGAAGAGTTGAAGAAACTCGTTGCTAAGCTGGGTGGGAAAGTTGTTGAACTTAAGAAACCTGTTGTTAGACAACCCAATGCCTATAAAGAGAATAGATCCTCTATCTTGGGAAAACCATCCGCTTTCTCAAATTCCTCGTTTGCAAAACCTGTGTTTTCCCCCAAGATGGATGGAAAGGAAAGGTTACCACATACTCAACCCATAAGGAATACTGTAGCACCAAACGTTAAGCACAATAATGTGATTAAACCAGGGAT
The DNA here is from genome assembly GCA_025667525.1 of Glebionis coronaria. Lineage (NCBI taxonomy): Eukaryota > Viridiplantae > Streptophyta > Magnoliopsida > Asterales > Asteraceae > Glebionis > Glebionis coronaria. Next base: position 162,429,353 of record CM046879.1, read on the forward strand.
GTATAGAATAAACACTAAACCCACAAACAAAGTTAGTCAATCACCTCAGACTTCTAGAAACATTAATACTCGTGTGTCTTCTAATACAGGAGTAGTCTCCACTGCTAGTGTTAGCCGGCCTCAGCTTAAGAGCACTCAAGTGAATGATAAGGTCTGGAAACACAAGAGTCAAGGGAATATGAAGGAAGTAGAAGAACACCCTAGGAATTTGAATGTTTTTAAGAATAAAAAGTTTGTAATCGCGTGTAATGACGATTTGAATGCTTTGAATGATTTGAATGCTTTGAATGTTAAATTTGTTTGTGTAAAATGTGGAAAATGTTCTAATGCTAATCATTCTATGTGTGTTATGGATAATGTCAAAGGCGTAGATACTAGAACTAAGAAGCAAGTTGCGATGCCTATTAGTGCTAGTAAACCCAAACGCAAAGTGAACCATTCAGGTGCAACCCCCACTAAGAAAAGTAATGCATCAGACTCCACCACTAAGAACCCTAGAAGCAGAATTACAGAATTATATGAGTCTGCTAGCAAGTCTTGGAAATGGTGGTTTGCTAATCAATGTCCTCCAGGATATAAATGGATGCCTAAAGTTAGGACAGAAAATGTGACAACGAGTGTTAGTATGCCTTTAAATGTTGCTAAGGACACTAATGATTCTAAAATCATAACTAACGTGGTATCTAATATAGGAAATGCTCCATCATGCTCTAATTCTTCTGCAGGTGATACAAATAATTCTCTTCATACTGGACTCCGGATGCACGAAGCACATGACGGGGAATCTCAAGCTTCTAATTAACTTCATGGAGAAGTTCCTGGGTACGGTCCGATTCGGAAATGATCAATTTGCACTGATCCTAGGATATGGAGATTTGGTTCAGGGGAATATCACGATCAAAAGGGTATACTACGCGAAGGGCTCAATCACAATATTTTCTCGGTTGGTCAATGTTGTGATGCAGATTTGGAGGTTTCTTTTAGAAAGAAGACATGTTTTGTTTTATGATGGGAATGACTTGCTTACTGGTTCACGGGGTACAGATTTTACGCAATCTCACTTCAAAACATAACTTCTATAAATCCAATTTGCTTCATGGCTAAAGCTTCAACGACTCACGCATGGTTATGGCATCAACGTCTATCTCATCTCAATTTTGATACCATCAACTTGCTTTCCAAGAAAGATATTGTGAGAGGCCTTCCAAGCTTGAAATTCATCAAAGATCATCTTTGTTCTTCTTGTGAGCTTTGTAAAACTAAACGAAGTAGCTTCAAGACAATGACTACACCAAGCTCTAAAGGACGGTTAGATCTTCTTCATATAGATTTGTGTGGCCCTATGTGTGTTCAAAGTATCAATGGGAAGAAATATATTCTGGTAATTGTCGATGACTACTCAAGGTACACATGGACTCTCTTTTTGAGGTCCAAGGATGAAACACCCGAAGTTCTCATCAACTTCCTTAAACTAATACAACGTGGTCTTCAATCTCAAGTAAAAGTGGTTCGTACTGACAGAGGCACAAAATTTTTGAATTCAACTATGAGAAACTATTTTGAAGCCGAAGGAATTGAACATGAAACATCTATTGCTCGAACACCTGAACAAAACGGCGTTGCTGAAAGACGAAACCGTACTTTAGTTGAGGCTGCTCGAACATTATTATCCGCTTCAAAACTTCCACTATTCTTTTGGGACGAAGCCGTGTCAACCGCATGCTACACACAAAACCGATCCTTAATTATCACAAGACACGAAAAGACACCATATCACATAATTCATAATTGAAAACCTTCAATCAAACACCTTTACGTTTTTGGATGTACTTGTTACATTATACGAGATGGTGAAAATTTAGATAAGATGAAAGAGAAAGATGATGCATGTATTCTAGTGGGATATGCAACTCATTTTATGTGATATAGAGTTTACAACAAGAGAACAAAATTGATAGTCGAGACTATTCATATCAGATTTGATGAATTACAAGAAATGGCACTTGAACAAAACAGTTTAAGTCCCGATCCACAACGAGAAACGACTTCCGCTCACAACCACACGGAACTCGGAACTCAAGACCACAGCAATGAACCGTCAAGTTCAAAGTTGGTTCAAGGAAATGTTCCAAGAGTAGATATGATAGTCAACACGACAATTGAAGAGTTGGAAATGTTATATGGACCAATGTATGATGAATATTTCACGGGGGAGAAACATTTTGTATCGAAGTCTTCCGCTGTCACTCATGATAAGAATGATGATACCGATCATCGTCAACAAAAGGATACAACGTCATCTACTTTAACACAGGTTGCTGCAGATTTACCTCCTTAGAATATCACATCAACAATCGCTCCTACTACATCCACAACTACTGTCATTGCTCCAAAGAACACAAATCAAGCAGAATATGTATTAAATGACGAAGACGACTTTATCAACCTATTCGGTACACCGGTACACGAAACTGGAGAGTCTTCTACTCGCCATGTTGATCTGTCAAATATCCATACGTTCTATCAACGACATCCTTCAACACATCATTGGACCTGAGATAATCCTTTGGTTCAAGTAATTGGAAAACCTTTACAACCCGTTCGTACAAGACGACAACTTGAAACCGATGGTGATGTTTGTATGTTCGCACTCTCTGTGAGTACAGTTGAACAAACAAATATCAAATAAGCCTTGGCAGATCACGCTTGGATTGAATCGACGACGGATGAACTTCAATAATTTGAAAGACTTAAAGTCCGGGAACTTGTTGACAGACCATACGATGTAATACCATTAAATCTTCGATGGATCTGGAAAAACAAGATGGATGAAGAGAAAACGATCATCAAGAATAAATCTAGGCTAGTGGCTAAAGGGTATGGCCAGAAAGAGGGTATTGATTTTGACGAATCATTTGCACCAGTAGCTCGTATGGAAGCGGTCAGGATTTTCCTTTCTTATGCTGCACATAAGGGATTCGTCGTTTATCAAATGGACGTAAAGACGACGTTTCTTAACCGTCCTTTGAAGGAAGAAGTCTATGTCACACAGGCGGAAGGATTCGTCAATCCTCATTATCCTGACAAGGTGTATCGTCTCCACAAAGCACTTTATGGACTCAAGCAAGCTCCAAGGGTTTCTCAAAGAAATGACACTTAATTTCTGAGGATGACATCAAAGAAATGGCACTCCACAAAGTACGATGAGTTAGCAAAATTTCTGGTATCCAAAGGTTTCTCAAAAGGTTCCACTGATCTAACTTTATTCACTTATAAGTATGAGGATGACATTTTGCTTGTGCAAATTTATGTTGATGACATTATTTTCGGGTTACAAACCCAAAACTTTCAAAATGGTTTGAAAAATTAATGCACAGCAAATTTGAAATGTCTATGATGGGCGAACTAAAATTCTTTCTAGGAATTCAAGTTCACCAATCCCCAAGTGGTATCTTTGTTGACCAAGCTAATTATTGTCAAGAGATAATCAAAAAGCATGGTATGAACTCATGTGACCCCGTTGGGACACCATTATCAACCACATCCTTAGATGCTGATTTGGAGGGAGATGCCATAGAACAAACGAGATATCGTTCCATGATCGGCTCCTTCATGTACTTAACAGCAAGCCGGCCAGATATATCACATGCTACGTGTTATTGTGCATGATATCAAGCACAACCCACTGAAAAGCACCTCAAATAGGTTAAACGGATCTTTCGGTACCTTAAGAATACCATTCACATGGGACTCTGGTATCCGAGGGAAACCGGTTTCTTTCTAACGGCCTATTCAGATTCTGATCATGCAAGGTGTCTTGATACACGAAAAAGTACTTCTGGTGGTGCACAATTTCTAGGTCAATATAAGCTTGTGGGATGGTCTTCCAAGAAGCAGGATTGCACATCACTGTCATCAGCTAAAGCGAAGTATGTGTCTCTATCTGCGTGTTGTGCTCAAGTTCTTTGGATGAGAACACAACTCACGGATTATGGCTTCCACTTTGATAAAGTACCTATGTACTGTGACTCAAAGTCCGCCATAGCCATCTCCTGCAATCCGGTACAACATTCCCACACGAAGCACATTGATGTCAGATATCACTTCATTAAGGAACAAGTTGAAAGGGGTATCGTTGAACTATACGTTGTTGGAACTGATTACCAATTAGATGACTTGTTTACAAAAGCTCTTTCGAAAGAGAGGTTTGCGTATCTAGTTAGACAAATTGGTATGAGATGTTTGACTCCAGCAGAACTGGAGATTCTGGCAAAGAAGCCTGCTTGATTCATCTATCAAACATCTACTTGTAAATATTAATGAAAAAGCAAAATACAAAATTAAAAATCTTTGAAAATCCAAAAATATTCTTCTCTACATGTCTTTCAGTATCGATAATATGGACGTGCCTAGAAATGTCTATCAATAACGACACGGGTGTGTACATAAAGCTCGAATGAAAGTTGTAAATATTTTTTCAAAACATGTCATTTCTATCTTTTATAAAGGAAATTGTCTCTTTTTGACAATATTTCCAACAATGGGTAGAGCAATCTATCTTGGGTTGAGCTAGTCACAAAACAGTCAACGTTTTGAGCTCAACACACTGGCTTGTAATCACTTTTAGATTGCAACCCGGATCGATATTCCCGGGGGAGTGTACGATTAAGTGCCCTTACCCTCAGCAAAAGAAGAGAAATCTTCTTACACTTGAGTGGATTCGTCAAGACATTCAAAAGTCTATGAACTCAAGTTAATGCTTTAGAAAAACCTCTTCGCCAAAAAGAAATAGAGTTTTTCGAAAAGCGTTGAACACAATTTTTTTCAAGAGTTTTTCAATGATTATTCAAAATCTTTCAAAAATTGTGTGTTCAACAAATCCTATCCTCAAAAAGTGAAATGTGATCACATCCTCACAATAACAATTCAATTGGATCAATTTTTGAGGGGGAGCATTCCAAATTCATACTAAGTTTGACACATTTTTCTCTCGAAGGTTTTTCAAGACTATTCTTCACAATATATTTTAATCAAATTTGGTTCTCTAATATCAAAATATTTTATATATTAGAGATAGGGGAGAAAATGTGATTAAAATTTTATCTAAAGACTCAAGCACTCATGGTTACGATCAAATACCCACAACATCTTTAATTCACGACGTTATTGGTGTCAAAAGGGTGGTTAGGTTTAAGTCCTATGATCCAACCAGAACCGAAGGGATCTTCCCAGGGACATCCCAGGGACAATCCAATAGATTATTAGAATTTCTTAGGAAAGATAGAGTAGAATGTGAACGTAGTTGAATGCCGACTAATACTGATGCTAGCACTGGAACAATCACAACAAGGTGCTAGTATTGATGTCTTGGTAAGCATTGAATGGGTTGAAGAATGAAAAAGAAATGTAAGGATAAAGGTTCTAAAGAAAGAAGCCCTCCATACAACTTAGGCAGAAACCAGGTCAACACATCATGAAGACAACACATCATGGACCCAGTGATGTAATGCACAACCCCTCCCCAGTTGACTCAGGCTTCTCTCAAAAGAAGTTTGTTTTATTGTCACGGAGATCAACACGACTTCTATTGACTTTCTGACTCCGAGATAGTTGATATTGAATAGGTGGCATCTGCTCCAGCCTCTGACCACTAAAAGTGCATAAATCGAGTCTAGAGCCAAGAGATCAATCAAATCTCGTTAGGACACACGGATGAAGATCAAGAGAGTCCTATGATATATCCTTGTGATATTGCTAGAACACTCAGAGTGATACTACGTAGTATTCACAATGATGAGTGGAAATCCTTCCAGTGTTAACATCAAACAGCACTGAGGTAGGTCATGTGTAAGATTCTTTATGAATTGAATATATGTAAAACTGAAAAGCAATAGTGGTTTGTTTCTTTATCGATTCAAACTCGTTTCAGGTTTCTACGCAATATCTTTATGGTCTTGCCAGAACATTCAGAGTGATATTTATTAATATTCACAATGACAAATGGAAATCCTTCTAGCGTTAACATTAAACAACGCTGCGGTAGGTAACTTGCGAGATTCTTATGAATCAAGCTTGTGTCAACTGGAAAGCAACAATGGTAAGATTCTTAATGAATCAAACTTGTTCTAGGAATTTAAATTGATGACTTTAATCAAGCGGGTATTTATCCAATTGATTCACTCTTTATGTTCGCAGTCTTGCTTTGAGACGGTCGAGTAAAGAGAACGGCTAGTACAGCCGCGAAACCCTGTCAAGGAGGTTCTAAATTGAATCTACCTAATCACAGGTACGATATTGAATATCGTGTAACGGTCTTCACCGACCGAAGGTAAAACGCTACCGATTTAGGATGAATGTCAAAGCCATTTAGTCCGTGTCTAAGTTTTGTCTCAAGAAGGTGACGTTACAATGTACTCAGCAAAGTCAAAGATTCAAAACCACATACTCATGCCCAAAGACATTCAACAATCAAGAAAGTTAAAGACTTCCACAACTCTGATGATTAAAATCTTCCTTATCAATTAAAGTAGATGAATGACCTCTCTTCAAAGTAGATTGCTAGAAAGCATTCAAGATAGTGCTAAGTATGAGCGTGTGGATAAAGACACAAGATCGCAAGATGGCGAAGACAAGTCAAGGATAATTTGAAGATCTCAAGATAAAAGACAAAGTCGAAAGACAAATACAAAGGCTAAAAGATCACAACATGAAGGAACAAGACTACTATTACACGTTCAAGACTCATTTATGACGAAATTCGTAATCTCCATTGATCTCCAAATATCGAAGAGGAATCACCTCACATTGGGGGAGATTGTTAGCCTAAAAAATATTGAGTCAAACAAGAATGTTCGGTCATAGGTTTATATTGTAATATTTATTAGAACGTTGTAATAGTTAGTTAAAATAGTCGTGACATTACGGGCTTGATGGTTAGCTTAAAAGGCCTCTTTCAAGGTACTAAGCATTTATTCAAGCTCGAACCAAAACATATATAGTCCATTAGAAAGCCCGCATGTGGGTGGACTATATAAGCACCATCCTAGCATGTTAGGAGGGTGGCAAGTAATCATTTTTCTCTAATCTAATTTCTCCTAGTAAACCACCTCTCTCTCTACTTTCTCTCTCTATAAATCTTCTTTCTCTCATCTTTATTTCAATTTAAATCAACCATGGTGAAGTGATAAAATATGGTGAAATAGTGAAAACTAAGAGTGAAAGAAAGTCTCTTGCACTCAAAGCCAAGAAGGCACAAAGTGACCATGAAAGCTCCTCGGATAGTGATGATGAGGAATATGCCTTGGCGGTTAGAGACTTTAAGAAGTTCTTGAAAAGACGAGGTCAATACGTGAGGCAACCAAACAACGACAAGAAACCCTTCTCCAAAAACCGTTTTGCCAAAGATGATAAAGGTGATAGGAAATGCTTTAGATGTGGTGATACAAATCATTTCATCAGTGATTGGCTTATGCCTTCACGCGAAAAGAACCACACGGCGTTTGTTGGAGGTTCATGGAGCAATAGCGGTGAAGATGTTGATGACAACCCCAAAGACGAGAAGTGTCTCATGGCTCACACTTTTAAACAGGTACTTTCCGAAACCGAGTATTATAGCCATAATAGTTCTTCTCAAGATGATAGTGAATTAGAAGGTCAATACGATAACTTGCATAAGCTTAGTCTAAAATTCATTGAAAAGAACAAAGTGCTAAAATCAACTAGAACCAAGCTTAAAAACGAGATTAGTGAGCTAAAAGAGAAATTAGCTAAGCTTGAGAAAAATAAAGAAATAGATCTAGGATGCTTAAAATGTGAAAAACTTAGACAAGAAAATGAAAACCTTAAGAGCACCTCCATTAGACTTGAAAAGTTCATGAGAGGTATTAATGCTCTTAATGATATGTTAAACAAACAAATTCATTCTAAGGAAAGACTTGGGTTAGGATATAACACTAATGAAGCATCAACTAGTGAACCAAAACAAGTTAGGTTTTCAGAAAAACACTCCCCTGTATGCGGTGCTCCAATATATGGGGCGATTCCTTATCGCTATGGAACCGCCGATGGAGCTAAGGAACCACGTCCAGAAGAAGATTTTTGTGAAAATCCTGAACTTTTTGAGAGGTCAATTTTAGGTGAAGGACCAAAACATATTCTTATTAACAAGGTCAAAGTACCTATAATTGAAAAGTCTACTCTAGATAAATTCTACAAGCCCTTGAGTAAACCTCTAATGGGAACTAGAAACTTATCTAGACAAACATCTACTCCTCCAAGAGTACGAAATGAATCTAGACCTAGAAGTAGAACACCTACGCCAAAAAGAGATGATCAAGCTAAACCACGACCTAGAAGTAAAACTCCAACACCTAGGAATAATAATAATAATAATAGATCAAGATCAAAGACACCTAGGAGAAACAATGGACAACTAAATGGCCATATGAATTGGAATTATTTTTAACAACAATACTTTTCCCCATGGGGAATGTCTCCTTCATTCATGCATCCCAACCAAATGCAAGGGATGTTTGGAACTAACAATTTTGGACCCATGAGATATTGGGGACCGAATGTTTGATCTTGTGTGTTGTTACCTAGATATGCTATGGAATCGATCTAGAGCCCGACGAGTGGATTAAGGATAGTGGTTGTTCTAAACACATGACGGGTAATCGAAGTTTGTTCTCACATTACAAAGCATATGATGGAGGTAACGTTACATTCGTAAGTAATCGACGTGGTAATATCATTGGCAAAGGTACGGTCTCTCTTGACTCTATGACTATAGAAAACGTAGAGCACGTAGATAACTTAGGTTTTAACCTTCTAAGTATAGGTCAAATTTGTGACAATAAGTGCAAGGTCATCTTTTTGGAATATGACAGTGAAATCGTAAAAGATGGAAAAGTCGTTGGAAAAGGTGTTAGAAAGCATGGACTTTATGTCATGAAGGTTAATAGGAAGTCAAAGGACAACTTATGTCTAGCGACTTTAGATAATAGTTCTACTCTTTGGCATAGGAGATTAGGTCACGCTAATATGCGTTTAATTCAATCTTTAGTCTCTAAGGAGTTGGTAAGACATCTCCCCAAGATGAAGTTTGATAGTCACTTTTGTGATGCTTGCAAAATTGGGAAGCAAGTTCACTCAAGTCACAAAGCCAAGAATTTGGTTTCGACCTCTCGGTGCTTAGAGGTCCTACATATGGATCTCTTTGGACCTTCTGCCATACGGAGTTATGGAGGTAACCTTTATACCCTAGTTATAGTTGACGACTACTCTAGATTCACTTGGACTAGATTTTTGGTGTCTAAGAATGAAGCTTTCGATCACTTCGGAACCTTTAGTCGAAGAATTCAAAATCAACTAGGATGTTCAATTGTATTTATTAGGACAGATCATGGTGTTGATCCCAAACTTAGATCGATTTAGCTTTGTGTATACGAGATTAGATCAAGTTATACACGTAGAGAAACTTTGTTTATGTATAAAGTAATCTAAGTGTTATGCGGAATTAACACTTAAACAAGAACACACAAAGATGTAAACAAACTTTCACTTGATTGATAATAACAAACTTGCTTACAATGAAAGTGTTTAACGTATGAAAACTTATATATAAACTTAACCTAAAGGTCTTCTTTTATAGACATAAGAAGCCTTGTACAAGAGTCTACGTCTCAACTATTCTAGGTAAAGATAATTATAGAAAATACAATGTTGAACTTATCTTTACTAGAAATAAACTAGAAACAATATACGCGTAGACTAAATCTTTCCATCAGTGCTTGTCTTCAACCTATCAACGCTTGACTTCATCTTGTCAACGCTTGATCTGTCAGCGTTTGTTTTCTTCCTATCAACGCTTGTTTTCCTCTTGTCAGCGCTCAAGTGAACTGGCTACATTTTATTCCCAACAATCCTCCCCTAAACTTGATATCTACTCTAGTAATCAAGTTTCTGAATAAACATTAAGAACTAGGAGGAATCTTACAAACTTGATCATATTGGTAATAAATATGTCTGATCAAATCTTTGCCAACATCACTTGAATAATCAATCTCCATCTGTGTTGTCTTCATCTTCTCCAAAACTTGTTTGGACATGGAATACTGACCATCTACAAGTAGATACTCAGCAAACTTTGTAGAACTCAAATAATATACACCAGCAGCTAAATACAAACGCCATTGAAGACCAATGAGGTCATCTTCAAGATCCTTCCAAACAGCAGGATCTTCATCTCTTGGTCCACACATTCTCTTGAATGTTGACCAAAGTTTTATTGCATTGACTGAAGTAGGAGCTTCAGTCTCATACTTGGCTTCCAACAACCTCCAAAGGTCTACCAAGTCTTCTCTATCAAAACTTGCAAAGAGAGATATAAGTGTAGTAAAAGTGTGTACCTCTTTCCCATACCTGCCAATCTTCCAAAACCCACATTCATCTTCTTCATAGCTTATAATAGGGTTTCTGGAATCAAGAGGTAACACTTGTACCATATCTGAAGCTTCCAATGGTGAGAGTTTGATGCTTCTTCTTATAACAGCTTCACTAGGCACCAATCTATCCATATCTTTAGGAAACTCAAGAGAAGTTCCTTTCTTCAAAGGTCTAGGAACAATCATTGCCTTCTTAAGCTCCATCTCTTCTGCAAGTTCTTCTTTCCTTTCATCAGAAAGAAGTATTAGAGTGTCTTCTTCCTACACTCTTGCGCAAATGGGATAAGCCTTGTACTCCAACTCTTCAAAGGATAATCCCAACAATTTCTTATAGGTCCATCATGTTCCATGACACCTGAGTAGCATGTAGTACAATTCCCTTCTATCCTTTTTCAGCATTGAGAGAATATTGCTAGCTTTGTGTTTCAGAATAACCTTGCAGTCTTTTTGTACTCTTAGAAGAATCTCCAAACCCCATATTTGGTCTGAAATAGTCAAATCTGGATTCTCCATACACCTATCTTCCCAAGCATGGTACATCTGAACAACTTCTGGCATGTCAAAATCTACTTGCAATTTCAACTCATTCAGCTTCTCTCTTGCCAAATCATCACCATACTCAAGTCTTTCTGGTTGTTCTATTATCATCACACTTGAGTCTGAACTAGCTTCATCACTTCCTTCTTGTTCTTCTGAAGTGGCAACAAAAGGTGATTCACCAACCTTCTTACTTTCTTGTTCCACAAGTTGTGCAGCCAACCTTCTATCAAACTCTATCTGTGTTGCATTCTTTGGAACATCTACTTCTACCATGATTCCTTTACCCTTATCTAATGGATCAATGATGGGTAATGTGACAACCCTAGATTTTGGATTTTTCACTTTTGACTGTTTGATGTTGATCATGTGCTTGGTGTGCGTTTATGTGTTATGTGCTCATATTTGAGACTTTATCATGATGTTAGACATTGTTTATGTAGTACATGGTACGTTATATGACGATGTGATGGGGTTGGTTCGTGCTCATGAGTTCACATGAATGTATAAATCATGGTATAAGTTGGAAATGAAACGAAATGAAATGAAATGAAATGAGTTCAGAAATGAACTGCAGAAAAGTTCGGGTATCGTTTTGATAAGGTTTCGTGTAGGTATCGTATGTTGTATGTATGTATTAAGTATATAATATGGTTAGGATAAGTTTTATAGTTACTTTCTATATTTAGAAACTTTTAGAAATGAAGGCTAGTTCAAAAATCGCGTAAAAAGTCGAAAAATTAGCAAAAGGGTACCCGGTTTGGTCCCGAAAGTGTATAAGAGTATAAGTAAACATAAAATAGAAGGGGGAGAGTGTAAATATGATAAAATACAGAGAGGAGTCGCATTTGTGGGTCCCATAGCCTTAATTTTAATAATTAAATTAATAAAAATAGGATAATTACCATTTAAAAGTCCTAATTGGGCCTAAACTTGTCCAGAAGGTTACCAAGGCCTATATAAACACCCCTAGACCCCTAAAAACGACTAATAACCCTAAATAAACCTAAAATCAGTCTAAATCTTCCATGGATATCAAGAGAAGTCGAAATTATGATTAGGTTTCATTAATTTTTCTTGTTTCAAGGTAAGTGATCAATTAAACCTTAATATAATTTATGTTTTTATTAATTAATCATAATTGTATTGTTAATTAACCATCATTAAGATGATTAGGGTTTTATTAATTTTATGTAAAAATATATTAATTAAGATCCATTAATGATTTTAGGGTTTGTGTTATAAATTTAGGGATAATTAATGATGTTTAGAGGGTTAGTGCATAAAGGCGTAAAACAGTCTGATTTTTAAGGCTGTCTTGTGTCGACTGTTCCGGGCAGTAGGTAGCACCTTTGGTCGAGTTTCTTTTTTTTAAAATTAAGTTCAGGGAGTCTAATTTTCAAAAATGTAAGGTTGGTCGAAAATGGAGTTCGGGAAGGTCGTCAAATAATTTTTACAAAAACAATACGCTGTTCAGGAATAAATTTTGATTTCGGGGATTTGAGTCAAAACCTAACCAAACAAATGAGATAGCCAAAGATTTTTTATTTGGGAACTCTTTATAATGTATATAAAAGTACTGGAGGTTTTCAATAAAAGTTATGGTGTTTAGGTCGGGCTTTTGGTGTCGAACATTTAGCATGTACAGAAAATCAGTTTTGGTGAAAACGACTTTTGGCGTAGAGACTAAATGAAAGGGTTAAACGTGTAATTAGAAAGTAAAATTGGTTTTTGAAGTTCTCAGATCATATAACAACATAACTCCAGTAGGGTAGGAGTCAAGTGTGGTGTTAAGTTCACTTCATGTGATCGTTTAGTGACTAGTAAACCGTACCGGGGAAAAACTGGAATTTTACGTGTAGAATAGCTTGTAGTGGGAGAACTAGATAGTGGGGATTGGGGGATTAGATTCATCTCCTTGATTGTTACTTAACTTGGGTGTTAAGACCTGAGCTAAGGGTGTCGTGTATGATTTTATAGGTTTGTAGGAGTGCTAGCTTGCTGTGCTATCAGGTGAGTTCATAGTCCCGTTTTGCTACGTTTTTAAATGTTTTTCCAGTATGGGATGGAGATGACACTTGCAATGTTCTTTAACATGATTTAGTACTATGTTTTAAAATGTGTGGACATACATGTGATATTGTGTGACTTGTGTGCTTATGTGTTCTCATATGTGCTTTGATATGTGTTCTGATATGTGAATCTTGATTGGGTTATGATTGGGATTGGTACGTAGATGTATGGGCGTCTATGGGACCAGTTGTGATGTGTGTGGAGCGTGGGGCACGATCCGTCCTGAGTTCTTGGTTCTGAGTTCTTGGTTCGTGGGGCACGATCCGTCCTGAGTTCTTGGTTCGGGGGGCACGATCCGTCCTGAGTACTTGTGCATCGTCTCTTCGGAGGCAAGATATCTCGACGGGGATATAGTTCATCTTCCACAGGTGGTGTGGGAAAGATCCGGATAGTGTGGTGTGTGTTCTTGTGTGTGTGACGGGATACTTCTTGACTATTATAGTGTGCTTTGTGAAATGTAGATGTGATTGGTACTTGGATTGAGTTTTGTTGTGGATGCATGTAGCATGATTTTCACATTATGGTCCATTACTATAAATTGTTTTTCTTCAACTATTTACAGCGGTTGTTAAGGGTTCTTAAGATGTTTTGATAATTTAAACCTATGTTCTACCCAACTTTATGTTGACCGATTTTAGTGTCATTTTCAGGTGAGGTAGTTGAGAAGGATGCTAATAGAAGTGTGGCTAGAGTTTAGAGGCTGCTAGAATTGCATTAGGAGGAATCCCTTTCCTCTTAGATTTTATTTTGTCTTTTGATTTAGTATATTGTTTGATACCTATATGTTTGATGTGTGTTATTTGAATGTCTTTGGTAAGAGGTAGGCCTGTTACCTACTTACCTAGACGCCTGCATTGTTTGAGATATTGTCATGACATTGTGTCACCTTTTTATGACATTTCTATTTCATTTAGTTAACTCTATAGACACGCTATTGTTGTGATGATATCCATACGTCGCGCCCCATATATTCCGCCATGGTGGGGTGTGACAGAATGGTATCAGAGACAATGGTTATAGAGAATTAGGTTGCTTAGTCGCATAGCCTAATCTATAGCTTAAGGGTCCCTGCATATAGGCGTCATAGGAGTATGTGTGCATTTTATATTAATTGATGTGTTTGGATGTTATTTATTGCGATGTTTTGACTAGTATGAATTGAACCATAGTAAGTTCATACTTAGCTACATTTTATTTTCTTTACGAGTTTTGACTAGTGCGGGTAGAACTATAGTCGTATACGCTAGTCATTGTTGGATTTCGTTTAATTACGTTTTCATGTTCTTTATACATTTTGAATTTAGTCTACGTTGGTTCAGCTGGACTACGAGTTTATTTGTTTCATGCATTGGCTATGTTATATTAATACATGTGATTTTGGACCTTATGTTATGTTGTGGATTATGTGCTTATATGAGTTGTAGGATATATGTGATTATTTGAGTTGGTAGACTGATGTGTTATGTGTAGTATTAATTCTTATAAGTGTCATCATAGGAGGGAGTGCATTAGTGAAAGGGGACTGGTATAAGTATGGTGGCCAACATAGTTATACAAGTACCACGACATCAATGGATTCCTAAGTATGGTTGCATGAAAGAGGGTTAATACATGCTTGTATTGTATATGTTGTATGGATTTGAGTGTATGTACGCCTATGCCTATATATGTGTATATCCCTTCTACTTATCGATTGTATTCTTAGGATGGTTTGCTAGCTCGTTTCTCTTTGAGATGTTCAACTTCCGTAGTAGCGCATTTATCGAGTCCTCATTTTACGTATTTGTTTGTACGGTACTTTTGGTGTAGAGGATATTGAGAGGGTGGAGAATTATTTTTGGGATCACGGTATCTTTTAGTTTGAATTTTACGTGGTAAAAGAAATGGAATTTGTAAATAGTTAAAATAGTTGTTGGTAGTCGGTGAAATAAGGGTTAAGTGTCGTAATCGTGTTTAAAATAAGATGGGATACATATTTTTTTTAACATATAAGTATGGCTTGTTTATTTAAAAAAAACTAAAATTGGTTTTGATCACCTAAAGCTAATGATCTTTAGTTAAATTCTTGTTCTTATTTAATTAAATATGTTAAAATCATGTAATTACTCATATGATGGGTAAGGGTTTCTAATTTTCTGGAATTAAAATAAATTAGGTCTTGAATTTGGTAATTAATGAGGGGTTTTAGGGTTTCAAATCGTTTTTTTTTGTTATAAATCGGGGTAGGCAGAAACTGTCGCTAAAATGTCAAAATTCGTCGCTAAATTGTCAGACATGTCTGGGCAGATTTTAGGTAAAATCGTTTTGGTCATAACTTATTCGTTTTAAAAGCTTTTTGGGACATTCAAAAGCCTAAAATTATGTACTCGAAACGTACTTTTCAAATATTCTGAAATTTTGGTAATTGTAAGTCAGTAGCTTGGTCGAATTAATTGTACAAGTGTCGAGTTCAAGATTAATTTTTAAACGATATGGTTTAAACTTGTGTTTTGGATATTTTGGGATAGTGAACACTTAGAGGGCTAACATAGGGCTTATTTGGGATAGGATTTGAGATGTATCCACCATAAGGATTGTACATTGATGAAGGATGTGGGTTCCGGAGTCAATGTTGACGTGTGATATTGTGTTGTGTGCTTTAGACAATTGATCGTTCGTGAAGAGACTATAGATTTTTTTTCGTCAAATGATTACATAAATTACTAATGTGATACCATGGTTTTAGAACAACTAATATACATTAAGGTACAAAATCCATTCTGGGGTAAAATTTGGTTTTGCACAAGGTTTTAATAGTATGTCACCGGTCGTAATACGTTTCGGTTGTCGCTGGGTGCTTCTTGTGT
This sequence comes from Glebionis coronaria, assembly GCA_025667525.1. Lineage (NCBI taxonomy): Eukaryota > Viridiplantae > Streptophyta > Magnoliopsida > Asterales > Asteraceae > Glebionis > Glebionis coronaria. Next base: position 162,445,254 of record CM046879.1, read on the forward strand.
CATTGGTCCGTTTTCATGGTTCGTTGGGAGTCGATACATGTTTTATGTTGAGTATCTTTTGGAGTCTCGGGTTTTGGTTCATATTTTTAAATTCTTTCACGTAAACGTCCGTTAGTTGTCCATGGGCTTGATCGTTTATCCGAAGTTGGGGGTCCTAAAATTTTTCTTGAGCTTATATTCATTGAGGGCGTTGTTGTAGTCATACGGATGATCCGGTTACGTTCTTATGAGAGAGATAGAGAGTTGGTTGTGAAATGAAGTTTTTTGAGCTTATGGAGTAAATCTCGGGACGAGATTTCTATTAGGAGGGAGTGATGTGACAACCCTAGATTTTGGATTTTTCACTTTTGACTGTTTGATGTTGATCATGTGCTTGGTGTGCGTTTATGTGTTATGTGCTCATATTTGTGACTTTATCATGATGTTAGACATTGTTTATGTAGTACATGGTACGTTATATGATGATGTGATGGGGTTGGTTCATGCTCATGAGTTCACATGAATGTATAAATCATGGTATAAGTTGGAAATGAATCGAAATGAAATGAAATGAAATGAGTTCAGAAATGAACTGCAGAAAAGTTCGGGTATCGTTTTGATAAGGTTTCGTGTACGTATCGTATGTTGTATGTATGTATTAAGTATATATAATATGGTTAGGATAAGTTTTATAGTTACTTTCTATATTTAGAAACTTTTAGAAATGAAGGCTAGTTCAAAAATCGCGTAAAAAGTCGAAAAATTAGCAAAAGGGTACCCGGTTTGGTCCCGAAAGTGTATAGGAGTATAAGTGAACATAAAATAGAAGGGGGAGAGTGTAAATATGATAAAACACATAGTGGAGTCGAATTTGTGGGTCCCATAGCCTTAATTTTAATAATTAAATTAATAAAAATAGGATAATTACCATTTAAAAGTCCTAATTAGGCCTAAACTTGTCCAGAAGGTTACCAAGGCCTATATAAACACCCCTAGACCCCTAAAAACGACTAATAACCCTAAAATCAGTCTAAATCTTCCATGGATATCAAGAGAAGTCGAAATTATGATTAGGGTTCATTAATTTTTTTCTTGTTTCAAGGTAAGTGATCAATTAAACCTTAATATAATTTATGTTTTTATTAATTAATCATAATTGTATTGTTAATTAACCATCATTGAGATGATTAGGGTTTTATTAATTTTATGGAAAATAATATTAATTAAGATCCATTAATGATTTTAGGGTTTGTGTTATAAATTTAGGGATAATTAATGATGTTTAGAGGGTTAGTGCATAAAGGCGTAAAACAGTCTGATTTTTAAGGCTGTCTTGTGTCGACTGTTCCGGGCAGTAGGTAGCACCTTTGGTCGAGTTTCTTTTTTTTTAAATTAAGTTCAGGGAGTCTACTTTTCAAAAATGTAAGGTTGGTCGAAAATGGAGTTCGGGAAGGTCGTCAAATAATTTTTACAAAAAAAGTGCGCTGTTTAGGAATAAATTTTGATTTCGGGGATTAGAGTCAAAACCTAACCAAACGAATGAGATAGCCAAACATTTTTGATTTGGGAACTCTTTATAATGTATATAAAAGTACTGGAGGTTTTCAATAAAAGTTATGGTGTTTAGGTCGGGCTTTTGGTGTCGAACATTTAGCATGTACAGAAAATCAGTTTTGGTGAAAACGACTTTTGCCGTAGAGACTAAACGAAAGGGTTAAACGTGTAATTAGAAAGTAAAATTGGTTTTTGTAGTTCTTAGATCATATAACAACATAACTCCAGTAGTGTAGGAGTCAAGTGTGGTGTTAAGTTCACTTCATGTGATCGTTTAGTGACTAGTAAACCGTACCGGGGAAAAACTGGAATTTTACGTATAGAATAGCTTGTAGTGGGAGAACTAGATAGTGGGGATTATGGGATTAGATTCATCTCCTTGATTGTTACTTAACTTGGGTGTTAAGACCTGAGCTAAGGGTGTCGCGTATGATTTTATAGGTTTGCAGGAGTGCTAGCTTGTTGTGTTATCAGGTGAGTTCATAGTCCCGTTTTGCTACGTTTTTAAATGTTTTTCCAGTATGGGATGGAGATGACACTTGCAATGTTATTTAACATGATTTAGTACTATATTTTAAAATGTGTGGACATACATGTGATATTGTGTGACTTGCGTGCTTATGTGTTCTCATATGTGCTTTGATATATGTTCTGATATGTGAATCTTGAGTGGGTTATGATTGGGATTGGTACGTAGATGTATGGGCGTCTATGGGACCAGTTGTGATGTGTGTGGAGCGTGGGGCACGATCCGTCCTGAGTTCTTGGTTCGTGGGGCCCGTCCTGAGTTCTTGGTTCGGGGGGCACGATCCGTCCTGAGTACTTGTGCATCGTCTCTTCGGAGGCAAGATATCTCGACGGGGATATAGTTCATTTTCCACGGGTGGTGTGGGAAAGATCCGGATAGTGTGGTGTGTGTTCTTGTGTGTGTGACGGGATACTTCTTGACTATTATAGTGTGCTTTGTGAATTGTAGATGTGATTGGTACTTGGATTGAGTTTTGTTGTGGATGCATGTAGCATGATTATCACATTATGGTCCATTACTTAAATTGTTTTTCTTCAACTATTTACAGCGGTTGTTAAGGGTTCTTAAGATGTTTTGATAATTTAAACCTATGTTCTCACCAACTTTATGTTGACAGATTTTAGTGTCATTTTCAGGTGAGGTAGTTGAGAAGGATGCTAATAGAAGTGTGGCTAGAGTTTAGAGGCTGCTAGAATTGCATTAGGAGGAATCCCTTTCCTCTTAGATTTTATTTTGTCTTTTGATTTAGTATATTGTTTGATACCTATATGTTTGATGTGTGTTATTTGAATGTCTTTGGTAAGAGGTAGGCCTGTTACCTACTTACCTAGACGCCTGCATTGTTTAAGATATTGTCATGACATTGTGTCACCTTTTTATTACATTTCTATTTGATTTAGTTAACTCTATAGACACGCTATTGTTGTGATGATATCCATACGTCGCGCCCCATATATTCCGCCATGGTGGGGTGTGACAGGTAAGGATGATGGTAATACCTGTGAAGATACTTCTTTGATGATGGATGATGACTGGAATACATCAACCTCATTTGTAGGTCTGTCAACGCTCAAATTTCTTTTGTCAACGCCCAATTTGCTCATGTCAGCGTTTGGTGTGTCAGCGTTCAAATTTTGCTTGTCAACGCCCAAATTACATGTCTCAGCGCCTCTTATAATTTGCTCCAACATAGCTGTAAATGATAAGTCTAAATTGGTAGGAGTTACCAGAGATCTAACAAAACCTGGTTGCTTCTTCAAACTAGTTAGGGCTTCAGCAACACCCAAAGGTTCACCATCATGTGAGCCCTTATCACTCACATTTATCTGCTCATCCTCCCCTTTAGAAGATTCCTCCATCCCACGCCTTGTGCTAGCATTATCCAAAACAGCAATCCTCTCCCTCAATTGCTTGAGTTCAAGGCCTTGTGTACTGACAAATTGTACCAAGTCTGCATTTTGCTTTTGTAAGCTAATGCAGACAGCCGTCAATTCCATTAATGTCATTGGTTCTAATCTGCCCTCCTCTAAAATGGGTATTTGACCTCCCAAGTTAGATTCATGGGGCATGGATGAGGTCTTAAAGATGTTAGGACTGTCTTGGCCTGCATCTAAGCCAAAACCAATAGTCCCAGCCTCATCCATAGCACCAACCACACTTGTGGTGGTGGTTCTCTCTGCTACATGGCTAGGACCACTAGAGGAGAACACTCCAGTTGTCCTTTGGCGTTTTTGCAACCTATATTTTGGTGGGGTAGAAGATGATGTGGATTGGGTAGATGTGGGAAGGTTAAGGGGTGTTTGGGTCTGTGAAGGAAAGGTGTCAACGTCTGGATTACTTGTGTCAACGCCAACATTTAAGATGTCAGCGTTGAAGGGTTCTTGGTCAATTTGCATGTGTTGAGGTGAAGGTAAAGGTTCAGGGATTGGGTCAAGTTGTGGTTGAGGGTCTGGTTGGGGTTGTTCTGCTGCAATAACAGCAAGCATAGCTTGGGTGAGGGGTAAGTCACGGTGAGGGGGTGAGTTCATCTTTGTAAAAATAGCTTTCTTTTGCACAGGGATCTCATAAAAATCATCATGATCCCTTGTGCAGTAATTTTGCACATCAAAAACCATTTGTAAAAATCTGGGATAAGCTAAAGTCATCTTACTCCCTTTGTTTTTACACATGCCATCAAAAATCATTTTAGAATAATTAAACTTTTGCCCACGTGTAATGCACACAATAGCACTAGCAATGGATCTATTAATCTCATTGAATGCAGTACACTTGGGACTCAAACATTGTAAGATGACATGTATTAGGTACTTCCAGGCTGGGGGAAACTCCTGTTTATGATATTTGTTTAAAGTTTCCTCATCAGGGAAAGGATAACCCAAAGCCCTTAGTCCTTGTTCTATTTCATGAATGGGAAGGGTGGTTATACCATCTGCATCATCAAGATGCAAAGCCTGGCGAACCAAGGCTTCAATAACCACCCATGTACGCCCATGAACAATAGATGACAATGTAGTCACTTTATTAACTGTTGAGGAACTAACAGTGTTCCAAAACTGCTTAATATGTGTGACAGAGATAAGAGGAGCATGAGAAAGAGCATACCTAATTGGGGATGCATTCAAATACGCCACCATTTGGATGTATTGGGGAAACAGAGTATCATCAGCGTCCAAATATGCTATCATGTTGTGTTGACTCCTGAATCCCAATACCAAATCACTTGGTTTAAATTTTGGTGCCATTGTAGAAGAAAGCTGTTTGAATGATTGATAAAGATGAAGTATAGGAGAAAATTGTTAGACAAGAATGATAGGTACCTTGTTTAAAAATAGGAGCCAAATATATAGGAGAGATATAAGCATGTGATTGGTCAAAAATGAGGCAACTATTTTCAAAATATCATGATGAAAATATTAAAATGAAAATAAGTTATCTCATGCATTAATTAAAAGTTATCTGCTCCCAAAATTACGCCCCCAAAATTTGTCAAAAAATAACAACTAGGTAGGTCCCAATGGGTGTCAACGATCAAAAATAACCCATCAACGCCCAATGGCTATATTCTTGTCAACGTTTGCCAAAGCCATGTCAGCGTCTAAATTGGTCACAACAACGCTTGAAAAAATACTTGTCAGCGTCCAAAAATAAAAATATTAAAAATGAAAAAGGACCTTAACAAAGTAATTTATCCTAGTGAAGATAACCTATAAGTTGATAATTATTATAGGGCGGCAAGCATTGTCCAGTTATGCACACTTGCTTATGCAGGATAGACATAACAGTCCTCTAGTGTCCCTTGCTAACCAAAACTCTTAACAACTAAGTTATCTCATAAAATTTCTTGTTACTCCCAGGTAAAACCCATGATAAAATCATTCCCAAGTCTCCCAACAGACCTCAACCAATTCTAGGCCAAAAATGTCTTGGCAGCATGCATAGTATATCAACTTTGCATGCTACAGTGCCTCGTGATTTAGTAAAACTAACTCATACTCACCTGTGGACACAATCTAGAATTGTGATAAGAGTATCATAAGGATACCCAAAAGTCCTAAAGGTTCCTAAAACCTCCCCTTAAACTGTGATACATATGTTACCAAAAATATGCATGAACATAAAAAATTTATGTCAAGATAGGAATAAAAAATTCCAACCATCATCCATAAATAAAAACATGCTCAAATGATTCTCCAAGGATCCATAAGCAACTCTGTATCCAATGGTATAATTCTAACACCACCTGCACATTTAGATTAAAAACCACAAAACTAACATTGTTGCTGACAACGTCCCGATAACACTTGTCAGTGTTAAGGAAACCTTTGTCAGCGTTAGACAAATATATTGCTGACAACGTCACAATAACACTTATCAGCGTTAAGGTAACCTTTGTCAGTGTTAGAAAAATATAGTGGAAAATCTAAATCCTCAAAAAGACCAATAACAATGCATTATCCTGTACATACTTTTACAAAAAGACCCCAAAACACATATTTAAGTGAGATTGATCATTCCAATACTTGTTACCAAGTATTGAAACCTTCCAGCATCAAAAGGTTTAGTTAATAAATCAGACACATTTTCTTCTGTGTCAACCCTATCTGGTTGTATTAAACCCTTTTCAAAACAATCCCTTATAACATGATGTCTAATTTCTATGTGTTTAGTTTTAGAATGATGTACAGGATTTTTAATAATGCATAAAGTGATTTTATTGTCAACAAATATCTTGGTATGCATGAAATTATACCCATAATCCAACAGCTGGTTCTGAATCCATAAGACTTGTCCATAACAAGCAGCTGCTGCAACATACTCTGCTTCAGTTGTAAAATTGGCCACCACTGTTTGTTTCTTGCATTGCCAATATATTAACCTACTCCCAAGAAACTGACATCCACCAGTTGTGGATTTTCTATCAAACTTATCACCTCTATAGTCACTGTCTGAATATGCAATAAGCTCCAAAGGTGAATCCTTTGGGTACCACAAGCCAAGATCTGGATAACATCTTAGGTACCTAAAGATTCTCTTGACAGCATAAAGGTGACATTCTTTGGGAGTCACTTGATGGCGTGCACATGTACACACAGCAAACATGATGTCAGGTCTTGAGGCTGTGAGATACATCAATGAACCAATCATTGATCTATAGTGCCTGACATCCACATCTTTTCCATCTCCAACTTTTCCCCAAGGGTATTCTCTATCCATAGGAGTAGTAGCCCTCTTTTCATGTGGAGAAAAGCCAAACTTCTTTAAGATCTCTGCTACATACTTATCCTGAGAGATGAAGATACCATCTTCTTTCTGCCGAACTTGTAACCCTAGAAAGAAGTTCATCTCCCCATTGCACTCATCTTGAATTTGTCTGTCATAAGCTTGGAAAAGTCTTCACTCATCTTTGGATTGGTGGAGCCAAAGATGATATCATCAACATAAACCTGAACAAGTAAGACATCCTTACCAGCCTTCTTGGTAAATAATAGCTGGTCTATGGTGCCCCTTTTGAATCCATTTTCCACCAAATAAGTGAACAATGTGCCATACCATGCTCGTGGGGCTTGATGAAGTCCATACATAGCCTTTTTGACTCTATACACCTTGTCTGGATTCTCTGGATCCTCAAAACCAGGAGGCTGCATAACATATACCTCCTCAACAATTGTTCCATAGAGGAAGGCACTCTTCATATCCATTTGATAGACAGTGAAGCCCATGCAGGAAGCATAGGCTAGAAATATCCTTATAGCTTCAATCCTTGCAACTGGTGCAAAGACCTCCTCATAGTCTATCCCTTCCTCTTGTGTATATCCCTGAGCCACTAAACGTGCCTTGTTTCTGACCACAATACCTCTTTCATCTCTCTTGTTTCTAAGAACCCATTTTGTCCCAATAGGTCTGACATACCTGGGACAATCAACCAGCTCCCAAACATCCTGAATTGCAAATTGGTGAAGCTCATCCTGCATTGCTTCCACCCAACTTGGTTCTTTGAGAGCATCAAAAATTTTCTTGGGTTCCTGTTGTGACAGAAAACAGGCAAACAAGCATGCTTGAACAAGAGGGGTATCAACCTTCTTGTGTATATTGGCAATGAATCCACCAAAATTCTGATGAGATCTTCTAGTCTAAACAGGAGTCATGACATCCCCAATAATTTGTGAAGGGGGATGATTCTTCATAGTAGAAGTGAGAACTCCTCCCTTAAAAAGTCTGTTGTCTTCAATCTCATTATCCATGTTGCCAATATCTTCTTCAGACTCTCTTCCATCAATATTAGTATGATCCTCTTCATGTAAGCTTGAAGGTTCACCTTGTTCAAAATTAGAAGAGAAGATATGCTCAAAAGTGTTGTCAATGCCTGAACCAAGATTGTCAGCGTTTGGGTTATCAACGCCTGAAATGTTGTTGTCAACGTTTGAGCCATCAACGCCTGAATTTGTCCTGTCAGCGCTAGATTTGCCTTTGTCAGCGCCTGAAGGACCATGCATGTTGTTAACTGGTGGTACTTGGGGACCACCATTTTCTTTTCCAGTAGCAGCAGCAGCAGCAAAAGCATTTGTCCATATGGGGATAGTGACATACTCTGGTATGGGGGATGACTTTTCTGCTGGTGATCCAACATCTTCATTAACCTGTGTACCTGAAACATCAACAACTTGTTCTTCCACAACATTTGAAGTTACCTTCACAATGTCTGGATTAGTAACATGCATATAATTTAAAGTCCTAGATAGAGGTTCCAAGTCAAACAACCAATTTAGACCACTTTCAGGATCACTAGGTTTACTCTCTACAAACCTAACATGTACTCTCTCAAGTATACGTTTTTCCTTCTTGAGGTAAACCCTATATCCCTTGCTCTGCACTGAATAACCCATGAAATAGCCTTCATCACCTTTTGCACTAAATTTACCCAAGGCATCACTAGTATCAAGTACAACTACATGACAACCAAAAGGTTTCAGAAAACCAATATTAGGTTTCCTTCCCCAAAGTAACTCATAAGGTTTTTTGTTCTATATCTTGTTGACCAATGCTCTATTCTGAACATAACAAGCTATATTCACAGCCTTAGCCCAAAAAGCTATGGGAAAGTGAGCATCAGCCAACATAGTTCTGGCTGCTTCAATTAGGGTTCTATTCTTTCTCTCAGCTACTCCATTTTGCTGTGGGGTTCTGGCAACACTAAACTGCCTAGTAATCCCTTTCTTGGCACAAAAATCATCTAACATTTTATTTCTAAACTCACCACCATTATCACTTCTAAGCATTTTAACCTCATTACCAGTTTTCTTCTCTATTTGACTAATAAAGTCAATTAAAGTATCAGCAGTGTCACTTTTCATAGCTAAAAAGAAAGTCCAAGTAAACCTAGAAAAGTCATCTGTGATGACAAAGCAGTATGATTTACCATTCAAGCTCTCTATATTAGTTGGACCAAATAGGTCCATATGCAGCAAGTGAAGTGGTCTAGAACTAGAGTGCACCTGTTTAGACTTAAATGAGACCTTGTGTTGCTTGCCTTTAAGGCATGCAACACAAGAGTGGTCATTGTGGAAAGCCTTTTCAGGCAAACCATCAACCAAGCCAAGTCTCACAAGCCTGTTTATATTCTTAAAATTTATGTGCCCTAGTCTCTTGTGCCATAGATTACTCTCATCAACTGAAGCTTTAGCATAAAAACATGACATATTATTATTCATCCTAATTCCATTAAGATTCACATGACAAATGTCTTTATGCCTAGGTGTTCTATAGTCAATATATTTCTCATCTGGGATTTTATAATCCTTGCTTAACACTAAGCATTCAGTATCAGTAAACAGAACTTTATTTTTGTTATCACAAACTTGTGATACACAAAAAATATTGTAATCAAGTTCCTTTACCAGAAACACGTTTTCAAAACGCAAGTTCTTGGTGAGAAGAGTTCCTTTGCCTGTGATAGTTCCATATTCGCCTCCAAAGTAAACTTTATCACCATCCTTAATGGGAGTGAAGTTAGTTAAATAATCTTCCTTCCCTGTCATGTGCCTGGAGCATCCACTGTCCCAATATCCATAATCATTGACCTATTTTTGAATGCCCTACACATAAAGAAAACAAGTTAGTTTTCTTTGGGAACCCAAGCCTTAGCAGACTTGGATTCATCTGGTTGTTCAACAAGAACAAACTTAGTTCTCATAACAACCCCTTGTTCATCCCTTTTTGGATGAAATACCCAGTTAATACCCAATAGGTTTTGTAATGACCTTGGAAATATAATTAAATCTGTTGCAGGTCATAGAAAGCCCATTAGAATTAGGGTTTTGATCTTTCTTAGGTCTCCATGTCAAGCTAGAAGAAGCTTTAGACCCCTTACCCTGTGGTTGCAAATATTTAGGTCTGGCAACGTTTCTGTCAGCGTTGGATTTGGTCTTGTCAACGCTGAAATTACTCTTGTCAGCGCTGAACCTAGGGTTTGCTACAGAAACCCATTGCCTATTAGACCAAGTATTGGTCTTCTGAAATGGTCTTTGTCCATGAGTCTTAGACCCTCTAGTGAAGAATGGGGCTGGTCTAACAACTTGTGGACTTTGCTCCACAAAGGTTTTGGGTCTGACAATGTTTGACTTTTTCACAGCGTTGACCTTGGAAGCGTTGACACACTTATATGCTAAATGTGAAAAGCTACCACAAGTGTAACAGGCTTTTCTAGATACAACTCTGGGTCTAGAAGAGAAGAAACCTGTTCCATCATTACTAACTTGGCTTTTAGGTGACCTAGTATTCCTATACATTTCTGCATACTTAATGCTAGGTTTTCTAACAGTGTTTGAGCCAAGGTCAACAGTCTTGCCAGTGATTGGGTTTGTTACCTTAATAGGGGTAGACTCATTTGGACTTTCACACAACAAGCCACCCTTAACAAACAAGGTAGGGTTGGCTTTCTTCCATTCATCCAAATCTGTCAACTTTTGCCTATATTCTTCAACTAGGGTAATGACTCTTGGTGGAGGGATAAATTTCTCCTCTTGGAGTTCTGGTAAGCCAGTCCAAGATAAGTCCTTTCTTTGGACACCATAGAAGTCCCCAGCTGGTGGTGGAACAACAGTATAGTCTTTCATCCCAATCCCAGTCATGTCCTTAGGATCCCTTTGTTTATTAACACATTCTCCCAGGGTTTGTGAGGCCTTATCAAATCTCTGAATTTTAAGGTCTACATTATCCTTATTCTTAATAGCCTCATCTAACTTAGCCTATATTTCAGCATTGACCCTTTCCATGATGTTTCTAATATCATTACTAGCATTTAAATCATGTTTTAAGATATTAATTTTATCTTTCAGATCAAATTCCATTTTCTTGTACTCCTCAACTGTCTTTTCAGTTTGAGAGAGAGCAATTTGATAGTTAGACAACTTTCATCTCTCAGTACTCACATCACTTAACAATCTTAAAATCTCTTTGTTAAGTTTTTCAGTATTTAAACGACAACCGTTACTACAAAAAGCATCATTGTATACCTCATTATCTGATGAAGAGGAGGAGTGTGCCATGAGAGCATATTGAACATGCTCTTCTTCTTCTATTTCAGCAACCAAAGCTTTATCCTCTCCACCATCCTTAGCCAAATAGCTCCAGTCCCATCTAATACCATCAATTTCTTGCACTGCAACCATGGCCTTAGGATCCTGAGCCTTAACAACTTGGCTTGAGGGTTTTCCAGCATCAGATCTTCTTGGAGATCTACATTCCCTCATAAAGTGCCCCATACGATGACAATTGTACCTCAACCTTGGATTTATCAAATCCAGCAGTGTCCTTTGCATTAAAGGTCATCTTCTTCTTAAACCTTCTATTCCACCTGTTTGCTCTTATACTAGCAAGAGCCATGTTCCACTTAATATACATCTCCTCTAGGTGATCATCACTTATTTACTCAAGGTCCTCATATGTAATCACTGAACCATTGGGCAAAGAAGCAATATATGCACACACAGTATCCAGATCCAAACCAGCAGGCTTAACTCTTGGTGAGCCAATTTTGTATGTGTCAGTATCTGAATGTGAGGCGTTGACAGGACATGATCCAGCGTTGACACATGATGATCCAGTAACTGGGTGCATGTATAAGTCCTTCTGATCAAATTGACCTTCACTATGTGAGAAGAAGGCCATGTTACTATTGGTAGACTTACTTCCATGCTCCAAAAGAGTTTCATTCTCCAACAGCCTCAGTTTGTTGTAGATATCATCAAAAGTAGAACTTTTGTGAGTGTTATTGGCAAGAATAGATCTTGCCTCAATCTTCCACGCATCACCAAGGCTTTTAAGAAAAGTGGCAATAATGTCAACATCACCAAATTGTGTCCCCATGAAGGACAACTTGCTTGTAATGTCAAGCAGTCTGCTTCTCACACTGCTAAGCTTCTCATTAGGTTGAGCCTTAAAAACAGCATACTCATGCATGAGTTGCTTCTTCTTCTCTTCCTTAGTATCATCATTACCACTATATGCAACTTCAAGAGCTGCCCAAAGGTCTTTTGCAGACTCATAACCTCTGTAATTGTGCTGATTCTCTTGTCCCAAAGAGAGTTTCATAATGTTTAGGGTTTTCATATCAACCCTTTTCTTTGCTATGTCTTCAGCAGACACAACTCTACCATCATCAGGTTTTTCTTTCTTATCTGCTTCTGGACATCCAGCAATAGCAGTTCTTGCAGCAATGGCATTAGCAATCTTTTCATCTTTATTGAAGTGTTTCCATATTCAATAATCTCCCAGAGAGTGTAGTCATAGATTCCCAGATATTGCTCAAAGTTAAACTTCCACAGCTCAAAGTTGTTTGCATCAAGCATGGGAATCTTGATCTTTGGTAAGGATGAGGAGGAGGTTACTTCTGGATTTGACATGATGTTTTTAGTGATTTGTGAAAATTAGGGTTTTGGTGATTTTAGGGTTCTTGTGTTCTTTAAGATCAAAAGTTTCTCAACAAGCTCTGATACCACTTGTTGATCCCAAACTTAGATTGATTTAGCTTTGTGTATACGAGATTAGATCAAGTTATACACGTAGAGAAACTTTGTCTATGTATAAAGTAATCTAAGTGTTGTGCGGAATTAACACTTAAACAAGAACACACAAAGATGTAAACAAACTTTCATTTGATTGATAATAACAAACTTGCTTACAATGAAAGTGTTTAACGTATGAAAACTTATATATAAACTTAACCTAAAGGTCTTCTTTTATAGACATAAGAAGCCTTGTACAAGAGTCTACGTATCAACTATTCTAGGTAAAGATAATTATAGAAAATACAATGTTGAACTTATCTTTACTAGAAACAAACTAGAAACAATATACGCGTAGACTAAATCTTTCCATCAGTGCTTGTCTTCAACCTATCAACGCTTGACTTCATCTTGTCAACGCTTGATCTGTCAGCGTTTGTTTTCTTCCTATCAACGCTTGTTTTCCTCTTGTCAGCGCTCAAGTGAACTGGCTACATTTTATTCCCAACACATGGTAGGGAATTTGATAATGAAGTGCAATTTGGTGCCTTTTGTGAAGCTCATGGTATTACCCATAACTTCTCAGCTCCCCGCACTCCACAATCAAATGGAGTAGTTGAAAGGAAGAATAGAACCATCCAAGAGATGAGTAGGACGATGTTAAATGAGAAATCTTTGCCTCAAAAATTTTGGTGCAATGCCGTGGACACATCGACTTACATTCTCAACCAAATTCTTATTCGACCTTTTCTAGGAATGACCCCCTATGAGATTCTTAAAGGTAAGAAGCCCTCATTGGAATACTTTAGGGTGTTTGGAATCAAGTGATTCATTCTCAACACCAAAGATTACCATACAAAGTTTGACCCAAAGTCTTACTAAGGTATCTTTTTAGGTTATTCTCAAACTAGCAAAGCCTACATAGTCCTCAATAGAACCTCGGGTGTAATTGAAGAATCACTTAACATGACATCTGATGAAACCCCGCCTTCATTTAAGACACCACCTTTGGTAGATGATGACTTAGATGAAATAGACATAGTTAATGCCAAAGATGTTAGAAACATAGGAGTTGAAGACCTTAGTGTTGAAAATGGAGTAAACATTAAGGAGTCTAAGGATCATGCTCTCGATAACGTCATAGGCGAATTAAATCAAAGGAACCTAAGATTTCAAATCCAAAATCAAAGTAACTTCTTTTGTTTCATCTCCTTGATTGAACCAAAGAATGTTAAAGAAGCTTTGATGGATGAGAGTTGGGTCATCGCTATGCAAGAAGAATTGAATCAATTCATTGCTAATGACGTTTGGGAACTTGTTCCTCCACCTAGAAGTTCGACCACCATAGGAACCAAATGGGTATATAGGAATAAGCTAGATGAGAATGGTGTTGTGTCTCGTAACAAGGCTAGACTTGTAGCTCAAGGCTATAATCAACAAGAAGGTATTGATTATGATGAGACATACGCACCCGTAGCTAGATTAGAATCCATTAGAATCCTCTTAGCTTACGCTTATGCTTTAGACTTTAAGCTTCAACAAATGGATGTAAAGAGTGCATTTCTTAACGGTTTGATCAATGAGGAGGTATATGTGGCTCAACCTCCCGGCTTCATTGATTTTGAGAAACCAGATCATGTTTACAAGCTTAAGAAAGCTCCTTACGGTCTCAAACAAGCACCCAAATCTTGGTATGATAGACTTAAAGCGTTTCTTGTAAAACATGAGTATACCATGGGGATGGTAGACAATACACTCTTTACAAAGAAGAAAGGTTCTCACCTTATTATCGTACAAATATATGTTGATGCATTATATTTGGTTCAACTTGTCAATCATTGTGTGACGACTTTGCTAAAATCATGCATGACGAGTTTGAAATGAGCATGATGGGAGAACTTAACTTCTTTTTAGGACCCCAAACTAAACAAATGGACGATGATATTTTCTTTAATCAATCCAAGTATGTTAAAGAAATGCTAAAAAATTTGGATTAGAAGACTCTAGACCAATGAAGACCCCTATGGCCTCGGATACTAAACTCACCGTAGATGATGATTGTGAGTCGGTAGACAACACCAAATATAGTGGTATGATTGGTAGTTTGTTGTACCTAACGGTAAGTCGACCGGATATCATGTTTAGTGTTTGCCTTTGTGCTCGCTTCCAAGAGGCTCCCAAAACCTCTCACCTTGAAGTGGTTAAGCGTATCTTCCGATACATTAAGGGCACTATACATTTAGGATTATGGTATCCTAAAGGGATCGGTGTAGAAACCATTGTCTACGTGGACTCGGATCATGCGAGAGACTATGTGGACCGGAAAATCACTAGTGGAGTTTGTACCTTCATGGGTTGTTGTTTAACTTCTTGGTTCATCAAGAAACAAACCGCTCTTGCTATATACACCACGGAAGCCGAGTATGTGAGTGTCGGTAAAGCTTGTCAACAAGCTCTATGGATGAAGCAAGCGCTTGTTGATTACGGGATTTCTCTTGATGATGTTCCCATCATGTGCGACAACAAGGGTGCAATAGACCTTAGCAAGAATCCCGTGCAACATTCGCGAACTAAGCACATAGAGATTCACCACCATTTTCTTAGGGATAATGTTCAAGGGGGGAACATTTCGATAGAGAAGGTACCCTCGGTTGAAAACTTAGCCGATATCTTCACTAAGCCACTTAAGAGGGAACCTTTTAATTACTTGCGTCAAGGTCTAGGTTTAATGGAACATATTCCTTAATTATGCATTCTATTTTATCAATTAGTTTTTGAGTCTTTTCTTTCTTTGAGCTCTTAAGTATAATAAACTCTTTTTGGAAAACTTCTCTTCCCGTTTTCAAAATTCTCAAAGTTCTTTCGAAAAAGGTCGATAAATGTTTTTGCATTGTTAATTCAATCTAAAAAACGTTTTTCATAGCTTCTTTCTATTCATAATGAGCTTACATAACAAGAACAAAAGAGAACTATGAAGGATCATTGTGTCATGACCTTGTGTCTAGTTCCACACACCTCCTACATTGATTTTATTAAAAAATCTATTTATTTTGGTATAAACCTTGTTTGGTGAGCTCTTGTGTGTTTTCTTTGTCTATCTTTGCTTCTTAGCATATCCCTATGATTAGTTAGACTAGAAAAATAGGATTTGATGAATTGGAAAATCCTCCCTCATCACCAAACTCAACCCACTATGGGTGGTTATTTATTGATACCGTGGTTCCCTAGTGATAAAAAATCGCCGGCTGAGGTAAGGAACCGCGCCCAGTACTCTACTTTTCGGGTATTCCTGAAACTCCAAATTTGTTCCAACACTTTTTGGAATCTTTGTTTCAACCCTTTGACCACCCGTAAATTATCTTTGGCTTTCTCTATTTAACCTTAAGCATTTTGCATTCTTTCTCAAATCAAAATGTCTTATTCCCCAAATGAAAGCTTTGATTCTCCTCCATTCTCTCAAATTGCTTTCAACCCTAATTCACCCAAGAACACTCAAAATCACATCTCTTCTCCTTCTAAGAATGTTGATTGTGGAACTTCTTATCTTCCACCACTAGCCTTTAGTGTTCTACCTCCTTCACATGATAATGTCATGCATCATAGAACATATTGTCAATGCTGTCAATATCAACATCTTGCTATGGCTCACATCTATGAAGAGTTGAATTACATCAAGATTCTCTTAGTCAAACCTCCTCTTTTCTATAACTATGAGATCTCTACCAAGCCATCACCACCTCCTTCCGCCACTACCTTGTCTTTTATCTAAGCACTGGTTGCTTATCTTCAAGACATATAGTTCAAGCAAATATTAGGGTTCTAGCTTAACTATGATTAGATTTATGCTTTTTGTTTTGGCTTGTGTTTGTGTCTCATACATCTTTCTATGATTTATTTCCTTGTATCTTTTATCATGTTTTCTTTTAACATGACTTATCTTGGATCTTTTATTTCTTATTTTTTTGTGATCTTTTCTATATCTTGTTGGGTGTCTCTTCTCTAATACTAACCCTTCTATGTAGCTTGTCACCATATATCGATTCCTTGGTACCCCAAGCAAGGGGGAGCATTTGCAAAGTCTGGTTCTTTTCTTCTTCAAAGACTTTTGCAACCTTTTTGCTTCGACAAAGGGGGAGAAACGATAAACTCGTCTTCAAAAATCTTGTTTTATTAGATGATTGAGTTTATGGATTTTCGGAATCAAAAAAGGGGAGATTGTTAATGCAATGATGCCTAAAAACGTTACTTGCATTTTTCGGTCTCACTTTGTTTTGATTATGACAATATGTAAAAACAAGCATTTACGAAAACAATGAAAAACGAATTCTTGAGTTCAAGTATTTTTCATTTCAACAATTATAACTTAAGGTATGAACAAACAAGTAATTATCCTAATTAAGTGATCAAGGATTTAATCTTTTCTTAAAACTCACTTTTTATTAAGTGTGACAAAGTTTTTTTATTAAACTTTCTTTTTAAGAAAATGTTTTATTAAATTAATTATTTGAAAATTTGAAATTTGAAAATGGCATATTCTATCTTGGTTTGGAATATCCTTTCAGGATATTTTAATCCCCAGATTCGAACCAATTCACTAAAAGACAAAAGGGAGCGGACTCTACGCCGGCGGTTCCTTAGCGCCTATGGCGGCTCCTTATCGATAAGGAACCGCGGGCTCCAATAAGGAACCGCGGGCAGATATAGCCGTTGGATGTTTGTCTTATAAATAGTGGACCATTCTCAGACTTTTAATCCACCTCTTTTGCACATACATTTCCAGATTCTTTCATACTTCTTAAATCACTCAAATCCTTGATCATTTGTTTGATTACTACTTGTTTAGAAGTGAACATTTCTCCTCTCATCTTTTCTTCTCAAAGTGCAAAGAGAAGAACACTATCATTCTTGAAGTGTTGTGTCTACCTCATAGATCCATTGAAGATCCAAACTTATTTATTCATTGTTGTGTCATTATTGTGAAGATCCAAGTAGTTGTGTCTATTTGGAAGCTGTGTATGTATTAAGGTTAATACTTAGTCCTCAAAGTATATTGGTGTAGATTGGTCTTAGCTAAGGTTAGGGCTTGACTTTTAGCTTAGAGTCGGAAATTGGTTAAGCGACGTCGTGTACGGTTTCTCCACCTTAAGGAGCTTGTTGATTAGTGAACTCTCGAGTAAGGAGTACTCGAGGAGTGGAGTAGGAACGAGGAGTGAGCTTTGTTGTCGAACCACTATAAATCCTTGGTGTTTGGTTTGATCTTTCCTACCCTTATCTCTTTACATTCATTATTCTTTATACTTGTGATTATTAGTTTAGTTGCACTATACATTCATTATTTTTTATACTTGTGATTATTAGTTTAGTTGCACTACACCTTGTTCATATTGTGTATAAGAAGGTTTCACATAAATACTCAAGCTTAAGTTTTTGAAAAAGGATTTTTTAAAACCAACCTTTAACAAGTAAATTTAAGAAACTATTCAACCCCCCTTCTAGTCTACAACCTTATATACCCACAACAATGTAAGGATGTCAACGTTGTCGGGTAAAGGAACTAATTCTCATACTTAAAGTCGTTGAAATTCATTAAGTTCCTCTTGCATGGCTTCAATCCATGAGGTTTGTGTCAATGCTTGTTGCCAAGTTTTAGGTTCCTTCTCGGAGAGAAACGCATCAAAGTAACAATATAATGCGTGCTCTTGTAGTTGATGGCGTGTTAAGACTGGTCGATCGATGTCACCAATAATATTGTGGATTGGGTGATCCTTTTTTCATTTTGTTTTGTGATTTTCAATTCGTGGTGGTCTGGAGTGAACGATTGCAGGAGCTTCCTCCGAGGTAGACGCACCGTTAGGGTTTTCGAGCATTGGTATACCAAAGAATGGAAGCTCTTGTAGGTGAGCAAATTCCAAGTCGTGATCATCATAATCCTTTTCAACATCATCAAGAACGAGTGGGGGTGTTAATTCAGGTGTAGTTTGAGAATTATTAGGGGATGGTGCATCTGGTTTAGTAGTGACTGTAGATGCATCAGATTGATTTCCATTATCATGAGCTCCAACTTCGAGAATCGGAGCTACTACTGCAAGTGCTGGAGAATTATTACTTAGAGGATCAAAGAATTCATCAAACATCGGTTGAAATAACTCATCCCACTCGGGCCTTGTAGGTGGTTTAAATGATGGAGAAGTAGGATTGTTGGGAGTTAATCTGGAACTAATAGTACCGGTTCCCATCTCATGAAGTGCGGGTTAAGAGCTGCGTTGCTCAGAAGCCATCGCTATCAGCTCATCAAAATCGGCATCCAAGGTTTCTATTATCTTTCCAAGACGACGGTTATAAATCCGGTAAGCTTTCTTTGCGGGTGAGTTTGCCCTATATTCTCACTATTAGTATTTAGATAGCACAGTGCACCAAAACACATGAAGATAGGAGATATCAGGTTTGTATCTATGAAGAAGCTCATATGGAGTTTTTCTATGGCGCTTACGAATGATAGAGCGGTTTTGGGTATAATATGTGGTTGCCACTGCTTCAGCCCATAAGATTAAACGAGCATTCACATAAATCAATATAGTTCTAGCAGCTTCCATAAGTGTACGATTACGTCTTTCCACGATACCTTTTTGTTTTGGAGTGCGAGCAATTGAAGTTTCATGTGAAATGCAGACCTCTTCATAGTAGTCTCGCAGAGTTTGATTAACGAACTCAGTTCCATTATCAGTTCGAATGCGGCGAACAGTAGCATTAAGATGCACCTGGATCATCTTAAGAAAAGTAATAATATATGCTAGTGCTTGATCCTTGGTTGCTAAGAACTTGACCCATGTAAACCTTGAAAAATCATCCATCATGACGAGGATGTATTTTCTGCCACTTACACTAGCCGTACGCATTGGCCCGCAAAGATCCATATGCAAAAGATACAATGGTTCTTGGTTGGTGTCTTCAGCTTTAGGTTTGTATGATTTCTTGGTGCTTTTACCCAATGAACACGCAGAACATAAATTA
The DNA here is from genome assembly GCA_025667525.1 of Glebionis coronaria. Lineage (NCBI taxonomy): Eukaryota > Viridiplantae > Streptophyta > Magnoliopsida > Asterales > Asteraceae > Glebionis > Glebionis coronaria. The sequence continues at coordinate 162,464,829 of CM046879.1, forward strand.
TCCTTGTTAAACTTGAGCTTTGGAAGACCACGAACAAGTTCGTTTTTAGCCAAATGGTTAATAGCATCAAAGTTAAGATGAGATAACCGTCGATGCCACAACCATGACTTAGTCTTAGATGCTTTGGAGAGAAGGCATACAGGAGAAGCGACCATCATGGTTTGAATAGACAATGTGTACTTGTGTAGAGATTATCCCCTCAAGAACCTTTTAACAAATCATTTCCTGCAAGATCACATATGAAGCAAGTATGTTGTCGAAAAGCAACCTCAAGGTTTGAATCACAAAATTGTCCCACTGAGAATAAATTATGACTAAGTCTTTCCACATAATACACCCTTGAAATCGTGACATTCCCAATCTGATATTCGCCATAACCCATGATCTTTGAAATATGGTCATTACCAAATTTCACCGTGCCTAGAAACTTGCTGACGAAATTTTTGAGCATCGAGCGATCTCCGGTCATGTGCTAGGAGCACCCAGAGTCCAAGTACCACAGGATGATTTGGACCACCTGAAAATATCACCAGTTAAAGATGATGTATCGGAATCTAATTGTTCCTCTGTGTTAGCAGGTACAGATATAATTATCTTAGATTTTCTATCAGAAGATTTATTAGGTTTCCAAATTTTCTTCCTAGTTGTCGACTTAGATTCTAGTTGTCTAAGATCTTGAGGTACTTCTTCATTGGTAGGCACAATAGTGGATGCATACCTAGTTAAAGGACGCTTTTTCCATTTTTTAGTGCTAGTGTTCCTATTTAAAGGACGCTGAGACCTAACTTCAGTGGATGTGATCCTAGTTAAAGGGCACGTAGTTCCATTTACAGTGAAGGTCCTACTAGTGGTTTGCCATTGCCATCCAACGTGGGTGCATTTCTTCCCCGTTGGCTTCCATTCAAGTTTGTTCCTAATGACATACATTTCATTAACATGGTCAACAAGTCATAAATCATGACGCTGAGAAAACATGCATTTATTACAATTCCAACATCTCAAATTAAAATTCACATTTTGCTTAGGCTGCTGCACAAGCGCAAGACCTTTAGTCTTAGCTACATGATTCTTTTTATTCAAATTTGAAATAACATTCCTAGGGTGAAGTTCTACTTTCTTCTTCGTAGTCCTACTAGTGGAAGGCTTGATCCTATCTTTCTTGTCTTGAGATCCTTTAGCCTTAGTAGAAATAATTACTCCTGTAGAAGGCACATAAACATTAGTGACAGATTTTGGCTTATCCTTGTTGAGTGTACCTAAATAAGGTTTAGCTCCTGGGTTTTTATTGAATGGAGTCATGGCAATGGTAGTGGATTGTTGTTTGAGTGGTGCAGAACCCGGTTGTCCTATGAAATTAAGATATGCTAGGCAACATTGAACCCGCTCAATATATAAATAAGCAGCGTTATAATCGTTGTTTGTGGGATCGGATTCATATAAGTCATCTAAAATGTCCCTTGTAAGAATCACATGCCTAATTGCATTTTTCATATAATCCATATATGACCATGAATTGTTCTTAAGGTACGGTTTCCTATAAAGCACCATTTCTTTTATTTTTGAAGCACTAGAGGTCGGGCAGAGATTGTAGCTGTGTTATTAATAACTTCTTGTCCTTTGAGTTGAAATGTCTCCTTTAACTCAGCCAAAACCATGTTTTTGTCTATGAGTTGAATGTTTAAGTCAGAGACTTCCTCACACTTTTGGTTTAGTTGGTCAACAAGTGACTTTTGCTCTGCTGCATTAAAAGCAAAGCGTTCTTCTAGTGAACCATAAATTTGTGAAAAACCCTGCTTTACTTTTTCAAACTCCCCTAGCATAGAAGTAATTCTGTTTTCTAAGGCATGGTTTTTATTCTCTGCATCCTCTAGTTCCACTTTCTCTTCTAATGACTATCTCTTAAGTCTCATAATTTCTTCCTCTAATGCGTGAACCACCTGAATCATCTTGTCATTTGTCTCAACGTTGTTTTCACAATCAATTGTTTTTGAAAGAGTTTCATTTTTAGACTGTTGTTCAATTTCAAGAGATAAACAATGTTGTTGAAGTTCGTCAAAACATTTTGAAAGTAAGTTGTAAGAATCTTGAAGCTTTAAAAATTCAGCGTTAGATGCGTGACAAGAATGATTATCTACATCATTTACAGGCTCAACGATATTAACAGAGAGATCATGCACAACATCACATTTATTCACAATAGATGTAATCTCATTAGCACATTTAATAGTCACAACTTGCATCACATCGAGAGACACCACTTGTTCCAAGAATCGGTCATATTCGGACAAAATCTTTTCTTTCTCAATTAAATGTTGCTCATAAGCATCATCCATTTCATGGAAAACTTTTTGAACTTCAGCCATTTCGAAATTTAGATTATCTCCGAGATCTAGAAAGCCCTCTTTAAGATTTTCTACAAACGGAAAGATCTCTTTCTCAAACACCGATTTCATGTGTTCGAAAGCCCATTCTCCATCGGTTTTAGCCATTGGAGTCGTACATTCCTTAATGACCTTGTCAAAACCGGTAAAGTATTGTCTAATCTCTTTCAAGCTTAACAATATTGTACTTACCGGTGGATGACCCTTTGGAATGTCCTTGGGTTCATCCGTGTTGACAAGTGTAGGAAATATACTAGGGTTTTCTCTAGTGGACATGTAAGTTGGTGTAGCGATAAATTCCCTTTGTATATTAAAGCGAGTTCTAAAATCCGTTTTTGCATACTCTTGATTAAGTTTATCATAATCGAACTTAGGATATTGCAAAAGCATTTGTGACCGATTCTCTTCAACTAGTGACATATACTCGGGATCATCCGGAATAACAATCGGATCTAAGACCAAACCTAATTTTGTTGCATCATAAAGTCTCGGGTTATGGTTAAAAGCTTGCTTTGCATAACCCAGGTTAGGTGGCAGGTATGTTAGACGCGATAGAGTAAATTCCTTAGAAGATGAATGAAACAAATGTACTAACTGTGAAGCGGAGTATTGTTTTTAAAACAAAATTTTAGTCTTTTTAATTTTATTAGACGCATTAATTTCCGTTTCAACTTTTTTAGACTCGAGAATTTCGAAATCCGTTTGCAATTTTTGAAAATTAGTAACGACTACCTCTTTCTCTTTAAGTTCTTTTGAAAGATTTGTTCTTAAATGTTCAATCTCTAGTAAATGATCCATTTGGACTTTCCTAAACTTATCAAACTCTGGATTAGTTAAGGTATTGTTCAATGGAGTTAATTCCAAGGTTTGAACCTTTTCCTTGTACAAAGCAAGCTCGGCAGATAAGGTCAGATTAACACTTAGGGTTTCAAGGACCGCAATATTCATTTGGCCAAGCATAGATGCTGAAACCATAACCAAATCTTGTTGAGCAGGAGAATTCGTATTCGTAATAGCTCCTAGTTGTGTTTCACTCAAAGTCTGGGGACTTGCATTGATATTGCTATCATTGTTTATCTCCTCGTTTGAATTACTAACTACTGGAGGCTCTTTCGGATACTGGGATGCTTGCTCAACTTGATAAGGTACAATACTAGTATCAGTGGTAGTACTTGGTACCTCAAATATTTGGTCCGAAAAGCGAGAGATTTTCCATAAGAGCTGCCTTGGCGGTGTTATAGTCATCACAGTCTGAGTCATATGCATCAAGATCATCTGCTTGATACGCTGCATTGTGAGTGAAAGCTGCTGTGAGACTCTCATTGTCCGTAACTCCTGGATCCGGTAGAAATGATAACTCCTCTTCATCTAACTCACGACCATTGGCTTGAGCCTTGACCAACATGACCTTCTCCTCAAACCACGAAGCATCCCTTGTCCTTTTGGGTTGCTTACACTCCCTCGCCATATGTCCTTCCCCTTTGCAGTTGTAGCAGATAATCATCTTCACTTTGCCAGTAGTGTTTCCTCTTGGACCAGTGTTAAATGGGCGTGCACCGGTATTTGATGAACTTGGTCTCCCTGAAGTGGTTGCACCATGACCCTACCGTCTTGAACTGTAGCTTGTTGACGAGAATTAGAAGAAGTTCTCAACTGATATTTGTTGGAGATGGTCCTCTGTAACCTCGTTTGTTCAACGTATGAGTGATGTAGGCAGACATTTGTGCTAGCACGTCAGTAGGATTATCCCCTTGTTTGAATTCGGGAATAGGAACCTCATCATCACAGTACAGAACTGGTGCTGGTGGAGCTGCATAAACACTGGAAGGAGTATTGACATGTTGTGAATAGTTGGGTTAAAGAACTTCCGGTTGCTGGTATGTGATAGCAGGATTTGTCGGTGGTTGATAAGGAGAGTATTGGTGTTGAGCATATGGTGATGGATGTGATTCTCTTTGTGATGATGGTGCTGGTAGCTGATATTGTTGATATGATGTAGGTGGTTGTGGTAACATCGAGTAGTGTGGATAACTTGGGGTTTGATACAGGGGCTGATAAGAAGATTGTTGTCCCATAGCATGAGAGATATTATGATATGACAACATCGGTTGATTTGCCATTAATGCCAATGGTTCATGGTAAGATCCTTGAGACATTCGTGCCTTGAGCACATGCTTCTCATGTTGTTGCAAGAAAGCATAAAGTTGATCTAGATTTAACTTGTGCAAATCCCTTACCAATTTGACATCAGTGACATAGTGGCTCCACTCTGCAAGCAACGTATTCAGGAACTTGGTGTTGATCTGAAATTGAGCAATCGTAAGATTGTAAGTGTTCAAATCGTTCATCAACGTAGTAAACCTCCCATAATAGTCATGAAGAGTTTCCCCTGGAGTGTATGTGAACCTATCAAACAAATCATAAAGTTGACACTCTCTCTCTTGCTTGGATAATGAAGTCCCTTGTAGCAAGACCGTAAAACGATCCCATAGTTCATTTGCTATCTTATGTTGACTTACCATACGATAAATGTTGGGTGGAAGAGCTTGAAGAATAGTCTGAACGAACTTCTCATCCGCATCGGCAATTATATGGTTGGCAGCCATTAACTTATGAAATTCCCTTGGTCGAGTCACATTATCTGCAGTAATTGTACCCCAATCAAGTGGGCCTTGCTCAATTGATTTGATCATGAGCCTTCCACTGGGTCGACCAATAATGTATGACTTCATGCGACCTTGCCATGCTTCAAATAGCTCTTTGATAAGCAACAGTGGACGGGTATCGGTACCCGATATGATCGAAAGGCCCGTAAGCGATGTCATTGTTGGCATAAATGAATGAGGATTCATTTTTTATCACTTGAAGAAAAAGATTATCTTTTGATCGTCCAATGAAATAAATTTACAAAATTTGTTGTGTGTTGATGTATAATTCTTCCAAAATACTCCAAGTTCAAATCTTGAATATCCTCCAAAATTAAATTCGGAATGTACAACCTTCACTAACGTCAGAATGTGTGCTCCTAAGTGAATGTCTGAATAACAACACTAATGTCGGAATATGTTCAACACATGTGTCGGAATACAAGTCTTGAGAAGATGTCGGAAAGTGATATCTTTCAACATGTAATGTCGGAATAGAATTCAACACCAATGTCGGAATACAATTCTTCTACAAAACCAAATCCGGAATTGGTGAGCTGTCGGTATATGTTACTTGTGAAATGTCGGAATGTGTAGTCTTGAATAATGTCAGAATACAAGCTTCAAGAGACAAATGTTGGAATGAGGCTTAATGTCGGAATACTACAATGTAAATAAATGTCGGAATCTACACTTCACAAATGTCGGAATTTAAATATTCCACACAAATGTCAGGAAAATATCGTTTAATCCAAATTCTGACTTTTGAAAACCTTTTATTCCGACTTTTTAAACCCTTTTATTCCGACTTTTTAAACCCTTATATTCCAAAATTTACAAAAAAATATCAACACTTGGAATTCGTGTTTTTACCTAATAATCAAGCCAAAACTACCAACTTTTACATGAAAATCACCAAGATGAATATCACAAATCCCTACCACAACTATGTAGGCAATTTTTAAGAAAGATTTAGGGTGAAAAACTCGAAAAAATTTTAAACCACGGATATATCTTGATTAAAAGAGCATAAAACCAAAACTAACACAACAAAAAACCTTATTTCACCCCATGGCTCTTGATACCAATTGAAGAATAGTGATAAACTATGATCCTAACAAGTGGGTTCTTGTTTCTAGAGAGAGAAAGATGAGAGAAATATGTGTTTATTAAGTAAATGAAAATGAATAACCAACCCCTTTCCATGAAGGAAAAGGGCCTTACATACCCAAGCCTTGATGGGCTTGGGCCTACAACCTATGGATAGGCCCATGGGTTGGTTAGTAACTAATGTTTAATCCAATAACTAACTACGAGCTAATCACGTTTAATAATATTGTTGGAGTGACCGATATTTCTAATATACGTTAACAACGTATTTCCAACAATTACCACCTTGATGGTTTTCATTGTTCCTCTTCTTCAACAATGAAGTCTCATGCTCAACCTCATTGGCACCCTCATTTACTTTCCCATTTGTGTATTTCTCTTTACCCTTTACATCACTGTTTCTTTCTTTTGTTACGACAACCGATCTCTTCAATCTTCTCTTTTTACCACCTTGATGGTTGCCATTGTTCCTCTTCATTTTTTGAAAAGGTTGTTCAGTCGCAAAAGGAGTTGAACTATGGGAACGCAACCTAGCATCATCTTCTTCCTATCCCAAAAAATCCACATCTGAATCCTCTAAATCTAAATCAAGGTTCTTGAAATAATACTGAGCTAGTCTTTGTTTCTTGTAAACAACATACAAATCAATTGAACCATTCCTACAAGCCAGTTCCAACATCGTATGCACATCATTGTCAGTGTAAATCAACTTCAAACCATCTTCTAGTTATTTGTTAGGCAAACAAAAGAACAAAGCCTATTTTTTTCACATCGCCAAGGCTTTCCAAGATATGACTCAAGCCAATCGTAAATATCCTAGCCTCAAAACTAAACCCACAAATTTGGCTACGATTTTCATTTACATACCTCAACGGACCATGTACAAAAAACCCATTATTGTGCATTCTGAGAACGAATTCTTTCTTATACGGCATTAGATCTAGTTGATAATCAATTGAATCGAGTATTGGGTTGGTAGTATGAATTTAAGTTGAACTAGTAGAGTATTGATAATAATTAGGGTATTTAATGTCGAGATAATATTGAAAGTTTCAATGTTGATGTTGCAAATTTAGTCCTGGAAAGATTTTAGCAGGAATCTACATTGAAAGTTCCGGGTGGTATAATTCCCCCATGCTAAGAAATTGCCGTGTCCTCACGCAATGATAAAATAAAACTATAACTACACCATTATTCAACTTTTGACTTTTTATTTTGCAAAGACATAAAATAACTAAAAGGATTATAAAAACTCAAATAGATTCATCGTCCCCGACTTTTCACTTTTCCATGCCAAGTGCAAAAAAAAGATCATTGTTATTATAAGTTGGTAGACTAACACGAACTCATGTGGGCCAATTAATCACTTAGACTCCCTTATTCCTAAGTGTATCTCTTATATTTTATTGTTGTCTTGAATGATCACGAGGATGCATTGTTGACTTATTTCGATAATTATTAGGCCGAAAATAAAGTGAACGATTTAATCAATAGTTAGCTAAAGGACAAAATATTTTAAAACTGCTTCTCGGGATTTCATAAAGTTCATATCTTGGCATAACTTGTTTCACGATTTGAGACCTTTCTCGGATCGATATTTGGCAGTGACTTAATACTTCCAATCTTGAGAGACGTTCACGAAATAATGGTCTTCTCTTCATAATAATTCTTCACTTGAAGTTTTGAGAGATTCATACTTGGACCACGACTTCTTCATTTTTCTCCAATCTTTACTTGGGATTTTGATTAACAACGATCCGCCTCCTTTTTGGACTTGGCTTCATTTATCCTCATACCTTGTTTTTGGTCTTTTTGGATATACTTCTCCATGACTTTTTGGGAGTATTTTGCTTTTCGTCGTGTGTCTCGATCCTTCATATTGATTTTTGATAAATGAGTCTTCACATCACTTGAGATCTTTAGCAATAAAACATAGCCCTCATGTCTTGTTAGGACCTTTTTGGACTCGCCAATCTTCGCATCCCGCTTCAATAAGTTATGCCTTGGCTATGAACTCTAATCCATACCGAGCAACTTCTAAACGATCTTGGGCTAGAAGCTAAGTAACTTTTCAAATCGTTCAACATTATTTATTGCAATTAAAATTTATTAACAAGCGATGGGTGAATAGGCTCATAATTAACTCACATAAATTCCCGAAAGAATACCACACTTATAATTGGCTCTATCATCTCTTGTTCTCCATATTGTAAAATTCCAAGAATGAAATCAATGGATACTTAGCCTATTAAATCAAAGTTTTGGGTTTTCAAGTCATCTATAGGATCTTGCAACTTCTTATACTTTTACAAGTTTTAGAATTTGCGTTTTAAAGTTCCCTTGATAGACGACTTTCTAAGATCAATTATAGGAGCTTGCGAAAAGTTCTTGTCCTTAACTCATATGAATTAAGACCTTCGCGTTTTAAAGCTCCCTATATAATAGCCTAGCAAAACTTAATTCAAATATGTTAAGGAAAAGCTAAGGTTAAAAACTAAGTCGAGTCAAAAACTATTCTTATTGAAAACTTACATTCGTGTCAAAAACACTTATTTTATCTATTAAAACTTAAAAATAACACAAAAAATTTAAAATTTTATTGAAAAATGAGAGAAACACTACGTTTAGACACGACAAAAGCAATTGCAAGCGATTATATCGATTGACTCCCCCATGCTAAAACCAAACATTGTCCTCAATGTTTCTTAGCTCAAGAGTGACACCCCCTTGCTAAGACACGAAGAGTCTAATGCAAAATCCTAGCATGGAAAGAGTACGCAAATCTATAAGCCGTTTATTAATTATGCCTCAAGATAAAACGTTAGTCAATAATAATCAAGGGATAGAAAGTGTGCCCCTTTTTGGCATTCAAAGAATGGAAGATCAAGTGGACCGGCAAAAACCGAACACGAGAGTCTTCAAATATAAGGGTCGTACCTAAGATCACAACACAACAAAACACGAGCACGAGCTTGAAAGATCAAGCCTTATTAGTTGTTAGAAAATAGAAAGAAGATAGAGAAAACTCGTTTTTGTTCACCGAGTCATGAGCTCGACTCGATCCCCGCATTCATTGGTCCTTAGGGAAAATGGTGTAAACCGGCATAATGGAATAAAATCCAACATAAAGCACGATGCCGGGGTCAAAGATCTCATCCTCGTTGTCGGATGACAAACGAAAGGATAAAACTCCAACACAAATCTCTAAAAAGAGATGGTAGTCACAAACAAAAGTATGGATGTAGCATGCTCCACGAGATAAACTCGCACCAATATGATCGAAAAATCTTTCAATTATTACATCGGTGAAAGGCCGAGATTTCCCTAAATCAACGATTCCGGGATCGAATACCTCGTCCTCGATGGAGAAAGGAATAGACAACAAGGTGTCGTCCCCCATGCTAATCCTAAATCATATGAAGCACATGGTAAAGGTGGTGCAAAAGTCTCAACACTAGTGGTTTCAACTTGCATGACTTTGTCGACTTTTTCACTCTTAGGAACGTGAACAAAGGGGTCATGGTACTCAATATGAGTCACATGAAAAACCCGCACATTAAGATCAACGCGAGTGGGAGGGAGATTGGGAATAATGTAAACTTCTCCATCCGAGTCGACATACTCATCACAAAAGGTGAGATCATCATCACAAACCTCATCAACCTCCTTCATAAGAAGATCATCATCACAAAGGTTGTGAGATGTAGGAGGTATGATGTTCTCAAAATCCACTTGAAACAATGGATTATTGTTCAATGAAGCTTCAAATAGAGGATTTGAGTAAGTCACAAAAGTGTAGTCATCCTTGTCATCACAAGAAATTTCCGACAAAGTATCGAGTGTGTCACACTCGGATACAAGATCATCATTCTCATTAGAAGGCAATTCATCGGCGAATTCCTCGAGAATGGTAGGTAAAACACAAGAATCACGTTCGATCTCGAGATCGGAAACGTCTTCACTTCCCCGTGGAAGTGGATCAATGATAGCAAAAAGTTCATCGACGAACTTATCCAACGAATAGTCACTAACCTCACTTGGTGTGAAGTTAGGAATCAAAGGCTCTTCAATTGAAGATTGTGCCTTAGGAACATCAACATGATCCTTAGAAGAGAGTGAAAATGAGTCCATCTTCAAAGATTGTTCAATTAAAGCAATATCACTCTCGGGATCAAAATTCTCATTATCAAACTCACTAGCATCGAATGGCTCACTCAAGTAATCATCTATTTGTTTTTCAATCTTATCATCCTCGTGTGGAGTGAGTATAGATGAGGTAACATTACAACATGATTCAACAAAATTAGGTTTTTCACTTTCCAATTTCTTAGGAACCAATCTTGAAATTTTTTCCGGTTTAAAAATCATATGTTTATCCCCATGAAACAATTTAAGCTCCCCTTCTTTCATATCAACTAAAACACCGGTCGTACACAAAAATGGTCGTCCTAAAATTATAGGCGCACGAGGATTCGGCTCATAATCAATGATAGCAAAATCGGCTAGGTAAACGAACTCCCCCACTTTAACAATGACATTTTCCGCTATACCAACCGGTCGAGTGGTGGTGCCATTAGCAAGCTCAATGATCATTCGAGTGGGCATAAGTCGCAAATAGTCAAGAGTTTTCCAAATGGACAAGGGCATAACGTTAATACTAGCTCCTACATCGGCTAGAGCTTTGTATTCCCCAAGCTCATCGAAAACACAAGGTATCAAAAAGTGACCCGGATCATTATACTTCTTAGGAAAGAGATCAATGAAATCCGAGGTACTAATCACATTTAAAGTAGCCTTGGTGACATTCCAAAAGGTTTCTTTAGGTGGCACAATAAGCTCAAGCTTCCTTTCTAAATTATCATAAGTGGTGATAGCCTTAAGCTCTCCCCTCGGGTTTGGAATGGTATTACTAGGTAAGCAACCCGAAGAAGTAGATGGTTTAGACATAAATCCCTCAAACATCGAAAGCAATTTATTTTGATTTTGTTCCACACTTTGTTGCAAACGATTTTGACCTTGCTCAAACATTTGTTCAAATCTTTGTTCCATTCTTTGTTGATTAAGCTCAATCTTGTTATTTTGCCCCTTTATCGTATTTTGAAACTCATTTTTCAAAGTTGCCATTTGTCCTTGAATGTTATTTTGCAAAGCTTTCATATTCGCCTCATTTGACTTCATGTAACTTGACAAATCATTTTGATTATTCCCTTGAAAACCTTGATTGTTTTGATTAGCATTAAACCCATTTCCTTGATTAAAATTCCCTTGGTTACCACGGTTAAAATTATTCCCATTATTTCCATTGTTGTACCTATTTTGAACCGGTGGAAAACCCGGTGGAGCAACATGATTTTGACGAGGAACTTGACCGTTGGAGCCATAAGTTCCCGCCGCGGCAAAAGCACTAGCTTGATCAAAACCCGCGTTCAAACAAGCATAATTAGGATGTGCTCCACCACATGATACACAAACATTCCCAACCATATTAATCGATCCATGAGGATTCTTCCTAATCTCACTCAAAATCGTGTCAATCTTAAAGTCCAATCTAGCAATCTCGTGATTAGATGAATTCACATTGGAAACAACCGGTGTGTTTCGTGAATATTGTGCTCTAGACTTATCCTCAATTATTCTCCACGCGTCTCTCGGTGTTTTTCTTAAAAGATTACCACCCGCGGCGGCATTTAAAGAATCTTGTTCAATTATATTAAGCCCATTATAAAAAGTATTAATTTGATGCAATTCCGAGAAACCGTGGTGTGGACATTGTCTTAACAAATCTTTAAATCTTTCCCAAGCAACCCCAAACGATTCATGCACTTTTTGTTCGAATCTAGTTATCTCATTTTTAAAATGTGTTGTCTTGGAAGGTGGAAAGAAATAATTCATGAATTTTGACACTAAATCGTCCCAAGTTAAAATCGAACCCGGTGGTTCTTTCTCATACCAAAGCTTAGCATTATCCTCGAGCGAGTACGGAAAAAGCATGAGCTTAATCACGTCATTCGGCACATCTCTAAACTTGAGAGTCGAGGTAATTCGATTAAAATTCCGAATGTGAGAATGCGGACTATCGGTCTCATTGCCACGAAATTGGTCGGCACGAATGAGCGATAAAAGACCCGTCTTAATATCAAAATGATCCGCCAAAATAGCCGGCACAACGATCACTTCCCCATACCCTTCGGTGGGTGCACGGAGCAATTCCTCCATTGTTCGGTTATCGGCCATCTCTACAACAATAGGTGGAAGCTCGGGTTCCACTATTCGTTGTTGACGATTTCTATTTCTACGAGGAATATTTTCAAGCCTATTAAAATCAATCACAAGACGAGAAGAACGTAATTGCATACACTACAAAGACGAGAATTTAGAGGATTGAAGAAAAGAAATTAGACAAGAAAGAAGATTATTTTTGGTATTTTTATTTGGTATTGCTCAATCAAAAATGATCGATAAAAACAAGGAATAAGGATAACTACTATGGAAGTAAATTACCCTCGGTCGACTTTGAAACGATAGGTGAAAACCTAAACGTCTCGAGGTTCAATAAGTAAACAACAAAAAATAAGATTTATTACTACTTGAGTCGGCAAACCAATAATAGGTTGTCCCTCTCAATATACGCACAAGCAAGCGGGGAAACGAGGTGGCACAAAGCACTTAAAAACCTTTTTCCTTAGACGGCCTTTTATAGCACGTCGCCTTATACCCACCTTATAGTTTGTATAAATCGAGTTCAAACTTCTTATTAGTATTTATCTATTTTGCCTTTATTTTTGTTTTGGGTTCGAATACAATAGCTAGGTGATGAAATCCCAACTAAGGCTTATTTGAAAAGTATTTAAAATTGTTGTTCTACGTAATACAATATATTATTCACAAAAAACGAGAAAATCGATACATACTACGTAATAGAAAAATAACAAACTTTCCGAGGACGTAAAGGGTCTTCAAATCCACGATCAACAAATCTCCACAAAAGCGAATCGTACACAAGATCCCAGGCAGCGGCGCCAAAATTTTTGATGTAAGTGGATTAACACATATACGTTATAGGACAAATTTAGGTAATTACCTTTAGGAAAAAGTAATCAACCAAAAATAAGTCAAAGACGGATACGATTAAACACGTGAGTGAGTCGAGTTCGTTGTACACGAAGATCGAGTGAATTTGAGACGTTTTGCTTTGATTTGCAAAATTGATTTGAATGTGTCGTCGGTTTTTAAACTAAAAGTAAATCTACCAATTTTAAATCCTAATTTAATCCTAAAGTGCATGAATCGTAAACCCCGCTAAAAATTAAAATCTAAAAACACAATTAATTACTTAAAAATTAAAACTATTTAAAAAAATTAATCTATTTAAAAATCTAAATAAACTTTTTAAAACTAATTTACTTAATTAAAAATTACTTAAAAACAAATCGATTTAAAATCTATTTTTATTTAAATCTAATATTATAAAAATCTAATTAATTAAAAATTAAACTAATTAAACTATTTAAATTTAATAAAAACATTTTTTTTTATTTTTTTTTTTACTTTTAAACTACTTTTTATTAAAAATATACTTTAATTAAAATTAAAATTAAAAGTTATAAAAGTAAATTGAAACGTAACAAAACCTTACAAAATTTAAACTGCTAGAAAACAAATTCCCTATATTAATCAACTTTTGAGAATAAAACTCAAAAGGGCCCTTAGCCCAGGTGGTTAACACTCTAAGCCTGTGACCAAGAGGTCACAGGTTCGAATCCTGCATATGACATAATTTTTTGAAAAACATTCTTTTTGACAGATTACAAATAACAGTCTTAGGAAAGACCTTAAGTGAGCTTATTTGCTTATAGCTGAGAGGACGCAGCTATTTGAGCTTATTTGCATCAACTGAAAGGAATCAGCTTATTTTGGCTTATCAGTTAGTTGAACTGATAAGCTGGTGAACATGAACAACATGAAAGATAAAACTATATAGCAACTCAGTTAAAGAATCATGATTCATAAAACAAACTTATACCCCAACTAATCAGAAACTTCAATTAAACTTAGCAGGAAAATCATATAATCAGTTACACCAATCCTGGACTCAAGCATAACAGCTAAATCAATAACCCAATATGCATAATCACCCACAGTTTAATCTAATCTATTTAAGGCTAGCAAAATCAGTCGTCTGATACTTCAAAACTTCATTTAATCAGCTAAATTTACTAGCTAATCCAATAATCAGAAACTAAACAAAATAAGCAGAACTGACTTAAGCTTATTACAGATTAGCAGATAGGATATTAATCAGATTCTATCTAAACAGCTTAATCTATAAACACTTTTAGCAAACCAAAATGCCATCAGCAAATACGATCCACTCAAATAAATCTGAACAATCTAACAGATACATGAATAATTATCCTTAAACTACACGGATCCAAATTCAGGTTACCAAACTAAGTCAACAAATAAATTCAAAAATTTCAGATAAACAGTTTAAGTGGACTTATCAATATTCCTTTCAAATTTAAACAGATAGATAATTCCATCACAAATGCATACAAATTCAGAACAATCTAAGCTTAACATGGCAGACTTTTAACAAAATCAAATCAGATTCACACATTAAATGTAAAGCATAACTGGATAAACAAGAAATGTAAAAAGAGATTTCACCTTGTTGAAGATAACCTTTGTGCAGTAGGAAATGCGCTGAGCATCCTAAAAAACAAAACCGCGACCACCATTCACCATTCTCCGATTACCGAAACCACCATTCAATTTTTTAGCATTCGAACGTAAAATAACTTTAATCAAACCATTAGGGTTTGATTTATTCCCAAATCTTACTCAATAATTCACTAAAGCTATCGTATGAGCTCAAATGAACAATCAACTTTATAATATCAGTTTAAATATTTAGATTGCAAAAACTCTTAACAAAATAACAACGTGAGATTTAAGATTAAATAAAACAGAAATACGAATTTTTATTGATTTAATTAAACATTACAACTTTAAAAAGAAAATTACAATTCTAAATAAAAACTAACATTATAACATTAAAGCAAGAAAAGGGATGAATACATGATAATTTTCGGGGGTATTTATAGCCTCCCCAGGGCTTTGTTGGTGCGAATATTCGGATCTTCAATGGATATTCCTTCTTAATTTGTAGCCCTTGATCTTGATTATCTTTCTCTTTCTTCAAATGGATGGCTGTGATCAGTCCAAAGTCACACGGATCGACACCCTGGCGTGCAGCTGTGCTTCTTGTGCTAGTTTTGAGCCTTTTGATTGGCTGGATAGAGGAAATGATGTGTAGCAACAAATCATGAATGGCCACGTAGCAAATCCGTTCCACACCCTCTCTTCCTTAAAGATTGGGGATTTATTTTCTTTTGGAGTGAATTAAAGGAATAAATAAAAAGCCCTATGGTAAACTTAATTTTTACCAATCTAGGGTAAATGAACAGTGAAAGGGTTTTGCAGGTTTTTTTTGGGGAAGAAATGGTTTTGCATAGGTTGTATCGTAAGAATAAATGGGACGGTTGGGATATGAATGAATGTGGATAATTGACCGAGATTAAAAAAAACGTGTGAGTTAAAATGGTGGGTGGGAAATGAGTGGGGCGTTTTATTTAATGGGGAAGTGAATAATAATGTTTGACAAACGTTTTAAAGACACAAGACATGCGTTTAATAAACCCTAAAGGCCCATGATCATTATTTCATACGTTTTTCTTTTATCTCAATTTGGGCTTGAAGCCTAAAACTCCATCCGTGTACATATTTACTAGCAAATATGGGCCTTTATTTGGGCTAAATCAAAACTCTTTATTAACTTGAAAATCTAAATGGGCCATTGAGCCCATTTTCCACATTGTGGGACCCACTTGACTTGTTTATTCGACAAATGATTAAATCCACTCATGTCGAGCTCGATTTTTGGCTTCTTCAATCTTTATCATCAAACTCGTGTCGGTTTTTGTCGGTTTTCGCGAACTTGGTACCTACACACATGAAAACAAGAAACAAACATTTCCAAGGCATATTTGATATAAATCATGCAATATTTCAATGTTTTAAGCTACAAATGATATGAGTAATTACACTCATATCAGAAATGTATTCGGGGACGTTTTTTTGCATATGATGAAAGGTGGGGAGATGGTGTAGAACGAGAAATAACGAATATACCCTCACGTGTCAGGCACGTGTGGGAGTTAACGACAGAGTAAAAGTAAAAAAAAGTCGACTCGAGGCAAAAATGCAGACGAAATAAAAGTTCAAGAGCAAAATACTTGTAGTTTGGACTCAGGGGTGTATTTGTGATTTTTAGAAAGTTTATAAACGTTTTTTGCATTTTACCCCTTTTTTTCTCTATCAAATTTCTCCATTAATCTTTTGAAAACTTTTGTCAAATAAGAAATTTTATAAATTTCTTTCTAAAGAAAACAAAAATGAAAAAATAAATTGAGATTCTTATTAAAAGATTTTTTTAAATACAAAATTCTCTACCAATCATTTACTTTACTAAATAAAAGATTAGTCATGTTGCCATAGCATATTTGAGCTTCTTTATTTATGTTTCAATTAAGAAAAAGAAAGTTGATTACCAGGAATCCAATTTATACGACTGTTTAAAAAAAATCATAAACCGTGAGATAAAGATGCAATTAACAACGGTCATGCAATGAAATAAACTTTCTCAAGGTATTCTCATTTTCTGCATTTCCATTCTCTTCATCAATTCCATAGTAATAGAACGATGACAAAAATACAACTATGGCACAGCAAACAGGGCCCTATAGTGGTTCTATGAAAAACATCATGGGACACACAGTTATAACGTAGCGACACCAAGCGCCCTAAACCAACCAAGGAACATGGAAACTAAAAGTGTTAGTAATAAACACGAATCATGCACAAAAAGAACCACATCTAATACTACAAACATAAACAAATACTACATTGTTCTACTAACAAAGTTCACGATTAAAAACAGCGGATATGGAAATAAAAAACAAAACTTAACGGGTAACCATGCATAAAATCCAGGTGTTAAAAGCAACGTATTCAACCTAGATTCAGCATCACCACATGCGACGTAGAAGCATCCTCATCAGAAGCAGTCATCATAAGCAGCCATATGCGATGTAGAAGCATAACTAACAAGGGGATCCTCATTACAACAAAAGGCTTACTCATCATTAGGTTCATCATCAGACTCATTATCAGACGAAACGTCATCATAATAAGCATCCATGTCCATAAGACGAAGAATGTAAACATCATCGGACTTCAAGTTCAAACGCACATGATAATCTCTCACCTTGGAAAACTCAACTGCATAGTGCCAATCAAGATCTGTCTTGAGCAATTCATAAATTGATGTTTGGGGTTGCTCGTAGGTTAGTTCGTAACCAGGAGACAGATTAAGACTAGTCTCAAATGTAAGTTTAAGATAAGAATATGGATCAGTGCCTTTCATTGTATGACCCGTGTGTAATTTATTGATGACGACAGATATTTCATAATCACCCCCATGAATCCTTATTGGTAAACCCTTAGGCGGATTCCAAACAAGGATGTTAAAGTCAAATAGCTTCGCTTTAAAAGTGTCCAAGTCAACTGTATACAAACATATCAAAACTCGATAACACTTGCACAATATAGTATAACATCAATAAGAAAACAATCCAAATAAAAAATTCACGGTGCTGATCATAAAAGATACCAGTTTTCCTCTATAACGATATGTAAATAACGCAAATTTGTAGCATAAATATGAATCCAAAACTGAAAACAAAAATTAATAAAGCAAAGTTAATAGTAACTCAGAGCTTCTATAATTGCATAAAGTTTTAGAAATTACCATCAAACAACTTCCGGGCATTCTCAAAAGTCACTGAATAATTGTTTAGCGACATAACTGCTTCCCTTGTAAGAGGAAGTGGTACCGTGCGTTCAGATTCCGACGAGTCGCAAACCAAAGCCTCATCCATCATACTCTGTACAAACAAACATATGAAAAACAGATTTTATAACTAAAAAACATTTATACTTGGTTCATGATAAATCTAAATAAGAAAATAACAAAAAAAGAAAATTCTCTAATACGTTTCTGATTAATGAACATATTTAAACAAGTACGATACTACCACCATAACGCCACACTAGCATATACATAACACATTTACTTAAATGTATACAATTTGTAAAAAAAAAGCTTAACAGTGAGAACCTATCTTAAGTAACAACATTAACAATAACCTATCTAACCACCTCATTGACAAATCCTTGTCTAAAACAATCGCACACACACAGATAACAGTCGATACATAACAAAACATATTCTGAAAATTAAAATCAACTGTTAAAAACATAATATCAAAGCAATAATAATAGATCTTACACCCAACCAACCACCCCTTGGTGTATTTTATTAGAAATCAGAGTACGGAAACAAAAAGATAAAGACTAGTCCCCAAATGGATGCTAGTCGAACGATTACAAGATAAATGTGAGATTGCCCCAACTAGGTTGATCCAATCTCCTCACGTACAAGATTCACTCAATAACACACAAGAAACTAAGAAGAAACTAGATGAAGACCTCCCATGAAACACCAACGATTTATGGAGAGAGAGCAGTTATCACACACATGTGTGTGTAACAAAATGAGAGCTGCTAACCCTAGCAAATGAGCTGCTAGGGTTAATATAACCAAAGAGCAACAACGGTAAAGAGGCCTAAGAGAGAATCCCAACACACCAAAGCCCACAAACTCGCAGCACAAAGTATGAAACAAAGGCAGGAATAGTCCTCCAACTTTCAACCTGTGTACAAAAGAAAAATAAAACAAGAAAAGTAATAAAACCTTGGTAGATTGCAAGTAAAAACAACACCCTTCCTCAATCTGACAAGGTGAGAAGAGTATAGCAGATTACTTCCCAAACATGTTCACAAGTTTCAATTGGTTGTAGAGTTTCATATGTTGAGAAATCCCATGAGCTTTTGTGAAAATGTCAGCAGTTTGATCAGCTGAAGCAACCTTAAAAGTCTTAATGACACCATATTGAACCTTTTCTCTTATTAAGTGTACATCAACCTCAAAGTGTTTGGTTCTTTCATGAAAGACAGGATTGGCAGCAATCTGGATAGCAGAGTTGCTATCACTATATAAGTGCACAGGAAACAAACACTTGACCATAAGATCATTCAAAAGATTAGTGATCCAAATAACTTCACAAGTGGCACTATCCATGCACCTGTATTCTGCCTCAGCAGAAGATCTAGAGATGGTAGGTTGCTTCTTGCTTTTCCAGGACACACGAGTCCTACACAAGAAAACACAATACCCAGAAACAGATTTTTTGGTTCTAAGGCACTTGGCCCAATCAGTATCAGTATAACAAGATACCTTTAATGAATTATCTTTGTAAATCTGAATGCCAGTACCAGGAGAATTTTTAAGGTACCTAATAACTCTTAGAGCTACTTTTAGATGTGACTACAAAGGAGCATGCATATGCTGACTAAGACAATGAACAGCATAGGATATGTCAGGTCTGGTGTAAGTAAGGTAAATAAGCCTCCCTAAAAGTCTTTGATACTCAAAAACATTGTTTAGTAATTTATCATTCTCACTCTCATCAACAGCAAGCACACAATTTTTAGGTAAGGGTGTTGCTGCTGGTTTGGCAGCCAACAGACCAAACTCATAGATAAGCTCAAGGCAGTATTTTCTTTGAGTCATGCAAATACCATTGGTATTTTCAAGAATTTCAATTCCTAAGAAATACTTCATCACCCCAAGATCTTTTATCATGAATTTGGTCTTAAGGAAATTTTTAAAGTTATCAATCTCCTTAATGCTATTATCTGTGATGATAAAATCATCAACATAAACAAGAAGTGCAATAAACAGGTTATCAAACTGTTTGATGTAGAGATAGTAATCATGTTTACTTTGGATAAAGCCATGCTCAGCCAATACAGTGGTCAATTAGCATTCCACTGTCTTGGGGCTTGCTTAAGTCCATAGAGGGCTTTATTTAACTTACACACTTTGTTCTTGTCTTGACAGTTAAAACCCAAAGGGACAGTCATATAAATATCCTCATCTAACTCACCATATAGAAAAGCATTATTGACATCAAGTTGAAAAAGAGGCCAATCATTAGACACAACAATGCTAATAAGACATCTAACAGTCAATATTTTAACAACAGGACTGAAAG
Source organism: Glebionis coronaria (assembly GCA_025667525.1). Lineage (NCBI taxonomy): Eukaryota > Viridiplantae > Streptophyta > Magnoliopsida > Asterales > Asteraceae > Glebionis > Glebionis coronaria. Next base: position 162,485,205 of record CM046879.1, read on the forward strand.
TTTCATCAAAGTCAATACCCTCTCTTTGACTTTACCCTTTAGCAACAACTCTTTCTTTAAACTTATCAACACCATGTGGACTTATATTTAATCTTATAAACCCATTTGTTTTTAATAGCTTTTCTTCCAACAGGTAAGTCATATATAGGGTCCAGGTATTGATCCTTAAGAGAGCCTCAATTTCATTGTTCATAGCTTCAGCCCACCTATTGTATTTGATAGCCTCATAGTAAGTAGTAGGCTCAAAGGATTGATTCAGAGTAGTAGCAAAACAGAAATTGGTAGTGCTAAGTCTAGAATAATTAACATGTTTTTCAATACCATATTTAAGTTTGCTATCAAGAACAAAGTCATTAAGACTAACAGGAAGTTTGGTAGGTCTAGAAGAGTTTCTAACAACAGGTTCTCCTACTTCTTCAGTGGTGACCTCATTTTGCTCTAAAGAAATATCAGAAGGATGAAAAATACCATTTGTTTCCTCAGAGCAGGATTGTTGGTTTTCACCTATGGTATGCACTAAGGCATCCTCATTTGTGGGGTTGACTCTACCATCCACAGTAGGTGTTGCTCTCTCATCATCATTGGGACTTGAAAGAGTTTGATTATCAAAAAAGGATAAAAGATCAGCATTACTCATAACAACTACATCAGCCAAATCATTTCTAGTATTGTTTTTCATCTTAAATGGGAAAACAGTTTCATAAAACCTCACATCTCTTGAAAACAAATATCTTCTATTATCCAGACTAAAAAGTTTGTAAACCTTTTTAGAGAAGAATAACCAACTAAAACACACTTTTCAGCTCTAGATGTGAGTTTATCACTGTTATTCAGACAAGTAGAAAAACAAAGACAACCAAAACACTTTAAATGAGAGAGATTTGGTTTTTTCTTATAGAGCAATTCATAGGGGGATCTACCATTTAAGACAGAAGAGGGGAGCATGTTGATTAGATAAACAGCAGTTAGAATGCACAGACCAAAAATTAGTAGGAATCCCTCCCTGAAACATAAGATTCCTAGCAACATTAAGAAGGTGTCTATGTTTTCTTTCAGCAATGCCATTTTGCTGAGGGGTGTGAGGACAAGAGGTCTGATGGATGATACCCATAGTGGAGAGCATAGTATGAACCTTGTTATTAACAAATTCAGTCCCATTGTCATATCTAAAAACTTTGATTTTAGAGTCAAATTGAGTTTTAACAAGACTTATAAAATGTTTTAGCCAATCAAAAACCTCATCCTTAGCTTTCAAAAGATAGGTCCACACAGCTCTAGAGTAGTCATCCACAATGGTAAGGAAGTATCTATACCCTTCCTTACTCTGAACCTTGTAAGGGCCCCAAAGATCCAAGTGAACTAGATCACCAAGTTGATTGGATTTGTGGTCACTCAAAGGGAAAGGTTCCCTGATTTGTTTGGCCCTATGACAAGTTTCACACACATATATGTTGGTATTCTTAGATAGGTGAAGGTCAGTCTTAAGGATATTGAGAACATGGTCAGAAGGATGACCAAGCCTACAATGCTAGAGGTCTTTGGAGGTATGAAAGGTCATGGCAGAGTTAGCATTACCTAAACTTTGAGTCTTACAGTCATCAAACAAACAGAGCCCCCCAGATTCACTACCAGTCCCCAGAATGATCCCCTTGTCCAAGTCCTGAATATAACACTTATCCTCATCAAAACCAACAAACAACTTGCTATCTTTTATAAGTTAGTTAACAGATAGCAGACTAACACAATAACTAGGAACAACTAACACATCATGAAGAATCACATTGTTAAAAAGTTTAAGGTCACCAATGTGACTGATGTTGGCAATAGTCCCATTTGGGTGACCAACAGAAATGTTGAGATTGGAAATATCCACAACATTAATCATGCCACAATGGATGTGGTAAGATGTTGGTTAGCCCTAGAGTCAATTATCCAACCCAAAGTAATGGTTTTAGTAGTAAATTTAGTGTTTCCCACAAAAAATTTAGAAAAATGAACATTGAACCAAATGTTAGCATTAAAAAAGGAAATTCTACCTGCCATATTGGACTGAGTATTTCTAGAAGAATCACTTATCAGGCTGAGAAGTTTCTGCATTTGATCACTGGTAAAAGAAGTTGGGGATTCACAAGTGGAAGTTTGCTTGTCCCCAACCTTTAGGTCATAATTGGCATTAAAGTTATGTTTGAAACCAGTTTGTTTAGAGGCATTAGCACTCTTTTTATACCAAGTAGGATATCCATGTAACTCAAAACATCTATCAACAGTGTGGCCTGTTTGACTGCAAGAGTACAAAGAAGATTAGGGTTGGGACCCCTAAAATTTCCAGTACTATTGCCCTTAAAATAAGGTCTATTAGAGGTGTTATTGTTACTACTGGTGGAAGTACTTCTTCTATTTTGATTGAAGGTTTTAACAGCAAAAGAGGTGGCATTCATTTTTGCCTCAGTATGACTAGAGGTCTCAGGAATACCCCTATGGGATTCCTCTCTAGATACTGCGACATAAGCCTCCTTCACATCAGGAAGGGGATCCCTAGTGAGAAGAGCAGTCCTAACAGGCTGATAGCAGTCATCAAGGCCCATTAGGAACTGCATGAGCCTCATGATCTGCTGATGCAGAGCCAACTCAGTGCTAGCAGAACAGGCACACTTAGTAGCTCAAACACATTTAGGAATTTTAGTAACAACATCAAACTCTCTCCAAAGAGAGTTTAATCTGTGATAATATTCAGCCAAAGTACTACCCCTTGTTTAACAGACCCAATCTTTTGAAGCAAATTATAAACGACAGACCCATCAACTTTATCATAAGTTTCATTCAAGTCTTTCCACACAATAGCAGCATTTTCAGAGTAAACAAGACCCATGTAAACATCACTAGAAACAACATTCATAATCCAAGTAATAACCATAGCCTCATTAGTGTAAGTTTCCCTTAAACAAGAACCATCAACAAAAGCATATTTGTTTCTACCTTGTAAAGCAAGTTTCATAGCATTTCCACATTCTATAGTTTTCAGTTCCAAGAAGTTTAAAAGGAACAAGCACAGAACTACTATTATCACTGTTATGAATATGAAGTGGATTACCAACATCTAAATTGCTTATAAGAGCAACAGGGATAGGTGTGGTTTCAGGATGACCTCCACCACCACCATTTCCTCCACCACCATTTGGTGTAGGAGGGGCACCACTAGCACTCATGATTCACACAATGAGAGAGCAGAGCAATCAAAAAGACAATAACCAAATATGAGCAGATAACCAAGCAATAAAACAACGCCAGAAACAAACAATACCAAGAACAAAGATAAAAGCAATAAACACCCAGAATATGAGCACCAGAAATGTCAAGTTGTGAACTGGATTGGCCAGAGAAGGTATCCACACCAGTCTAGGCTGGAGGTCAAGATGTTATCCGAATCCGTTTGCACCCACAAACTCAAACAACATTAGCTCACAAAGTAACCAAGAGAGAGAAAATAAGAAAATGAAAGAAGACTTACAGCGCTTTGAAAGCAACCAGTATGTATCAAAAAACCACCCAATTTCTAGATTCACTTAGTCTAGAGGATGGGTGAGCCTCCACCGGGAAACCCCCCAAAAAGAGAAAAGACAAATTAGGGTTAGCAAATCCTAATAAGATTTACCTGAGCAAGTTTACCAAAAAAGGTAACGGCACCACCAAAGATGATACCAGGATACCAAAGTAGAAGAAAACCCCAAAAAATCAAATTAGGGTTTCAAGAAACCCTAATTAAATCTTTGAAGTTTTCAACGGCACCACCAAAATAATCAACGACACCACCAAATAAAGCTTCTTGGGCACCAAAGAACCAAAAACCCCAAAAAATAAAATTAGGGTTTGTGAAAACCCTAACAATTTTTTGAGAAAAAGAACGGCACCACCAATACAAGCTTCTAGAGACGTCAAGAGAGCTAAAGAACACCACCAAAAAGTAAAACCCTAAAAAATAAATTAGGGTTTCACTATACCAAAAAACTGATATAACAAAAAACACGAGAGAGCTTAGATAGGCTGAAAGATCTACAACCTAGTGCTCTGATACCATGTTAAAAACATAATATCAAAGTAGTAATAATAGATCTTACACCCAACCAACCACCCCTTGGTGTATTTTATTAGAAATCAGAGTACGGAAACAAAAAGATAAAGACTAGTCCCCAAATGGATGCTAGTTGAACGATTACAAGATAAATGTGAGATTGTCCCAACTAGGTTGATCCAATCTCCCTTACATACAAGATTCACTCAATAACACACAAGAAACTAAGATGAAACTAAATGAAGACCTCCCATGAAATACCAACGATTTATGGAGAGAGAGCAGTTATCACACACATGTGTGTGTAACAACATGAGAGCTGCTAACCCTAGCAAATGAGTTGCTAGGGTAAATATAACCAAAGAGCATCAACAGTAAAGAGGCCCAAGAGAGAAGCCCAACACACCAAAGCCCACAAACTCGCAACACAAAGTATGAAACAAAGGCAGGAATAGTCCTCCAACTTTCAACCTGTGTACAAAAGAAAAATAAAAAAAGAAAAGTAATAAAACCTTAGGTAGATTGCAAGTAAAAACAACATCAACAATGCACAATTAAACTACAGTACTAAAATAACAAGGTTATATGTCAGCATACACCCATTAAAGAAACAAAATCAGGTACAAACTATGTAAATAGCGAGTACTTCTTTATTAACAGCTTCTTAGGTCTGAAAACAATCGCGCGAACTAAATTCACGCCGATAACCATCGACACGTCACAAACCGTGTTATAACAATAATGTTGGTCCTTTAACACCTTCAGGTATCACAAAACTATAACCCTAAAATCTAATAACACGTAATTCAACGGCTAAGAATGTGATTCGGCTCATGATCAAAGACTTAAATATATGTGTACTTGAGTTCGTAATGAATCTATGATTGAAGAATGAAACAATGTAAAGAGTGTATACCTAAGATAAAAAGTAACAAATCGTAACGTTGGATGTGAAATGATAATGATGGCGATGATGCAGAATTAACGAATCAGTGGTTTTTTTTATAGGGTTAATGGAGTATCTGTTAAGGCGTATGCGAAATGATTTGCACATTTTCTAGATTTATTTGTACATTTAAAATGTTTCATTTAAAAAAATACTGTACCAAATCATATGGAATCTTCATAATAACAAAATGGCCGTCATGAATGCAAGTCCAAAGGCCTAAACCTGAAACTCAAACTTAACGCTATAAGTCCATGAAAACTATACCATATGTAGCAAATTAGGTCCTTATTTTTAACATCCTTAAAAATATGAACATGTATGGTAGTATGGGAAGCAGTCAAGCAGATATTCAAAACTAGCTAGTTTTTTTTTTTTTTTGACAAAAGAGCTTTAAATTGCTTATGTGATTAACAAACAGATAGATTAAGCAACCTAGAACAAGTTCCACATTAAGGGTTTGTTTGGTAGAACAAAATGAAATATCAAATGAATATAATGTAATGATTCATTATAGTTCGGCCAATGAGTCGGAAATTACGGTTACCAAAAAAAAATAAAAAATAAAAAAATAAAAAAATTCCATTACAAGACGTAATTAAAAAAACTAGGGGCCTCCTAATGAATGGTTTTGGTGTAATGAGTCATTACTTGTAATGAATCATTACATTCCATAAATGTAAACAAACAACATTTGTTGATACGTCGTAATTGTTTTTCTATTCTTACGTTGATTACGGTATACCAACGCTATGTATACGTATTAGCAAGACAAGTTCCACATGTAACTTATAGATGTCTGAATAAGAATAGGTTTGTTATAGAGGTTTTACTGCATTATATGATCACTTCACATAATTTATTAACAAAGATCTTGTTGACATATTTTATTAACAAGATCCTGAAATGGTGATACTAATATATATATATATATATATTTCAAATAGTCAATATTCATTATGTGAATTTGTTAACTCGTTAAAAAAACAGTTTAATGTTCTATTTAGCATATACTTGCAAACTGTTGAATAGAAATATTTTTGCGAGTTTGAGCTTTTTGAGGTTGAATCCAAGATGGCTTATACTACATTTCGGATGACTTCTGTTTCATGTTCTTCGAATTCTGTTGTGGCAGAAGATGCTTCAGGAATTACGCTAGGACTTCAATGGTTGAAGTTTATCTTTATGTCTCCATGTCCTCAAAGGGTGCTTCTATCGTTCATTGATGTCGGTTTTTTGCTCATACTATTCGTTTTAGCTATTCTCAAGTTGTTTTCAAGATTCACAACCAATAATAATACTTCTGCTCTTAATGATCCTCTTATTAGTAAAACTAGAGCTGTTGTCAGTATAAATCTTTGGTTTAAGTTATCTCTTATTGTGACAATCATAATAGCGGTTTTGTCTATTCTTTTGTCAGTTTTGAGTTTTACACAAAATACGCAGATGCCATGGAAGTTGATAGATGGAATGTGTTGGTTGATTCATGCTTTATCTTTTCTACTGATCGCCGTTTTGATCATCCATGAAAAGAAATTTCAAGTTGTAACTCATCCGGTCACGCTTCGTGCTTTTTGGCCTTGGGTAACAAATTTAATTGTCATTGCTCTCTTTGCTTCTTCCAGCATTGTCCGGCTAGTTTATGGTACCCAAAACGATCCACTTTTCAAAACTGAAGATGTAATTTCATTAATATATATACCATTTTCCAGTTTCCTATTTATTGTATCTGTAACGGGCTCTTCTGGAATCACGTTGACAAAAGAATCTGATTCACTAGACGTTGTTAGTGGTGATGGTGAAGTATCAGAAGCTGATGAGTTGGACAAGTCATCAACAGTGAGTGGATGGGCATCAGCTTCAATCACATCAAAAGTCTTTTGGCTGTGGATGAACCCATTGTTAGCAAAAGGATATGAAACCTCTTTAAAAGTCGATGACATTCCAACTCTTTCACTCGAACATCGTGCAGAGAAAATGCTAAACCTTTTTGAGGAGAAATGGCCAAAACCTCATGAAAACTCGAAGCATCCTGTTCGAACCACACTGCTTCGTTGTTTCTGGAAGGATGTCACCTTCACCGCATTCCTTGCGATAGTGAGGCTATGTGTTATGTTTGTCGGGCCACTTTTGATTCAAAGATTTGTTAATTTCACTGCAGGGAAAAGAACCTCAGTGTACGAGGGATATTATTTGATACTGATCCTTCTTGGTGCAAAATTTATTGAGGTTTTGTCATCCCACCAATTCAACTTCCATTCTCAGAAGCTTGGAATGTTAGTCCGCTCCACACTGATAACTTCGTTATACAAAAAAGGATTAAGGCTCTCGTGCTCGGCTCGACAATCCCATGGGGTTGGACAAATTGTAAACTACATGGCTGTAGATTCTCAACAGCTCTCTGATATGATGCTTCAACTGCATGCTGTTTGGCTTATGCCACTACAACTTTTGGCGGCATTAGTTATTCTTTACTCCTACCTTGGCTTGGCATCTGTTGTTTCTTTGGTCGGGCTTTTGGCAGTTTTGATTTATGTAGTTATAGGTATTAAAATAAATAGCGGTTTTTATTTCAAAATAATGCAAAACCGTGACCTCCGGATGAAAGCTATGAGCGACGTGCTTAATTACATTAGGGTAATCAAGTTCCAAGCATGGGAAGAACACTTCAACAAAAGGATTCAAGCATTTCGTGAGTCTGAGTACAAATGGCTTGCCAAATTTCTGATGTCCATTGGTGGAAATATGACCGTGTTGTTTAGCACACCTTTGTTAATCTCTTGCGTCACATTTGGGAGTGCCAGTTTGTTCGGGATCCCACTTGATGCAGGGACAGTGTTCACTGCCACAGCCCTGCTAAAGAGTTTGCAAGAGCCAATTCGGAATTTCCCTCAGTCAATAATCGCCATTTCTCAGGCCATAATCTCATTGGGCAGATTGGATGAGTTCATGTTGAGCAAGGAATTGGAAGAGGGAGTGGTGGAGAAACAAGATGATGGCAGTGGAAGGACGGCGGTTGAGGTCAAAGATGGGTCCTTTAGTTGGGACGATGAAGCTGCTGCAGGGGCTGTAGTTCAGAATTTGAACTTTGAGATTAAGAAAGGTGAACTAGCAGCTATTGTCGGGACAGTAAGTTCCGGAAAATCATCTCTCCTGGCATCCATTATTGGAGAAATGAACAAAATCTCTGGGAAGGTACCTTAATTCAACTACATAGATCACTTGGTTCACTTTAATGGTGCAATAAAATATAACTAAAACCCGCCGAAATATTCTGTTTCTTATGTAACAGGTTAAGGTATGCGGGAGCACTGCTTATGTTGCACAAACAGCGTGGATTCAGAATGGGACAATTCAAGAGAACATTCTGTTTGGTTTGCCGATGGATAGACAAAAGTACAAGAATGTACTCAAGAACTGCTGCTTGGAGAAAGACTTGGAAATGTTGGAATTTGGAGATCACACTGAAATTGGAGAGCGTGGGATTAACCTTAGCGGTGGCCAGAAGCAGAGGATCCAACTAGCTAGAGCTGTTTACCAAGATTGTGACATCTATCTACTTGATGATGTCTTTAGTGCTGTTGATGCTCACACTGGTTCAGAAATATATAAGGTACCATTGTAGCATTAAAGTTATTTATCGGTTTTTCTGTTAATGTTCTCACATTTAACATCAAAGTTCTAATCCCGAGAGTTAAACGGTTTGGGGCCACCGCACCATTCTAATAATCCAGAATCATAGTTGGCTAGCTCCCTTGATCTAGGGTCTAGCTTGGTGGCCTTTCGAGTCCAAGCTATTGTGCCAGCACACCAAAACTGGCCCAGGCCAGTGGTTTTTTTTTCCGTATCCCATAAAGTTCTTATATCGCGTTTTCGTCGTTATTCTGCAGGAGTGTGTGAGGGGAGCCCTTAGGAACAAAACAATCTTGCTGGTGACGCACCAAGTTGATTTCCTTCATAACGTGGATATGATATTAGTAAGTAGTATGATGATCTCTGAAATGAACTTCTGAGAAAAATGTTTGGTTTTTCAATTGTTCTTGAATTTAACTTGGACTCTTCTAGGTGATGCGAGATGGAATTATTGTTCAATCGGGAAAGTATGACGTACTTTTAAGTTTTGGCCTTGATTTTAAGGATTTAGTTTCCGCCCATGAAACATCGATGCAACTTGTAGAAGTGCAAGCTGCTACCATAGAGAACACCTCTATGAGGATAGAAAATGACGAAAATCACAAGGCTTTAGAATCATCAAAGTCTAGTTCTATTATAGGATTAGGAACATCAAAGCTAATCAAAGAAGAGGAGAAGGAAACAGGAAGAATCAGCTCAAACATCTATAAAGTTTACGTGACTGAGGCTTACGGATGGTGGGGTGTGATTGTTGTTTTGCTGTTTTCAATAATGTGGCAAGGCTCACAGATGGCAGGCGATTATTGGTTGGCCTATGAAACTTCTGATGTTCATGCTGCTTCTTTCAACCCTTGGCTTTTTACAGTAGTTTATACGGCTATAGCCGTGATTTCTCTCCTATTGATATTGTCTAAGACCACTCTTGCGGTACTCGTTGGCCTTAAAACATCACAGATCTTTTTCAAACAGATTCTTCACAGCATTCTCCATGCACCAATCTCATTTTTTGACGTTACACCTTCAGGAAGAATTCTTAGTAGGGTAAAAAGCTTTTCAAGACTTCAAATTTTTGTAACATTTTCTTAGAATATCAGCAACACATCTACTTAACCATATATCTTTTCGTTGTTTATATTGACCTTCTCAGGCATCATCTGATCAGATGAACATAGACATCAGTATTCCATTTAATGCGAGTACGGCTCTTTCTATGTACATAGCAGTGATTGGCACAATCATCATCACTTGTCAGTACTCCTGGCCAAGTGTGTTTCTAATTTTTCCACTCGGTTGGCTCAATATCTGGTATCGAGTATGTGTATATGTGCTAAGAAGTTGCCACACGTTATTAGGCAATTCAGAACTCTGATTTTAATCTTATGAGTTTCAGGGATACTATCTTGCGACATCTCGTGAAATAACACGACTGGATTCAATTACGAAAGCACCTGTTATTCATCATTTTTCAGAAACCATCTCTGGGGTTATGACAATAAGGTCATTCCGGAAGCAAGACAGGTTTGTTCAAGAAAACGCTGATCGTGTAAACGGAAACCTGAGAATGGATTTCCATAACAATGGATCAAACGAGTGGCTAGGTTTCCGATTGGAGTTTATAGGAATATCATTCTTGTGTGCCTCCACTGTATTCATGATCCTCTTACCTATTAGTATTGTTAAACCAGGTGCACTCACAATCCTGCCATTTTTCTTTCATCTCTTTATACTAAACTAACCATCGAATGGGCTATGATTATCACAGAGGATGTAGGATTATCACTTTCTTATGGATTGTCACTCAATACAGTGCTATATTGGGCTATATACGTAAGTTGCTTTGTTGAAAACCGAATGGTTTCTGTTGAAAGGATTAAACAGTTCACTACCATACCTTCAGAAGCCGAATGGGTGAAAAACAATAGCCTTCTTGCTTCTAATTGGCCTTCTCGTGGCAATGTAGAGCTTAAAGACTTGCAGGTAACTTCCAAATATGATAATCTAAACTAAGACCAGAATGGAAATTGTAATGGACTTCTTAAATGTTGGTTTGTGAGCACAGGTTAGGTATCGTCCAACGACGCCTTTAGTGATCAAAGGAATTACTCTGAGCATTAGAGGGGGTGAGAAGATTGGCGTGGTTGGTAGAACTGGCGGTGGAAAATCAACTCTGATTCAAGTTATATTTAGGTTGGTGGAGCCATCTTGTGGAAGTATAACCATTGATGGCATCAACATCTCTACTCTCGGACTGCATGATCTGAGGTCTCGGCTTGGGATCATTCCTCAAGAACCAATACTATTTGAAGGCACCGTGAGAAGCAATATCGACCCTATTGGCCAACATACTGATGAAGAGATATGGAGGGTACTATTTATCTTCATGTTTCATGACATTTAATGTATGAGATTTATTGATCTTCATATATATTTAAAAATGGTGAGAGCTTATTTTGCAGAGTCTTGAACGATGCCAGCTTAAGGATGTTGTAACTTCAAAACCTGGTAAACTGGATTCAGTAGTGGTTAGCAATGGCGATAATTGGAGTGTGGGACAACGTCAACTACTTTGTTTGGGACGAGTGATGCTAAAGCACAGCAGGCTGTTGTTCATGGACGAAGCGACAGCTTCTGTGGATTCACAAACAGATGCTGTTATGCAGAAAATCATACGCGAGGACTTTGCTGACTGCACCATCATTAGCATTGCTCACAGAATACCAACTGTAATGGACTGTGATCGCGTGCTAGTTATTGATGATGGTAATTTTCCCATTCTTTTCCTGAATAACGCTTACTGATCAGTTTGTCGTTAGAATTTTAACTCATCAAGTTGTGAATGTTAATGTATTGGAAACAGGGTACGCCAAAGAATTTGACGAACCATCTAGGTTGATCGAGAGACCTTCGTTGTTTGGGGCACTGGTTCAAGAGTATGCAAATCGTTCACAAGGTTTATGAGAGGAGCTGTAATCAAATTTATTGAGAACTGTAACACAAGAAAAACACAAAATCTACTATTTCATTTTCCCATTACAATGTGCAATTTTTCAACCTAACAAATGATAGAAAAACAACACAAGATTTGAGAAATACAATACTTTACACAAAAGCAACTAGTAACCGAATCAAAGTTCAATCTAAGTAGGAGTTAAGGTGTTACGAATCATAAAATTGGTGTTATTAGAAGATATAGCGGCCCGCCCCGCTTGTGGGCTTAGGGTTTATTAGAGTATTGACCTATATATAACCTATAGGGTTTTCATAGTCTAATATGGTGGTATCAAAGCCTTAAAACACCCACCACAAAACCCTCAACTAAAACATTTGTAACTGCCGCTTTCGGATCTTTGTGTTTCATGCTTTTTGCCGCTTGATTTAATTACTTTGCATTATGAAAACCCCATAGGTTATTATGTTTTATTGATAGACTATATATTGACCAATACTCTAATAAACCCTAAGCTTACAAACCGGGCTTGAGCCAGTGTATCTTCTAATAGGCGTAAGAATGTTTTTCATTAATAATCTAGATTAACCCGAAAACTAAAAAGAACCTCGCAAAGGTAAAGGCTTAGAGGGATGTGCAGTGGTGGCCGTAATGGACAGCTCAGATTGTGGGATACTCTCCGTCTCAAGTTAAGTGTCTATTAGATAAAAACAAAAAGTTTCAAGTGTAAATATATTCTTTCAACCAAATGACAATTATACTTTTAATTCAAAATGTCAAAGAAGAAAAACAAATATTCAAACGACAACTTGAAATTTCACTATGGAACAATCATAAATATCAAGGTTGTCAGAATCAGGATCTTACGTAAGATCATTTTCGGCTTTGCAAGATCATGATCGTAAGATCGGATCGAGATCATAAGATCCTATGAAAAGATATATATTTTTGTATACGCTTATTTTGTTCACAATGCAACTAATTATATTTTTGTGTGTGGGATTGTAAGATCTTACGATCCTATGAAAGAACATAAAAATTTTGTTAAATAATAACATTCCCTAAACTATATAATTAGTTGCATTGTGAACAAGATAATAAATGATATTTCATATTAGTCGATAACATTTGCATATAATAGTAACCAGTTGAGGCTACAGCCTACATGTATAGTGTTACTTTCGGGTATTTGTCAAACGACTTGGAAGCATTAAATATGTGTTAAATTGTAAATAATAAATTTATTACAAATCGCTTGTAAAATCTCAAGGCTACAAGACATTCAGAAAATGAAAATACTTGCAACCATTGGCATTGAGCAACAACCAAGGAGAAAATTGCAACCTTTTTGGATTCTGTTACCTATACACTCGACAACTATTATGACACTCTTGAGGCTTGAGCAATGAATAAATGATACAATAAAAAGTGCCCCCGCAAAAATTCATACATACTGACCTCAACTCCTCCAGTTACGAGGAGAAGCAGGATTCCTATGGTTTATAATAGTAAATACAAACATGAAGCCCTATATATTTATTGTTGCATCCCACAATCTGAGCAGTCCATTACGGCCACCACTGCATATCCTTTTCCGTTCAAGATCTGAAGCCACACATCTTACCTGAAAAAGTACATGATAGTATGATAGTACTGCCCACAATAACGCTCACGAGGACTCAAATACAAACAGACTGGCTCGTTAGCAACGGTTATAGTTACTCCCGTCGTGTTTACAAAATTAAATGTGACAAAATTTATGTTCACTTGACTATATGCTAATATTCAGAAAGTTTGTGTATGCGAAATCTAACATCTCATAACGGTTGAAGTGTTCATGAAATGCTGTCAATCTGTCATGACACAAGCTAAGTATCTAGAAATATTCAAAACATACATGAGCATACTAAGGAACAAATGTGTGTACGCCAAGGGAAAAAATGTACTCTTACGAGATGGAACATGCAAGATAAGACAATGACAACTTTGGATGGATAACTAACATACAGTAATTATTAATTTAACTATACAACCAAAGTAGCAAAGTTTTCAAAACGGTTCTGGTAAACTACACAAATTCATGTACATAGCCAAGAAACTCCTTCGCACTAGGATAAAGTTTGTGGTTTCTACTCATTTGTGGGTGAATGAGTTAATATGGACTATATTTGTTAATTTTCTCTAGCAGTCACGCCGGTAAATTCAAATTAAACGATCAAGCAGACATGGTCAAACACATCAAAATCCGATCAAAGGTTATCTAAAAAGAATATAAAATCTCCTAATCGTTTTGTTCAAAGAACTTAAAATAGAATGTTTTTTAGGGTGAATCCCACCCATTGTGAACGAAACTTGTTTTAACCAATTACCTAAAGCCCTAATTCACGACCTCTAGTTGTTTAGAAAGACAAAAAAATACATACCATTGCTACGGTTTTTTGGGGAGTTCTGTAGAGCTGCCAGCTAGAGGTCTTAGAAACAGCGCCAGAGAACTGAGGGCGATGGAAGAGAGACATTGTATTATCAGCAGCTCCAATTCCCAACCAATTCTCCCCAGCATTAATGGAAAGAACTGCGCCACTATGGAGCGTCACATTTTTTGAGCTTTTCAATCCTCCTGCAAATAACAATTATCGGAAATCTTGAGTTCGCTATCCTAATAAGTACATTATTTCCAAAAGCGTCACAAATGTATACACAATATTTAATGGGTCTGAAACTAAATTTCTTAAGATTATAATCATATCGTCAGTTGCTTAATGCTAGTGACAATTAGGTAATGCATGTCAATAATCAAATTTTCTCCCACTAACTCCGTACCTGATTATTGACAGCTAGTAATCCAACTTGATGGTTAAGCGATTCATGTTATAGTTTTTACAATATTTGTGTCCTTCCATCAAGAAAATTAACAAGAGTAATAATAAATGCAGTTGGAAGGTTTTTGCAGTTCTCACCGTCCTCGTTTTCCCAAAACTTGACCAAACCATCACTTGAACCTGAAAAGATATATGTTATAATTCAGAATGGTGAAGTGCGGATTCAAACCACAATTTATACGAATTGCAATTTTGACCCATTTACTTATGAATGGGTTGACTCGGGTATGTTTATTCCAAGCCGTTAAATAGGTCAAATACTTTTTGTTTAGAAAAAATGGAACCAGACGAAATATCCCCAATGCAGTTTTAATGTAACATCCATTTGCTTTATTCAGATTTTTTTGGGTTGTTACTGTCATTGAAAAAAAGGTCTTTATAACTAAAGTAGCACACTGATTATAGAAAAAGACAATTAAGAATTTCAAGTTCACACTGGCCCCTTTCAACCAGTACACTGCCAAGCGGCCTTTTTCGACATGGCTGTTTCAAAAAGTTACCATCTTGTGACATAATAATTTGACTTTGAGAGGTATCAATATAAAAGGTTGAACAACGTAACACAGAAATCACAAACCCGTTATAACTCCTCTATCTGACTTTGAGTACTCAACACAAAGAACTGGGCCAGCATGGCAAGCCAGTACAGCATCACACGTTCCTCGAGAAATGGACCACATCCGTGCAGTCCAGTCATCGCTACCAGTTATTACAGTATCCCCAACCATTCTTATTGATCTGCACGGCAAACAATAATCATTGACTCATGAGTCCAGAGACCAACAATACACTGAATATCAGCCTATAATACGTTTAAGCTCACCTGATCCATTTAGAGTGTCCTAAGAGTTTGTGCATTTGTCGACCAGATCGAATGTCCCATATGTTTGCAACCCTGTTTATGGATACCAACAATATGATTACTGTTCTGGAGAACACATTCCTATGATAGTGTAGGTGCTCTTTAAATAAAGATTCCATTTCAAGTTTTAGGTAAGAAAAATATATCTAGGAGCAAAAAAAGAGGTAATTTTGGCCCATTTACTTGTAAATATGTTGAATTGGATTGTGTTTATTCAAATTCCAGATAAAAGTTCAAATATGAAAAAATAGTCTAAGGAACAGGTCAAACGAATTGAAAGGCACAAAAATATATTTGTTAAGCCATATAAATATACTCTCCAAAAAAAAATAAAGTAATGAATGAATTTTGTGTGCTCAACCCAACATGGCCTGCTACCACTGTTCCCACGTTCTTTCAAATGGCAACTCACGCACCCATAACCCAACTGTAATTCATAATATAAATTTGCATACCCGTCTCTTCCAGCAGCAGCCAGGACTCCAGTAGAGTCATCATATTCCATGCAAAGGACAGCACTGGAGCAACGACCCACAGTAGCAACACACATATCAGTTCTTACATCCCACATTTTTACTGTTCCATCATATGCTGCAGTCAACACACGCTCCCCAGATAGCATGCGAGCACAGCTAACCTACAATGATGAATGTAGGGTTCAGGAATGCTGAAATTTATGCGATTTAGAACCTACAACGTGAATTCAATAATAGTTTCACATGTTCAAAGAGCTTCTCGGTATTTTTTGAATATGTCTAGTTATTACAAGAAGAATAATCATCTCAGCAATTACTTATAAGAGAATAAGTTAAGGAGTTAGCGAAAACCTCAGCATCATGGCCCTTCAGCTCTTCTAGAAGCTGTGTGGTCTGTTTATCCCATACAAGCACATAGTGATCATCAGATCCTGATACAATTTTTCCTCGATCAGAACTAATTGCCCTCACAGTCCTGTATACCATGGAAAATATTAAGGTGAGAACTTCTTAGACCCAGTACCAAACTAATGCACCTCATTTGACAAGTTTTATACTTCAAAAGTATCATCACCTTGTATGCCCTTTTAAAGTTGCTCTGAGTTCATTACCACGAATACTCGGATCCCAAATCTTAACCTGCATTGTATCAAATTTAGGTCAGATACCATAAAGGTGGAAAATTTCGAAGAATTTAATCATAAAAGAGGTCAAAGAAAAGATAGTTAAAATGGTAGTGGGATAAGACTGGTCAGTTGGATTGAAATCCTCCGGTGAATACTTCTATACGACCCACTAAATTGTTTTAATATTACGAAATTAATTTTGCACCAAAACTTAATACTAAATTAATTTGAGAACTGAACAAGAAACTGTTTCCAGAACAAACCCCGACCCAGTCTGGCCCCATTAAGAAGTGACCGGTTTGACCCATTAGTTTTCAACCAGCCAAAGCCACCATCTATAATCTAAGACTGAAAATGTGACTACTAACTGTAGTCTATAAGAATAACACCTAGATCTTACCGTGCAGTCTGTACTTCCACTTATAAAAAATCCTGCATCTTCACGATCGCCTACAAGGTCCCAAACTTCTCTCTGTGTCACACAATGCAACGCTGTAATTGCACCATTGTGGCCTCTAAGTGTTCGGATGCTAGATTGTAATTTAGGCTGCCCAGTAGTACCGTTCTCACTTTTAGCTATTCTCGTACCACATACGAAAACAAGTTAAAAAAAAAAGATAACACTTAATTATAAAGATCAAACAAGTATTGGGCTCAAAGGATGCTATACGCCTATACCCACCTTGATCAGACGTCCCTTTACGGCCACGAGTGAATGAGTTGGCCCTTAAAGTAGTATCTCTGGTAAACATGCTCTGGACCCAACTCCTACCAGAAGCCTCGGCAGGTTGTTGAGTGTCTGTGGTAACATCTTGTGGGCGTGGGGAGGGTAATGCCAAAGAAGTCATAGCCTGGGACTTGACTGAATATACTCCCCAATAACCAACACATAATTGTTGGATATGTGACATATATCCCCTAAGTTTTATCTGGTGGAAGTTAAAAAAGAAAGATTCAGAAAAATCTGTGTCGAATTTAAACAGGCCTATTTTCAGGAGCAACTAACGTAAAGCACTAATTAAGTAGTGCATGACATGCAGCAAGTGAGCAAGATACTTCCATTTAGATGGAATCCTACCTGGTTCACCCATTGTACAATCATAATTTGAAATCTGTGGTGATAGTATATGTCTTCTAGAGAATATTTAATATCCAAAAAACTAAAACTAGGACAGATGTATCAAGCAAATGCCTACTTTTATATAAAAGTAGTTTTGGGGATAAAAAAGTTATAAGATCATAATATACGCCATACCATGTGGTTATAATGAAATTGTAAATTACATCATAACATTGTGTTTCATGATTCAGTATAAACTAGAAAGAAAGTTCCAGTGGTGCGACTGTCAATTGTCTAGCACACCCATACTAAAACCAAGGCCAAATCACCAGGGACGTGAAGTGTGATACATCCTGGCAGTTTATTATTAGTAATATTAACTAAATAATTAGTTTATTTACTTTCCGTTGTTACATTATCTTTAGGAGCAAGTTATCTTTTATTATATATAGGGCATTAGGTTTGTAACAGGGATTATGTTTTATGTTAATGAAGTATTGGTTTTATTAATCAATTGGGGAGTCGGTTTATCTCACTAATATAAGCCATTGGGGGGTCGGGTTATCCCATTAAAATAATCTATCTATCCTTTTATCTCTATTATCGATCCGGTTCGTATCAATTGGTATCAGAGCTGTTTCGATTCTAGGGTTTCAACAAAAAAAAAAAAAAAAAAAAAAAAAAAAAAAAACTGTTTACCCGGACATTCATCCGAATCACTGTTCACGTCCAGAAATTACTGTTCATCGCTACTGTTCATCTACTACTGTTCATCCGGGGCACAAGAAGATGGTTAACAGCATGCGTTCATTCGGAAGAGATTTAAAGATGTCTAACTTTGAAGGAGGTGATGTTTTTGGGTGGATTTACCGCATGGAACGATATTTTCATATCGAGAGGATTGAGGCTAAGGATCAATTAACGGCTGCGGAGTTATGTTTAGAGGGACAAGCTCTTTCTTGGTTATGTTGGAGTGATTGTCGAACTCCGTTTAGATCTTGGGAGGATTTTAAAAGGCGAATATTAAACAGATTCGAACAATCTCGTGAGGGTAGTTCGTATGAGCAATATTCGGCGATTAGAACCTACCAAGAGAATAAGAGGCGTGAAGAATGGAATCAAATGATTAAAGAAAAAATTGAAGAGGATAAGTGGCGTGAAGCATGTATTCAAAAACTTGAAGAGATGAAAAATCTAATTCAGTCTTTACGGAATCCCATATCGCCACCGGTAACAACCAATGTACCCGCAAAACCGATTCAAAATACCCAACGTTTTGAAGAAAATAGCGGGCAAAGTTATACGAGTGGGGAGGAGGTGAAAGAAGAGTTGAAAGAAGAGATAAAAGACTACAATTTTAAAAGTCTTCATGTTACAGAAGTTGCTGATGAAAATGTTGGAAAAAAACTACCACAAACTGACAGCACACTTAAGGATTTGGATACAAAAGACATTGGCCGATGCATCGGGGTCCCAAAATCAGAAAATAGCCAAGACCACAGGAACCCGAATTGGGCAGGGGATGTGCCTTCTCATGGGAAAAGGAAACAACAAATGGGTGGACAGATTTTTGGTGCAGAGCTGGAAAAACTTACTGCTGGGATTGATTTAAGGGTTTTTAAGGGGCGTCATTCTGATCTAGTGAGGGTAGAAGAAAGAAGAAGATGGAATCCCAGGATCACTTACCATCAATCAAGAAGATACTTGAAGATCGGCGCTGAACTAATAGATAGCGTGTTTCAACATTTTGAGTGTCTTGTCGACCGGCTTGCGAAGAGAGTAGTTCAAACGAGAGTTTGGGATCCAGGAATTCGCGGGGCTTCATTTTTAAGCAACACCTTGAGGACAAGGTGTTTTTGAGGGCGGGAGTATTGATACATCCTGGCAGTTTATTATTAGTAATATTAACTAAATAATTAGTTTATTTACTTTCCGTTGTTGCATTATCTTTAGGAGCAAGTTATCTTTTATTATATATAGGGCATTAGGTTTGTAACAGGGATTATGTTTTATGTTAATGAAGTATTGGTTTTATTAATCAATTGGGGAGTCGGTTTATCTCACTAATATAAGCCATTGGGGGGTCGGGTTATCCCATTAAAATAATCTATCTATCCTTTTATCTCTATTATCGATCCGGTTCGTATCAAAGTGATGGAAGAAGGAACTAGGTAATGAATGGGAATTGAAAATTTTAGATGATTTTTAATATTAAATATTAACTTCACGAATGTAAAATTTTAGACATAAATATTTCAACATGTTTAACTTACAATATGACTGTAACCAATGTTGTTCTTCCCTGCAATTGTTTCGATGATATACCAAGAATCCGTATCAGGAAGACCTAACCCAGCCTTTATAAGAACAAGAGCTAAATCAGTATAAAAATATGCTAACCATAAAATAGTGACACAATAGTTTTTCTTTTGAGACGTCAGGAGAAAAATATACCATGTGTGTGGCCAAAATGATTAATTGTGCAGTCACCAATGCCGCATAGTTAGTTGACCTGACAAATTGTTATACAATAATAAAGTTCATGATATTACTTTTCTGTTCAAGATTTGTCGTTTAATTGGGTTTTCCTTGAATTACATTTTAAAGGAAAAACGGGATGCCATAAAGAACAGATTGTCACTTACTTGTTTGAAAAGCATTCCATTAGATACTCGAAGTATACATCCCAGAAGCTGCAATAGGATTCATAGATATAAAGAACATTGACACACAAAAAGATGCAAACACTTCAAATTGTTAATATACACATAGCTACTTTCCTTGAACTACACAATGAATAGATATCATCACTAGAAAGAACTAGTAACATATTCTTAGTAACAATTCATCATCATAGTTGTACGTGTTGAAACCAATGTTATACACAATTCAAATCTTGCATGAGATCACTATTTTTGACACGTGTTTCACTTCATATGTACTACCAGTTAATTATTTTATTTGCTCTTACAAAAAGTGGTCACTGTATAAACAAGCACATACAATACAAGATGCATTTAGTTCAAATTTAATGATGAAAACAAGACACGCGCAGTTAACTTAGGTAACTACCAGTAGATTTAAGTTGCATGCCAATTTAGTATTATATAAAAAAAAACATACCGTAACTCCTCCCAGATGGAGAGGGAACGCAAATGTCTCTGGACATAAT
Organism: Glebionis coronaria; assembly: GCA_025667525.1. Classification (NCBI taxonomy): domain Eukaryota; kingdom Viridiplantae; phylum Streptophyta; class Magnoliopsida; order Asterales; family Asteraceae; genus Glebionis; species Glebionis coronaria. Next base: position 162,505,875 of record CM046879.1, read on the forward strand.
CTGCAACATTATTCCTATCTTTCTTGTACATTTCAGCTGAAACTTCAAGGGCATCTCTAATAGTTGCTATATCATTACGCGATGTAGCACGAGTGATTGCTGTTTTTAGCTGCGTAACATAAAAGAGATTTATAAATGAGATTTTCTATGGTAAAGTTAAAAAATAGAACACTTTTGGTGAGACTGGGGGCAAAACAGACAGAATACAAAAAAGAAACATGCAGCGTACAGGCGATAAACTGTTTAATACATGCCATACTAAACAGAAGTTAGACGGGGTACTAACACTCCGGCTAACAAATACTCCTCCAGCTGGAGCATAGATTACATCAAGTATATGTAGTGTGATAAAACCATAATAATCAAACTTATACCAAGACACTAAGAGATATTATAAATTTCTAAAAAATTTGATGTTACGGAATTTTTAAAATCTACAGCAACTAAGGGGGTTAATCAACGCTGCATCAAAGAAAAGTCAATATTTATAAAAGTAATGACAAGTCAGTCATCAACCATGTGGCTGTTTGGACCACTAACTAGTACTTATCAGATCGCATACACTTTTTTAGGTTTGAGGGTTTTACGGGAGAATGCACTGTTGATCATCTGAAATAGAAACTGGACCACTAGAAAGATAAAAAGGATCTACAGGAGTTGCAAGTAATATCTGACACAATTTCAAACTCGACAAAGAAGAAAGAGTATTGTTAAGATGAAGACTAAAATCATACTTTATCTCTCTCACAACCACTTGGAGTCTGATTATATGTCACTAGTTTTATAAAAAAAATGTTTTCAAATTTTCTTCCGTTTTCACATGGAACCTAAAGCCCAACTTTAGGCTGGGCAAGTTGGCCCCCAATAACTTACCGCTAGGCTACCCCTTAGAGTCTAATTTCTCATGTTCATATATCAAGAATTTTATAAAATGTTTTGCAAATTTTCTTCGCTTGTTAGTTTTTACAATAGGAAGACAAGAAATCAATCATATGAAACCACATCCAGGTCAGAATCACAATGTATCTACACTATTGACGTTGACAATAAATAAATAGCTAGTCCTTAAACCAAGAATGGCATAAAGCAGGCATACCAGTTCTTTCACGGCAATAAATTGTTCTTCCGTCAAATGACCTTTCCAACCCTGACAACACAAAGAGTATGTAAGCTCTCAAACCCAATCACGAGAACTAACATGTACCAGAACATTGCATACCGAGTGAATATGTTCCCTTATACATTCGACAAAGCCACTACCACCAATCCCCTCGGCATCAATTTCTATTAAAGCTGCAAACATTATATATGGCAAAGCCAAAACGAATTAGCATTATTTCCTCTATAAAAAATGAAAGAATAGCTTGCTGCATAAATACTATCGTGAGCAGCTTACCAAGTATTGTTCCATATTCAAACGATGAAAGAGGATCATCAGTGGCTCCCAGTTTCAAAAGACGTAGCCATAGACCCTGTTTCACCACACCATAGATTATTAAGTTGGGAATGCTAAACAAGATCAACATAAAAATTAGATGTTAAATATATTTAGGGGGGCATTTCTAGAACAAAGAACAAGATGCCAGATTAGCACCTCTTAGTCAAAATGACACCAGAACAGAGCATATACATATATGTAGAAGATAAACTATACTTGTCGTCTGAAACCAGTCCAATGGTGCAAATGTGGAAAAGGAGATGAGAACCCAAAACAATTCATATACAGGCACCATGTAACTTAGAACTAAGGGCATTACGGTTGTCAGTGATTTCATGCATTGTATTCTAGAGATAGAATGTTATAGAAGTTTCTATTAAGGTGAAACAAAAGATGGCACTTCTTAAATTCAAGAATCTGATTTCCTTCGGCTCGATATGAATGGAATGAGACAAAAAAGCAAAGTGTGATGCCCATGTTGTAAAAGCATACATATACATCCATATAAATGCAAGTATGTGCATGCATCATATAGGTACACATGCCATATTCATATGCATTCCCATAGACCTAGAATGTGACAGCAGATGTGAAGAGCAAGAGAGGTTCTGTATGAACAGGCCCTTTCCTCACCTGAAGCTTGACTTTTATATCCAAGACCATGCGCTCCCGTTCAGCCTGTATTTTAAAGATGTTTAGATTAATCACAAAATCAAACACTATAAAAGTACCAGGAATAAAAGTGGTGAAATGAGCTGTACAGGCGGGTTAGACAACTTGTTCGGATCAAAGTAGATATTATTTTACACGGGTTGCCAGGAACTCTGTCCACTTTTTTGCTAGAAAATGGTGGGCTAAATTGTGATTACAAAAACTATGTAATACAAAATGAATTTAATTTTTCATAAAGCACTCAGGCTGCATGCATATGAACAATTTTCGACTGTTCTTCTCAACTATTTTCCTTATTTTACGCATTTGACCTTTTGGAGATAACTTATAAACCAAATCAACCCATTCATAAGTAAATAGGTTGAAATTGCAACTTCATGTTACTTACAGCTCTCTCTCTAGGACTTAGACTTCCTCCTTTAGAGTCTCCATTGTACATTGAAGGTGAGCTGATATAAATCAAGTAAAAATGTTTAGCAAAATAGATCAATGAAGAATATTTATGAATATGTTTCTCACTTAATTACACAATATTCACCTAGGAGTATGCTTCACAGAGTATTCAAGAGCTCCACTAGCTGCAGATAGTATCTGCTTCCTTTTTTCCTCTTGCTCTTCTGATCTATAGTTGGCAGGAAACCTGTTATAAGTGTGTCTGTCACCAGATCCTGGTCATACAATAAACTGTTATCAGTATAGTTACACATTAAACTAAGATGCATGACTCTACTTGGTGATAGTAAATTACTAAATTATGATATACATAGTACAGTTCCACGAATAATTTATCTACTTTTGTCACCCAAAGATGGATATAATATGGCCACGGTGTGATTCTTATGTATTATTACATTATATGTTTCAGTTACATAGAAATTTGCACATAACATGCCATGGCCCATGAAATAATTTTATTTTCCCCAAACCTAATGAAGTGAACAGAAACATGAAAAGTACCTGATATTCCGAGACCAGGGTCGGATATAGTTAAAATCTCAGGCTCTGCTGAGGCTGAGGGCAAAATAGAAAGAAGATTTTGACCTCGCCCCATTGCGTCTTGCAACTTATCGAGTAAATTGTTACCATTTTCACTAGAGCCTAAACCTCTTTCCAAGTAATCCAAGAATCCTTGAGACTCTAAAAACTGAGTTACCTGTGCAACAGCAAAAAAAATGCAATTTAAAGGTTGCAAAAGCTGTTTATACAAACTAGAAATGTCAAAATAGGCAGATCAGGCGGTCAAAGTGGGGCTTTTGAAGGAACAGCACTTATTTTGACCCAAAACAAATGATCACTCATATAACTTAAGAGCATGTCCAGAGGTGGTAATTGTAGCTTAAAGCATTGTATTCTTGTCAAGTACCATATCATCTATGGGCTGTTGAGTTGCCCGGGAGCGCTTCTTCAAAAATGCTTGCGTGTTGAACACTTGATTTCCAGTATTTTCCTAGAGATGTTAAGATTCTATCAGATGAGTTCTCACAGTTAAATAGGTTAGCCAATTTGTAAACAATAAGGTTGCAGTTCTTACTATGAAGTTGCGGTAGCCTCCCAAGATCGAAGCAAAAAATTTGAGAAATATCATCCTGAGATAGAAGGGAATTTTTTCAAATGATTAGCCTTTATTTGAGGACTAAAGATAGTCTGCGTTACCATACTACACATTATGTAGCTTAAAGAGCAGTGCATTGCACTCTCCCTAACGAAAGTTCTTGAACAATGCCACAATGGAGTGAGTCATTCTGAAAAAGAATGGGAAAGATGTTCTGGGATTCAGTGACTCATCCCATCAAACCTCTCCTTTCACTTCCTATTACACAGGGTATATTTACATCCAGTAGAGGAATGCCTGTAACTTGTAATGGCATCATTTAATAATTTGCTTTTGAATTTTTTAATACCCTAGGTGGTAAATCATAAGAGTAAAGTAATTCTCATTTTTTCATTTTTCATTGTATGTTCCAATCTAGATATAGAGCCTAAAAGTGGCTTCTTCAAAAAGGTGGTCACCCTTATCATGACATATAGTAATGGACAACACCAAAGGCCTTTGGTCTAGCTGTATGTGAGTGGCCAATCAGCCAAAAGATTGTGGGCTCAACTCTCGTGTGAGACAAATGTTAGGTGTATATAATAAGTTGTTGCCTTTCAGAAAAATTGTAATGAATAACATGACAAAACACACTTTCAGTCTTATCTCCAGTAATAAGTTTAATTGGATTCCAAGTACTACCTGAGCTGGACATCATTCTCTGATGACCAAGACTTGCTATTGAATCTTGCATATTGCTCATGCGAATCAAGATCAACCTTCATCGAGTCTATCCAAACAACATTTGGATGCAATAATTTCATAATATCATTACGTAGTGAACTCATTTCTGGCTCTGGTATAGATGGAATGTCCTCAGACGTGGTGATCAAATTTTTTTCAAGATCAACAACCACTACCTACAAAAATACATAGTCAGCAAAAGATCTGATGCTCAACTATCAAATGACGCAACACATTAACAAGTCAGTTTTGAAACTGGATTACCAATTATGGATTTAGATCGGCATTCTGAAATATTCCATGAAATTAGACAACGTAACTAACCTATATAAAATCTGTATACTAGTGGGCTGACCCCATCTTAAGAGGAAACAACTGGTCCTTTAACAAAGACCATCTCAACAAGATTATAAATTCGTACTTGATAGTGTTGACTAGTATGCTCTTATACGTTAGTAAATACGACAATCGTACATAACTTAACAAACTGAAAATTAAATATATACATACTTCTCTGATTACTTTTTGTAAAAATTTGTATTTATGAGGGCATTTTGCTACTTCTCATCCAATATTGTAGCTTTAGAAAATATCAACTTGATGGCCTTTGATACATTTGATAACTGTTGAGCGCCCACCAAAGTTGCATCTGTCCCAAAATAAGTGCCCACATTGGACTTTCAAAGTCTCTTTTTTGCAACTTTGACCGTAATTTATTTTCTGCGTATTATATAACTTGATGCAATATATATGAATGGATAGAGTTTTAAATGTATTTTCCATTGATATAACTTTTATCAAGTATTATAAAACACAAACAAACATATTTGCAGTCGAAGTTGCGGAAAAAAGATTTCGAAAGTCAGAACTGGACACTTATTTTGGGACGGAGGGAGTATTAATTAGCAAGAATACAATAAAACCAAAATTTAAATGGTTTAATTCAATCGAGTGGGAAATATAAGAACTTACACCATCCATTGACAAACCAGTTGTATCAACATCTGAATGAAGTCCCATCATATATGGTGTAGGAGCATCAATATAGTCAACTCCACTGAAAAATAGCAATGGAATGTAGACATGCTTCAGCACACAAAGAAAACAATCATCAGATACCAATCTAAAAAAACATCACATAGCTGTCCCCATACGCAAACATATAAAATACGATTTAGTAGCCGCACAGAACAGTTAGCTCAGACCCATACATATTGAGATAAAGCATCCTAACATTCTAAAAAACTACCTGCCAACGGAAGGGATAGATCAAATGGCATATAGCTTCCGAAGCAAGTGTTAGTAAAGAGTATCTGCATATAACAAAGAAGTCGGTAATTACTACGTGGACTCACAACCATAAAGTAACCACCTGGTTTAAGGTCTCTTCAAACCATGGTGTCTTAAGGTTCAATTTGCGGTTTGAATGGCCAAAAAGGCTGTTAGAGAAGGTTAAAATCATGAAGAGGAACCAGAAGACAGAGGTTCGACATCCTTTTTTCTTGTATTTCATTTTTATTTTTATTAAAAAATTTCCATACAAAATTGCTGACATGAATTGTTCTTTATTATTGATCATTATATGTTTGTAACTGAACATAGCTTGTTAAGTATCTAGTCTGCTGATGAAATAAAATAATAAAAAGGCTTGGATCGTCAAACTGGCCTAACCAAAAAAAATTTGCATGGTTCTGGCAGTTTACTGATTCAGCCACAGATCGGTCTCAAAAAACATGTGAAAGCCAGTTTACTGGCCAGACAAACTGACCATGCACAAGCTTAAAGTGTCAACTCTAGATCAGAAAGCAAAGATTCATAGCTTTGATTAGTCAATAAAGCTTCAAGTGAAAGAAGTACTTGTTTGATCGAAGCAAAACCCTCCTCTCAATTAATACGGCTGTAAACAGTTTAATGAAATTGTCAACATCCAGGCACTGAACCAGCGGTTGAAAGGATACCTGCTCAAGTAAATAGGCAATAATTAGAAAGCATAAAAGCCAAGGTTTAGAAAGCACATATTAATTATTAAGTCAGAAAATGTTGATGCACTTACATCGGCATGAGGAAGCCCATCCTTTGGCGGAAAGTCAACCGAAAGCAAGCTATTTTCAATAGCAAAGAGAACACGTTCTTTTCCAGGAGTAGGCAAAGGTACGTTGGACACAGTATAGGCAATAACATCCCATAATGGCTTGCTGCAATGGTTTCAGAGCTCAAAAAGTTATACAGAATAAAAGAATTACATGGGTATTTAGCATCTCCTAATAGAATATACAGCTCTTTATGGAAAAACTTAATTACAAAAGCTCTACTACAAAGATAACTAGGATGATTCTCTTGATTTACAAGATATAGATATCTAGATAATCAAATATTGAGATGGTAAAAATATTTGAAGGTGGTAAATTTGACCCATTTAGTCATGAATTGGTCAAACCATTTAGTCATGGGTGGTTCAATTTGGACTATGTTATGTCATACTAGGTTAAGGGTAAAATAAACGAAAAGAAGGAAACGAGTCAAAGGTTACCCAGTGTTTACTTTAATACACAAGACCCTCTAAATCCTTTTTATCAAATACAAATTAAAAGAAAATATAGTTTCCGCAAATCATAGTTTATAGTTTACCCAGTGTTTACTTTAATACGCTAGCGGATTTTTCAAAACTAACATGTTTGAACCGTGCAGTGTCCGGGATCAACATGGCCTTACCCGCTACCCAATTGCCTCGACCCGCCAAATTTGCCACCATTAAAAATAATTTTCAAGTGGAAGTCGCATTGCCTACGTTCCATCAGTATCTATGAACAATGAATCAGTGCATGCATTTGCAAGAAAGAATCCAAACACCAGACAGAGACTAATGACGAATATGAGCATAGAATGAACAAACTTGAAAGTCAAATTAACATACTCAGGTTATCAATTTGCTTAATCATCAAAAAGATCTTACCTACTTCCATGTGTTGAAAAGCATAGAAGATATATTTCCTCTAATACTTCCCTAAGAATGTGAAAACTCGGAGCACGTGAAACCAGACAGATACATTTGTCAGCAAAAGAATTTGCAGGAATGTGATAAGCTTCAGCAATATCCTCACAAACAGGATCACGAAATGCAATGCAACTGACGTATATTTTAGAACCGTCACCCTCTGCACCAAATAGTCATCAAAACATAATGAAATGTTAGGAAGTGTTTCCTACATAGCTTCAACTACGTAACCAAAAGAATACTTCAAATAGAAAAATGATGTCATGCATAGGCAATTATACGAGGGAAAGAAGAATGTGTGCCCACCATTCATTTCAGTGAAACAAAGACTTTAAACACTATTACACTATATAGAGAGATCTACATGTCTAAGAAGTGTATTACATAAAAGACAAAAACATATGAATAAGCCATTGTTCACATACTTGTAAGAAGTAGGCGAATGTTGAAAAAATCAATACAACTTACAAAGATGTTAGCACAATCAAGAAATTCCATTTGGTGGATTCCATATCCTATTTGATTACATTTAATGATGGAATTAAATTCTGGCAGGCTCCATTTAGTTCCCCTAAGCTAATTCATTTGTCATTCCGTTATCTTGTCGATGAAAAGCCAATTTATTGAAACTAAATACAAATGAAGTTTATTATTTATCATTATGATCTATTTATTATAGCTCTAGCTATTAAATATATATTCTTACTCATATCTACAAGCCAAGCATGAAATCACAAGAAACTAAATTGCAGTTCTATCTCAAAATTTGTGAGGGGCAACACTGCATTCAGCTAACTTATGCGAGTGAAAGCAAGGGTAAAGGTACCAAAACTGACCAAGGATATGGCCAGCAATTGTTCAGCAAATAGAGCTTTTGTAGATCTGTATGGTGGCATAAAAAGAATGAGATGCAAAAAAAAGTGTAACTTCCTAATTCATGCAGATTCGAAATAAGTTTTAGCTCTCAAAATTCAATGACTAGGGGATTATCCCATTTTAAATACCTTTCCAACAACCTCCATGTACCTTGATTTCTTTGACTCGTCTCGTGTTGTCTATTTACCAAGTAGCAACGTAGTTCTGTGGATGGTCTTCTTAGTATTTAGTATGCCTATCTATCATAGAAAACTAATTGTTTAGTGTGGCCAATTCTACCATAAAAAACTACTTCTTTAGTATGAACATCCATTCTGTTGCGATGTAGCAATGAAACGGAGCCTATTTCAATTTCAATCATTTGGTTTGTCATTCTGGTATTGAATAATATCGGATTCTATTTGATTGTACTAATGATGTATGGTATAAGATTATCAGTGTTTTCTTTCAATGCTTGTTTTCTAAGTGATTTCTAAATCTTCCTTAGGCTGAAGCATATATGATAATGATACGCTAGGGTAGATTTTTCCTGCATTAACGATAAGCTAGGGTAGTTTCCATGATTGTTTCTATTGATATATTGCATGTATAGTCAAAACATATATGATAAAGCAAAGAGGCAAAAAAGAGGGACCGTGTAGTGAAAAAAATCCACTCCAAGCCTTTTGCATCACATAATTGATTGCATATCTCCATCATTCATTCGTATTTCCATGTACGAACGTTTATTAGTGACTATAGCTAGCAGCATGCTTGATGTGTTACCCTACAGGTTATACTTTCAATAACCACCAATAGCTCAATTTACCTATATCCACAACAATATACCAGTTTTATTTAAATTTTGAATAGCTTGCATATTCATGTGCTGCCGTTTTTATGCTTATATTTCTTTAGCTAGATTGCTTGGATCCATATCCTCGCAAGAAAGAGCACTCCTAGACAGTACCACTCATAGATAGACCTCATGTTTCCTGGTAAAAGTAACAAGCATTTATACTAGTTGGTTCATACTAACATTAGAAAAACCTCGGGTAAGATAAGATTTCCACCTATGACTGTATCATCAAATAACTTTATCACGCCAGCAAAACTACTTAGTACACTATTCTACAATAAAAGCCTAAGCTGTAATTCTGTTCTGTCCAAATAACCTCCCTATTATCATAAAAGGACCATATGCCACCTTCAGAGCGAATAGTAATGAGATGCATTAAAAAAAACCATGATATGTGTTTGATAGTAGCAAGTGGCGTACCTGTTAATACAATAGGATAACTACGTGGGAAAGATAACGGATTACTGGACTCAAATCCAGTTGTGTAGAATTCAATACCAGCAGGTAAAACACACTGCAATTACAAACCAAGCTTGCTTCAATAACCGATACTAAATAATACTAGTGAATTTCATAAACGAAGAAACTAACTTACAGTGGGGAGCTGGGGAGGTGGAGGAGGATAGAGGGTGTGAGTAGGAGGCGGGTACTGATCGAGAAGTGAGGCTAAATAGAAAACACCAGTTCCGTGAAACCCTTTTTCACCGTCAAGCGTACGAATCTCGGGTCCAATTCCACATACCACGAAATACTCAAACAATTGACTCATATCTCCCTGATAACAACGTTGAGTTACTTAGTTAGTCTTCCCAGTACTACAAAAAAAAGTGCATTTACAACTCGTATCTTTGTAATTTAATCTCATAAACATAATCTTACAATTCTTTCCGCCTCTAGTTTATTTAAAAGGTGTTTGTTAACCTTTTTTCATAAGCCATTTTATTATAAATCATGAGATTACTAAGGGGGTGCTTGTTTTGGCTTATATGTGGGCTTATGAGCTTATTTGATTTGGGCTTATATTTCAGAAGCCCCAATTTTCAGGCTTATTTTGAGACTTGTGGTCGTATATAAGTTTATTACGATATGATAAACTTATATAAGTCTGAAAATAAGCAAGAAAATTGAGGCTTGTGAAATATAAGCCGAAATCAAGTAAGCTCATAAGCCTGCATATAAGCCAAAACAAACACCCCCTAGCTTGTTATACATAAGCCATTTTTGCATAACTCATGAGCTATGGAAAATAAACTAATAAGCTGAGCAAACTAAAACTAAAGTAAGGGGGTGTTTGTTTAATGAGATTATATACGGAATTTAAGGCGCGCGAAAAATGTATCTAACTTGACACTTAATAGTATGTTGTTGTGCACAAAACAATTATGAATTAGATTAAATTCAACATAATGAAAAGAAGAAGAATCACCGGTGTTTAAGAATAGTGATCCGACACTTAGTTGATAAACATTGGTGATCTTAATCTGCGATTAAGGTTGGGTGTTGCTGAAAATGGATCTGATTGATGTCATGAATATGAATATTTTAGTGGGTTTTTTATGAATGATCAATTTAGAAACCAGTTTGACGGGTCGTCTTTTATCAATCTTTTTTCTTCAGATAAAATATTGATTTAAGTTTAATCAAAACCTCCTTTTCCAATTTTTTTATTTTTTTTTCAAACATTAATATCTTTTAAATAGTTAATTGTTACGTGGAATAAAATATACCATTACGACGGCCATTTAATTATCTTTCTACAGATTTGCTATATGATAGACTTTCGATAATTTCTTTTTCGTTTTTTCAGGGTTTTTTTCGTTGCCAAAAAACTATCATATATGATACTAAATATCATATGTGATACTAGCACTATTATCATATTGATATACTTATCATATATGATATAAACCAATATCATATATGATTTTGTAATAATTTGTAAACTAACACTAATCTTTTACTTAGTAAAGTAAAACGTCAAGTGGGATATTTGTAATCAAATCTTACCTCATTTAGCAATGTTTATTTGAATATAAAGAATTTGAAAATTAAAAATAAATAACTAAACCTAATTATTTCCAAAATTTAGTAAAAATACGTTTTTTACCAACATTCATAAAAAAATCTAAAAATACACATGGGCCTGTGGGATACTTTTTCATAGTTTTGGGGCAAAAATAAACATGGAAAAATAAAAGCGGAGACATTAAAATTAAAAACCAGAAAAAAAAACAACCTGCGACTACAATCGATATAACAACCCGCGACTACAATCGAATTCAATTTCGATTTTTGTAAAAAGATAAATTAGGGTGCTTTTAAGAATAAAAAAGATAAATTAGTTTATTTACTTATTAATTGATATAACAACCTGCTTATATTTACTTATTAATCGATGGTTTCACGAAGGTCTTGATTTTGATTTCTTTGTCTTTTTATGAGTAATTAATAGACTTAATGAATTTTGTTCGGACTCCTGATGGTTTGTTCAGTCAGTGCCTTCTTGTTCCGTCCGGACTTGCAGCTCGGAAGACACCGCATGGCGTTTTGGCCGAGCTACCTAGTTAGACGGATTTCACTGATCATTTGTCAGGACTCTTAACCGCTAAATGGCTCATTTAACTAAAGTATTAATCTGGAGTCACAAGGTTGCACTTGCTTATTTATTTGTTGTTGCTTTGCTTCAGGGAGACACTCTAACAACAATGTCGTGGATGGGTTGTTGAGTTTTGAATAAGGTCGCTTATCGTATTCGTTTTGAAGACGTGACTACACACAAGATTGTTATAAAGGTAAGAAAACTACAAATATTATCTTTACTTGGAATTGGACAATATATTATCATTAGGCTTTATGGATAAAAGGTCGACTTATGAGAGAAACATCGAAAGATGCATATTTTTACAAATACCAATAATTCTATTATTATAAATGATTAAATGGTGTGCCATATGTGTAACCAAACATGTAATTGTATTACCCATGAATCTGCTTAAGTTTTCCAAATAACTAATATGCGCAAATATAGGCTTATGCACAGTTGATCATTAGTGTGAGTTCAGCTTGAAAAAGAATTGATTAAAATTAAATTTTATACATAGGTTATCAGTTTGAAAAAGAATGGAAGAAAACTTTATACTACGAGCGCCACGATATGTTGTTAGGCGCTTTCAAATGAGAGTCCTTCATATGACAAGTCAATGGATTTATCTTTTCCAGGTAACGTATGATGACTTGGTGTTTTATTTTAACTTCTGATGAGACTGTAATTATACATAATCTCATCGTCCAAATCGGGCTTAAAACGCTTAAAATATCATCAAAATACCCGAATATATGCTTGTGTTTGTTCATTGTGTATTTTAGGTACGGATATCGTGAATTCACCAAAAGATCAAAGGAATCAAGCAAAAACGAACACAAGAAACGAAGCCGCACAAAGAACCGGACCCGAATCATGATTTTCCTATAAGTCCTTGAAGTTTGAAGAAATGGCAAAATTGGTCCCTCAACTTTTAAAGACTTGTCAATTTAAACCCTTGTAAAACTCATTATTACACATTGGGTCCCTTAATTGACAAGAGTTTGCAAGAATAGCCCTTGAAGATTGATATTATTGCATGAAAAGCCCTTGATAAAAGTTTGGAAATGCATGTGCCAAAAATGACAAGTTGCTGAAAGTTATTAACAAAGGAAGAAGGGTTTTTGGCTAATTATTACCAAGTGAAGAAGTCAAGGGAGTACAAGGGCCATTTTGGCCAGACAACAAAACCTCTCCCATCCACTTACCATCCACCACGTCACCCCCTCCTTACACCTCACACCTCCACGTCTGAAATCCACCATTCCCACCTCTAATCCGTTTTCATTTATTTAATCCTTTTTTAAAAAAATGTTTAATAAACGAAATGGGTGGTAAACACTCTTTTTAAACTTTTCAACCCTTTAAACATATTGAACATCACTGTTTAATCATCCCCAGTCTCTCAAACCCTAAAACCCTAATTTCTTCTAATCAACGGGTTAACCCCTAATCACCTCCAGACCCCTAATTTAACCTATCCCAATCACAACCCCACACCCATTGTTCTTTCCAGTGACCCCAAAGTGGACCCCCGTATGTCCCCTGCTTCATTTTTTTGGGCAAACAACGAATCTTGCATACCATTTAACAGCTGAGATGAATTTTGTGTTCCCAAAGCTTGAATGAACGAATATGATCATCCTTCAAGCTGTCAATCCATCAGAATCACATGGGACAAGTTTTGACTGATTTTTAAAAATCAAGTGACCAAGGGCAATTTAGTCAGTTATTAGCTAGGGTTTGTTAGCATCTAGAATCATCTATTCATTAGTATAAAAGGAGCATGCAACTTGTGCATTTGCCCTTTGTTCCAGTTTTAGTGTATTTTTCTTAAAAGTAATGAAAATGAAATTTTCAAATGTACACAACTGAGTTCCACTTTATTTGTCTTTCCTAGTCTAATATTATTTATGCAAGTAGGTTTAAAAGTATTCACAAGATTTAAGTTTGTAGAAGAGTTTATAAAAAAATCGTTTTTTTAAGTTCTTGATAAAAAGTTTTTTCAACTGTTTGAATCTTGTATCAAACTGAAGTGATAGTAGATTTTTGATACTCTTTTCCTTTTGATTAAATCTTTTTGCCAAGTTTCTTGTGTTTCAAGTGGGAAATTTCAATTTTGGAAATCAAGAGTTTACATTTCACAACCTGTTTTCTAGATTTGTTCAAAATCTGTTGTCTTTCATCTTACTGTTGAATAAGCTAATACCAATAAGCCTGATAAGCTTCTTGGCATCAAGCTTATTCAACTTGAAGTTTGCTGTTGGTGTTGTTGTGCAGGTAGGAAGAAACAAGTCTCACCATCATCTCATTTCATTTTTTTGACATAACTGGTCCTATTCTCTACATCACACAAGTTCAGCTCAAGCCCGAGCTTGAATGGAGACGGCATTGCAGCCATAGTGGGCCCCGGATGTGGGACCCACAAGGTAAAAAAACCTAGGCTTGAACCCTCCTTCTAGAGTTTATGTGATTTTGTGTGAATTGGCATGAAACTGCTTGTTTGTTGGATTTGACAGTTGAATAGGCTTATACAAGTCTCTTATGCATGCTAGAGTATTGATTGATTAGTTTTGTTAGGATTTGCAAGTTGTTAGTTTGTTAATTTTAGTTTTTAAAATATAAGGGAGTGTTTGGGAATGAGTTTTAAAGCAGCTTAGGTAACAACAAGTAAGGTTAAAACTAGTCAGTCAAACTTATTTGGTTAGTAATAGTACATTTCTGTCACTAGTTCTCTGTATTGGTAGATTTTAAATCATTTGCATGCTCAAAAGTGACCAAACATGATAGAAAATCAGTAAATCCTTTTTCTGTTTATTTTAGTGTAAAATTTTCTTTGAAATTTTGTTAATTATTAGAAGATAGGGTTACCTAGGGTTTGTAATCAGTCTTGAATGATTTGGTAAGCTTGTGAGTAAGTTTCATAGCTTAGAAATTCGTTTTTGAAACCATTTGCTTCAGTACTGTTCATCAGAAACCTACAAGCTTTATTAGCAACTTATTTTGCCCATGTTGTGTGATTTTTGTTAAGTGGCTTGGTGTTTTTATACTGTTCTTGACTCCTCACAACCCAACTGGTTGTGGGGGTGCCTTATTGTCCAAGAAAAGCCAACTTACAAGCTTTCCTAAGCTCATAATCACCCAGACCTGTTTTTTTGTTCTATCAGTGGGAACCAAGTTCCCACTGCTAGTATAAAAGTTACCACTGCCTTGCTACTGGACAAAAGTCCTTCACATGTCACTTTCAATTTTAAACTTTTTTGTCTTTAGTGGCCCAAAATAGGAATTAGGACTTAATTTTAGTTTTGTAATTTTTCTTATTTTATTTGTGATTTTTCTGTTCAATTTATTTTTCAGTTACTGTTCATCTCCTATTTTTTAGATTTAATTGCAATTTTAAATTACTTTTTAAATTACTGTTTTTGTCTTTTAGTGACAAAATTTTGTATTTTTCAGTTTTACAAATTTTCTTAGACTTAGAAAAATATTTTAAGATTTTTAGTTGAAAAGTATTTTTACTGTTCACTTTTTAATTAATTTTTAGAATTAATTTATTTTAATTAGGGTTTTAATTATTATCTGTTTTGTCTTT
The DNA here is from genome assembly GCA_025667525.1 of Glebionis coronaria. NCBI lineage: Eukaryota > Viridiplantae > Streptophyta > Magnoliopsida > Asterales > Asteraceae > Glebionis > Glebionis coronaria. The sequence continues at coordinate 162,521,142 of CM046879.1, forward strand.
TAGTGAAAAATTTTACTTTTTTCATTTTCTACTGTTCATTAGTATAAATTAGGATTTTTAGAATTGTCAAATTATTTTTAGCATTATTTTATTATTTTTTATGATTATTTTAGTTTAAAAATAGTTTTTAGTGATTAAAAAATAGAGAAATAGTTTTGAAAATTTAGGAAAAATACTTTTTAGTCTTTAAATAATATAAGTGATTTATTAGTTCAATAAAATAATATTTTGGGCTTTTTCTTAATTATATTTAATTTTAGGGCTTTAATTAGCATTTAAATTTGAATATTTAATTAATAAAAGGTTTTAAAAATTATTTGTTGAATTTTTATTCTTATTTATATTATTTTAGACTTAGTTTAATCTTTTAATTAATTTTTAGGTTTAATTTTTAATTTCTTTGCGTTTTACGTAATTACGTCATCGTTTTACGTCAATACGTCGTAGTTTAACCGTAGTCGTAGCTCGTCTTTACTTTTTCTCTCTTTAAACCAAAAACGTCACTAATCCAAACTTGATTTTATATATTGGCACATTAATCCACACACCTCCTTCGAGAACGAACCCGCATTTATTCGGTTTTACGTTTTTCCTAAAGCGTAAGACTTAATACTTGCCTCTTATACGCGTTTTTCCTAAAACGTGTACGAAAACACTACATCAATTTTTGGCGCCGCTGCCGGGGAGGTGTTTTTTGTGTGTCATTATTAGTATCGTGTTTGTGTGAGTAGTGCGTTTTTGCTTTTCAATTTTTGGAAAGCGTAAATATCGTACATACTCATTTTTGTTATTTTACTCTATTATATTATAGTATCCAAATAAATCGTGTTTAATTTTCCTAAATTAAACACAAACCAATTTTTACTATATTGTAGATATCCCATTATCGTTTTCGTTTTTCTTGTGAATATATTACTATATTGTACTTACGTAGAACAATAAATATACAAGTACTCCAAAAGCGTGAATACGCAACCTTGATTCGGGATTTCATCACTCGATCATTGTATTCGAATCCAAAGCAAAAGTTTAAAGGCAAAATAGATAAATACTTTCGTGAGGCTTAATTTCAATTAACACAAACTATAAGGTGGGTATAAGGCGGTTGTATTTCACGACCTAAGGAAAAAATGCTCTTAAGTGCTTAGCGTCGTCTCGTTTCCCCCGCTTGCTTGTGCGTGTTTTGAGAAAGAAGGCTAATCGAGGGTTTGCCGCCCAAGTATTATCTACGTATATTATATTTGCTTGTTTTCAAGATTAAACCCTCTTGAACGTTTTGGTGTTCCACCAACGTTCTAAAGTCATCGATAACGTTCACTCCACGTGATCGTTTTCATTCCTTGAGGCTCTTTTAATCGAGAAATCGATTCGAGGAGAGATTTGTAGATTTGTGTCTACGTAATACATTCAAAAATCCAAAAAAAATAAAAACAATCAAAAACCAAAAAAAAAATTTGAAAAAATTGAAAAACCCCAAAAAGAATCTTCTTTGCTACCACCCATTCTACGCTTAGTGCATGCGCACTCGATCGAAGGATTATTCTAATTCTAGCGACGCTCGAATCGACGCAATCGTAATCAAAGGAATCGACGACGTAGACGAGATTTAGAAACCGACGTTCCTAATATCGTTGTTGAAGAAACCTTAGACGAGATGGCCGACAATCGTTCGATGATGGAATTGCTCCAAGCGCCCACCGAGGGTTATGGAGACGCGATCGTAATTCCCGCTATCGAAGCGGAGAATTTTGAGATTAATAGCGGAATGCTTTCGTTAATCCAAGCTATGAAGTTTCGAGGTCGTGAAGCCGATAATCCTCACGACCATATTCGAAATTTTGATCGTCTTTTGGCCACGAGCAAGTTTAAGAACGTCGACACCGATGTCGTCAAGCTTATGCTTTTTCCGTACTCGCTCGATGGTGCCACCAAGGATTAGTACGAGAAAGAGCCACCTAATTCGATAACTACGTGGAAGGATCTCGTTTCCATGTTCGTTAATTATTTTTTCCCACCGTCTAAGACAACGTTTTTCAAAAATGAAATTACGAAATTTGAGCAAAAACCGAATGAATCTTTTAGAGACGCGTGGGATCGTTTTAAGGAATTGTTTAGGCAATGTCCTCACCATGGTTTTTCCGAGTTGCACCAAATCGATACGTTTTACAACGGTCTTAATTTTCAAGAACAAGATTCGTTGAATTCCGCCGCCGGTGGCAACTTTTTGTATAAACTCCGAAAGATGCATTGATAATTATCGAAAACCGATCCAAGGTTTACCAACTCCGCAACGCACCGAGTGTTGCCAATGTTAGTAGTTCTAATCGCGACATTGAGAGGGTTGATGCAAAAGTCGACAAGTTGACGAATGTGTTTACGTCTTTTCTCGTCGAAATGCAAAAGAAAGACGCTCCCGCTACGGTGAAAGCGGTTGAGACATCGTGTACGTTTTGTGGTGGACCTCATAATTATTACGAGTGTGCGGCTACGGATGGCCAAACGTCGAATGTGAGTGCGTTAAATGGAAACAACAATTTTCAAAATCAAAATAACGCGGGTCCATCACAACAAGGCAATTATAACCAAGGCAACAATTTTTCGAATCAAAACCGAAACAATTTTCAAGGAAATAATCAACAAGGAAATTTTTCGAATCAAAATCAAGGTTATAATCAAGGTCGGAATTTGAATTGGCAAAATCGAGACAATAACCAAAACTCGAATTTTTCAAACAACAACAATCAAGGAAACAATTTTTCAAGTGGGAATCAAAACAATTTTCAAAGAAGTAATCAAAACCAAGGGAACTTTAATTCAAATCAAAATAGTTCGTCAAACGGTTTTCAAAACTACATGAAAACGAATGAGGCTAATATGAGACGATTAGAGGGAGAAATTGGTACTTTGAAAAATGACTTTTCTAATACTTTGAAATTGGAAAACACGAAGATTGAGCAAGGACAAATTGACATTAAAAAGATGTTTTCGGCCATTATGAACAAGTCCTCGGGTGCTTCATCGAGTTCGTTACCTAGTGACACCGTTGCAAATCCGAAGGAACAATGTAAAGCCGCCTCGTCTCGTGAGAAAGGTCGTGTGATTACCCCTAACCTTGAAGGATTTCGAGTTGTTCCTTATTCTCAACCCTCGACTTCTAAGACGTCTTATTGTTCTAAAGTCGATGGGGTGAACGTGGCGACCAAGGAAAAGAGTGCACACCCTCGTCTACCTCAAATTCCATCCACGGTTTAAAAAGAGAGCTTTATTGACCTTACCAAAGTAACCCTTGAAGAAACTTGTGCTTCAGTCCTTCTTAAAAAACCGAAAAGGCGTATGCCGAGAAAGGAAGAGGATCCGGGCCAATTTCTACTACCTTGTGATTTTTCCGAGATTGAGGGATGTTTAGCCCTTACCGATTTAGGTGCTAGCATCAATCTCATGCCTCATTCTCTTTGGAAATTTATGAGATTGCCTTCATTCACCCCCACTAACATGACAATCGAGCTTGCAAATTGTACTCCACTTATACCAATTGGAATAGCCGAGGATGTCTATGTCAAAGTTGGAAATTTTGTTTTTCCCGCGGATTTTGTTATATCCGATTACGAGTGTGACCCTAAATGTCCCATTATTTTAGGCCGACCATTCTTATCGACGGCTCGAACCGTAATCGACGTTCACGAGGGGAGACTTACTATGAGATATGGGGATGACAAAATGGACTTTTTCGCTAGAAAATCCCATGTGTTTAATGATAATGAAAAAACCGAGGTTTCAAAACCTAATGATTCAAATCCTAATGATTTCAAAATGTTCACTTTAGCGGAAAGAATGAGGCTTAATGCATGTTTTGAAAGAATTAAGAAAAACGGTTTTAAAGATGATGATTTTAATGATAAAGAATACGTGTACCTAATTCAAAAGGGTATGTGTAAATTTATGGATGAAAACTCACTTTGGGATGTATTTAGCGAAACAAGTGAAACACTAATTCCGAAGGGCGACGTTAGTGCCATCACGACAATGACCAAAATGGACTCGTCTTCACCACCTTCGAAGGACCACGTCTTTGAGGCTTCAACTTCTAACTCCATCGAAGTGCCTCCTTTGCCTAGCCCAACACCCATTGAGGCTAAGGGGTTTATCGACATCGATCCTCTCGTCTTAGAAAAGTTACCTAATCATAGTCATTCGACTTGTAAGACGATGGTTGTGAGTGCTCACATCGACTCTTTCTTTGACGATGACGATAGCGATTTTGCCGAGCTTGATCACGTACTTCGAAATCCACATGCAATTTTTGATTCTCCTAAAAAGAAACATGTGAAGTACGATGATTATGAGTTTGATCCCGATGTTGAGGAAATCATTAAATGAGAGCTAGCTCTTATGCCTTCACTTCCACCTACGAGTGAGGTCGATCTTTCCAAAATCGAGGATGAACTTAATGAGTTGGAACGTCTTATTTTTGATGACGAACCAACTCATGTGACCACCCAAAATCCAATTCTCGAGGAGTTACCTAATCAACACTCCTCAAATGAGAATTACGTTTACCACATTCGTGAGGATTTAACTTATCAACAATCCCCACAAAAGAATGATGGTTTCGTGATTGATCGTGATCTTTTCGAGAGAGTTTCTAAAATACTCAAGGAGGGGAATGACAAACCTTGGTTTGACAAGCCTATCTTTGATGAAGAAATCGATGAGATCGACGTTCATGAGGATGACGAGTATGTTGACCCCGAGGGGGGGGAGGGTGTTCTTTATTGATCGACGTTTTGAGAACTTATATAATCCACCACCCCCTAACCGCGACTTAAATGTGAGGATTTTTAGCGCGACTAATTTTGAATTTGACACGCCAAATATTTTCGACATTATCAAATCGGGTTTTCATAAAGAGTTTAAAAACGATGAAAAAGGAAAGGATTTTAAAATTGATTTAAATGAACTTTCTACAAGTTTAACTCCGTCATCACCGCGTTTTATGAGTGCTACCACCTCGTCTACTCCTTTTGACGACGGTTGGTGTGGTTTTAGTGTAGGGGAAGCCCCAAATGTTCCCTCACATTTCTCCACCAAGGACGAGATTTACGATCCCGGAATTGCTTGTAAAGGGAAATCTCGGTCTTCCACCGATGCAATAAATGGAAAATCTTTTCGTTTGCTTGGTGTGAGTCTACCTCGAGTAGCTCATAAGTTTGACTTACCCATTGCCCCACCTTTCTACTTCTTATCTCTTTTCTTCTACCCCTTTGGGGTTTCGGCTTCGATTGAAGTAGCGTTGTTTCGTCTTTCATCCGAAAACGAGGACGCTATCTTCGACCCCGGTATTCGTGTATCGGGTTTTTAAAGTACTCCATGTACTTTTGGGAATTGTTTATCATGTAAGCCCCACTAAAAATGACCATACCAAGATTATCCCTAAATGATCACATTTATGGGGATTCGAGTCGAGCTTTTGTCTCGGTTATCAAAAACAAGGTGCCTCGTGGGGGATTCTCATGCTTATCCTTGTAAATATTATCGCTTTCTTAGTTAACGTAACGAGGGGACTTGTGCTCTTCCAACCTTTGTTTCGTGGTTGTTTGTGATTGTAATTTATTAGGTTCATCGTCATCATTGAAGCCTCTCGTGTTCGTTTTATGGATCACTCGAGCTTCGATCGTTGCCTTTGGAGATTCCGATATCCGATGATATCCTTTTATGTTCTAACGTTTATCTTATTAGCATAATTCATAAACGGCTTTTAGGTTATTCGTTTTACCCTTTCCATGCTCGAGATTAAGCATTCGACTTCGTCTCTAGTATGGGGGTGTTTTCACCCCTAGACTCGAAACATTGAGGACAATGTTTAGTTTTAGTATGGGGGGTGAGTAGATACTTCACCTTGCTTACGTCACCACGCAATCCAATATTCATCTTTTTGTTATCGTTTTATTGCAAAATAAGGCTAAAATGGGCCAAATTTTAATTTTTTTTTTGGTTTTTCATAAGTGTTTAAGACACAAATGTAGGTTTTCCGATGGTGAGAATAAGAGTAATTTTTGACTCGACCGTGCGTGTTGAGCACTTAGCTTCGATTCCTTAACTTTTTAGGCTAAGTCACTTAAATGAGGACGAGAAATGATAGAGTTATTTATAAGTCTCGTAATCTTTCACGATCTCATGTATAGTAATTATTAACTTATTCTCCCCACGCTTTTGTATAATAAATTGTTAATAAATATTGATTTGGCGGTTTAGTCACTATTGTTGGTTTCTAATTTGTTTTAGTAGCTTCCATTTAATTAAATTGGGAAAACATTAAGGTATCGCCAGCGTCACGGTTTTGAAGTATTGGCACCCGAATAATCGAAAGCTTCACCTAATAATAAAATTTCAAGTGCTCACCTAAATTAAGCAAAAATTTGAAGCTCACAAGGCCGAAAAATCTATGCCCAAATTGAAAGTGAATCAAGCCTTAATCTTTGAAGCTTTAAAGATCCAAAATTCGCTTTAGCGTGAGGATATACGTCTTTGGCTAATAAAACCACCGATGAGGCGGATAATAAAAGGCAAGGCAAGACCAAAGTCATAATAAAAGCTTCATGACGAAGTTGAATAAAAGATAGAGGTAAACCATGATAATAAAACCACCGATGATGGCGGATAATAAAAGTCATGGTAATAAGTCTCATGTTCAAAACCGTTCTAAAATCGTGTTTATCGATCCTTTTTGTTGACTTAATTTTTTGACATCGTTGTCTATTAGGATGAATTATTAATTTAATGATTTTGGTTACACCGTTAAGTTTCTATTTTTAGACTTAATCTCTGTTCACGCATAAGTCAATGATGTATCCTCGTGACCATTAAGACAAAATAAAATATAAAAGATACCAAGTAGGAATAAGGGAGTTTAGGTTCGTAATTAACACTCATGAGATGTGATCGTGTTGCTAACTTATAATACAATGATCTCGTTACACGCTTAGCATGGAATTGAGTGAAAATCAAGGACGACGAAATTATTTCTAACGAAGCATTCACGTGTTCTTGTTCTATGATCCTAAAAGTCACGTTCTCGTGATGAAAATAATACATTATGTCTAAAACGCGTGTAGTAGTTTATTTAAGTTTATGTCTTCAATAAATGTCATCATAAAATGAATTTTGGAAGTGCTGTGATACTTAATTCTAGCATTGCGTGGGGACACGGCAATGGTTTAGTATGGGGGAGTGATGAGACTGTAATTATACATAGTCTCATCGTTACCATTTTCCTAAATTCTTACTATGGATACCCGACTTGAAAGTCTCAACGTTGTTATGCTCCTTCATCGATCGACCTTCTCAATTTATTTGGTAGAACTACGAAACGTCTTTGGACGCGATTAATGATTTATGACTGGACGTGAATGACGATTTCGTGTAATTGTCATGATGTGTGTAGACTTTGTCGTCTTGAAATTCATTCATGTGAATCATGTGTTGATTTCGCCTTTCATTGCTAATGTTTTCATTTTACTGAATTTACTCTCAGTTGAATTCTTAAGAATTTTCTTTGATTCGAAAATTCGTTGTGTGGCTTTTCTCTTTCCATCGTATGTCGACCACCGAGAACTTAATAAGCCGTTATTGGTGTCACCAACTGCACTCAAGAAATAATGACTTGCTATAATCCTTTGTTTCTTATTATTTTTATCATTGACGCGACTATTCTATCATGTTTGTTAAGAATTGATACGACTTTCGCTTTATTCCCTTATGTTATTGCTCGCATACATATTGTTGACCTTTATATATTCGTTTCATAATCGTTTGCTATTTTGTCACTTTCTGAAAACCAGAAACTGTTACGTGTTTATCCTTTGATACCTTAAACACTTTCTTGGATTTCTAAAAATTATTATTAATTTTTAAGAACGTTTTATACATTTTACCAAATGTTTAAATTGTCAAAATACCCATTTCAAGTTTAATATCGAATATGTACATCCTCTTGGGTAAATTTATAACTTATTTTTAAACAGTGTCAAGTTATATCTTTTAAAGTAATTGATTATATCGTACTTTACTGTCAACCTAATGAAATTAATTTATAATTTCTAACAATAAATCTAAATAACTTGGAAAATATGATTTTTCCTAATGGTAACGATAAACCTGAGTTTTTAACGATAATTTCATGTAGTCACCCGAAAAGCTCTTAAGCTGATCAAAATAACTATTTGAACTGAGTTACTTTTACCTTGAAGTCATGATCAAGAAAAGATTTGACAACTGTTTACCCACTCATTTTATATAGAGTTTGATTTTTAAATCACTACACCTTGTAAAATTTTATTTTAATAAAGAAACTATTTAAAAGTAAGTTTTAAAGTAATACCGAAGTACTAGACAACGGATTATGACAGCTTGTATTTTGAATGATCATATGTTATTCATTTTTCCCTTCTATTTCGCTTATGACTAGATTCTTACATTTTACGATTGTCATGTTTTACAGTTGCACGACTTGCGGCCCCTTGTTGATTTACAATCTTGGTTCATTTTATTGCACTTTGTCTGTTTAAGCGATTCTTGTGTTCATTCTTGATAGTTTATCGCACGTACTTCCAACAACTCTATCTCTTGATGTATCTCCGTATTGAAAGATCGTTATTCTAATCCGAGCTCGAAAAAGTTATTCGTAAAGGAGTTAAGAAAACTGAAGCATAGTGAACTCTAACCGTCAAGATTCGTTGTGGTGCAGAAATTACCTGGGAAGCAATGAATTTTGTTCTACACTATGTACCTCCTCTTGTTTGCATCTTCTACTGTTTTCAGGAGAACTCTGGGGTCCAGAGTTCCTTTAGGAGGAAGACTGTGAGAACCCGTACTTTGCCAACATTATTTTATTCTTTTTATTCGTGCTTCCTGAATTTTCTAACGTATTACGTTTTCTTGTATTGCTATATGTAAATCCTGAGATTTTTAAATTATACTTTTTAAGTATTTTTCTGATCATCGATAAATACTTTGCATGGAATTATAAAATTTTTATTTTATTTTTCCATATTTAATTTTGAATCAAAGTTTTAGATTTAAAATCACCCGCGTGCGTTTTACAACGAGTTTATTCAAAACCAATGTAAAACGAAAATTCCTAGTGATCGCGATACCGACAAATGCCCAAAATATTACGTTTATTTATCAGTTGTTTCGATAATTAATATTTTCGACGATTTCGTTTTAATTACGTATTAAGTCGTGTCGGGAAATCGTATAATCATTTTTATGATGCATTGTAACTTTTGAAAAGTATTTCTACGAAACCCGAGCCCCGTAAATATTTTCAATATTTACCAGTAACCATTTTCTACCCTTTAAACTATTAAATTGATTTTAAGTCCAAAACTATTCACTAATTGCAATTTACCCCCTAACCATACTATATAAACTATTTTTCTTACACTTTTCTCATATCTTACAACTAAAAAACACACACACACAAAATCTTCTCTCCCTCCTCCCCTCCTCCATGTTTGCCGCCACCTTACCACCATAAACCACCACCATCCATCATGATTTAGCTAAAACTAAATTAAGACCACATCCTAAAATGTTCTTGTGATTCTAATGGTACTAAATTCAAGCACATGCATCAACTTTTGAAGAAATTTATAACTTCATGGTGGATTTGTGTTTTGATGATCTTGCATGTAATGTTTTTGGTAAAATATTCATGTTTTCATGTTAAAAAGTCTAAGTTTTTATTTTGATCTTTTGATTTTAATGCATGCATGTGTTTAGAAGTGTGTTTGGTTGATGGGTTTTATAGAATGATGATACTAGAGATATGGGAATGATTATATTTGGTGGGAAAATTGATTCGACATGTTTTCTAAAAGTATAATTTGGGACAGCAGGCCTTTAACTGATTTTTTGTGGGTTTAAGGTCTGTGAAAGACTAAGATTATTTGATATTGTTATTTAGTTTTCCAAGACGATCGTTTTGGTATAAGATAGAGCTTCTAAGTCATTACGAGTCAAAAGTTATGCTAGTTTTAGTTTTCGTGTACCGGGAGACGCAAGTCGGCACAATCCGAAATTGTGGTTGATTTTGGGTCGACTCTCAGGGACTTTAGGCTTGGTTAGATAGTTGATGCTACTGATTTTCAAAGTTTACAAACTGAGTTTGATGAGTCTAGTAGTGATTTCAAAAGACGGATTGTCGAGTTAGTACTTTTAAAGTGGTCAAAACGGTTTTACAAAACAAGTGCACAAATCTGTCCCAACTTTGGAGTCGAGTAAAGTGTCGAGCTGATGGGTTTTAAAGTGTGAACATTGGCTTAAATTTTGGTAAGGTCTTATACAGGTTATAAGTGACCTTGACACCAATTTTCATCTAAAACGGACAAGTCTAGATAGGGTAGATCGGTGTGTACATTCGGGGTGTACTTGTTGATTTTAATTTTGGCCACGTAGTTCAATGTTTGTGTTGCGTGAGTTTGAGTATTCATCATCGGACATGATGACTTACTCAAGTGCTTAGTCATTATATAAATGACTTAGCTACTGGTCCAAGTAAGGGTAAAGGATAGTTTGACTTGCGTTTACTTGGCGTCGTATGACGAGTCATTTTCAAGTGTTCTAGTGTTTTAACGTGTAGTGTTGGAATAAATGAGTTAGTATGAATTCATTTGAGTCATGTCAATGGTTTTGAAATATAAATACTTTGGAAAACATTTGAGTCATATTATATTTGGTACATATCGATACTTGAGTTCGAGTCTTAACGCGCGCCTTATTTTGATAGGTTGCTGTTTTCGTGTTTCCCGGGCATCCATATCGTCTGTGATCGTCTACCACTACCGTTTCTACTCAGTTGCTGAGTACCGTGATTGACTTACCTCGTGGCTAAGGTGAGTTCATAGCCCCTTTTTACTTGTACATGGTTTCTAAACACGGGGTGAGATTTTACATGGTGGAACACAACCATTAAAAACTGTATGCTATCCAAAACTTGTATGCTATCCAGAACATGTATGATTTTCAGGTTTTCGATATTATTATTACTTTTAGTCTAGCCTTAAGTTTCCTCTCCTGATCATGAACCGTTAATTATCCGGTGTGCATTGCGCGAAGCGCGAATGTTGTGGGTGGATCCATCGGGATTGACTATCCCCGTCCCGATTACCTTGACGCACTAATATTCGTTTATACTTGAGTATTTAGGCTGAATACTCCCTAGAGGAACTTACACTGATTTAAGCTTCGGTTCATGAACTAAACAACAATAATAATGATTTCGGACTATGGTTGACGTATATAACCATACTCCATACTACTTGTTTTACAAATGAATGTTTGTGTTCCACACTTTTACTGCTAAACCTATGAATATCACTCAACTTTATGTTGACGATTTTACATGTTTAATCTCAGGTATTATTACTTAGCTTTGCTTGGATGGGAGCCCGCATGATTTTATCGCAACTTTGAGATTTCTGTGATGCTTTTGAAAGATTGGTTTTATATAAACTATCAAAAGTTTATTTAATCTTTTGGCAACTTTAGGTTATACATCGAGACGAATTAATATAATTTTCCGCTTCTAAAACTCTGGGACCTATGTTTAAAACTCTGACCTTTTATGATGTAATGTACATGTTTTTATTTCTTCAGCTTTATATGAACTGTAATTCATTGTTTCTTGTACTATGACGTGTTACCCCCTCGTTGCCTAGTTGTTCCATGTCAGATTTTGGGGGTCTCACATATCAACCTTTTTCTTGTTATTTACATACGAACTTTTCATGTTGTGGGTGTGCGTGTTGTAAATTTTAATACCTTTTTTTAGAACGGTAAATGTTAGTGGTTAGTGGGTCGAGTTGTGCAATGACATCCAAGCGGAAGAATGTCTTCTTCGAACCTTCGCCTAGTTATGTTAGACTCCTTATCCGTTTCGCCTGAAAGGCCTAGTTATGTAAATTTTAATAGCTATTGTTCTGTGTATGACTGCGGTGAGATAACTACATGGTTAGTTTTTTTTTAATTCTACCATCGCTTTACCAATAGTATTTTTTAAGAACCATCGCGTGATTTAGCTAAATAATGTGCATCAAGTGTACTGCAAAGTTCTTATGCAAATCTCGTTAATTACAAAATAAGATAAATGACAAACTATCAGCCAGCTAGACAAGCTTTGTGATATGAACCGGATTTGAGATGGTTAATCTCCCAAGAACAAGAAAGAAGAACAATGGAGCAATTTTCTGTATATTCCCATAAACAAAAGAACAATGCTTAAATACATCAATAAAAGAGATAACGCGTCTTACTTTACTAGAATGTGGAGACATGGGTAAATCAAAATAAACTACGTGGAGAGATGGTCTCCTTTATTCTCATGCATGCAACGTGAAAGAAGGAAGAATAAGTCCTCTTGTTGACCTTCTCTTTAGTCTAGATATTTCCTTGGCTTCATGATCCAGCGTTTGGGCCTTGCCTGTGATTGAGCTACTGGTGAATGGGCCTGGGTCCTATCAATTCCCGCTCCCTCGAAATCGGACTCGTCCTCGTGTCCATGGTGGAATCCAGGAAAACGGAGTGCAATGTCGTGTTAATCTTCCCAAGTAGCACCTGTTAGTGGTTGATGTTACCATTTGATCAATAGTTCATTGGCTTCCCCATTTTGTCGTTGTTGCAGTACATGTTCAGGAGTGGCAGTTTGTGGTGAGTAATCTGTTAACCATTCGCTTGGAAATTCGGATGATGTAGCGTGAGTGTGACTTTCTTTGAGCAAGGAAACATAGAAGACGGGGTTTACTCTAGCAGACTCCGGAAGTTGAAGGCGATATGCAACAGGACCAATTTTCTCTGTAATACGAAACGGCCCAAAGTAGCGTTTGGAAAGCTTTTGGTTTTGTCGAGCAATCACGGAATTCTGTCTATAGTTGCGCAATTTAAGATAAACACACTCGCCAACTTCAAAATGTTTGTCCAGTCGCTTCTTATTGGCCTTTCTGGCCATTCTGATGCGAGTTTCTTCCAACGCTGTTTTAAGTTCATCAATCAGACGTGTATGCTCTACCAACGATGAATCAATGGAAGCAATGCGATTTTATCCCGGCGTGTAGTCATGAATTGCAGTAGGTTGTCGGCCATACAAAGCTTGAAATGGTGACATGTTGATGGAGGAATGGAAGCTGGTGTTATATCAGAATTCGGCAAGGTACAAGTAGTTGTTCCAAGAACGAGGCTCATCATGTACAAAAGCTTTGAGATATGCTTCTAAACACCGATTGACCACTTCGGACTGCCCATCGGTTTGGGGATGGTACGCACCAGAATGCTGGAGTTTTGTTCCCAATTGTTTAAATAGTTGGGTACAAAAATGGCTGAGAAACAGTGGGTCATGATCGGATGTGATTGATTTTGGTAACCCATGAAGTTTGTAGATATTTTTGAGAAAGGTTGTGGCTAGCGTATGTGCGGTATAATGTGCGGGTAAGGACAAGAAATGAGCAAACTTAGAAAGTTTATCGACTATTACCCAAATTATGGTTTTGCCTTGTGAAGGAGGAAGATGAGTAATGAAGTCCATAGATATATCGTGCCAATGTACAGAGGGTACCGGTAAAGGTTGAAGAAGACCATAAGGCTTGTGAATGGCGTATTTGACCGATTGGCATGTTGTGCACTTGGTGATGAAGTCTTTTACGTCTTTGTTCAAACCAGGCCAGTAAAATGAGGAGGCTAGTCGTCGTGTTGTCGCTTGGATCCCGACATGTCCACCTAAAGGTGTGTTGTGAAACTCCTTCAAAATAAGAAATCGTATGTTTGGAACATTAGGAATAAATAAACGACCTTGGTTATAAACCAGGCCATTATAGAGGGTGTATGTTGGATTTGTGGTCGAATTTTGCTCCAATTGCTCCATAAATTTCCTGCCATCAGAAGTATTTTAGAAGTAAGAACGAATGTCATTTAGCCAGGTAGCAATAGGAGTAGAAAGAGCCATGAAGTTTGCATTTTTGGGTTGGCTTATGCATCCGCTACCTTATTCTCCTTGTCTGGCTTGTAATGAACTTCAAAGTCGAACCCTAATAACTTTGTTAACCATCTGTGTTGTTCGGGAGTTTGGACGGTTTGGGTAAGAAGGTGCTTCAAGCTATGATGATCTGTTAAAACCCTGAATTTTTGACCGAGTAGGTATTGCCGCCATTTTTTTATTGCTTCTGTGATGGCATAAAATTCACAAACATATGTCGAATTACCTTGCATACGATCACACAGCTTTTTGTTAAAGAATGATATGGGTCTATCCTGTCTTGAGAGGACATCACCTATGGACACACCTGAGGCATCTGTGGTTAGATCGAAAGTATCATTGAAGTTAGGTAATGCAAGGGTAACCAGGTTTGACATTGTTGTTTTGAGGTCAGCAAAGGCAATGGCCGCTTTTTCGTTCCATGTGAATAAAGGTTGTTTGAGGATATCGGTTAATGGAGTTGCTATATGTGCATAGTTATGGACGAAGTGTCTGTAATATCCAGTTAGGCCGAATAATGCACGAAGGCCCGTAAATGATTGTGGTGTGGCCCAAGTCTGAATAACTGATACTTTTTCTGGGTCTGCATCGACTCCTTTGGCTGATATGATGTGGCCCAAGAATGGAATAGACTTTGTTGCAAACTTGCACTTCGAAGCCTTTGCGTGGTACTGGTTGGCCATCAAGGTACGAAACACAAAATCTAGATGCTCATAGTGACTAGCTAGGGTTTCGCTGAATACAAGTATATCATCAAAAAAAACAACATAAATTTACGTAATACCGTCCTGAAAAGATCGTTCGTTGGTGCTTGGAAGGTGGAAGGAGCATTTGTGAGACCAAAGGGCATGAATCGAAACTCGTAGTGGCCATCGATCGTCCGAAAGGCCGTCTTGTGGATGTCGGATGGGGACACGCAGAGTTGATGGTAACCGGCCCGAAGATCGATTTTGGAGAAAATTGTGGCACCGTGTAATTCATCGAGTAATTCATCGATGGTGGGAATAGGGAATCGATCTTTAATGGTTACTGCATTTAGTTCTCTATAATCAACACAAAAGCACCATGTGTCGTCTTTTTTTGGACAAGTAACACCGGTGATGAATACGGGCTTTGGCTCTGTTGAATCACACCATCGGCTAGCATTTCCTGAATGAGGGTTGTCATGATTTGTTTCTGATATTGTGGGTATCGATAGGGTTTGACGTTTACTGGTTTAGCATTGGGTAAAAGTGGTATGTTATGGTCATGAGGTTGAGGAGGGGGAAGGCTATTAGGGGGATCAAAAAGGGCCTTGAATTGGGTTAATAAGGAGTGAATGAAGGGGTCTGGGTGAGGTATCAGAGTGTTTGTTTTAGGCGTGGGTGGTTGATGGTGGAAAATCATGGTGTGGAGGGAGGAGCCAGATTGTTTTTTTATGAGTGATTGAAGTGAACTAGGAGTAACAGAAGATGACAATGGTTCACCTTGGAGAACACACATGGACCCATTAACTCTGAATGTTAATTTGGGAATTGAAAAGTCAGCGAGAATGGGTCCTAAGGATCCCAACCAAGCAAGTCCGAGAACTACATCTGCCCCAACGACTGGAAGAACAAAAAGCGAAACTTTGAAGGTGACTTTATTGATTTCGAGTGGGGTGTTTGGGAGGAGACTATCGCATTTTAGGAATTGGTCATTCCCAACCATAACAGGGAAGGGTGTGATGGGCGATGGTTTTGTGGATAGTAGGGAGAGGATACGGGGATGGATAATGTTGTGGGTACTTCCACAATCAACTAGGATTGTGACTGGTTGATTGTCAATGTAATCAGTAACGCGAACGGCTCGGGGTGATTGCAGGCCATAAAAGGCACCGTCTGAGATGGCCAGGTATTGAGGGGAGTGACGATCCTCGCCTGGGATGGTGAAAGTGTTTAGGTCTGTGTCATCCATGCTAACAATACTAGATTGCGGGAGTTGGTCGGTGTCCAACGTACCTTCATTATCAGCAATTAACAAGAATTGTGGGGGATTACATATGTGACCTGGATGAAACTTTGTCGGACAGCGGAAACAAAGGCCCTCTGATCGACCTTTTTGTAAGGCTTCAGGGGAAAGGCGAGTGAATGGGAGGGGTGTCCGTGTGTTAGGAGGTGGAAGAACGCCAGTTGTAGGAGTGGAAGAACTGGAGGTTGTAATGGTCGATGGTGAAGGCTTAGTGAGAGATGTTGTGGGTGGTATGAATGGTTTTGGGGATGGGTTGTATCGGGGACGATCGGCATAGAGTTTGTCCTTGATTAATGTGGCTAAACCATAAGTTTGATGAAGTGTGGTGGGATTGTGGAGGGCTATCTCGGCTTGGATGTCGGGGCGCAATCTGGAAATAAAGCAATTGCGCAAGGATTCATTAGAGAGGCCGATGACACAATTACTTATTTTCTCGAATTCGGTATTATAGGCTGCAATGGTGGAGGTTTGGCGGAGTTTGAATAAGGTGGCTTGGTGATTCTCGTAGGTGGAGGGTCCGAAACGGGTTTCCAATGCGAGACTAAATTCTTGCCAAGTACCAAAGAGTCGATTGTTGTACAAGTGTTTATACCAACTTAATGCATCACCGGTAAAGTAGAACACAACTAGAGCGATGCGTTGATCTTGTGGAATTACGTAATATGTGAAATAGTTCTCTGCTTGGAAAATCCAGTCAAGTGGATTGGAGCCATTAAAGGTGGGTAGTAATATCTTGGGTGGTCTAGGTTGGTGCTGTGGTGGAGGTGGTTGAGGTGGTGGTGGTGGTTGACAGTTGGCAGGGTTAGCAATCATGGTGGTGAGGTTGGTAATGGGTTCAGTTTGTTGTGACATGGTGGTGGATTGGGCGGTCATATGGGTGAGGAGGGAAGTGGTTAATTGAATGAGGGTTTGGATATCAGACTGTGGAGGGAGGGGGGGTTGTAACACCCCACTTGGATAAGTATACCGTTACGTGTGTTTATGGCGTGTCATCAAAGCATAAGGTAAATGTCCTAGAACATTAACTGACCATAAAGGAAATACCGGAATCAAACATCGGTAATCCAACATAAGCTCAAAACATGAAAAGTAAATACTGAAGGAAAGGACTAAACAAAGTCCAAAAAGTAGAATAATATAAGAAATGCATAAAGTAAGAAGTCTGGATAGCTTCCATCCAAATGCACATGCTCTCAGAATCCTAAGAGTGTCCTGGTGTACCTGCCGTTAGAACATGAAAGGAACTACGGCTGAGCATAACGCTCAGTGAACGGATATAAAGCATGATACGGAATTACTGAAATGAAATAGATGATAAAATACTGGAGCTGTAAGACTGATAAGTAAAGTTGTAGCGGAAATCTGTGTATAATCTGTAAAGTCTGATTTAAAAATAAAAAAAACTGAACTGTTATCTGTTAAATCTGAAAACATGCATTTACTGTATTTTAATTGCCAGAGCTTATATAGGTCACGTGTTGTAACAACCGTGCATGAATAACTGGAGGGGTGACCTCGTCATGCTGTAGAGGGGTGACCTCTAAATAACTGTAGAGGGGTGACCTCTAAATACTGTGCTGGGTGGAGGGATCAGCTCCAATGTGAAGGATGTAGAGCACATCACATTCACCCTGATAACTTGTAAACTGATAAGCCTAGGATGCATCCATACGCCCCACTAAACATACATATAAAAATGGCCCAACTAAACATGAGTGGGACGATGCAGAATATCACTCTCCTGCATGTGAGTCACGACACCGGTGCCTCTAGTGTCGTGGTTACGGTACCTCCGTAACTAGTACATAAACTGGGTGTGCTTGTATATAATGCTTAGGCAACTTATTTCGTTTTTAACATGATTTCTGATAAGCTTAAACACATACGGGGAAAAACATTTGGCTGCAGGCGGGGAATCCTAATCATGCATAGAAAGGAAGTCCTTACTGAAAGGACGGAAATTCCGTACCTCGTGTCCAGTAATGAAATAAGACTGAAAGCTGAAAGATCTACTCCGACTTCACGGTTACTACATAAATAAAGGACGTGATATGAGTTGTTTGTTCATGATATAAATTACTTGTTTATAGTTTGATTACTTGTTCATGACTTGAATTACTTGTTCATTATTTATCGTGTCTTTCCTTCTTTATTAGTCATAACCAAAATGTCTTAAAACTATCCTTAGTTTACAAACTATGTTGACTCCTGATTCATCTATACAAACATAGAATTTCCTATCAATATTATTAGTGCAATCTTTTCTTTACTTTGTATATCAACTTGAGTACATATTCATAATTGACTAATATTAGCCTTAAAGTGTGATTGGTTTAAAATTTCAAAACTCTTTGCCTACGTATGTAGTTTAAAACACAATAATGAACAACATGTTAAGGATAAAACCCACGGTTCATAAAAAAATATATACTAGTTCTTTAAACTTCCATGTATAATCGCCAAAATGGTAGATCAACTTGACTAGACATTTATTAAGTGAGTTGACTAATCTAAAATCTTTTAGTGTAGTCTACGTTAGTTATTTTTAAAACATGTAAGTAAAACCAACTTATCTATGTACGTATATATATAACATATTAGCATATTATGAGGGTGACATAGATTAATTTGGTTTAAGGACTACCTCATGGCTGCTATACAAGAACGAGTGATAGGAGCAACCGATCTCGAAATCAAACGCGAAGACAAGCACCAATTCAAATGCGGACGTATGACCGAAACCCAATCCGCACGTACATAAACAGTATCCAAATGCGAACGACAAACCCAATGGAAATTATAACTCAGACAACATTGGAAACCGTTTCTGAACTCTGATTTGCACTAGAATATATAGTATTTTGCCGTAAGTAATTTTTATACTTTTAGGGTTTGAGGAAATATATTATAACAAATAGTATGGGCCAAGAATTCGGGCTTCATCTACGCGTGATTTTTAGAACTTGTATTTAAGTCATTCCATGTAGTAACCAACTCATGCCTTAACTCTTATTTATGGAATGACAATTACCATCTTTTTTTATAAGGAGGTAATATAGGCAACTAGAATATTGTTCCTTTATAGTTTATAATTTGTCTACTGATAATTCATGATTAGACGTCTAAAACTCTTCCCAAATTGATTATCACATTTGAATGCAAGTCCATATCTCAGAATGTTGACTCATGATCAATGGCAAGTTTTACATTTACATGTTTTTTTTATTTAACTTGTACAAAATGAAGTGGTTTGAAAGTATTGCTAGTTTATTTTATCACTGGCCGGGCTTTGAGCCTTTTAGTCTTGTAAGGTTTATTAGCTAACATGAAGCCCTTTCACTTATTTAGTTCATGTCATGATTTGTTTATTAAACGTAATGCTTGTCGTGTACATTTAATATACTTGAATGCTTGTCGTGAATTAATTAATTAAAACTGTTAATTAATTCGTAATTTCATGTATTTAATATTTTCATGGATTTTTCATGCGGGTTTTACAACTCTTCCCCTCTAAAAATAATAATTCGTCCTCGAATTAAAGATACGACTATACCAGATTTTACAATTCTTCCCCTCTAAAAAGGAGAAATTCGTCCTCGGATTAAAGGTAATAAATTGATGAAGTTATAAAAGCTGAAAGGACACATATGCTGAAAGAGCATGAAGGCTGCAAGGACATTTTAGCTGAAGGATCGTTCGTCCTTGATTTAGAACATAATGCTGCCAAAAGGGTATAAACATGACATGACTGAAGAGGACATGGAACGCAACATGGCTGAAATAACTTAACTGGTTTTATTGAAGGAAAAGGATGAGAGGTCCGGACGGACTCCTCCGTTCCGAGTGGCTTCCCGCTCGAAACTACTCCTTCAAAGGTCTAAACACAATGAAAATCTTGGTCCTGGCCTGATAACTGCTGAAATAGTTTCTGGCTCCATACTTAAGATGGATTTTCTGAATCCGATAGAATGAAATATGCTATAGCATGTAGTATACATGAAATGGTACGTACAATATCATGAGAGAATAACATTTATATCTTTGAGCAAGCTGTTGAAAACATATAGGGACAGACTACGTGAACAATTGTGATCGTGCTACGTGAGCAATTGTGAACGTGGTTCGTGATCATAAAAGGATTTATGTGCATTAAATATATCATGAATGTGATACGTGAAACATACTATGGACGTGATACTAGACATATCATGAACGTATGCTGACTGAGGAAGGAATGTCAGACGATACGGCCTGAGACTGAAACATCTGCGTGTGTATGGAAAAACTGTGCTAAACTTGAGTATGGTTTCTTACGCTTTTGTAACTATATTCGGTAGTAAGCTGTGAAATGTGTATCGCGAAATGGTACACGAACTTGAATGTGAAAAATGTTATGAACGCTAACGTGAGCTTATATCATGAGATAACACGAAACATGAACTAAAACAGCATCATACAACGACTGGGACGTAAACGTGAAAGTGAAATAAACGTGAACGTGAATGTGAACGTACACGTGATCGTGAACATGAACGTGGGCGCGATTCACGGACGATAATTTCCATCTGACAAGATTGTTGATGGAATACATTGGAATCATACGATCAATTGTTGAATTTCCTGCGGATTTGTTACTGCGTAATCATCTCGGATAAAAGAAGACGTGTAGGCTGGGTTAACTGGTTTACAACGACTTAGATAGCATCATGCTTCGCCTGAGTCGGTGGTAACTGACAATAACCTCAATGGAATCTTATCTCATTTATGTTCAGAAATTTCTAATGGCTGTAATAACTCATTAGCATGTCGGTGTCCTATCTTGAACCTGCTGGGATGGCATGCATTAGATATGAACATAGCTACCTCGACGTGTTATACGGTTTCTATCAAAATCCTACCTAGAATTTTGGTACATTCTGGTGGAACCTGAGTGAATATTCACCGAAAGGTATGAGCCCCGGTACTTAGACCTTTACTAGCGCAAGCTTAGTTATGGAAGGCTGATCATGAGAACAGTCAGGAATATATGCGGTAGTAGTTTTCTGAGTTCTAAAAATTTTGTATGTTCGTAAAAGACGTCGGTCTTGACCATTTGGTGATGGCCTTCACCTTCGCAGGTTTGTCTAAAATTTCTTTCTGCTGAAATAGGGTGGTTTAGAAATGCCACCTCGTTCAACTGGAATTCACATCTGGAAAGCTGTTTATATAATTTTCTCCTATCGGAGATTCTGTTCAACCGTGAAAAGATGATTCTCTTGTACTTCTCTTAAAATTTAGCAGTTCAGAATGTTATCAATGAATATACTGACGATTTTGTTTGAAAATTCATGGAAAAATTTTATTCATAAATTTCATAATATAGCTGAGGCATTAGGGAGCCCAGACATATAAGTCAAAATTTTATAGAGACTGTGACGTGTTCAACAGAAATCTGAAAAACATCATGTTCTTCTCTCACCACTTCTGGTGGCATGGCCGCGAATTGTTCTGGAAATATTTAAGATATCGTAGCAGGTCAGGTAAACCTTCTATTTATGGAATGAGCATTGATTAAGAATGGCGATCTTGTAAAAATTTTCAGTGGTCGATACATGATCTCATGATACCGGTCTTCTTCCTGATAGACAGAAATGACACACTTCATGGTGGTACGCCAGGGCGAATAAAGCCTCATTCCGGTAATTCTTGCAGCAAATGATGCAACCCTTTTAACTTAGATGCAACTCTGGAATAAAGAGTTTTGGAAACAGGCACTATTCTTGAGACAAGCTCGATGTTAAATTATGTCTCGTAGTTAGGAAGGAATTTCTGGGATGACATCTAGAAATTTTTGTATTATCTGCTGATCATGGATTCGAGGAATTTTAGAAGTGAATTTATAACTGGTAGCTAAAAGTCTTCGTAGCTATGGACTGATAAGTCACGCGCTTGTAAGGCAGAAATAATTTGTACTAATTTTTCTGACAGAAAGTATAATGAATATATTTGGAATTTAGTAAGACGGATCTCGTCGTTAACTGAAAATGAGGCTTTAATAAATATGGTGATACTATTGAGTCCTTTCTCGCTGAGAGGTAGGGGACTACCTGATTTAAGATAAAGTTGACATAGGAATACGTGAAGTGAACATGGCGGCTTTTCACTGAATGTGTTCGTCTGTAACCTCACAGAGTGAATACTGCGAGTTTAACCTGAATCATACTCTAGTGGTGGTGACTAAAACTCTCAAATGATCTGGTTTATGCGTGGCATAATAGAACGGGTATACCCGTTTCTGAAAGGTACCCTGAATTACTGAGGGTCTCGCTTGGAAACATACTGGAGTTAGGAGTTCTGGCTCGTACTCTGAGAAGATATTCGTATGACGTGTATCATGACTGGTGTCCTAGTGTCTTCTGAAACGATACTT
Source organism: Glebionis coronaria (assembly GCA_025667525.1). Classification (NCBI taxonomy): domain Eukaryota; kingdom Viridiplantae; phylum Streptophyta; class Magnoliopsida; order Asterales; family Asteraceae; genus Glebionis; species Glebionis coronaria. Next base: position 162,543,566 of record CM046879.1, read on the forward strand.
GAGAATTGTGTCTTGACTGTTGTCTGGACATGTATTTTAATGGATGAACCTCGACAAGGCGGAATTTTTTTTGGTAACTGCTAGGATTGGCGGACCGGTTAGACTACTGACCTCTTGTATTTCTGGTCACGTCCGTGCTGAAGTTCCGATGGTTACTGACTGATTAATTATAAGTACGATGGTTGTCACTACTACTTTGTCTGTCACTTTATGACGGTCATTATCATGACCGTGATTCATGTAACTATTCTACTGAGTGGCCGGCTGGGTTCCGGTTCCCCCTCTTCTGAATGAACGGTTAGTTGAGTGAAGTGTGACATCTAGCTGAGAAAGTAAAAGCCTGGAATAGAATGGTAGTCTCGGATGGTAGAAGTTTATTCTTGTCAGAAATTTCAAATTTATAGTTTTCGTCCTTGTTCTGCAGAGTCTTCTTAGTATAAGCAGCGTAAACATCTTGAGAAATCTCTAAAGTATCAGCACCATCAGCATTTGTGAGGTCTTCAAGGTGTTAGCAACATCAGCATCTGGTAAGATCTTCAATTCACGAGCAACATCAGCACCTGGTAGAACATCGACAAGTGGAAACGCCTGAGATGATTAAGGATCGGTTAGCAAAATCCATGGAGTAGGGTACATGGATTACACCTAGACTACTGTACATGAAGTACAAAATGAATATTACACATGGAGCATATCTGAGACACTGTACCTGGAGTGTACGTGAAATACTGTACGTGGTGTACACGTGAAATACTGTACATGGAGTATAACTGAGACACTGTACATGGGTTACATATGGAATACTGTACAGGGAGCTGGTGGAAATATTATGGGATGATCGATACTGGTGTCGCTCGTTTGACATCATCAAGGAATAAATTGATTTAAACGGTAGTAAATTGAACTGAAACAGTTAACATGATAGGCTGATAATTCCTGCGTCGATTTACTGCTGGTTGTATCGAGGCTGAAAAGTATGATATAATCGAAGTCCCAACAGTGGTCAGCATCAATCATGATTAATGAAGACCAATCATGATTTATCATGAAAATGGGTTTTACTGATATCCTTGTGTATCTTAACATGAAAACATCATTTCTTTGCTGAAAACATAATCCTCGTAAGGAGACATGAAACTGAATCATCATGAAGACGACATCAACGTCAGGGTATGAAAATTTGACGGTTACAAGGAACATAAAAAGTCTAATCAACTGAGGTTTAATATCAACTGGTGTGGACGGGTATGGTTTAATTCACAGAATTCAAGGAAGAAAACATGTGACTAAGTATGGCGATTCTGGTTCGATCCATACTTGTCAAAATTTATGAAATGTCTTGATATGTCAAAGGTGAACAACTGTGGATCGGTTCACAAAACATCATTTGACTGAATAGTATGAAAATTTGACCTGAAAAATGGTGAACGTATATGGCTGGTTCACCAAGTAATATTTGACTAAAAACATGAATCTGTCATGAGTAAGGGTAAACGCCTATGGTCGGTTTACCAATACAAAATTGAACGGGCAAGGGTGAACGCCTATGGGTCGGTTCACCAAAACGAATATTCGCTGAAAAGCACATGCGACTAAGTATGGCGGTCCTGTACCAACCTTTTACTTACTCAAAAACTTTAAGAAAATTGACTGATAAATGAAGAAAACTGATTGATAATTTCACGAGAAACCTGAAGGATAACAACGCCAAAATCTGGGAAGTTCCTGGTGACTACCCACTAGTCACAGGTCAAGTTTTAGAGCCTACAGGTCGAACCTTGCGCTCTGATACCATAATTGTAACACCCCACTTGGATAAGTGGACCGTTACGTGTGTTTATGGCGTGTCATCAAAGCATAAGGTAAATGTCCTAGAACATTAACTGACCATAAAGGAAATACCGGAATCAAACATCGGTAATCCAACATAAGCTCAAAACATGAAAAGTAAATACTGAAGGAAAGGACTAAACAAAGTCCAAAAAGCAGAATAATATATGAAATGCATAAAGTAAGAAGTCTGGATAGCTTCCATCCAAATGCACATGCTCTCAGAATCCTAAGAGTGTCCTGGTGTACCTGCCGTTAGAACATGAAAGGAACTACGGCTGAGCATAACGCTCAGTGTACGGATATAAAGCATGATAAGGAATTACTGAAATGAAACAAATGATAAAATACTGGAGCTGTAAGACTGATAAGTAAAGTTGTAGCGGAAATCTGTGTATAATCTGTAAAGTCTGATTTATAAATAAAAAAACTGAACTGTTATCTGTTAAATCTGAAAACATGCATTTACTGTATTTTAATTGCCAGAGCTTATATAGGTCACGTGTTGTAACAATCGTGCATGAATAACTGGAGGGGTGACCTCGTCATGCTGTAGAGGGGTGACCTCTAAATAACTGTAGAGGGGTGACCTCTAAATACTGTGCTGGGTGGAGGGATCAGCTCCAATGTGAAGGATGTAGAGCACACACCACATTCACCCTGATAACTTGTAAACTGATAAGCCTAGGATGCATCCATACGCCCCACTAAACATACATATAAAAATGGCCAAACTGAACATGAGTGGGACGATGCAGAATATCACTCTCCTGCATGTGAGTCACGACACCGGTGCCTCTAGTGCCGTGGTTACGGTACCTCCGTAACTAGTACATAAACTGGGCGTGCTTGGATATAATCCTCAGGCAACTTATTTCGTTTTTAACATGATTTCTGATAAGCTTAAACACATACGGGGAAAAACATTTGGCTGCAGACGGGGAATCCTAATCATGCATAGAAAGGAAGTCCTTACTGAAAGGACAGAAATTCCATACCTCGTGTCCAGTAATGAAATAAGACTGAAAGCTGAAAGATCTACTCCGACTTCACGGTTACTACATAAATAAAGGACGTGATATGATTTGTTTGTTCATGATATAAATTACTTGTTTATAGTTTGATTACTTGTTCATGACTTAAATTACTTGTTCATTATTTATCGTGTCTTTCCTTCTTTATTAGTCATAACCAAAATGTCTTAAAACTATCCGTAGTTTACAAACTATGTTGACTCCTGATTCATCTATACAAACATAGAATTTCCTATCAATATTATTAGTGCAATCTTTTCTTTACTTTGTATATCAACTTGAGTACATATTCATAATTGACTAATATTAGCCTTAAGTGTGATTGGTTTAAAATTTCAAAACTCTTTGCCTACGTATGTAGTTTAAAACACAATAATGAACAACATGTTAAGGATAAATGATATGAGCTTAAACTCATATCCTTTTAACAAGAAATAACCCTAAAACATGAAGCAAAATACCAATTTATCTTGCAAAAATAGTGTTATGTGGTATGTTTGTGTTTGTGTACACTTGTGTAGGTAAAAGGATACATTTTCAAGCAAACAAAGAAAAATCAAGCTCAAATGGATGAAAAAGACAAAGAAGGATCAAAAGTGTCAAGATTTTGAAGTACAAGGACCTATCTTGACAAATTGCCAAAGTTGAGGGACTAAAGTGCAAATATTGTGAAAAGTCAAGATCAAAGTCAAAATTGGTCAACTATCAAGTCAACAAAGTCAAAGGGTGATTTCTGCTCAAAAATGAAGTTTGGAGGACTTAAAATGCCAAAGGAATGAAGCTGCTAGCTCAAAAATGTAATCTGTCAAAGTATATGGACTAATTCTGCCAACATTTGAAAGTTATTCAAGGCTTGATCCATGTGAAGAGGAAAGGACCAATGAGATTGCAAGAAAGGTGATACACGGATCACCAACTCAGCTTCATTTATTGCCCACTCAGCCGACACTTCATTTAATGGGTGTATCCCAACAGTGCAACGCACTCAGTTTTTTCCACCAATAGAAAATGAGGAATTGGATAATGATCCACAACTTCTTCTCTCACCCAATAAGAATCTGCCACGCATCATCTTCTTCAACAAAAATTTCCAGGGACGAGAAAGAGCTAGAGTGAATTTCAGCAAATGATATAAACATCAAAGTTGGTCTAAATCAAGAGAGGAAGAGATCCCACGTGTTTAATTAGCCTGAAGATCAATAATAAAGAAAAGCCCAAAAGAGTTCTTCACCTGCAAATTCAATTATGTAGAATTATCCACGTGGAAGCTGATGATTGGTTATGACACGTCACAACTCCCAACTACTTCACATCTGCAGTCTATAAATACCCTAGATTAGCTTTCATTTCTTGTACGTAGCTTAAGTGTGAAATCACACACACTTAATTTTCTCTCTTCCAATTCTGTTAGAGAAATAGTTAGCCACAACTCTCAAGTGTTTGACACACACTTGAGAGGTTGTTAGTTTGTTGTAACAAGATTTGTAACCACCTTTTCAATCATTCAATAAAATTCACAAAATTTCCCAAATTACTTCTACTGTTCTTCTATACTGTTCATTCATCTTCATTGCTGTTGATTTCTAGTGATTCTACCTAATCACTAGAAGCTTGTTGGAAGTTTTACTTGCTGTCTATCTTGTAGCTGCATTTTCATTCAGAAGCCAAAAGTAGCAGTTTTGAGTAGCAGATTTGGTCAATTTGATGATGTTGATGATGGTAGATGGTTAATGGAGTTGGATATTGGTGTTTCATAGAATAGGTGCAGATATAAAGGAGGCTCAGCGCCTGCCTTCTCCTTCAAAGGAGGCTTCAAGTAGTAAAGGTGCAAAAGTTCTTGTTTAGGTTCCACTTAAAAGTTGTATGCATGCTAAATACTTAGTGTAACTTGTTTGACTGCATGATCAAAGTTGTTTAGTGTTTAATTGAGTTGATTAGAGCAATTGAGTAGACTTTTGATAAGCTTAGTGTTGATATTGTAGCTAATCTAGTAATCTGTCTAGCTTTTAGATTGTTGAGATTTGCTTGCTTGGCTTTTGTAGCATAAGTGTTTGACTTGGCTTGTTTTCAGTTTATTTCCATTACATTTGAGTACCTGCATTTGGCCTAGAGTTTGTTTGGATCAGTTTGAAGCTTAGCTTAAATTTCTTCAATAATTTTTGCTCAAAAATTGTAATCAGTGTTTGGCAATAGGATTTAGCTTAAGTCTTAGTAGAAATCTGTGAGCAAAACGTGTTAAGGTGTAGATCTTTAGCTGTTTCTAGTCAAATTAGATAAGTTTCAGTCCAATTCTAGCACAAGTTTTAGCCAAGTAACTCATTGTAGCAAAAAGTCATTTGGTCAGTTGGTTTTTAAAACTCATTTCAGAAAACTTGCTAGTTTCAAATCATTGCTACAACTTCATTACTTGATGAAATTCAGTGAAACCACTTTCTAAAGTTCAAGCAACATCTGAGGTTTAAGACTTTTGGAGGAAATTCTACAGTTTGTAGAAATAAGCTGGCAATAAGCTTTTTGGTCAGGTCTTAGCATATGCCATTTTCTGTGATAATTTGGTAGGCTGTTTTCTTATTCCCACATTTTCACTTCATAAATCTGTTAATTTTCTTTCACATTTAGCTTTAAAAAGTGTTCCTGAGTGGATTTTGAGAATTTCAGCTTTTTGGAAAAATTGGTCAACGCTTGGTCAACGATAAGCTCTTTTCAGCTTAATTCATTTTCCTAGCTTATTACTTGATGAAAATTGTTCTAGTTTGATTTCCCGTTCATCTTTTGAGTAGCTTAATCAGTTTCAACAAGAAAATCAAGTTGTGATTGTCTAGATTTTGCTGTAGCTTATTTTGGGCTTATTGATAAGTTCTCATTTGCTTATTTTACAACTTTAGTCAAAATCCTTGTTCACACGTAGCTTAATTTGGATTTAAAGAGTTATGCAACTTGTTTCATTGAATTTGGTTCAGTAATAAGCTCAAACGAGCTTATTTTCATTCTAAACCCGTTTTTGGCTTAATGAGTTTTTAAAATTGCAATCTAGTCCTCCTTGTTTTAACAGCTTCTAAACTTGGCTAATATTCATTGTTTTTAGGGTTTGTAACTTTTAAGTCCTTTCAGTTTTGAGAGTTGTTAATTTCAGTTAGCAAGTTGTTGGTATTGTTACATTTTGGATAGTTTGTTACAAGTTTTACAAATTTGATCTTTTTAGTTAACTGATTTACACTTTTAGTCCCTAGAATTGTTAGAATTTACATTTCAAGCATTTATCTTTTCTAGAATTTACATTTTCAGTCCTTTAAGTTTCATATTTTACCTTTTGAATATTACTTGAATAAAAATTTGGTATTTGCAAGATGTTTTACATATAAGTAGGTAATATTTTTCCGTTTTGCAAGGCTTTGTTGAATTAGCAAATAGAATATCCAAACAAGATTAACAACCAAAAACAGTTAAAAACCCGATATTGGTTGGACTTTCCATTAGCAAGAACTAAGAAAAAACGAACTGCATTATACTCAATTTCAAATGGCGCCGCTGCCGGTTCTTTGACTATACGAGAGACTATCGATTGACGGTTTTCATTGGCTTTTGGGATCCGTTCACTTTGTGAACGTTATTTTTACGTATCATAAATCAAAAACAAATAAAAAATCAAAAATATAAAAAATATATAAAAACTAAAAAATTAACAAAACAATTCTTTTCCTAAAGAATTGACCAAAAAAATAAAAAAATCCAAAAAGCAATCTTTTTCCTAAGAGATTGCAACCAAAAATATATATTATTGGATTCTCTCGGTTTTTATGTACATATAGTATTTTCTCTTAAAAAATTCATAAATACAAAAATATTTTTCATATATTATTATAAGTAAATACGTATACGTATAAGAACAACCAATCTACATATCTTCCATAAGTATTGCCGAGGCAATACACCGTGTTGAGGGGCGTTCCGGTCCTTGACACGTGTATCGATCAAACAAAATAAAGCAAGAATAGATAAATACTCTCAATAAGCAACAATTCTAAGAATACGAACATTTAAGTGAATAGAAAGGCGATGTGCTATAAAATGCCATCTAAGGGTCAATAGGTACTTAAGTGCTTCGCGCCACCTAACCCCCGTTCACTTGTAAGTATTCTAAGAAGGAAGGCTTCATTGAGGGTCTTGCACCCAAGTAGTACATAAGTATATTGTTATTTTCTTGTGGATATTTAATATTGAAACTCGAAGAGGATAATCCATTTCTCTTCAAAGTCACACGAGAGCTTCTCTCTCATTCCTCGTATTGAGTTGCATGCTCACTCGCGGGCGTGCACAAATACCGATTGGTGTACAACCTCTTCCTCCGAAAAGGAAGAAAAAGAGAAAGAGTAAGACCACCACCGTCCACCAAGCCGATCACGAGAATCGTGCCTTGACTCCACCACAAGAAGCCATGGCTATTGATAATCGCTCTTTGTATGAACGTATGCAAACCAACATTCATGGATATGCTAGTGCTATTAAGATTCCCGACTTTCCCGCAAACACATTTGAGCTACATACATCTATGATCAATATGGTTTCACAATCACCTTTCTTTGGTAAAAAGAATGAGGATCATCATGCTCACCTTAAGAGATTCCTTTCTCTTTGCAATACCATTAAGCATAATGGAGTTCCACATGAGGTGATTAGGTTGATGTTAGTGTCATTTTCTTTAGAGGGAACCGCTAAGCATTGGTTAGACACCCAACCACCCGATAGTATCACCACATGGGATGGTTTCACCACTAAGTTTTTGAACAAGTTCTTTCCTCCACATAAGACTATGGCTTTGAGGACTTTAATTATGGGCTTTCAACAAAAACCTAGTCAATCCTTTAGTGATGCTTGGGAAGAGTATAGTGAGTTATTGAGGCGATGCCCTAATCATGGATTGGATCAAGTTCACCAAATCAATCTCTTCTATAATGGCCTTAAATCTCACCACCAAGATTCACTCAATGCTTCCGCGGGAGGGAATATTCTTCTTAAAACCTACCAAGAGGCTTTGGACATCATTGAGACTAAAGCAATGGTTCAAACAAACAATCCATTCGAAGAAAAGGTTCATGTTATCCAAAACAATTCTCAAACTCCTTGTGACAACCAACTCCTCAAGTTTCAAGAAGAGATTTTTCAAAGGATGGATAGAGATAGTGAGAGGAATTTGCAAGTACAACAAGAATTGCTTCAAGCTTTTAAGAACATGTCATTGAACAATTCTTCAAATAATGTGAATGCCATTGCCATTTCTTGTGTTACTTGTGGAGGTCCCCATTCTTATGAACAATGTGATAAGGTGCAAGTTTATCAAGGGGAATGCTATGCTTACCAAGAGGAACATCGTGAACACTTCAAGCCTAATATCAATCCAAATACCTTTCTTACAAGTCCCAAAACTACCTTACTCCACCCGGATTCCCACCCCAACCACCCACCCAAATTCAACAAAATCCACCTCAAATTTTACCAAGGAATCAAGGGCAAAGACCACCTTACCAAGGAAATAACTACAAGGCACCCAATCAATTTCAACCTCACGCAAATACCTTTTATCCACCAAATCAAGGACTTAATGCCCAACCTTTACCTTTCCAACCTCAAGGTTTTCAAAGTCATGTGCTAGAAGAGTATAACACAATGGATATCTTGCAAAAAATGAATCAAGAGAATGAAAGGAAGTTCCAAGCTATGGAGAAGAAAATGAATGACCAATTCAATAGGGTTTTGGTGGTATTAAATCAAAGACCACAAGGGGCTTTACCTTCCAACACACAAACCAATCCAAGGGCCAATGTCAATGCCATTACAACAAGGAGTGGAACAACAACAAAGGATCCTTTACCTCCTAAACCTACTATTGTTCAACCCACTTGTGCTCCTACTTGTGATAAGCCCTCTACCTCTACTTCACTTCCTCAAAATGCTCCCATTTCTCCAATTTCAAAGCCTACTCATGAAGCACTCAATAAGGAAAATCCTTCATCAACCACTCAACCACAACCAAAACCAAGTCTTCCTTATCCCTCAAGATTGAGAAAAGAAAAGCTTAAGAACAAGGATGATATCCAAGTTTCTAACTTTTTGAGGATGTTCAAGCAACTTAACATCAATATCTCCTTTGCGGAAGCCTTAGCCAATATGCCTAAGTTTGCTAAGATGATTAAGGACTTGCTTTCTAACAAGGAAAGATTGGTGGATTTGCCTAATGCTTCATTGAATGAAAATTGCTCCGCGGTTTTGCTTAAGAAGTTGCCTACTAAGCTTGGAGATCCGGGGAGGTTTTTGATTCCTTGCAATTTCCCGGGGGTGGAAAATTGTATGGCTTTAGCGGATTTAGGAGCAAGCATAAATCTTATGCCATTATCGGTTTGGAAGAGACTTTCACTTCCCGAGCTTACTCCCACTAAGATGACTCTTGAGTTGGCTAACCGTACTATAGCTTATCCGGTGGGAATTGCGGAGGATGTTTTTGTTGGGGTTGATAGATTTACTTTTCCCGCGGATTTTGTGGTAGTTGATTATGATATGGATCCGAGAGTTCCTTTGATTGTTGGTAGGCCATTTTTGAGAACGGGTCGTACTTTAATCGATGTGGCGGAAGGAGAACTTACAATGCGGGTAGGAGATGAGAGAGTTGTGTTTAACATGGGGAAGTTGTCCAAAAAGTCTAATGAGCCCGAAGCGGTAAAACACATTGATGTTGTGCATGAGGAGGAAACACAAGATGATCTTCTTGATGAAGTTTGTGATGAGTACTTTCATGAAGCTTGCACAAGTGGTAATTATGATCCTCCATATGTTGAGACCATAGCTTCCATTACTTCATCCTTGGAATTTCATGAACCTCAAGAGCTAAACTTTGGTGAAACCCCATATGACAATCCACTTTTCCATGATAATGATGATATGCATGCGGATTTTAGTGATGAAGAATCTCTTCTTTGTGATACACCAATATATGATGACTATAGTGATGATGAGATTTTTACTTGTGACTCTCCATTTGTTGATGATCATACTTCTTTGGGTTTTGAGGAATCACCAATCTTTGATAGACCTATCTATGATGTTTATGGTGATGAGGAGGATTCTATCATTGATGAGATTGATGAGTTTTTAGAGGTGGATATACCTTTTGAGTATACTCTTGGATATTTTGATGAGGAGGGGGACATACTCTATTTAGAATCTCTATTGCATGAAGATCCTTTACCTTCTTCCTTGCCCATCTCAACCTTTCAAAGTGATAAAGGAAAACAAGTCATGATGGTTCCTTCCAAGAGCTTGTTGTTACCCATGCCTTCACAACCTTTCTCTCACCATATGAACTACAAAGGAGAATCTTCTAAGGCAACCAACACTTGTTGTTTTCCCATCAAGGAACGGATTTTTGATCCTGGCATAGAGCTTGCTAAACCATCTCAGTATCCGCCTGATGCAACAAAAGGAAAACTTGTGAAAGATTTGAGAGTTTTACCCTATCACCTTGTGAAGAACATATGTGAAACCATTTTGGAGAACAACACCTCACTCTTTTCACCATTGCTTGGGAAGTTAGTTGTTGACTTGTGTTATAAGTGGGATGGTAATTATGTATTTGATCCTGGTGGATATTTATGGAGTTTTGATAAATGAACACTTGTTTTACCTCATCATGGAGACTTTTCTTTAAAAAAAAAAGGGGGGCAAAATTTTTCTTCTCCATGATAGGTTTTAGACACTTTTAAGTGTGGGACGAGTCGAGCTAGAGACTCATTAACTCAAGCATCGTATAACTAGGTTTAGAGTGTTGTAAGTTAGAAATAAAGGTATAGACTTGGAGATAAGTGTAGGGGAGACCTTCTTTTGTCTTCATGATTGTTTGTAGGGTTGCTCACTCATCTCATGCTTTGGAGCTTATGGAGGAGGCCCTTGTATCCGGTTCACTTCGTTACTTTAGTGATTTTTCATTGACACCTTGTGCTTAAACATGATTTCACTAATAGTTGTCCTTTCCTTAACTTGGGTTAAGCAAAGTCTATTCATTGTCATAAGTGTAGGGGAAGTTTTTATACTTCCATGCTCTTAAACATTGAGGACAATGTTTAGCTTAAGTGTAGGGGGGTCTTCTATCTAAGTGATCTTACCTAGAGCTTGTCATTGTCTTGCATGATAACATGGAAAATTGAATTTTCAACATTTTTCAAATTTTTGATCTACTTTGGCCAACAAAAATATGCATTCATAATTTTTGCATCAATCATTTTTGCATAACACATTTGCATTTTATATATTTCTTCTCTTATGTTTCATCAAAAAGATATAAAAAGAAAAAAATATAATAAAACATGGTTTTAACAAGTTTAGACTTCTTTGACATATTAGGCCCGCCATGGATATTTTGACTCAACCCAAGTTTGCTTATCTTAGCACTCTCTAGCTAGTATCCTTAACCATGTAGTCCTTCATTGGTCTATTAGGCTAAGCATCCACCAATTTCATTATTTGAAATTTTAAATTTGTGGAGAATGGGAAATGATAGAGTTGAAGCAAGTGTAAAAGGGCTAGATAGACTTCATGGCAATTACTTGTGGCTAAACCCTTCTCTTCTTTACCTCTATTTTCTTCGCATGTATATAATTGTTAATAAATAATCAAGAACGGTTTTAATTGGTTTGTAATCTCTTATGCATTTTTAGCTAATCATTCATGGTTGGTATAAGTACGTCTTAAGATTCTAAGTTAGAACGTTTTATGTGTACAAGACTTATGTCATGCTCCATATTTAGCGGGTGTTTTTCCTTTTCTTCTTTTCAAATTTCTTTGTGAGGAATAAAGAAAAATAAGAGCGGCTTATGAAAAAAATGAGTGGCTAGAAAAAGAAAAAGAAAAAGAAAAAGAAAAAGAAAAGAAAAAAATAATACAAGACTCCCAAGAGGGGCAGTGTGGTGTTAATTATAGTGACTATTGAGTTCCAATATTACCTTGACGGGTTGCGGGGATTCAATAGATTGCTCCAATCCAATATTACCTTGACGGGTTGCGGGGTTGAAGATCCAAAGTCTCAAAAAGATGGCGGATGTAAATTATTGCGTGAGTTTTATTTTTCTTTCCATAGCGAGTGTGTAGTTACTTATGAATGCATGACATGAGGATTTTACACATAAGGCGAATGACTTATTACTCTTAAAACGGACTTATATTAATTGTGAGCGGTTTTTCAAGTAATGGATGAGAGGATTACTTAGGATTAAAACCGTGCTTCCTTATTTTTGGATTTTACACTTCTTATACTTCCCACTTGAATAATGACAAATTTGCCCACAAGCAATTTGCTCAAATAATAACCGGTTCCACATTTAATTGTCATGAATAAGTTGATGCACTTTTTACTTGTGAATGCAATGATCCCCTTTTTTTAAGCTTGGTATGGGGAAAGTGAAACTTGAGGGTGATAAATGTCCATGGTACCCAAGCCCTAATCTAAGTCATTAAATTCTTTATGAGTTATTTCCATCAAAACCATTTCAAGAAAAAATCAAAAAGATATAGATAGAATTGTATTTTGTTAATTGCATTATTAAAAGTCAAAATCATGCATCATTTAGTTTAGAGTAGTGTAGATGCATCTCATATGGCCAAGGTGGATTAATTATGAGGGAAATGTAAATTTGAGCTTTAATATATAATATTGCATGAGGACATGACAATGTTCAAGTGTAGGGGATTTGATATGAGCTTAAACTCATATCCTTTTAACAACAAATAACCCTAAAACATGAAGCAAAATACCAATTTATCTTGCAAAAACAGTGTTATGTGGTATGTTTGTGTTTGTGTACACTTGTGTAGGTAAAAGGATACATTTTCAAGCAAACAAAGAAAAATCAAGCTCAAATGGATGAAAAAGACAAAGAAGGATCAAAAGTGTCAAGATTTTGAAGTACAAGGACCTATCTTGACAAATTGCCAAAGTTGAGGGACTAAAGTGCAAATATTGTGAAAAGTCAAGATCAAAGTCAAAATTGGTCAACTATCAATTCAACAAAGTCAAAGGGTGATTTCTGCTCAAAAATGAAGTTTGGAGGACTTAAAATGCCAAAGGAATGAAGCTGCTAGCTCAAAAATGTAATCTGTCAAAGTATAGGGACTAATTCTGCCAACATTTGAAAGTTATTCAAGGCTTGATCCATGTGAAGAGGAAAGGACCAATGAGATTGCAAGAAAGTTGATACACGGATCACCAACTCAGCTTCATTTATTGCCCACTCAGCCGACACTTCATTTAATGGGTGTATCCCAACAGTGCAACACACTCAGTTTTTTCCACCAATAGAAAATGAGGAATTGGATAATGATCCACAACTTCTTCTCTCACCCAATAAGAATCTGCCACGCATCATCTTCTTCAACAAAAATTTCCAGGGACGAGAAAGAGCTAGAGTGAATTTCAGCAAATGATATAAACATCAAAGTTGGTCTAAATCAAGAGAGGAAGAGATCCCACGTGTTTAATTAGCCTGAAGATCAATAATAAAGAAAAGCCCAAAAGAGTTCTTCACCTGCAAATTCAATTATGTAGAATTTTCCACGTGGAAGCTGATGATTGGTTCTGACACGTCACAACTCCCAACTACTTCACATCTGCAGTCTATAAATACCCTAGATTAGCTTTCATTTCTTGTACGTAGCTTAAGTGTGAAATCACACACACTTAATTTTCTCTCTTCCAATTCTGTTAGAGAAATAGTTAGCCACAACTCTCAAGTGTTTGACACACACTTGAGAGGTTGTTAGTTTGTTGTAACAAGATTTGTAACCACCTTTTCAATCATTCAATAAAATTCACAAAATTTCCCAAATTACTTCTACTGTTCTTCTATACTGTTCATTCATCTTCATTGCTGTTGATTTCTAGTGATTCTACCTAATCACTAGAAGCTTGTTGGAAGTTTTACTTGCTGGCCCTATCTTGTAGCTGCATTTTCATTCAGAAGCCAAAAGTAGCAGTTTTGAGTAGCAGATTTGGTCAATTTGATGATGTTGATGATGGTAGATGGTTAATGGAGTTGGATATTGGTGTTTCATAGAATAGGTGCAGATATAAAGGAGGCTCAGCGCCTGCCTTCTCCTTCAAAGGAGGCTTCAAGTAGTAAAGGTGCAAAAGTTCTTGTTTAGGTTCCACTTAAAAGTTGTATGCATGCTAAATACTTAGTGTAACTTGTTTGACTGCATGATCAAAGTTGTTTAGTGTTTAATTGAGTTGATTAGAGCAATTGAGTAGACTTTTGATAAGCTTAGTGTTGATATTGTAGCTAATCTAGTAATCTGTCTAGCTTTTAGATTGTTGAGATTTGCTTGCTTGGCTTTTGTAGCATAAGTGTTTGACTTGGCTTGTTTTCAGTTTATTTCCATTACATTTGAGTACCTGCATTTGGCCTAGAGTTTGTTTGGATCAGTTTGAAGCTTAGCTTAAATTTCTTCAATAATTTTTGCTCAAAAATTGTAACCAGTGTTTGGCAATAGGATTTAGCTTAAGTCTTAGTAGAAATCTGTGAGCAAAACGTGTTAAGGTGTAGATCTTTAGCTGTTTCTAGTCAAATTAGATAAGTTTCAGTCCAATTCTAGCACAAGTTTTAGCCAAGTAACTCATTGTAGCAAAAAGTCATTTGGTCAGTTGGTTTTTAAAACTCATTTCAGAAAACTTGCTAGTTTCAAATCATTGCTACAACTTCATTACTTGATGAAATTCAGTGAAACCACTTTCTAAAGTTCAAGCAACATCTGAGGTTTAAGACTTATGGAGGAAATTCTACAGTTTGTAGAAATAAGCTGGCAATAAGCTTTTTGGTCAGGTCTTAGCATATGCCATTTTCTGTGATAATTTGGTAGGCTGTTTTCTTATTCCCACATTTTCACTTCATAAATCTGTTAATTTTCTTTCACATTTAGATTTAAAAAGTGTTCCTGAGTGGATTTTGAGAATTTCAGCTTTTTGGAAAAATTGGTCAACGCTTGGTCAACGATAAGCTCTTTTCAGCTTAATTCATTTTCCTAGCTTATTACTTGATGAAAATTGTTCTAGTTTGATTTCCCGTTCATCTTTTGAGTAGCTTAATCAGTTTCAACAAGAAAATCAAGTTGTGATTGTCTAGATTTTGCTGTAGCTTATTTTGGGCTTATTGATAAGTTCTCATTTGCTTATTTTACAACTTTAGTCAAAATCCTTGTTCACACGTAGCTTAATTTGGATTTAAAGAGTTTTGCAACTTGTTTCATTGAATTTGGTTCAGTAATAAGCTCAAACGAGCTTATTTTCATTCTAAACCCGTTTTTGGCTTAATGAGTTTTTAAAATTGCAATCTAGTCCTCCTTGTTTTAACAGTTTCTAAACTTGGCTAATATTCATTGTTTTTAGGGTTTGTAACTTTTAAGTCCTTTCAGTTTTGAGAGTTGTTAATTTCAGTTAGCAAGTTGTTGGTATTGTTACATTTTGGATAGTTTGTTACAAGTTTTACAAATTTGATCTTTTTAGTTAACTGATTTACACTTTTAGTCCCTAGAATTGTTAGAATTTACATTTCAAGCATTTATCTTTTCTAGAATTTACATTTTCAGTCCTTTAAGTTTCATATTTTACCTTTTGAATATTACTTGAATAAAAATTTGGTATTTGCAAGATGTTTTACATATAAGTAGGTAATATTTTTCCGTTTTGCAAGGCTTTGTTGAATTAGCAAATAGAATATCCAAACAAGATTAACAACCAAAAACAGTTAAAAACCCGATATTGGTTGGACTTTCCATTAGCAAGAACTGAGAAAAAACGAACTGCATTATACTCAATTTCAAATGGCGCCGCTGCCGGTTCTTTGACTATACGAGAGACTATCGATTGACGGTTTTCATTGGCTTTTGGGATCCGTTCACTTTGTGAACGTTATTTTTACGTATCATAAATCAAAAACAAAAAAAAAATCAAAAATATAAAAAATATATAAAAACTAAAAAATATAACAAAACAATTCTTTTCCTAAAGAATTGACCAAAAAAATAAAAAAATCCAAAAAGCAATCTTTTTCCTAAGAGATTGCAACCAAAAATATATATTATTGGATTCTCTCGGTTTTTATGTACATATAGTATTTTCTCTTAAAAAATTCATAAATACAAAAATATTTTCCATATATTATTATAAGTAAATACGTATACGTATAAGAACAACCAATCTACATATCTTCCATAAGTATTGCCGAGGCAATACACCGTGTTGAGGGGCGTTCCGGTCCTTGACACGTGTATCGATCAAACAAAATAAAGCAAGAATAGATAAATACTCTCAATAAGCAACAATTCGAAGAATACGAACATTTAAGTGAATAGAAAGGCGATGTGCTATAAAATGCCATCTAAGGGTCAATAGGTACTTAAGTGCTTCGCGCCACCTAACCCCCGTTCACTTGTAAGTATTCGAAGAAGGAAGGCTTCATTGAGGGTCTTGCACCCAAGTAGTACATAAGTATATTGTTATTTTCTTGTGGATATTTAATATTGAAACTCGAAGAGGATAATCCATTTCTCTTCAAAGTCACACGAGAGCTTCTCTCTCATTCCTCGTATTGAGTTGCATGCTCACTCGCGGGCGTGCACAAATACCGATTGGTGTACAACCTCTTCCTCCGAAAAGGAAGAAAAAGAGAAAGAGTAAGACCACCACCGTCCACCAAGCCGATCACGAGAATCGTGCCTTGACTCTACCACAAGAAGCCATGGCTATTGATAATCGCTCTTTGTATGAACGTATGCAAACCAACATTCATGGATATGCTAGTGCTATTAAGATTCCCGACTTTCCCGCAAACACATTTGAGCTACATACATCTATGATCAATATGGTTTCACAATCACCTTTCTTTGGTAAAAAGAATGAGGATCATCATGCTCACCTTAAGAGATTCCTTTCTCTTTGCAATACCATTAAGCATAATGGAGTTCCACATGAGGTGATTAGGTTGATGTTAGTGTCATTTTCTTTAGAGGGAACCGCTAAGCATTGGTTAGACACCCAACCACCCGATAGTATCACCACATGGGATGGTTTCACCACTAAGTTTTTGAACAAGTTCTTTCCTCCACATAAGACTATGGCTTTGAGGACTTTAATTATGGGCTTTCAACAAAAACGTAGTCAATCCTTTAGTGATGCTTGGGAAGAGTATAGTGAGTTATTGAGGCGATGCCCTAATCATGGATTGGATCAAGTTCACCAAATCAATCTCTTCTATAATGGCCTTAAATCTCACCACCAAGATTCACTCAATGCTTCCGCGGGAGGGAATATTCTTCTTAAAACCTACCAAGAGGCTTTGGACATCATTGAGACTAAAGCAATGGTTCAAACAAACAATCCATTCGAAGAAAAGGTTCATGTTATCCAAAACAATTCTCAAACTCCTTGTGACAACCAACTCCTCAAGTTTCAAGAAGAGATTTTTCAAAGGATGGATAGAGATAGTGAGAGGAATTTGCAAGTACAACAAGAATTGCTTCAAGCTTTTAAGAACATGTCATTGAACAATTCTTCAAATAATGTGAATGCCATTGCCATTTCTTGTGTTACTTGTGGAGGTCCCCATTCTTATGAACAATGTGATAAGGTGCAAGTTTATCAAGGGGAATGCTATGCTTACCAAGAGGAACATCGTGAACACTTCAAGCCTAATATCAATCCAAATACCTTTCTTACAAGTCCCAAAACTACCTTACTCCACCCGGATTCCCACCCCAACCACCCACCCAAATTCAACAAAATCCACCTCAAATTTTACCAAGGAATCAAGGGCAAAGACCACCTTACCAAGGAAATAACTACAAGGCACCCAATCAATTTCAACCTCACGCAAATACCTTTTATCCACCAAATCAAGGACTTAATGCCCAACCTTTACCTTTCCAACCTCAAGGTTTTCAAAGTCATGTGCTAGAAGAGTATAACACAATGGATATCTTGCAAAAAATGAATCAAGAGAATGAAAGGAAGTTCCAAGCTATGGAGAAGAAAATGAATGACCAATTCAATAGGGTTTTGGTGGTATTAAATCAAAGACCACAAGGGGCTTTACCTTCCAACACACAAACCAATCCAAGGGCCAATGTCAATGCCATTACAACAAGGAGTGGAACAACAACAAAGGATCCTTTACCTCCTAAACCTACTATTGTTCAACCCACTTGTGCTCCTACTTGTGATAAGCCCTCTACCTCTACTTCACTTCCTCAAAATGCTCCCATTTCTCCAATTTCAAAGCCTACTCATGAAGCACTCAATAAGGAAAATCCTTCATCAACCACTCAACCACAACCAAAACCAAGTCTTCCTTATCCCTCAAGATTGAGAAAAGAAAAGCTTAAGAACAAGGATGATATCCAAGTTTCTAACTTTTTGAGGATGTTCAAGCAACTTAACATCAATATCTCCTTTGCGGAAGCCTTAGCCAATATGCCTAAGTTTGCTAAGATGATTAAGGACTTGCTTTCTAACAAGGAAAGATTGGTGGATTTGCCTAATGCTTCATTGAATGAAAATTGCTCCGCGGTTTTGCTTAAGAAGTTGCCTACTAAGCTTGGAGATCCGGGGAGGTTTTTGATTCCTTGCAATTTCCCGGGGGTGGAAAATTGTATGGCTTTAGCGGATTTAGGAGCAAGCATAAATCTTATGCCATTATCGGTTTGGAAGAGACTTTCACTTCCCGAGCTTACTCCCACTAAGATGACTCTTGAGTTGGCTAACCGTACTATAGCTTATCCGGTGGGAATTGCGGAGGATGTTTTTGTTGGGGTTGATAGATTTACTTTTCCCGCGGATTTTGTGGTAGTTGATTATGATATGGATCCGAGAGTTCCTTTGATTGTTGGTAGGCCATTTTTGAGAACGGGTCGTACTTTAATCGATGTGGCGGAAGGAGAACTTACAATGCGGGTAGGAGATGAGAGAGTTGTGTTTAACATGGGGAAGTTGTCCAAAAAGTCTAATGAGCCCGAAGCGGTAAAACACATTGATGTTGTGCATGAGGAGGAAACACAAGATGATCTTCTTGATGAAGTTTGTGATGAGTACTTTCATGAAGCTTGCACAAGTGGTAATTATGATCCTCCATATGTTGAGACCATAGCTTCCATTACTTCATCCTTGGAATTTCATGAACCTCAAGAGCTAAACTTTGGTGAAACCCCATATGACAATCCACTTTTCCATGATAATGATGATATGCATGCGGATTTTAGTGATGAAGAATCTCTTCTTTGTGATACACCAATATATGATGACTATAGTGATGATGAGATTTTTACTTGTGACTCTCCATTTGTTGATGATCATACTTCTTTGGGTTTTGAGGAATCACCAATCTTTGATAGACCTATCTATGATGTTTATGGTGATGAGGAGGATTCTATCATTGATGAGATTGATGAGTTTTTAGAGGTGGATATACCTTTTGAGTATACTCTTGGATATTTTGATGAGGAGGGGGACATACTCTATTTAGAATCTCTATTGCATGAAGATCCTTTACCTTCTTCCTTGCCCATCTCAACCTTTCAAAGTGATAAAGGAAAACAAGTCATGATGGTTCCTTCCAAGAGCTTGTTGTTACCCATGCCTTCACAACCTTTCTCTCACCATATGAACTACAAAGGAGAATCTTCTAAGGCAACCAACACTTGTTGTTTTCCCATCAAGGAACGGATTTTTGATCCTGGCATAGAGCTTGCTAAACCATCTCAGTATCCGCCTGATGCAACAAAAGGAAAACTTGTGAAAGATTTGAGAGTTTTACCCTATCACCTTGTGAAGAACATATGTGAAACCATTTTGGAGAACAACACCTCACTCTTTTCACCATTGCTTGGGAAGTTAGTTGTTGACTTGTGTTATAAGTGGGATGGTAATTATGTATTTGATCCTGGTGGATATTTATGGAGTTTTGATAAATGAACACTTGTTTTACCTCATCATGGAGACTTTTCTTTAAAAAAAAAAGGGGGGCAAAATTTTTCTTCTCCATGATAGGTTTTAGACACTTTTAAGTGTGGGACGAGTCGAGCTAGAGACTCATTAACTCAAGCATCGTATAACTAGGTTTAGAGTGTTGTAAGTTAGAAATAAAGGTATAGACTTGGAGATAAGTGTAGGGGAGACCTTCTTTTGTCTTCATGATTGTTTGTAGGGTTGCTCACTCATCTCATGCTTTGGAGCTTATGGAGGAGGCCCTTGTATCCGGTTCACTTCGTTACTTTAGTGATTTTTCATTGACACCTTGTGCTTAAACATGATTTCACTAATAGTTGTCCTTTCCTTAACTTGGGTTAAGCAAAGTCTATTCATTGTCATAAGTGTAGGGGAAGTTTTTATACTTCCATGCTCTTAAACATTGAGGACAATGTTTAGCTTAAGTGTAGGGGGGTCTTCTATCGAAGTGATCTTACCTAGAGCTTGTCATTGTCTTGCATGATAACATGGAAAATTGAATTTTCAACATTTTTCAAATTTTTGATCTACTTTGGCCAACAAAAATATGCATTCATAATTTTTGCATCAATCATTTTTGCATAACACATTTGCATTGTATATATTTCTTCTCTTATGTTTCATCAAAAAGATATAAAAAGAAAAAAATATAATAAAACATGGTTTTAACAAGTTTAGACTTCTTTGACATATTAGGCCCGCCATGGATATTTTGACTCAACCCAAGTTTGCTTATCTTAGCACTCTCTAGCTAGTATCCTTAACCATGTAGTCCTTCATTGGTCTATTAGGCTAAGCATCCACCAATTTCATTATTTGAAATTTTAAATTTGTGGAGAATGGGAAATGATAGAGTTGAAGCAAGTGTAAAAGGGCTAGATAGACTTCATGGCAATTACTTGTGGCTAAACCCTTCTCTTCTTTACCTCTATTTTCTTCGCATGTATATAATTGTTAATAAATAATCAAGAACGGTTTTAATTGGTTTGTAATCTCTTATGCATTTTTGGCTAATCATTCATGGTTGGTATAAGTACGTCTTAAGATTCTAAGTTAGAACGTTTTATGTGTACAAGACTTATGTCATGCTCCATATTTAGCGGGTGTTTTTCCTTTTCTTCTTTTCAAATTTCTTTGTGAGGAATAAAGAAAAATAAGAGCGGCTTATGAAAAAAATGAGTGGCTAGAAAAAGAAAAAGAAAAAGAAAAAGAAAAAGAAAAGAAAAAAATAATACAAGACTCCCAAGAGGGGCAGTGTGGTGTTAATTATAGTGACTATTGAGTTCCAATATTACCTTGACGGGTTGCGGGGATTCAATAGATTGCTCCAATCCAATATTACCTTGACGGGTTGCGGGGTTGAAGATCCAAAGTCTCAAAAAGATGGCGGATGTAAATTATTGCGTGAGTTTTATTTTTCTTTCCATAGCGAGTGTGTAGTTACTTATGAATGCATGACATGAGGATTTTACACATAAGGCGAATGACTTATTACTCTTAAAACGGACTTATATTAATTGTGAGCGGTTTTTCAAGTAATGGATGAGAGGATTACTTAGGATTAAAACCGTGCTTCCTTATTTTTGGATTTTACACTTCTTATACTTCCCACTTGAATAATGACAAATTTGCCCACAAGCAATTTGCTCAAATAATAACCGGTTCCACATTTAATTGTCATGAATAAGTTGATGCACTTTTTACTTGTGAATGCAATGATCCCCTTTTTTTAAGCTTGGTATGGGGAAAGTGAAACTTGAGGGTGATAAATGTCCATGGTACCCAAGCCCTAATCTAAGTCATTAAATTCTTTATGAGTTATTTCCATCAAAACCATTTCAAGAAAAAATCAAAAAGATATAGATAGAATTGTATTTTGTTAATTGCATTATTAAAAGTCAAAATCATGCATCATTTAGTTTAGAGTAGTGTAGATGCATCTCATATGGCCAAGGTGGATTAATTATGAGGGAAATGTAAATTTGAGCTTTAATATATAATATTGCATGAGGACATGACAATGTTCAAGTGTAGGGGATTTGATATGAGCTTAAACTCATATCCTTTTAACAACAAATAACCCTAAAACATGAAGCAAAATACCAATTTATCTTGCAAAAACAGTGTTATGTGGTATGTTTGTGTTTGTGTACACTTGTGTAGGTAAAAGGATACATTTTCAAGCAAACAAAGAAAAATCAAGCTCAAATGGATGAAAAAGACAAAGAAGGATCAAAAGTGTCAAGATTTTGAAGTACAAGGACCTATCTTGACAAATTGCCAAAGTTGAGGGACTAAAGTGCAAATATTGTGAAAAGTCAAGATCAAAGTCAAAATTGGTCAACTATCAAGTCAACAAAGTCAAAGGGTGATTTCTGCTCAAAAATGAAGTTTGGAGGACTTAAAATGCCAAAGGAATGAAGCTGCTAGCTCAAAAATGTAATTCAGTGAAATTCAGTGAAACCACTTTCTAAAGTTCAAGCAACATCTGAGGTTTAAGACTTTTGGAGGAAATTCTACAGTTTGTAGAAATAAGCTGGCAATAAGCTTTTTGGTCAGGTCTTAGCATATGCCATTTTCTGTGATAATTTGGTAGGCTGTTTTCTTATTCCCACATTTTCACTTCATAAATCTGTTAATTTTCTTTCACATTTAGCTTTAAAAAGTGTTCCTGAGTGGATTTTGAGAATTTCAGCTTTTTGGAAAAATTGGTCAACGCTTGGTCAACGATAAGCTCTTTTCAGCTTAATTCATTTTCCTAGCTTATTACTTGATGAAAATTGTTCTAGTTTGATTTCCCGTTCATATTTTGAGTAGCTTAATCAGTTTCAACAAGAAAATCAAGTTGTGATTGTCTAGATTTTGCTGTAGCTTATTTTGGGCTTATTGATAAGTTCTCATTTGCTTATTTTACAACTTTAGTCAAAATCCTTGTTCACACGTAGCTTAATTTGGATTTAAAGAGTTTTGCAACTTGTTTCATTGAATTTGGTTCAGTAATAAGCTCAAACGAGCTTATTTTCATTCTAAACCCGTTTTTGGCTTAATGAGTTTTTAAAATTGCAATCTAGTCCTCCTTGTTTTAACAGTTTCTAAACTTGGCTAATATTCATTGTTTTTAGGGTTTGTAACTTTTAAGTCCTTTCAGTTTTGAGAGTTGTTAATTTCAGTTAGCAAGTTGTTGGTATTGTTACATTTTGGATAGTTTGTTACAAGTTTTACAAATTTGATCTTTTTAGTTAACTGATTTACACTTTTAGTCCCTAGAATTGTTAGAATTTACATTTCAAGCATTTATCTTTTCTAGAATTTACATTTTCAGTCCTTTAAGTTTCATATTTTACCTTTTGAATATTACTTGAATAAAAATTTGGTATTTGCAAGATGTTTTACATATAAGTAGGTAATATTTTTCCGTTTTGCAAGGCTTTGTTGAATTAGCAAATAGAATATCCAAACAAGATTAACAACCAAAAACAGTTAAAAACCCGATATTGGTTGGACTTTCCATTAGCAAGAACTGAGAAAAAACGAACTGCATTATACTCAATTTCAATAAAACCCACGGTTCATAAAAAAATATATACTAGTTCTTTAAACTTCCATGTATAATCGCCAAAATGGTAGATTAACTTGACTAGACATTTATTAAGTGAGTTGACTAATCTAAAATCTTTTAGTGTAGTCTACGTTAGTTATTTTTAAAACATGTAAGTAAAACCAACTTATCTATGTACGTATATATATAACATATTAGCATATTATGAGGGTGACATAGATTAATTTGGTTTAAGGACTACCTCATGGCTGCTATACAAGAACGAGTGATAGGAGCAACCGATCTCGAAATCAAACGCGAAGACAAGCACCAATTCAAATGCGGACGTATGACCGAAACCCAATCCGCACGAACATAAACAGTATCCAAATGCGAACGACAAACCCAATGGAAATTCTAACTCGGACAACATTGGAAACCGTTTCTGAACTCTGATTTGCACTAGAATATATAGTGTTTTGCCGTAAGGTAATTTTTATACTTTTAGGGTTCGAGGAAATATATTATAACAAATAGTATGGGCCAAGAATTCGGGCTTCATCTACGCGTGATTTTTAGAACTTGTATTTAAGTCATTCCATGTAGTAACCAACTCATGCCTTAACTCTTATTTATGGAATGACAATTTCCATCTTTTTTTATAAGGAGGTAATATAGGCAACTATAATATGGTTCCTTTATAGTTTATAATTTGTCTACTGATAATTCATGATTAGACGTCTAAAACTCTTCCTAAATTGATTATCACATTTGAATGCAAGTCCATATCTCAGAATGTTGACTCATGATCAATGGCAAGTTTTACATTTACATATTTTTTTTATTTAACTTGTACAAAATGAAGTGATTTGAAAGTATTGCTAGTTTATTTTATTAGTGGTCGGGCGTTGAGCCTTTTAGTCTTGTAAGGTTTATTAGCTAACATGAAGCCCTTTCACTTATTTAGTTCATGTCATGATTTGTTTATTAAACGTAATGCTTGTCGTGTACATTTAATATACTTGAATGCCTGTCGTGAATTAATTAATTAAAACTGTTAATTAATTTGTAATTTCATGTATTTAATATTTTCATGGATTTTTCATGCGGGTTTTACAACTCTTCCCCTCTAAAAATAATAATTCGTCCTCGAATTAAAGATACGACTATACCGGATTTTACAGGGGTCGTCGGAGGAGGTGTCTTTGCGGGGAGGCATGGTAACGAGCAATGAAAGCACCAAATGATATGAACCGGATTTGAGATGGTTAATCTCCTAAGAACAAGAAAGAAGAACAATGGAGCAATTTTCTGTATATTCCCTTAAACAAAAGAACAATGCTTAAATACATCAATAAAAGAGAATGCGTCATACTTTACTGGAATGTGGAAACATGGGTAAATAAAAAAAAACTACGTGGAGAGATGGTCCCCTTTATTCTCATGCATGCAACGTGAAAGAAGGAAGAAAAAGTCCTCCTGTTGACCTTCTCTTTAGTCTAGATATTTCCTTGGCTTCATGATCCTGCGTTTGGGCCTTGCATGTGATTGAGCTACTGGTGAATGGGCCTGGGTCCTATCACTTTGCATCAACAGCTAAACGACATTTTGTATAAATAATGCACAACGAATATACAGAGAACCCATTTGAACTTAACACATAACGTACTTACTGATTTTAAGAGTATATGACACTGATACTCATCCAACTATAGTAGTATTGAAAACCAAACAAATGGATAGACCAATGTTTTAAAAAGAATAGAATGCGGCTTGTTAGTAACCTGAAACCTTAAGGGGATGTTTGGTAGGGTGGAAAGGAAAGGAAAGAATGGAAACAAAGGTCCATTCCCATGTTTGTTAACCGTAAAGAATGGAAACAGATCATTAAATGTTCATTCTTATTCTTAACTTTTCATTCTTTAAAAAAAGTGAAGAAAGACAGAGAATGATAATTTTAGAAGCACCCTTGCTCACTAAACATTCCATCGTGAATCAAATATAAAAGAAATACACAATCTAAAATAAAACTATATCAAACATTTTACTTCATTAAAACCTACTGGTGTTTTTTATCTTCAACCATCATTTTTTTTCTTTTTCCTTCAAATCATTCTATACTATATCCCTAACACAATTTTCTTTTTATTAAAATTGTGTATCCACGGTTTAATTTCTTTGTAGAACAACAATGTATATATCACTGTCTTATCACATATTTTTTTATTATTTTTGGTATCTTTAACAATTAAATGTTGTTATTAATATAGTTCATGATCTGATGTACATTTTTGCCAGAACTTGATAATAATTTAATTAATTGTTGATGTAAAGTAATCAATTGCTCCATCAAATAAATAAAATAGTAACCACAAACAAAAGGATCGGTAGTATACTACAGTAGTTATTAACAATACATAATATATAGATCTTAAATTTAGATTTTACGCATGGATTACAGATAAAAGGATTGGGTAAGTTAATAAAAAAATAATTTATTTTTTTAATAGAATTTATATAAAATTTAAATTTTAAAAATAAAAGAAAATAAAAAAATTCTTATTCGGGTCAATCAGATTGACCCGAACCCGAATTAGACATAAATATTATACACGATGTCCTACCTGATTTCGAATTCGAATTAGTTACCTGATTAACCCGAACTAAAATTTCAACCCGAGTAACTCGACTCAAATATGCTCGGGTCGGGCCGAGTTCGGAATTGTAACATATATCAGATTATACAACCTGATAGTACCCGAAAAAATTAGCATGTTCTCATTCTTTGATGTACCAAACACATGAATAAATTCTCTCATCTATTCCAACATTATATTCCCTATTTTCCCAAATAGTGGAATCACTTCTCTTTATCTCACCGTCATTCTTTTTCTCTATCATTCCATTATTCACTAGGTTTCCATTCTTTGTCATTCAATCGTACCAAACGTCCCCTAATTGATTCAACACAATTACAAGTTTCTATCTCCTAAAATCCATGATAGTATAAAAGGTTTGTTCCAGAAAACGTTCAGTACATGGAATCACATCTATTATTGAAAAAATGTTCTATATATTAACATGACCGAAACATGAACTTACATTTCTTTGAAGTTTTTTCTCCACATCATTACATGTTAATGATATGCACTGATTGCCAAGTATTATCTACCAAACCTCTGAAGTCGTCGCTGACGTATTTCATCTAAAGGAATACCTGAATCCGACAAATGCAACGATGACAATCCATCATCACTAAACGACGTCCCACACACCTCACACACAGTTAACCAGCCAGAGTTATCAAATGTGCAAGCTCGACACCTCCATACATCAGGCGTATTTACACCACTCGCACCAGTTCTTCCTCTACCGAATGTTCGTGGTTGTCGGGGCCGCCAGAAATGCAGCAGAGATCTTAAAGGCCAGCTTATCAAACTAGTTAATCCTTTTACAATTGGTGTCAAAGGGGAAGTACCACCTGTATATGAAGCTTTTAATTGAAGATAAACAATACCCGCAAGTATTCCACCAAGATGACCGAGAAAAGATACACCAGGAACAAACATTTGGATCAAAATCAATTCTGCCCATGCAGCATGTTTTGCAGGTACCATAAACCCATGGACATTAGCGTAGTTATCTGATTGGGAATTAAGTACCACTTTCATTGCAAAGAGGACGCCTGAGAACCCAGCAGCATACTCGTTATAATAAGCTTTTTCATAGTCGAAAAATAGAAGAGATTTGGCTAATAAGAGTGTAATGCCTTGGGATAACCCAAGTAGCGCTGCAATCATAGATGCGAATTCAGTACTACCCATCGATGATTCCAACTGGATTCCTTTCCATAAGAGTGACATCATGTTGTAGGCCAGATGATTTTCATCCAGGTGGTAGAATGCGGATAAGAAGAAGCGCTTCAGGTCCCTATGCTGCTCAACACAAATTAACAATCATCAGAGTAGAAAACAGTATACTAAGGCAGTATTTGGTATTTGGTATTGTTTTTTGTTCGTGATCAAGACTAGACCTAATAATCAGCAACAACAAAACAGGTTGTAGGAGGAGGCGTCTGGGTGTGCTTTTTTTGTCTTGAACTTTTGATAAACAAATAATCAGTTGAACTTTTCTGGATAAGCTGTTTCAGATAAGCAAAAGGTTATTTCACTACCAAATTATAAGACTGGCAGTTTTGATAAGCAATCCCGAACACGCTACCCCAAAAACTGCTAATTTGTTGTGTATGGGCATAAAAACTCAAAAATTAGATAAACAATTCTTATACGTAATCCAAACACACCTATTGAAGTGGTTTGCAAGTATATTCATATAATCAAAATTAGTTTCTGTCTCCAAATCCAAAACTCAACATCAATCGAATCAGATTGACTATACCCAAACACTTTAACCTGACACGTGTAACTTGAGAAATTATCAAAATAATGTCAAAACACACCCCAACTATAGTTGGTGATACTAATCACAGTATAATGACCTTTCCTATCACCGCATATTAACTGAATACCGAACACATGTCATAGACCCAAACACACATTTGAAAAGTACTGATTATACTATTATAGAAGTAATTACAAGTATAAGATGATTAAAATCAGTTTCTGTTCACCCTATCTGAAACTAGCCGTTTGACAAGATGAGACTCACTATACCCAAACACTATAAAACTGATTACGTGTAACTTAAAAAAAGCAACAATAGTATGTGATTAAGACTCTAATGTGATTCCGATCATATACCAGTTCTTTGAGCAAGCAATGGAAACCGGACTCGGTGAATTATGGATACACAAGTTATCATGATTAATTAAGGCATTTTATTAGTTATATTGCAATTTCATATTGCTGTAAAAGCCTGCAAATAACAAGTTTCTACAATTGCATTGATCACAAAAGGTCCACTTTCTTAACTAAGAAGCTTTAGGAAACAAACATCTGGATAGAACAGGTGTCTCAACCACCACCAAATGATGACCTAGTAGTAAGATTTTTGTTATCCGCACAAGAGGTCAAGTGTTCAAACCTCGATAGGTGTGTACATTTGGGGGTGACAAGGAAAGGGTGGGGAACTGTCCCAGGATAACCCGGTGAGGCCACGTACATCTGAGTCAAAAAGGCTCTCCCTCCCCGGGTAACCTGAACAAAGAAAACCTCATCCGTTTTACAGAGCACGTGTTCTTTACTTCCATTAATTCTGTAGTGATCTCATATTGCTCTATACTATGGAAGCAAAATACAGTGTCTTTACTTGTACAAAGACTAAAGAAGAAAAAGACTTAAGTCAATAGGGGACAATAATTTTGGGACGGAGGGATTATATCTTTATAATGTTGATAATTTAAGACTGCATAATCAGAATCCAATCATCAGCTGCAAAAAAGACTATACCGGATAGTGTTTAGGCGTTCTTTTTGTTGTTATGGTAATGTTTTAGAGGGCGTTTTGGATTGCTTTTTGAAACTATTTATCTGCTTATTAGCTTTTAAATAATCTGTTTTGGAATTAGCAACTCCTAGTTACTTCATTCACAAATAGTAACACTAGCAGTTTTGATAAGCAATCCCAAACATCCTACCCCAAAACTGACTATAAGTTAATGAGAATCAATAACTATTTTAACAAGTAACCCCCCAACACAGCATTTGACAATTTCTGATTATACACAGAATTTCAAGTAAAATGAGGACAACATAATCATTCTCCGTTTCTAAAAACTAACCAGGACCATATCATTTTCACCATACCCACACTAAAGACAAATTAGAGTGATTGGAATGCCAAACACACCCTAACTTACGTTTACAAGGCATAACACGATACAAATTTGCACACATAATGATGCACGGATTTCAGCAACACTTACAGCCTTATTGTTTTTTGGGTAACCATGATTTCCGACCTTTTTTGGCCGACTGATCCACGTGGTTTGAACCCACCGTCACACAAACTCAAACCAAGTAAAGTCCTCCATTTTCAGGAGGTTGGCGTTGCCACTTCAGAATGAACGACAATCCCAACATTAAAACCCAATACCGGGGGTGTTTATTAACCTTACATGTGGGATTATGAATGAGCTTAATTGATTTCAACTCCCAATTGTTCGGCTTAATTAAGACTTGTGGGCTTATATAAGTTTATCATATAATAATAAACTTATATAAGTCCATAAGTCTCAAAATAAGCCACAAAATTAGGGCTTATGTTATATAAGCCGAAAATAAGGCATCATATTTCGGTTTATATTTCATAAACCCCAATTTTTTAAGCTTATTTGGAGCATAGGCTTACGTTATACTAACTGCCCCGAAATATAAGTCGAAATCAAATAAACACAGAAGTCCACATATAAGCCGAAATAATTCCAAATAGTAACACTACCAAAAGTTGAAAACCCAATTCCAAACACCACCCCAAAAAAATGAAGAGTCGAATTTCTAAATTAGAATTCTTAAAAATGAAAAGCAAAACGTAGGTTACCTTGAGGATGAGATGTGCATTGAAAAAGACGCGATGAATAGGAGGAATGACGTCATGAAGAAACCCAGGTCGGAAATAGATAAGAGTATTAGCAGCAAGAAGAGCAGCAGTGACAGGTGGCTTACGATCAAGTCTACGGTACTCATTAACCGCTTGAAATAACATTAACGCTATCATCCCATTGTTTCTTCCTCTTGTCATTTTTTTTTTCTTTTTGAAGAAAATGTGCAGCCGTTTTAATTTGTTTATTTGTTGAGTTGAGGAAAAGGAGGAGGATTTTAGAGGGGATTAAAGAGGAGGAGATGCTT
Organism: Glebionis coronaria; assembly: GCA_025667525.1. NCBI lineage: Eukaryota > Viridiplantae > Streptophyta > Magnoliopsida > Asterales > Asteraceae > Glebionis > Glebionis coronaria. The sequence goes on from CM046879.1 coordinate 162,573,808, forward strand.
CGAGTTTATTCCGGAGGGATAAAATGACTTTCTTGCCAAACAAGTTACTACTATATCATACGTATTTTTTCTGGACTCTTCACTTAGAATTTAGAGTACGTGTGTTAATTAAGCCGAACATTGTGTTTGTGTTCTAGAGATTTTTCAGAAAATGAAATGGAAGTAAAATAAAAATAAAAAAATTTGTATTTTCAAGTTTTTTATTAAAGAGATTTAAGTTCATTTGATACCAAATTTTATTTTAATATCAAATTTTATTTAGATATCAATGACTAATCTCCATCGTTCATTTCCATCTTAATCGAATAGGTAAGATTTCTTTCTTTTTTTTCAAATATTAATATCTCTTAAACCATTAATCGTTACGCGAAAAAAAAATACCATTATGACGATCATTTGCTATGATATGTTTTCGAAATTTTTTGGAATTTTTTCCTTTTTTGTTTTTTTCACGTTTTTTTTCGTTGTCGAAAACTATCATATATGATACTAAATATCATATATGATAGTAACACTAGTATCATATATGATATAACTTATCATATATGATATAAACAAATATATATATGATAAAACACTATTATCATATATGATATTTTCCGCAAATTATAAAAAGCGAAAAAAAAATAAAAAAATTTCTTTAAAAGTATATCATAATGCATATTTGTAGAAAGCTAATTAAATGCTCGTCGCAATGATATATTTTTTTCGCATAACGATTAACGGTTTTGAAATTATTTAACTTATAAAAATAAGTGCAATAATTAAATACATTTAATCTTATCCATTAGATGTGGTAAAGATGGATGGTAAGGATGAGTCCCTTTATATCTAAATAAACATGGCATTCAAAATAATTTTTCTCTTAAAGAAAACGAAAAAAAATAGAAGTAAAGTGAAATATTATTTAGTTTAATTTGAAAAGAAATTGAATTAAAGTGTTTCATCGTGAAACTCATTATTTTTTTTCATTTTCTTTAATGAAAGATCTCGAAAACACAATGTTAATTTCTATCTAATAATTGTTAGTTTTTTGTTAAATTATGTGACGTGACAATAAAATGAAAGACATTATTGTCTTTTTACGACCTAATAAACCACGTGAACTATTAATGAAACTCTCCCATTTTAGAAAAAGAATAATTTATTATTATGTTTTTTTGAAGCGTTTTCTTACGCTTATTCAACGATGAATTTTGAAAATGTTTAATAAAATTTTGAAGTTTTTTTTATTAAAAAAGTATGTGCTTTGTTACGTTTATTCATGCGTTTTTAAACATATATATATATATATATATATATATATATATATATATATATATATATATATATATATATATATATATATATATATATATATATATATATATATATATATATATATATATATATATATATATATAGGGACTTTATTTACAGAACCAATCTTAGTGACAGAACTTGCAGAACTACTTTCAACCAATCACAAATTAGTATTATTAAAAGATTTAATTTAAATCTAAAGGGCATAATAGTAAAACATACATTTTACTTATTTTTTTATTAAAAACGTTTTCAAGATTCATTAATTTTTGTTTTTTTAAAAAAATATTTTTTTTCTTTTTTTAGCATTCATATTTTTTAAAAATTTAAGAACATGTATGTTTTTCTCTTAAAAACATGTATGTTTTTCTCTTTAGAAAATGTATGTTTTTTTATATGAACGTAAGTATACATCTGTTTATTGTGTGTATTACTTTTTTGAATTTAAAACAAATATTAGATAACCTAAACCTTTATAAATGAAAAAATATCCATGTGCATACATATTACATTTATTTAATAACAAGTACAAAAAATCATATATACAACAGTTGTATCTCTCTAGAAATGACAAATTATCTTCATCTGTATATGTGTTCATCTACTTCTAAGTCTTCAAATGAAACTATCATCTTTCATCATCTTCATATATCTGAAACAAGCATGCACATAAACAAATCAAATCACAAACATATATACACATTTCTTTTATCTTATACGAGCGATAAATCCCTATTCTCCACGAATGGATATATAGTAGGCATTCAAAGATAAACAACCAAAAACATACATGTTCTCGCGCAGAAACATACATGTTTCCGCGCAAAAACATAGTCTCCGCGTAGAAACATACATGTTTCCGCGCAGAAACATACATGTTTCCGCGCAGAAACATACATGTCTCCGCGTAGAAACATACATGTCTCCGCGTAGAAACATACATGTTTCTGCGCAGAAACATACATGTTTCCGCGTAGAAACATACATGTTTCCGCGCAGAAACATACATGTTTCCGCACAGAAACATACATGTTCTCGTGCATAAACATACATGTTTCCGCGCAGAAACATACATGTTTTCGCGAAGAAACATACATGTTTCCGCGCAGAAACATACATGTTTCCGCGCAGAAACATACACGTTCTCGCGTAGAAATATACATGTTCTCACGCAGAAACATATATGTTCTACATGATATTTATCGACATCAAGTATCTTAGAAAATATCTACACGATACATGGAAAAAGCTTTCTCACATTCTTATGACCTATGTTGATAACTACAATAAAAATCAAACATGCTGCATTAAAAAAATGAAACAAACATGTTGCCTTCCTTAACGTGGCAAACTTTCAATCTTTCATAAAGAATTAAAACTAATAATAACAACTATTTTTTATCTTTTTTATGCATTCATTTTTATTCACTCTTTAAAAAAAAATCAATTAAAAAGCTAAAAAATTACAGTACTTCAATCTTGTTAAAATTATTCTCAAAATTGTGAATACCTGGTTATCCGTCGTCAATGGTGATTCGAGATCAAAACATCAAGAGGTCTTTTATTAAGTGGTTCGTTGCGATTCATCGGTGGTAGAAGGCTTTGTGGTTTTCTTGATTCGTCAGTGGCTGTTTTTTGTCATTCGCCGGTGATAAGATCAGAGGGGAAGAAAAAAAAATTGAGCGGCGGTTTTCTTTTTGGAGAGAGAAATTAGGATCGTAGGTTAAACAAACCTGTAGAGATAAATTAGAATCTATTTTTATGGAATAATATTATTCCTAAGTTACCCCTCATTTATATTTTTTTATCCAAATTAAATTGTATGTATTTTCAAAAGTGCCATTTAGCATTAATATATTGTATGTTATGCATTATTAGGAGTAAATAATAGGGTTCTGCGAGTTCTGTCACTTAAATAGGTTCTGCAAATAAAGTTACACTATATATATATATATATATATATAATTTTGATCTTTTTTAATACAATTCATTGTTCAATCTTGAAGTGTTATATGCATTTTGTTTATGAAATTTTGATGTCTTTTATGCGATTTTAAAAAAAATTTGAAATTATTTAAAACAAGATTTTGAAGTTTTTTATACGCTTTTTTATTTAAAAAAATATTAAAAAAAATTAAATAATAAAATAAAAACTTAAAATTTTTATAGAGAAAACACATACAAAACTTCAAGATTTCACGGTGAATAAATTTGAAGCTTTGTATGTGTTTTTCTATAAAATTTTGAATTTTGAATTTTATTATTTTTTATATAAACATAAAAAGTTTGATGTTTTTTTTATAAAAACTTTAAAAATCTTTTCTTATTAGAATTCAATTTTTTTAAATCGCATACAAAACATAAATTATTCATAAACAAAACGCATAAAATACTTCAAGATTTCACAGTGAATTTTGTTTAAAAGGTTCAAACTTTTATAAAAAAAAATTAAAAACGCATAAATAAGCGTATCAACGTGCATAATTTTCTAATAAAAAACGCATAAAAAACTTCAAAATTTTATTAAACAAATTCAAAATTTAACGAAGAATGAGCGTAAAAAACACATTTTTTAGAAAAAAAACATAATAATATAATTTTTAATAGAAACGAAAATAGTCCATGTGGTTTACTAGGTCGTAAAAGGACAATAATGCCCCTCGTTTAATTGTCATGTCTCACCATTTAACGAGGAAACTAACAATTGTTAGACGGAGAGACTAAACTCGTTACGAGTCAAAACCATGGAGAGAGGATCCGTTAGATTAAATTTGCATGGACCATTTTTGTTAGACCTGACAAACCACAGAGACGATTTATACGACGGAATCTAGAATTTATGAATGGGAAAGTTGTATTTGAAATGAGACGATCTTGAAGAGTTGTATATGAATGAGGAAGTTGTATTTTGAAAATTCAATAAGTACGAGAGTATTTATATGTTATGAATACTCGTATTTATTGAATTTTTATATACAACTTTTTCATTCAAATAAATTTTTTCAACATCGTATCATTATTATTCTTAAGGTCATGTGCGACTATTATAATGTACTCTTTTTAAAATAGAATAAAATAGCATTATGTACGATTAATTAGAAAAAAAACAACGTTTAGCTAAGTCTTTAAGAACGTTCAAAAACTAGAATTAAACTGTGAACTCATCATGTTAAATAGTTTGGTCTGTTGGGACTTATAGACGGTGAGTTGATATGACAAAATAGATGAAGGACTTAATAATAAATTGTTAGCTTAGTTAGTAAGTTAGGGTTGACATGTAACCCTAGTCCCTCTATTATATAAAGAGGGTAGGCACCTTGGTTAGATTAATTCATTCATATACAATGTAAACTAAAGGTGTGTGTGCGTTCCTCCTGGTGTCAAGCCTATTAGGCGCCAGGAGTAGTAGTAGCTTATTAGTATTTTATGAATAAGAAAGCCTTTTTCATAACTTTGATTGTGTTTGATATTATGTTCCGTTGTGCATTACAATCATTGTTATATATCCCAGATGAGTCTAGATCCTAAGACTCAACAAGTGGTATCAGAGCCTGAAAGAGTCTTTGTACAAGAAGAATCATTTTTTTCTCGTTACTAACATTTTTGTTTAATTGTGTCTACCTCAAGTTCTACTCAAACAGGAGAAGATAATACCCCTAAAACACAACAACCACAGCAGATCATTGCAACGGTTTCCAACACAAATGGTAAGTTTCCTCTTCTGAAAAAGGACGAGTATGATAGCTAGGCAATGAAGATGGAATGTTGGATCACCAACACTGATCAAGACCTTTGGAAGATTATTCTGAATGGAAACAGCAGGAAGTTGACTGGAAGAGACAAGAATGGAAGTAGTATTCTTCTTGACCCTAAAACTCATGAAGAAATCACAGTTGTTCAGAAGGAGATCAAAGCAAAAACTATTTTGCTTCAGTCTCTTCCTGATGATCACATGGGTGACTTTTATCATCTGGATGATGCTAGAGAAATCTGGAATGGAATAAAAGCAAGGTTTGGTGGGAATGAGGAGTCAAAGAAAATGCGAAGATCCATGCTGAGAGATGAATTTACAGACTTCAAGATCTCAGAAACTGAAGGTATCCATCAAGGGTATGACAGGTTCCAAAAGATACTGAGCCAGTTGACAACTTTGGTCGAAACCTGACAATGGTGATATCAATGCAAGGTTTCTTAGAGCCTTACCCTACTCATAGAATCAGGTGGTAATTGTGACAACCCTGGTTTGAGGTTCGTCACTTAGTTTTATTTTGTGCTAGTTACGTGTCTTTACGTGTTTATGTGCTTACTAGTGTGTATAGATTGTGGTTTGGATATCGTTTCCGGTACGGGGTATCTTGTGAGTGAAACGATGTGTGATGATTTCATGTTCATGATCTCACATGGTAGTGACTATGAAGTGAAATGGTGTTATTTAGTGGTTTTACGCATACGTATATGTATTATAGAAAATCGTATTTTTACGATTTACGGTTTAGCATTTAGAGGTCTCGGATGAGGTAATTAGTCATATGGATATTTTTCGGGATGGTTTTAAGTCATTTAGGACTTAGTTATAAAGTTCATTTCAAAATTTGAGATTATTTATAAAAGTGTATATTTTACGTCTTTTACGGTAAAACGCGTAAAAACTGACTAGTTTTACGGTTTTGAGGTTTTGGAGGCTTTAGGAGCTGAAATAAATTAAGGAAAATTAAGGTAATGTTATTAATACATATATTAATAATAAAATATAAAAAAAACGAAATTAGGGGCATATGGGTCGGTTTGGACGAATCAAAAGAAAAGGAAGGGGGAAAAATGGAAAGTGGGCTTCTACTTGGACTAGGATTTGTGAACACACTATATAAGGTTTTCTAATAAATAAAAAACCATATTTTTCTCTCCTGGAACTTCATAGGCGACGGCTAGAAGAGTTTTTTTAGGGGTTTACATAGTTTTTCATCTTCCATTGAATTAAAGGTAAAAACCTTCTTAAACCTTTTTAATTAAATTGTTTTTATGTTTAATTGATCATCTTATGATGGATTTAGGTTAGGGTTAATTTAAAAACAGTAAATTAATGTTATATTAATGAGGTTATAATGATTACATAAATTAGGGCTTGTAATTAGAGGGATTAGGGTTAATTAATGAGGTTGATTTGATTAAACCCGTTTTTAAAAACTGGGCAGAATTTTGAGTCAATTGTTTTGATCATATTGGGAGTTCTACAAACTCTTATTTTACGATCCAAGTATCCCTGAAAAGGTAATTGAAGTGACTTTCCAATGCAAGAAACGAGATCTAAATTGGAGGTAGGGAAGTAGGACAAAAATAGGTTACAACAGTCGGAGGTCAAAACAGTTTTGAAGTCAGCCTGTTTTCTTTTTAAGTTTTGGGTTGTTTGGGGTACTTAGGGTTGCATTGGGATCTTCTCACGAACATGAGAGATGGTTTATATATTTTAGTAAGTATCTGCACTTGGTCTAAGGTTGTGGTTTAGGGTAACACCCCCTAATTGTAACAAATGTTTTGTATGTTTAAAATCAGTAAATCTGGAATGACAAAAGTATATATATATATATATATCGGGGCCTTAACAGTAGCTTTAAGGTTAGGGCAAGTGGGAGGTGTTATCTAACATATGTAAGTATATGAATATTCCTTTTACAGAAACCATGGGTATGTTTAAGTGGACGTTTGACTTAAAGTTTGGAGACCTAAAATTGGGACTATTTTGTGTAAAATACGAACGAGATAGTTATTAAACTTAACCAAGTTAAGGACTTGTTAGGGAAGGGTAATGGGGTGATTAGAGCTTATCAATGAGGTATTCATATGGGAATAGGCTAGATGTCCATCATAGGTTGATGAGTCATCTTAGTGATTGGTTCATTCTTGATTGCGTGTTTTTAGTTTGTTAGCTTGTTGCTAGTGCGAGGACTTTTAGAGAAGCAACCAGGTGAGTTCATAGTCCCATTTTGCTACGTTTTTAAATGTTTTTCCAGTATGGGATGGATATGACACTTTCAATGTTCTTTAACATGATTTAGTACTATGTTTTAAAATGTGTGGACATAAATGTGCTATTGTGTGACTTGCGTGCTTATGTGTTCTCATATGTGCTTTGATATGTGTTATGATATGTGAATCTTGATTGTGTTATGATTGGGATTGGTACATAGATGTATGGGCGTCTATGGGACCAGTTGTGATGTGTGTGGAGCGTGGGGCACAATCCGTCCTGAGTTCTTGGTTCTGAGTTCTTGGTTCGGGGGGCACGATCCGTCTTGAGTACTTGTGCATCGTCTCTTCGGAGGCAAGATATCTCGACGGGGATATAGTTCATCTTCCACAGGTGGTGTGGGAAAGATCCGGATAGTGTGGTGTGTGTTCTTGTGTGTGTGACGGGATACTTCTTGATTGTTATAGTTTGCTTTGTGAATTGTAGATGTGATTGGTACTTGGATTGAGTTTTGTTGTGGATGCATGTAGCATGATTATCGTATTATGATCCATTTCTATAAATTGTTTTTCTTGAACTTATTTACAGCGAATGTCAAGGTTTCTTATGATGTTCTAGATAACTTAAACCTATGTTCTCACCAACTTTATGTTGACTGATTTTAGTGTCATTTTCCGGTGAGGTGGTTGTGCAAGATGATGTTAGGTGGCTAGAGTATAGAGGATGCTAGAATTGCATTAGGAGGAATCCCTTTCCTCTTAGATTATATTTTGTCTTTTGATTTAGTAAATTGTTTGATACCTATATGTTTGATGTTTTTTATTTGAATGTCTTTGGTAAGAGGTAGGCCTGTTACCTACTTACCTAGACGCCTGCATTGTTGAGATATTGTCACGACATATGTGTCGCCATTTATGATATTTCAATTTCATTTAGTTAACTCTATAGACACGCTATTGTTGTGATGATATCCATACGTCGCGCCCCATATTCCGCCATGGTGGGGTGTGACAGTAATCTCTCTCAAAGCAAAAGGTGGGCTTGACTATCTTAATTTTGATGATTTGTTTCATAAGCTCAAAACCTTTGAGCCTCATATGAGGGGATACTCAAGTGATTCTTTTGCCACTCCTGCTAACTCTGCCTTTGTGAGTTCTATGAGATCTAGTCCCATGTCTTATGCTAGTAGCCCAAGCAATACTGTGTCTTCTCAGCATACTTTTCAGCATACTTCTACTCCTGAACCAAAAGCCAAGTCTGGTAGCATGGTAGAAGCTGTTCTTCACTCTTTTGTTGCTGACGTTGATGCTCAACAGCAACTTGCTTTTGATGACTTCAAACAGGCTGATAAACTTGACCTGGATGAAATGGATCTCAAATGGCAGATGGCCATGCTCACTCTTAAGGTTCACAATTTGAGAAGAAAGCCGGTCGAAAATTTAACTACAACCCAAGAGAGCCAGTAAGGTTTGACATAAGCAAGGTTAGATGCTATAACTGCCAGCAACAAGGTCACTTTGCTAGGGAATGCTCTAACAAGCATGGCCAGGAGAAGAGCAGATATTCAGCTTTCAAGATTCAGGAGGTGAAGGATGACAAGAAGGCATTGGTGTTAGTTGACTCTATGGTCAACTGGAATGATCATCAGAATGCTGCCCTGGAAACAACTGAACCCTCTACGGACGTGTTTCCAATGATTGCTGGGAATCTGTCTGATGCCGAGGAAGCAGAAGAGTTTGCTCTTATGGGCATCTCACCTCAGGTACAACATTGTCCTCTTGGTTGTCATGATAAATATTCAGAATTGTTGTCTCAATATAATGACTTAAATGATCAGAATGATAAGTATTGTTTAGAAGTTCAAGCATATAAGGCTTCTTTAAAAACATTAGAACAACAAAAGAGGTGGCTTCAAGATACTCAACGAGAGTACGAGGATAAAATTAGGATTCTGAACATTGACTTAGAAAACACTACAAATATGCTTAAATACACTGAAAAGGTAAAAGATGACAGTATCAAAGATAAACAAGACATGAAAGAAAAATTAGATGCTACACTTTTAAGATTTGAAAAATGGCAAAAGGTACCTAAGAATCTTTCAAAATTAATTGATAGTAGTATGTCTGGTAGGACTAAAAGAGGGTTAGGATTTGATAAATATATTGATTCAGAAGATGTGTTTGATTTATCTTTTCAAGTGTCTTTGATCCTGACAAGGAGGAAGAGGGAACACCTAGCTACAATAGGTTTAAACCAGCAGCAGCAATGCATGTTGTCCCTCCACCTCTTACAGGAACTTTCATGCCCATTACTAGGCATAATGACTTGGATGGATCACAGATGCATGAGTCCCCAAAAAGTTCTACTAATACTAATGACTTTGTCTCGTGTACTTTCAGTGACAAAGCCAGTGACTCTGCATCATGTGGTTCAAGTGAAGAGTCGAGACCTGCAAGCTCCAAGTCAAATGACCATGCTGCTACTAGTGCTAGGAAGAGTGAAGAAAGAGTTTCTTTTACTTTAACTGTGTCTAGTTCAGGTTTATTGAGTCCTAGGAAGAATGTTTCTCCTAGAATTGTGTGTAATAAACTTAGCAGTATGAAACAATGTCATTCTAATAAAAGGTCGTTTAAAACATGTTTTGTTTGTGAGAGTGAATTTCATTTGATTGAAGATTGTGATTTTTATGACAAACATTCTTCTGTTTATCAAGCATTTCCTGCTCCTGGTCCACCAGGAGTTGTTCCATATTCTTCTAGAAGACTAAACCCATGTGCCCAATCTTTTTCTTCTTCTAGAAGGACCTCTCCATTAGCTTCTGATCATTGGAGAAACACTGGATTACTACCAAATAGACCAACCAACAACTATTTTCAGACTTTTAATCCGAATTATGCATTTAATTTAGACCATATGTATTTTGGGTTGGGAAATTTAGGAACTGCTGTTAAGCCCTCAGCAGGTTGTTCTTGGTCAAACAATAACACCCGTATGATGAATAGGCAACCTAAGAACAACGGTGGATCTCATCAATCTTCTTGGCTATCTACTAAAGATCCACAAGGCAGGCTCAAACCTGAAAAGGTTTGGGTCCCCTTAAGACACTAACTTTTGCATATATCTTTTCTTGTTGTTGTAGGTTACTCCATACCAAGATCCTACTCTAGGAATTGTTGATAGTGGATGCTCTAGAAGCATGACAGGAAATAAAAGTCTTCTATCTAACTTTGTACCATTTCAAGGCAGAAAGGTCTATTTTGGAGGAGTTGAAGGAAGGATCACTGGCAAAGGAACGATTCAGACGCCTAATCTTAACTTTGAGCAGGTCTACTATGTGGAAGCACTTCAACACTTCAACTTGATATCTGTCTCTCAGATTTGTGACAAGAAGCAGTTTGTCCTCTTTACAGATACTGATGCACTAGTGTTATCCAAAGACTTTAAACTCCCGGATGACTCACAGGTTCTGCTCAGAATCCCTAGAAGACACAACCTCTATAGTATCAAGCTGAATGAAGTCAATCCTACTGGTCAACTAGCATGTTTGGTTGCTAAAGCCTCAGAAGATGAAGCCACTAAATGGCACAGAAGGATGGGACATGTAAACTTCAAGACCATTCAAAAATTAGCAAATCTAAACTTGGTCTCTGGTTTACCTCCCAAAACTTTCAGAAATTATATCAATTGCCTTGCATGTAGCAAAGGCAAACAACATAAAGCATCCTTCAAGGCCATTACTACTCTCAGCCTTATAACTGAACCATTGCAGCTACTACACATGGATTTATTTGGTCCTACCTCTATTAGGAGCATTGACCACAAACAATTCTGCCTTGTGGTAACTGATGGGTATAGCAGGTTCACGTGGGTTTTCTTCATGGCTGCCAAGAGTGAGACCTACTCAATTCTCAAAGACTTTATTACACTTATTGAGAATCAGTTGTCCAAGAAGGTTAAAGGTATTCGATGTGATAATGGAACGGAATTCAAAAATACAGACCTCATAGCACTTTGTAATTCTAAAGGCATCAAAAGAGATTATAGTGCAGCAAGAACTCCTCAACAGAATGGCGTGGCAGAAAGAAAGAACAGGACTCTAATAGAAGCTGCAAGAACAATGCTTGCCGATTCCAAGCTTCCAACCATGTTCTGGACAGAAGCTGTCAATACTGCAAGTTATGTTTTGAGTAGAGTTTCTATTACTAATCCTCACAAGAAGACTCCCTATGAGCTACTCACAACTAAAGTACCAAACATTGCTCATTTGAAGCCATTTGGGTGTCCTGTCACCATTCTGAATACCAGTGACTATTTGGGGAAATTTGATGGCAAGGCAGATGAAGGATACATTGTGGGATATTCAGCTCACTCTCGGGCTTATCGTGTCTACAATCTCCAAGCCAAGCGGGTAATTGAAACTATAAATCTCAAGTATTTTGAGGAGAAGTCAAACATACAAGGCAAGGGTCCTGAATGGTATTTTGATCTTTATTATCTTAGTGATTCATTGGGATATTTTCTTTTCAAAACTAACCATGATGCAGGTCCACAAGTGTTTGCAACTTCTAGTGCAGGTGTTCATTCTAGTCTTTCAGACTCAGATGACGAGGATGATATTTTTGTTGTTCCATCCTATTCCACTACAGTCTCCCCTACTACTCCTAGTGATGCTACTCCATCAGATATTTTGGACTCACAAGGAGCTCTTGACACATTGCTCAAGCAACAACTAGATGCTACTACAGCAGCTGCTCAAGGTGGCTTTGAGTTTCCTTTGAATACTTCTGCTGACAAAGCTACTCCTAGTACTCCAACTGTTACTCCTAGTGCTAGTTTAACACCTATTGGTAGTCCGGCTAGTGATTCCACTTCCTCTACTAGATTCTCTAGTCCTTCTGACCTGGGAAACTATCAAAAGAAGTCTTCTACCAAGCTGGATTATATTCATAAGCAACCAATAGATGGCATTTTCGACTCTGCTTCATATGATGATGACTTTGTTGGGGATCTTAATAACTTGGCACCCAGAAGTGGAAGTAGCTTCCAATCCAGTTTTGCAGTCACACAAATACCATCCTACTACTAAAATAATTGGAGATCCTGGTTCTACTGTCAAGACTCGCAGAATGCATAAGAAAGCAACGTCTGATCATCATGCTCTTGTGAGCTATATTGAGGACCAAAAGCGTAATAATCATACAGACTTTCAACATTGTTTGTTTGCTTGTTTTCTTTCACAGGTGGAACCTAGATCAGTCTCTCATGCTCTTGAGGATCAAAGTTGGGTGGAGGCTATGCAGGAGGAGATGCAGTAGTTCTTGTTTCAGAATGTTTGGATCCTAGTTGACTTGCCAGATGGAAAGACAGCAATTGGTACCAAATGGATTCTCAAAAACAAGAAAGATGCAAGGGGTATTGTGGTGAGAAATAAGGCGAGGTTGGTTGCACAAGGTCATACACAACTTGAAGGCATTGACTACACTAAAGTTTTTGCTCCTGTTGTTAGGATTGAGGCCATTCGTCTGTTTTTGGCTTTTGCTTCTTATGTGGGCTTTACGGTTTTTCAGATGGATGTCAAGAGTGCATTTCTCTATGGCAAGATTGATGAGGAAGTTTATGTCACTCAACCTAAGGGCTTTGTAGATCCACTTCATCCCAAGAAAGTTTATAAGGTGGTCAAAGCTCTCTATGGACTTCATCAGGCTCCTAGAGCTTGGTATGAGCGTCTTTCCACTTTCTTGTTGCAACATGGCTATAGAAGAGGCACAATTGACAAAACACTATTTCTTAAGAGGAATACCAAGGACATTATCCTTGTTCAGGTTTATGTGGACGTTATTATCTTTGGCTCTACCAAGAAGGAATGGTGTGATGAGTTTGAACAACTAATGAAGGGCGAATTTCAGATGAGTGCTATGGGAGAGCTTAAATTTTTCCTTGGTCTTCAAGTCAAGCAACAGTCGGATGGAATCTTCATAAGTCAAGATAAATATGTTCATGAGATCCTTCAGAAGTTTGATATGGATCCTCTTAGACCAGCAGCAACACCTTATGAAGTAGCTAAAGTCAAACTCAAGAATGAGCCAGATCCTCCGGTAAATGTTCACATGTACAGGTCAATGATTGGCTCACTCATGTATTTGATTGCATCACGTCCGGATATTATGTTTGTCGTAAGTGCTTGTTCTAGACATTAGGTGGCTCCAACGGTTTTTAACTTGAATGCAGTCAAGAAGATTTTCAAGTACATCAAGGCTCAACCCAAGTTAGGCTTATGGTATCCTAGAGAATCACCTTTTGTTCTTGAAGCATATAGTGATAGTGACTATGCCGGTGCTAATAATGACAGAAAATCTACTACTGGTGGTTGTCAGTTTTTGGGTCGAAGACTTATCTCATGGCAGTGTAAGAAACAGACGATAGTAGCTACTTCTTCAACAGAAGCTAAATACGTAGCTGCTGCTAGTTGTTGTGGACAAGTTTTATGGATATAAAATCAGATGCTTGATTATGGGTTCAACTTTATGAACACCAAAATTTTCATTGACAATCAAAGCACTATCTGCATTGTGAAGAATCCTGTTTTTCATCAACGTACAAAACATATTGAAATTAGGCACCACTTTATCAGGGATGCCAATGAGAAGAAGTTGATACAGGTTCTTAAAGTTCATACGGATGATAATGTTGCCGATCTATTGACTAAAGCCTTTGATGGTCCTCGGTTCAACCACTTGGTGGTTCACATTGGAATGGTCAATCCTTGAGACCTAGGATTGAGGGGAGGTTAAGCCTAAGGAAGGCTTAGTGTACATATTTACTTGCACAGATTAACATATTGGTAGTTTTTAACAACAGATTGTATGGGTATTTGCGGTGTGTGCTACTTCTAGTGGAGGATTTTGGTCACTTCCGGTGGTAGTCTTCAATTTCTAGTGGATAAAAATCCTTCATTGTCATTGATGGTTGGCTTCTAGTCTTGGTTTGGGTCACTGTTCACTTCGTTGACTTCTGTTGACCACATTGTGCTTCTAGTGTTTACCCTTATGCGTTTTGACTTTTAGTCAACGCAAGTTACTTCTGGTGTATATCATATTATTTAACTTTGGTAAGTGGGATTTGCAAATAAAGTTATAAGGGGCAAGTGGTTACTTTTGCATTAACTGCCTAATTTGAAAGGGAAACCCACATTATTAGGGGTCAATGAACAGTTACAAGACCATTATTTATGGTCAATTACCCCCTTGACTCATTCATCACAACCATAACACACACACACACACGCTCCTACTCTCTCAATCTCTAATCAATCCCTTTCCATCACTTCCAATCATCATCAATGGCTGCTTTGTTCTACAAACCCGATCACAATAAGGTGGCGTATTTGGGAGATGGTCCTAAACGTGACGAATTCACATACATCCTCTAGTTTATTGAGGCTTCTAACCTCAGGTATGCTTTTACTGTTTACCTGATTGTCTATGATAGTGTGATTCGCCAGTTTTGGGCCACTGCCCATCTTGTGGATGTTTTGGGTCGCCCACTTGAACTCCATGCTACCATTGATGGACGTTCATATGTGGTTTTTGAAGCTTCTATTAGGAGTTCACTTCATCTTCAAGATGAAGGTGGTGTTGTTTATATCCCCAACTCTGAGGTTTTGGAGGGGATGGCTGATATTGGTTATAACCATGGGGGAAAGTTTAACTTCCAAAAGAATAGGTTTACCCCCCAGTGGAAGCTTCTAGTGCACTTCTTGATTCACTGCTTAAGCCCAAAGTCTGGGAGTTGGGATGCATTTCCCATTCCTTTGGCTACTGGTTTGATCTGCATAGCACAGGGTCGAGTGTTTAATTTTTCTCGCTACTTGTTTGATGGGATGGTTTGCAATCTGAGTAGTATTGGATCTAGGAAGAAATTTTTAATGTATCCTAGGTTTTTGCAGCAGATACTTATGTGTATACCTCGTGATAGGGAAGAGTATGAGACCCCCAAGCTTAGTTCTAAAGTTTACTCCAATATGGCTCTTAGGTTTAAGGGGGTTTGGAGGCCCCTTACTGAAGCTATGCTAGGCCTTGCTCAAGGTCCTCCTAATGTTGTTCCTCCGGCTGCTGAAGCCAAGGAGGAACTTCCATTAGGAGATGATCCTATGGAGGAGGAGCATCCTGCTGGTGGTGCGCCTCATGTGGTGGTGGAAGAGCCAGCTGAGGAAGTGGTGGTTGAAATGCCATCCACTTCCAAGGCTGCCACCTCTTCTATACCACATAAGTCCCCATTTGTGGATACTCCCCCTTCTAGTCCAACACCGCATACTGCTGAGAAGACCTCTTGTTCTCGTGCTCATAATGATGACCCCTTTATTGCTTCTGGTTCCAGTGAAGCTTTCCCTGATCCAAGTCCTCTTGGTGGGGAAGCGGAGGAACCTGCTACACTGACTTCTTTGCTTGATCTCATGCACAGGTACCATGAAAGGATTATTTCTTTGGAGGCAGATTTGAATCAGCATCGCAAGCTTACCAGGGAATTTGTTCTTCCAATGGCGGACTGGATTAAAGTTTTGGAGACACAACAGAGGATGAGGAAGAAGCATGTTGTTCAGTCTGATTCTGAGGAGGACGTTGAGGATCTTGTGGAGGATGGTTTGACTTTGCTGGCGAAGGCTGCATTTGCTGATAAGCCGTATGCTGATTTGCCTATTCCTCCTAGTCCATCAAGCATCCCTCCTACTTCTGCTACCCCTGGACCAAAGGAGGATATTGCTGGTTCTTCTGCTGCTACTACTGCTGGTCCAACTGCTGGACCGTCTCATGATCCTAAGGGGAAAGCCCCTATGACTGATGCACCCTCACCCCCTAGAAAGCGTACTCACAAACAACTTGAGGAAGACAGGTTGGAGGAGGAGGCTGCACAGCGAATGCAGGCGGAGATTGATCAAGCTGCTAGGGTTGAGGAAGAAACTCTTCAGAAGCAAAGGCGTGAACAGTTGCAGCATGATGCTATGCATTGGGATGATAATGATTGGATGCGGGTGCTTACTATTCTTACATATGATTATTCGCAGTTTACTGATCTCTTGGGTGCTGATGTGAATGAGAAGAATTGTATCCCCCGGGCAATGGCATTAATGCGCAAACAACAATTGTCTCTTGCTGCTCAACTGCGTGAAAAGCGTCGGAACAGACCTTTAACAAGAACTGAGGAGAGGAAGTTAATGCAGAGGTATGTCAAATACCAGTCGGGTGCTCACTTTACTGTTGGTTGGACATGGGATCGGGTTAGGGGATTGTCTTTTGACGAGCTTAAAGATCTATACCAAAGATGATAAAGCGTCAGAACACACCGGTTCCGGAGCGCTTCATCTATCGTCCTCCTCCACGAGTGGTTCCAACTTCTCAACCTGCTGTTGCTCCTGGTTCTTCATGTGGTGTTCCTCAAGTTTCTACTGGTATACCATCTGTTGTTGATACTTCTGCTACTGGTTCCACACCCACACCTTCGGTTGCTCATCCGTTTCATCTCCGGGTCCTACCACCACCACCAATGCTACTAGTACCATCCCTGCTACTCCTGTTATGGAACAATCCTCACCACCAGTGACTGACCCTCAACCTACCCCTTCTCTTGGTGTAGCTGCCTTTGATCCTTTAGTTGGTCAAGGTGTTGATTCTAATCCTGCTGATCCTATTGTTGCTACGAAGGTAAAGGTTGAAACCTCGTCTGGTGTTCCAACACCTCGTCATTCCATTAGCAAGAAGATGGCTAGACGTGGTAAGTCTGTTCCATATGAGAAGCGTGCTCCTGAGAACCTTATTGATGCAGCTTCGGACAGTGACACAGAGTTGCCAATGGGTACGGGGTTTATTACTGCTTGGACGGTTAAGCCATCCACAAGTGTTGTTGGTACATTCACCCATAGGATTTCCATCAGGGATGGTTATATTCGGTATGTCTCGGGTTTGCAAGGTGTTTTGACTTGGGCGGATCGTAGGGATCTTATGTCGTTGTATGGGTTTGTGGATGCTGGTATGCCTACACATCCTAGTGAGGTGGCCAACTGGCCTGGTCTGACAATGTGGACTGACTTGATGATGATGTTTGAATCTCCTCCACATGCTCTACATTCTGGTGTCTGGAAAGACCAGCCACGCTGGGTAATCAAGAGATGGAAGTTGTATGCTGGCTGTGGGGTGCATATCATGGAGTTGGAGTCTGGTGCTATAGTGTTCATGCTTACGGATATGGACTATCCGTTGACTATTGCTACTATGGAGGCTATGCTCGCATGCCATTTGTAGATCTCCAATGCCCCTTCAGGGAATGAGACTTCCTTGGCTACTACTCTGGTGGAAGGGATACAAGCTCGGTTGCAAGCTGACAAGGTGGCAGCGTCTGGTATGTGATGGGTATATTTTTATGTTTTTGTGTTTCTACTGACATTCTTTTCACCAATCTGTACAGTGATTGGTGACTTACATTATAGTTAGTTAAAAAAAATAAAAAAAATATACTTTTTATATAATATCTGCTTATACTTTAAACAAATGATGGATTTCACACTTGTGCATAATATAATATCTGCTTATACTTTTCCAAACATTAGATTTCATTTGACTGTTTCACACTTGTGCTGGTTTGGAGTTTCATCTAGTGTTGGACCTGGTCCACACAACAAATGATGCTCAACTCACCATGTCTCACAGACAAGAAAGAGTTGATTCACCATGAGGGTACGGCTCTGGTGTGATAGTCAAATCCGTTGATGGTTGCTAGGTTACCCAAAACTGGATGGTTTTCACTTGCCATGGTCCTAGACTGAAAAGTGGCTAATCCAAGGGGGTACGGCTCTTGGTAAAGATTTTATCAAATCGTTGATAGCTATAATAGCTTGCTCAAAGCTATAGGGTTTTCAACTCACCGATGCTTCATTGCTAAGAGTGGGCGAGTCCAGAAGGGTACGACTTCTGGTAAAGACATATCAAATCCGTTGACGGCTGTGATGATTTGCCTAAAATCATCAGGGTACCCCCACTCACCATTGATTCACATTCTAAGAGTTGGGCTGGGTTCTGGTCTCCCAGGGTGATGCTTATTCCACCATAAAGACTGGCTAGCCCAAGAGCGAGCAGCTACTTGGTAAGGCTCATAAAATCTTCTCATGTTGCTGTGAAGATTCAACAAGATGCAGATTTGTTTCCAGCTTTCAAGAAGCTTCTAGGTGTTCATTGTTGCAGCGGTCATTATGTTCCTTATGCTGATGGTTTTGATGCTGTTGTTTCTTTTGCTGTTCCAATCCTCAAGCTATGTTGCACGATTTACAAGGAACCTTGAACTCAACAGGTCAAATTCAAGTTTAGGGGAGGATTGTTAGGACCTTGGAATAGTTAGTTGTAATAGGTATACTAGGAGGTATGTAGTTCCTCCTGGTCATAGTAGTAGTAGGAGCAAGCCGTGCTCCTGGTCTTATAGAAAGTCAAACTTTAATATTTAGATATTATTCTGTTAGGATATGCATGAGATATGTTAGGAAAGGATATGCATATCAGTTTTACACGTTTTGGTTAATGATGTATTAGGGTTTCCTTGTAGTATAAAAGGAACCTTAGGCAGAAGGGTTTTACACACCTTGATCAAACATAATTCTAGTTCATATTAATATTAGAAATCCTTAGTAAAGGATCAAGTCATTATAGTTATTCTGTTCTTCTTGTTCATAGTATTTGTATTCCGCACTTATACTGTGTGATTTATATAGAGTGAATAGACTTGTGATTACAGAAGTCGTTCACCGTTCCTAACAGGCTGCAAGATCCACATCTAGTGGACCCAACATGGTCAACATTTGAAATAGTTTTTTATAGTAAATAAAATAATTTTGTATATACATAAACCCATTATACTAACTTTAAATACTTTTATTAAGTTTGAGGGTTGAAACTATCATATTTATAAACCATCCTAATGAATATAATACTATTATTAGAAATCATGTCATACTATATAAGCTAAAGGATGTAAATTGCAAAATTACTAAAGTTATTATCATCTTGAAAATTACTTAAAACTAAAATATTTTTATCTTCTTTTATATATAAATCCAGCTATATCAAATTTAAAAAACACCTACGAGTCAAATTATGCTTGAAGTCAGGCTAAATCTACATACATGTCTGTAATCATAGTGGTTCTATAAAATTTAAGGATTTGTGCGGTTGACCACCTTGTAAATGCTTACATTCGTCTTTGATATCTCAATAAAAGAATTCCTAAAACACCAAATGTCGTCAATGAAAACCTATCGAAAGTTCTTCCTCGACACCCGACGGACGTTTTATCTCGGAGACCCATCACTGAACCAACAAAAATACTTATTATGACCATAATCATACTATTTTAACAAACCTTACCAAAACCAACCACAATGAAACCCGACATCATAAACATACCAAAACCCTTACTCTTTTACCCAATTCTCACAATCGAACGCCTTTCACGAATTCTCCTCACAAACAAACGTGTTCCCATTCAATAACCCCAACTACTTCTCACATACCCAAATGGGTGGTTCATCATCATAGTCACATACATAATAACCATTGTCTTTATTTCCTTCATTTCCAACTAAATATATGTACTCACCTGAGTTTTGGATTATTTTTTTCAACACACCACTCATGAGGATTCTCTCTTTTGAAGTCATAGCCCACCCCTAATGTAAAACCCGCTCTAAAAATCCTACGATCATTTAATGCACGAAGTTATCGTTAAATTTAAAATTTATAATTAATTAATATACGCCATGTATCACGAACATTTAATACGAACAATATGTATATTAATTAATTATCATAAGTAATATGTACGTCAACACGAATATTAATATACGATAAGTATGTACGTACGATATTAAGAAACGTTCAAGTAACGAAAGCACGATAATTAAATACGTATGTACACGATAAATAAATAAGCAAGAAAAACAAACACCAAAAGTATAGGGGTGTTTGTTGGCGTCGATTTAGAGAGAAAGGGAGGGGAAACCGGGCTTGGCCCATACCGATTACCCAATACTTGTTTAAAATACAGGATGTTTTCATAAACACTTTTATAAGAAAATAAAACCCCGGCTTCTTCTTGCTCTCTCTCTCTCTCTCTTGCTGCAACACACATAGAACACCAAGGGGAGATCCGTTTGATTTTTGTTATTTATTCGGTAACGCGTTCGTGTTCATTCTCCTTTTTAATTCACGCATTGGTATCCCTCAAATCATTTTCTTTTTTTTATTTATAACTAAGTTATGATCGAGATGTATTAAAAATAAAATAAGAAAACATGTAATTAAGTTAGATCTATCAAGAATAAAACAAAAAGGGGTTTTGGTGGGGTGTTTGTCGATCGCACGCAAACCAAGACCATCAAGGTCTTGGTGGTGGTGTTGGCGTCCAGCATCCGCAACCCTCAATTGGAAGTCGGCATTGGTTATGAACCACCAGCCGCAGCCTTAGGCTGGCGGTGGTGGTGGTGTGATGGCAGCCGCAAGGACCAAGACCCCGCAGTGGGTATCTTGGCCTAACGGTGGGAACCGAGACCCACTAAGGGGGTGCTCGGTGGGTATATGACGAAGGCAGGGGGGACCCTAGCATAGGCTGAGGGCTGTTTGGCTCGGCACAGCAGCAAGCAGAGAGCCGTAGGCTCTCAATGAGCTGTTGTGGCTCAACGGTTGGGTCTCGGGTCGGGGGCTCGGGAACTTGGACTTTTCAGAAACACATAATTAAACCAACATGTAAATTTAGTTATGTTATATTTTAATTAATTTAGTTATTAATTAAATTTGGTTTAATTAAAATAAAACTTATGTTATGTTTATTTAATTAAAACTATGATAAAATGTGTATGTACATTTAATTACTAGGTAGCATTCTTTGCCGTGCACATGCACGGTCCAAGCGGTCTAATGTGTATTTTGTGATGACGATTTTAATTTGGCATGACATTTTCTTACCTTATATTATTTACCACTATCTTATATCATGCGTAGTTTTGACAATTACTACTGAATACGATGATATAAAAAATCAATTTTCAAAAACTACACATTTGAATCCCAATAAACAAAGTTGACACTATTTTTTATGATTACGAAACTCTACTCATCGAGCAAACTAATATACTCACTTGCTCGCTCTCAAAACACATGTACTTAAATCAAACCCAATAAACACGTACGAGTAAATACATAGCTCGCTTGACATTTGTAGTATAAGAGGCTGTTTTTTTTTCTTTTAGCATCTTGCAAAATGTAGCTTTTTAGATAACTTTTGCTTGGTCTATTATATAAATGAAAAGAATGAAGCGGTCAATCCGTCAAAAACCATCACATCTGTCTCAATTCAACAGGCAACAACCCTCATACATCAACCATTCGTATGCGCTAGTGATCACTTTTTCTCCACAAGTCTAGTTACATTATTGATTTTTCTTCTGATAAAAAGATTTTGCTTCCATTCATCCAAGAGAAATACTAAAACCATAAAATTTTTACTACCTCCGTCCCAATATTATTGTCCACTATTCTATTTTGGGTTGTCCCAAAATTATTGTCCACTTTCAAAACTTCCAAAATTAGATAGAGAATTTTGTTTGAGTTTACCATATTACCCGCACTTGAGGTTATTATTACAAACAATAAATAAGTATATAATTAATTGGTTAAGAGTAAAAGTGTTATTCTACAAAAAGTAAGAGAGAAAGCTGAAAAAGTAATGTTTTTTCAAAACTGTGTGTTTTTTGTCTGTGGACAATAATTTTGGGACGGAGGTAGTACAAAATAAAATCCACAAAATGAGGTGTCAAGTTAATATGTGGTTATCTTTTTCTTACTTTTCAAATCATGTCACACTCTAAACCAATAAGAATCTTGACAACTCATTATGTGGATTTTGTTTTGTAAAACTTTTGTGATTTTAGCATATCTCTTCATCCAATCCTTTTTCTTTATTTACCTAAACAAACGTTATTGTTTATAAATAAAAACATTGATTGTTGTAATGTTTGTAAACATAATAAACAATAGACTTATTTGATCGTATACTTGCAAGATTTTTTAATAAATAAACAAAATTTTGTTAAATAATAGGCTTGTTTGAAGAACCTAAATTGATTTTTACAATTAAATTACAAATTCTAGACTTCACAAGAGTTGAGTTCATGCATAATAAATTCTACCTTATATAATAGAGGGGAATCACGTTTCCATAGAAACAATGATCCCCTCACATTAACCTTAGACTGGGGGGAGTGGTGCAAGAAAATCCTACCGTCACCTCAGCGCCACCTCAACTTTCTATTTTCTCTCACTAACCCACTCAAAACTCACCTTTCAAGGTTCTTAAGGAAAAAAACTCACCACCACCTCACCTCCACCTCATCTTTCCACTATCACTTTTATTTATTTATATATTATTTTTAAACTAAAAACAATTTATAAAAATTAATAAACTTTAAATCATTTATTTTTGTTTATAAAACTGTGAACTTTACCAAAACTATTTATAAAGTCCAATTAATAAGCTTGGCCCACTAAAAAAAGCCCATTTATAATCAACCCAAAGGTTATTTTTTTTAGCCTTCTTCTTTCCCTCTCTTCTTCTGCGCCTTCATCAAAAATAAGCAGCACCAGTTTTTTTTTTCTTTCCATTTCTTTTCATTTGTGAAATAATCTGGGCCCACACAAGTGAGTATAACGAAGGGTGAGAAACTCACCTGTAGCGAGTTTTTTTTGCACTGGGAACATCAACCCACGCGTGGCTTTTTGAGGTGGGATTGTGGGGTTCTTAGTAACCCACGCGTGGGTTTTTGAAACCTCAGACCTACCCGTGGGTTTTTATCACCACTCCCCCTAGCCTTAAAAAATATTAAACATGGCCTCTCACAACACTCATTTCCTCTCACATTTTGTTCACACACTAACACCTACATCTTCCGTTTCATTATTTCCGTTGTATTCCGTTTCATTAATGGTGGCCCGTTTTGATTAATTGGGTATCGACCCTTTAGGGATGATTAGTTTAGTTTGCCTTTTGGGGATTGGGTTGCTTTTTTGTGTGTTTGATTAACTTAGGCATTAATTGATTAATTGTATTCATGTGGTGGTGGCTACAAAACTTTGCCCTTCATTAATTGATTAATTGGCCTTTGATTAATTTATATTTTCTGGCTGTTTGGGTGTGACAATGGCTACATAAATCCCATCTCAGCCGTTTATTAAAGATTTGTGGTTGGATGTTACCCGTTGATTGCTTTACCATTCCACCCATATATATATACCACAGAAATATACCACGGAAACAGCAAAAAATAGGTTGTGGTTGGATTATTTGTGGGTTTTCTACTCTGCTCTGTTGGTTATTCATCTCCTCCATTTCCCAGCTCATTCGCTTGACATACTGATAGATGATGGATCAAAAATGTATTCTTGGTAGATTCGTTGTTTTTTCCATCTAGATTGGATGTGCAACGACTGTTTTGCCATCTCGATTGGATGTGCAAAAGATGAATTGGTGATTGGTTGAAAACCCTAATTTTGGGGTTTAACTTCTATGTTTCAGCCTTGATAGGTTTGTCTCCGTATAAGTTATTTTCTTCTTATGATCCTTTTATGTGTCACCTTTGATAGTTTGCTCTTCCTGTATGTTGATTGCTTATGATGCTGACGGGTATGTGGGATGTTTTTTTAGCACAGTTTACCAAGACCCGTATCTTGGGGGAGGGGACCATGTGATCGCAGCTAGAATGGGTTTTGGGTACGGCTTCCATACTTCCATGTCTGACTTCATAGTAGGTATGTTTCATATGACAATAATAATGCTGTTAAAAGGCTATGATGATACTTTTTAAGCGGGTTGAATTATTATTCGGATTATGTGCCTCTTGGCGGGGCAAGCTTGCTAAGTTTTGCAGCCATGGCGACATATTTTCATATCCGATTGCTCATTTATCTGAGCCTCGAAATTAACACTTACTTTTTTCGTTCTGTTTGAACGAGAATGTGCTGTTACATAATGGTTGTGTTTACGAAAAAGGTAATTAAGTTCCGCATGAAAAAGGTAATTGAGGTCCGCAATGGGTGGGTTTTTGGTACTAAAATGGCTCGGTGTATGGTATTCGATTGTGTTGCCTGTATGGTAAACATTATACATGCTGCCGAGGGTGTTGGAACAAGTTGCATGAGCTGACACGGAAACGATTCCTTTTTTTAACTAACCATGCCCGCCTTTGTATGCTAAAGGTAACAACTTATTTCCCTGATTTAGTTCCTTCTAATATTAGGGGGTGTTAGGGAGTTCTTATTAAAAGACTACAAAAATGTATAGGTAGTAGTGTCTTGGTTTCGTTGTACTACAATAAGCATAAGCTAGAATCATGGATGGAACCAAAACTGGCCAACTACAACATTCTGGCCATATCTTTGTGTATGTTATTTTAAACTGTATATATAATTTTGCAGTTGTGAACCAATGGGCTGTTTGGATTAGGTTTTTTTAAGATTAGGGGTGTACTTGGCCAGTTCCTGTTGGATTAGGGGTGCGTTCAACGTCTTATTTTGTGTAGTATGACACTGTACTTTCGGGGTATGAGAATGGATTTAGTATATGAGTTTCCAGTTATGTTATCTCGGGTCACGGGTGTTTGTAGTATTCTTAATCCGCTTTTAAATTCTTTTCAAGAAGGCATTGGATGGTTACTTAGTTCAACAAATACGTTCAAAATCACTTAAAGATCTATTTTGTTATTACATAGAATTAGATCACCCTAATTAATCGATCATTTAACTTAATTAGCTGTATCTAGAGTTGAATGTGCAAAGCTAAAACTATTTTTGGCTCATTCGCTTTTTCCGATCTATTCAACAAGGCATTGGATAGTCAATCGGTTCTTAAGAAACTCATTATCATACTCCACATAGTAATGCTCCTTCCCATGTATATTGTTGAAATTTATGATCACGTTTTTTCTTATGTTTTAAAGTTATGGTACATCAAATTAGATGTTAGATTTGTTGTCCAGGTGGTGTTCATAGTATTTGAAGGAATGGGTAGGGTATAAGGAGGGAGGTCGAAGAGGCTGCGATGATGCAACGTTTGCAGCCATAGTGGATTCTTGGATGGTGAAGGGTGATAGTCACCCGGGTCTTGGCAGGGCAATATGAAAGTCTGTTTGTAGCCATGGCAAGATCTCAATTTGGTTGGATGTGATGATCGTTGAGTACGGTGTCTTGCTGCGAAAAGTGGAACACAATAAGGGTATCGCTAAGGTTACAGTGGTGGGGGAACACAAGCCAGCATCAACGCTTATCGCTGCCTTTTGCAGGTAACAATACATTTGCATCCTTTCTAGCACAAAGTCCATTACTCAAAATCATTTTAACAGTATGCTAGGAGTACCATCTTATCGATATATAGTTATACCATATAAACATGTAGGGGTCAGCGTCAGTTCCAACCTGAACCGAGCCTGGAAAACCCGAAATGAAACCAAAACTAACTTTTTTCCGCCTTTTACTTATTCAGTTTTAGCATTTAAGGTTTTTTGTTTTATAAAAGCTTTGTTTAGGTATGCTTTAGCTTTGATTATATGGCTCACACATAAACTCCCGTCCTTGGTTGAATGAAGTGATGCACATGCTTTTTCATCGCTGCTTTGATTTTTTCTCCTTTCGAGTTGATCACTTCTCTAGGTATAATCGTGTTGAGCAAATCAGACGCGTTTATTTTAGCTTATATTTCTGGCTTATTGAGATTTTGAAGACTTAAATTTTATAGGTTGGATAAGCTCATAGGTCCTACATGGTGTTTCGGATGCTAGGGTGTTCTTTATGGTGAATCGGGTGCTCTTTGTGGTGGGCTCAACGTGTATGCAGCGATACAAACACATGCTTAAAAAATAACAGCAATCCAAGGTTAGTAGGCTAATTTTCAGAACGGGTAAAATTAGGCATGGTTTTTTTGACCGTCACCTACAATCTCCACGTGCAAGTATCATGTGAGATTTTTGATTTAGGAGTGAATAAATCGCTGCTCAAAAAAATTGACTATTAACCGAACTACGCTGAATACATGATTTCATGTGACATTTTTGATTTAGGAGTGAATAAATCGCTGAATACACCATACTACATAAAAATAAGGAGGGTAGCATAACTGGTAAAAAGAGTGTAAAAGTTGAGTTTGATTGGCCTCCGCCTGTATGTTCTACATGTATGGTGTTGGCCATTGTGATAATAATTGTGGGAACATGTCAAATAATAATGTTACTTGTACAGAAAATGCGCAAATACTTTTGTCGAAACAAACACTAGAAGCCAAGCTTTAGGCGGCTTATCAGGTATGCTATTGTCTATACTGAATTCTGCTTGAGGCTGATTTTTGGGTCCATTATCTCATTCAATTGTTATTGTACATAATCTGAATTTAGAAAACATGTACACCTATAATGTACCGATAATGCTAGGGAAATTAGATCCACTGTCTCTACTCCCACCTATCCCGCTTAAGGATGCAATTTTTCCTACAGCCTATCATAAAAAAAAGTTCCGTAGCTTTTAAGCACTATTCTACTCGTTAGTATTTCCTTGCTGCAATTTGTATTTGGACATAAGAATCTAACCTGATGCAGAACCAAACACCCTTTGTTAGTTGTTACATAGTGTCGTTTGTTGCTAACCAGACAACAGACCTACGAACTGACACATAGGACCCATCATCACAGATTATCGCATGATTAATATGTGACCCATCTTATTGCAGAATCAAACACTACCAAACAGTTTTGACCCTTTTCAACCAATCACCCTATGTTTTGACCCATTTTAGTACTAATGAAAACACTCTTCATTTTTGTGGTAAAATAAAGATCCGATAAATTAAGGTAAAATATCGGCTGATAACTACACCACCAATGATCAATAAAAAGTTAAAACAATAGGCGTACCCGAAAGTCATTCTTGCAACCCACATAGAAACATAGAAGGTGTAGACGGTAAACGGATGCCTGAAAATAAAGCCATTGAAGCGAATATAAAAGCTGCTAGCACAGGCTTGCTGAATTTCTTCGTCTCCCACTTCAAAATGGGTATAACTTCCTCTTGCAAACATGTAACACTAAAAAAGATAGTATAAACTGATCAAATAAGTACTAATAAGATCAATTTAACAAATATATCTTTACCTAACATATAGTATGCATACTAGACAACGACTTCATGTATTTCAGTGGCTTATCTTTCAATACTAGATACTAACATATACTAATTTAAATGGGTTTTGTTGTACTAATTTCAAATTTTCGTTTGTCTTTTTAGTCATTTGATGTATATTTTAAATTTATGAACTATACATGCCTATTTGGAAGCAATCGTCGCTTTCCTACTAAAACTTAATAAACCTTTTTTTTTCATTTTGTCAACCATTATACAAATAACCAAACATTTAAATTTTAACATCCGATACTTGCCGTCGTTTTTAATTATAACTTTATATCATTTAAATTTAACAACCTTGAAGGATAAACATAAAAGTATGTAACAACTTCCAAAATTTCAAAAATACAAATTTTAAATTCATATAGTATTTAATAGTTTTGCAAAAATGTGTGTGCCTTAAGTCTTTGGCGTCAGCCCACCTCTCCTAACCCTATCAGAGTGTCAAATAACCATTTGATTGTCTAACTACTATCACCAGCTCTTTTAACAGGTTAATAATCTAAACCATTATTTTTGTTAGACGTTTAAGATGCATTTTTTTAATGTTTAAGGATGCTAAGGTTGATAATAGCCAAGGTTAACAAACTTATGAATCTAGGTATAGGTGTCTAATGTGCATTTGGACAGGTTAGGTAACGTGTCAAACTCGGCAAAAGTTAAATCTGATCATTTGTTTCTGAGACCCTTCCTCGCCGTCAATATATACATAGCACCATGTGTGTCAGTTCGTAAGGGTAAGGGAGATACGTGCCCAGGTCTCACTGTCACACCCCACCATGGCGGAATATGGGGCGCGACATATGGATATCATCACAACAATAGCGTGTCTATAAAGTTAGCTAAATGAAATAGAAATGTCATAAAAAGGTGACACAATGTTGTTGGAAATACGTTTTACGTATTAAGAAGGATCGGTCACTCCAACAATAGTCCATGTTATAGCTCGTAGTTTAGTTAATCTTCTTTACTTATCAAACAAGTCCAAGCCTAGCCTACAACATGTGTAGGCAGGCCCAAAAGTGTAAGCCCAAGCCCATTACAAGGCTTGGGTATATAAACCCTCTCCTTTGATGGAAAGGGGTGTGTGGTTATTCACTTTTCACATAGTAAAACATTGGTTTCTCTCTCTAAGTGTGTGTGTAATCCACCATCTCTCTATCTCTTTCTCTCTCTAAAAACATAAGCATAGATTTACATTTCTACAAATGGTATCAAGAGCTTGGGATGAAATATAGGTTCGTTTTTGTGTTGCGTTTTGTTTTCTAAACATTTCGTAGAGTGTTGGGTTGTTTTTAGCCGAATCTTCAAATTTTTTTTGGTGTTTGATCGAAGTTTAAAGTAGTGTAACATAGGGATTCGTGTTAAACTGTTCTTGGTATCTTGGTTTTCGTTAAAACATCATCTTTCTTGGATCAAAAGTGCAAAAAAAAAATAAAAAATCGTGTGTTCTTCATTCCGAAATTTAAGCAGAATCTCCATCGGAAAGTACAAGCGAAACGTGGGCTTCCATCGCAATAACCATCACCATCGGAAAGGGTTTTGGTTCTACATTGCGATACGTGGGTTTTATTACTTATTCCGATCTGGACATTCCGATCGTACTTTGCGATCTGGGATTCCGACGGGTATAAGGAAGTATTTTAAGTCGTTACTCTGCTTGAATTCCGTCAGCTACTTTGCAATCTGAGCATTGCGATCTGAGTATTCCGATAGGCTTTGCGATCTGAACATTTCGACAGCATTGCATTTCGATCTAGGCATTCCGATACCACCATCATTCTGACCAAGTTACATTACGATCTGGACTTTGCGATCTAAACATTTCGACAGCCTTGCTTTGCGATCTGGACTTTCCGATCTGACATTCCGATCTGGCATTCCGATCTAGACATTCCGACAATCCAAAAATTATTCCATAAAAAATTTCGTGTGTAATTTTGTCTTGGAATTTTTGGTTTATCGAGAACATATTTTAAGGGATTTTAACATTGTTTCTCGACTTCAACACAAAAACACTTAACCTTATTTCATTGTTCGATCAACTTTGTAAATCTTAACTTATTGAAATGGAGTACACATCTCTTACGGATAAGTCCATCCTCTCGGGTACGGATAATCGTCCACCAATGTTGGTGAAGACTATGTATGAGGAATGGGCTTCCCGAATGGAACTTTATATGTTGAACAAGGAGAATGGACATCTAATTTGGGCATCGGTGCTCAATGGACCATTAGATTATGGTACAGTGACGGAAGGTACGACTACTCGTCCTCGCACAACGGGTGAGTTGACTGGAGATATGAAGATTCAAGATAAATGTGATAAGTATGCTACAAACATCATTCTCCAAGCCCTTCCTCCAGATGTCTACAAACTCGTCAGCAAACATAAAGTTGCCAAAGAGTTATGGGATAGAATTCGGGTTCTAATGCAAGGCACCTCGTTAACTAAACAAGAACGAGAGTGTAAGCTTTATGATACTTTTGATAAGTTTGCCTATGTGCCAGGGGAGACTCTCAATGATTACTATCTGAGATTTACCCTATTGTTGAATGAGCTTAATATCTACGGCATGGCAATTCCTACCTTTCAATTGAACACCAAGTATTTGAACACTCTTCCTCCAGAATGGAAAAAATACGTGACGGATGTTAAATTGGCTAAGGACTTGCATAACACCAATGTGGATCAACTTCAAGCTTTTCTTCAACAACACGAATGCCATGTGATCGAGGCTCGGCTGTCTACACCTCAAGTTCATGATCCACTTGCAATGTATGCTTCTCAACAAAACATGGCTTATACTTATCAACAACCATCATACTTGCAGCAGCCACCACCATACATCTATCAGCAACCATCTTATCAACCACCAATGATGCCACAGCAAGAATATCAACAAAGTGTTCATCAACAATCTTTTCCACAGCAACCACAATATCAGACATCACCATCACAAGCCAACACTTCTCCATTGGGCTATACTCCTCAGCAAGGATATTGTCCAATAGAAGCACAACCAGCACAAGCTTTCTACTCTAATGAACTTCCACCAATCCAAGCACCGGTCTTTACTCCAAATGATACGCCAGCTGATGTTCTAAACCATCTCACAGCCTACTTGTCAAAACTTGTTGCAACTAGAGGATTTCCACCAACAAACAATCAGCTCCGCACCTCATCAAATCCTCGACAACAAGCCACTGTTCAAGATGGTCAAGTGACGGTGCAACCTATTCAGGGAAGGCAAAATTCATATGGACCTCCTACAAGGACTGGGAACAATCAAGCTGTGAATTCTTAAGCTAGTGGAAATGGGAGTCCTATTGGTCCTAAAAAGGTTGTGACTTGCTACAATTGCCGAGGACAAGGTCATATGGCTAGGGAATGCACTCAGCCGAAAAGGAGAAGGGATGATGCATGGTTTCGTGAGAAGATGTATTTGGTTGATGCTCAGTCTAAGGGGAAGATTTTGGATTCAGAGGAGTTAGCATTTCTTGCAGACCCAGGGGCAGCAGATACCGAAGGCATTGCAGTAGTTTCCACTTCTAATGCAGCTTATCAAGCAGATGATCTTGACGCATATGATTCGGATTGTGATGACATTCACTCTGCCCAAGCTGCTCTCGTTGCTAATCTCTCTCACTACGGTTCTGATGTCATCAGTGAGGTACCAACCACATCTAATAATATTGATGATAACCAACATCAAGTTGGGCATGAAAATGACAACCTTGAACAGCATTCGGGAACTAGTAACTCAAATGATGTGGTACCCAATCCTACACATTTGAGTGAACCTCAACCAAATGCTACGACGGGTATGGAATCTTATGCTCAACATGATTTAGTCATGGTGCCTAAACATATTATTGATCAAATGCATATGGCCCTCAGACAATCCATAGATACGAATTCCACCCTAACTGCTGAGCTTGCGTTGCATAAAGAAAAGATCAAAACTTTTGAAATGGTCCCTCAAGAAGAGAAAATAACATGTTCTGAATTTGACCAATTTCGTTTTGAAAAGATTGAACACTTGAAAGAAATAGAATCATTAAAAGCTAATCTTTCCAATGAATTAAAAGAAAAAGAGTCGGTTGTCAATGATTTTCATAAACTTAAAATGGATTTCGAAACTCTCGAGTCTAAAAAGGTTGAATCGGAAATTAATGCTACCAAACTTCTTAAATTCAAAGAACAACAGCTTTTAAAATAATACGCTTCCACAGAAAAGGTTCATCTTTTAACTAAATCATTTAAAGAATTCGAACTTAAGCGTCTTCAAGATTTACCACCTAATCCCGGTTATGCAAAACAAGCTCAGGAATATATTCCCGGCCTTTATGATATGACCATAATTGGCAAATCGAAAGAAGCACCGTTTGTTCGTAGTTCTGAGGAGACAAAGTCACTTGAGGATGAAACTCATTCTAAAATGCTTTCAAAATTCCATACAATTGATTATGATCAACATAACAAAGATCAATTTTCGAAAAAGACACGCATTCGCTTACAAAAGGAATTAGCAGAATTAACAGTTCTTGTGCCCCAAAGTTTGTCAAATGAAAACCTTCCTAGTACGTCTCCTACACTCGTAAAAAAGGATTTAACGAAGTTAATTCCACCGGTAAGTAAGGCGTCCGTTAACTTAAATACGGTTCACCAACACTTAGCCGATTTTGACAAGGTCATTTTGGAACGTACGACGGCCACGGCCATAACGGAAGGTGAATGGAACTTTGAGCACACTAGAGTTGCGTTTCGAGATGAAATTGTTCCGTTTGTAAACAATGTTAAAGCTTGTCTTCGTAATATTGATCAAGATTTGTTTTTGGAAATTGAAGAAGTTAGACGTGTTTTCAATGAAATGGAAGATGCTTATGAAAACAGTTTACTTGAAATAGAACGGGTTTCACGCCATAATGATCTGCTTCTGAATCAAGTGATGTCTCATGATATAGTTTCTGTCTGTGTGAATACAAGTGTTGATAATGATTCTATTGTGCATAATGTTGAATCTGTGGATACTGTGGTAGATAGTACTTGTCACGAATCTGGCGCTGAATTTTTAAAGCTTCAAGATTCATATTCATCGCTTTCAAAACGTTTTGATGAGATTCAAACACATTGTATTTCGCTTGAATGCAAGCAACAATTTATTCAAGAAATCTTTGAAACGTCATTCGAGGGTGTTAATATCGATGATGCAAACTTTGAAAAGAATTTTCGATTGAATTTACAATCAAAACAGCGTCAGCCAAGTGACAAGGTTGTTAAATCTTTGCCGATAGACATAGAGAAATCTAAGGAGCTTCACTGTGTGAACGTACTTGAGGCCGCTGAGAATTTTAAACTTGATCTAGATAATCGAGTTTCCAAGATGTTGTCCAAAGTTGATAACTTAAAACAGAAAAATACACGACTTTTCGATTTAGTACAGCCAGCATGTGCTCATACCACTGCACAGAATCAATCATTGATTGAACAATTGAATCGAAAGTCGGTGGAAATATCTGATTTGAGGGAACAAATTTGTGATAAGAACCTGGTCTTGGCTGAGTTAAAGGAAACACTTCGTACTCTCAAAGGTAAGAATGTTGTGGATAACGCAGCCACTATCTCACCATCGTCCTCTAGTGCAATCAAAAGAACCCTTATTGCCGTCACACCACTTAACAAGGGCCCTATGACTAAACCATCTCAAACTTTGGTCACTAAAGATAAGGCGGAATCAAAACCAGCTTCTAATATTCCCGTGTTGCCTTCTACAAGAGTAAGCACCACTACTAAGGCTCAAAGATCTAAGCTTAAAAGAAACAAGGAGAATGATAGGATCTTGCCCCCATCTAGTAGTCAAGTGAAGAAGAAAGTAGAAGCCCATCCTAGGAATGTTATTTCTGTTTTGAATAAAAAGAATCATGTAGCTAAACCTAAAGGCTCTGCGGTTGTGCAGTGTTCTAAGCCTAGTGTGAATTCTAATTTGAAATGTTGGAATTGCAATGAATGTATGTTTTCTAGTCATCATGATTCTTGCCTTATTGACCATGTGAATGAGATGTATGCCCGGAAAAATGGATTAGAATGGAAACCGACTGGGAAGGTGTTAACCCAAGTTGGCTGGATGTGGCGCCCCACTGATAGAACTTTCACTATAGTAGGAAATATGTGCCCTTTAACTAGGATCACTCCCACTGAAGTGAAGAAAGCGTGCCCTTTAACTAGGAGTACCAAGGCTACCAAAACACAAGTGTGTCCTTTAACTAGGAACACCAACACTACTGTAGGAACAAAGTGCCCTTTAAATAGGTCTACTCCCACTGTAGTGCCCGCTAATACTCCAAAACCTCAGAAAATTGGAACTGTAAAACCTGTTAGCGCTAAAACTCACATTAGAAAACGCAGGAAATCTAAGGGTCTAAAAAATGTTAGCAATTCTGATAATTCTATATCTGTATCTGCTAACACTCCGGAACCAATAGTTTCCAATGCATTGTCTACTGTTGTTATTGAAAACAGGTGGTCCAAATTGTTCTCTGGTATTTGGACTCTGGTTGCTCCAAGCATATGACCGGAGATCGCTCTCAGCTCAGAAATTTCGTCAGCAAGTTTCTTGGCACGGTTAGATTTGGAAATGATCATATTGCAAAGATAATGGGTTATGGTGAATATCATATTGGGAATGTTATAATTTCAAGAGTGTATTACGTGGAAGGTCTTGGTCACAACTTATTTTCTGTGGGACAATTTTGTGATGCAAACCTAGAAGTTGCTTTTCGAGAGCATACCTGCTTCATTCGTAATTTGGAAGGGGTTGATTTATTGAAAGGTACTCGAGGGAATAATTTGTATACTTTGTCTCTACAAGACATGATGGCCGCTTCTCCCGTATGTCTTCTCTCCAAAGCTTTGAAGACTAAGTCATGGTTATGGCATCGACGGTTATCTCATCTTAACTTTGACGCTATTAATCACTTGGCGAAAAACGAACTTGTTCGTGGTCTTCCTAAACTCTCATTTCACAAGGATCATTTGTGTTCCGCATGTACAATGGGGAAAATCACTAAGAAGTCTTACAAACCCAAGACTGAAGACACCAACCAAGAGAAACTTTATCTGTTGCATATGGATCTTTGTGGGCCAATGCGTGTTGAAAGTCTTAGTGGTAAAAAGTACATCCTCGTCATTGTCGATGATTACTCTCGGTTTACATGGGTGAAATTTCTTAAAGCAAAAAATGAGGCACCTAAATTCATCATCGGGTTTCTCAAGATGATTCAAGTGCGTCTCAACACTACTGTCCGACGCATTCGTACAGATAATGGAACCGAATTTGTGAATCAAATCTTGCGTGATTATTATGAAGAAGTTGGCATTTCTCATGAAACATCCGTTGCTCGCACTCCACAACAAAATGGTGTCGTTGAAAGGCGAAATCGCACACTTATGGAAGCTTCTCGAACGATGTTAATTTACGCAAAGGTTCCATTGTTCTTATGGGCGAAAGCAGTATCTACAGCAGTGTACACCCAAAACCGGTCACTAATTCGTAAACGCCATGGTAAGACACCTTATGAGCTTCTCCATGGAAAAGTACCAGATTTATCATATCTTCATGTATTTGGTTCTCTTTGCTATCCAAATAATGATGGTGACAATTTGGGAAAACTTCAACCAAAGGCTGATATTGGTATTTTCATTGGTTACGCCCCCGCAAAGAAGGCATACCGAATCTACAACCGTAACTCTCGCAAGATCATCGAAACTATGAATGTTGATTTTGATGAGCTGACAGCGATGGCTTCTGAGCAAAGCAGCTCTGAACCCGCACTTCATGAAATGGGACCCAGTAACATTAGCTCTGGTCTTGTCCCAAACAACCCTTCTTCATCATCATTTACACCACCTTCTAGGACTGAATGGGATACGTTGTTTCAACCGTTCTTTGATGAATTCTTTACTCCTCCAACTACTGTTGCTCCAGAACCTGAGGTAATAGCTCCGGTAACCGAAGTTGTCACTCCAGCACCCGTTGCACAATCAGATCTGTCTGCACCTACAATTGGTCAAGATATACCATCATCTAGTAATTCTCAACCAACACCTGAACTAATTACATATGCTATTGAGATCATTTTAATGATTCTCGATATTGAAGACAGACATCATGGACCCAGTGATGCAATGCACAACCCATCCCGGCTAACTCAGATATCTCTTAAAAGGTATTAGTTTTAATCACACGGAGACAACACGTTATCTATCGATTTATTCACTCCGAATAAATTGGTATTGAAATGGTGGCACTCCTCTCCAGCCTCCGATCACTAAAATCTAAAGTGCACGATCGAGTCTAGAGCCATTTGAGATAATTAAATATCTCATTAGGAAACACTTTCATAATTCCTTGCTTCTTCATACACTGTGAAAAGTAAGAAAGATCTTAAGAGTCCTACGCAAAATCTTCATGATCTTGCCTGAACATCCGAGTAATACGAAAGTATTTACAATGAAGATGGAAATCCTTCTTGAGCGAATATCAAAAAGCTCATGGTAGGTGACTTGTGCGATTATTTGTGAATCAAGCTTGTGATAACTGGAAAGCAACAGTTGTTTAATTCTTAACTGAATTTAAACACGTTCCAGGCCTCTACGCAATATCTTAGTGATCTTGCCAGAACACTCAGAGTGATACCTTAGTGTTCACAGTGACGAGTGGAAATCCTTCTAGTGTTAACCTCAAACAGCACTTGGTAGGTAACTTGCAAGATTCTATACGAATCAAGCTCGTGACAATTGGAAAGCAACGATGGTGCGGTTCTTAATTGAATTTCACTTGTTCCAGGAACATGAATTGACGGCTTCAAATCATGCGGATATTATTATCCAAATGATTCACTCTTTATGTTCGCAGTCAGCTTTGGACGGTCGAATAAAGAGAACGGGTTTACCCGCGAAATCCTGTCAGGAAGTTACTTAATTGAAACTATCCGTCACGGGTACGATATCTAATATCGTCCAACGGTCTTCACCGACCGGAGGTAAAATGCTACCGAATTAGAATGAAATGTTCAAAGCCATTTCGTTCGTGTCTACTTATGTTGCGGCATTTGAAGATGGTGGCGTTGCGGGATCCAAGAAGAAGTCGTCCCCGCATGCTTATACTTTATGCACTTCATACCTTATCTAATTCAAGAAAGCCTAAAAGTCAAGTCTTTCGCTGTATCGAACTCTGAAGCTTTCAAGAATTACGAAGGTATAAGTATGTGGGACATGGCGTCACGAAGAGGCTAAGATCACAAGTGATGGATGCACGAGATCAAGGCAAGAGATTAATGCTAAAGATTGATATCAAAGATCACATTAGTATGTTCACCAGAAAAGAAAAAGAAAAAAGAAAGACGAAGACTACGAGCTCAAGACAAGCATAGTATGCTAGGTTTATTTCATTATTGTAACTCGGGTAACGCCCTTGTTTGGAGTGACCTCCCTTAGGGGGAGATTGTTGGAAATACGTTTTACGTATTAAGAAGGATCGATCACTCCAACAATAGTCCATGTTATAGTTCGTAGTTTAGTTAATCTTCTTTACTTATCAAACAAGTCCAAGCCTAGCCTACAACATGTGTAGGCCGGCCCAAAAGTGTAAGCCCAAGCCCATTACAAGGCTTGGGTATATAAACCCTCTCCTTTGATGGAGAGGGGTGTGTGGTTATTCACTTTTCACATAGTAAAACATTGGTTTCTCTCTCCAAGTGTGTGTGTAATCCACCATCTCTCTATCTCTTTCTCTCTCTAAAAACATAAGCATAGATTTACATTTCTACAAATGTCATGACAATATCTCAAATAATGTAGGCATCTAGGTAAGTAGGTAACAAGCCTACCTCTTACCAAAGACATTCAAATAACACACATCAAACATATAGGTATCAAACCATTTATTAAATCAAAAGACAAAATAAAATCTAAGAGGAAAAGGATTCCTTCTAATGCAATCCTAGCAGCCTCTATACTCTAGCCACTTCTAACATCATCTTGCACAACTACCTCACCTGAAAATGACACTAAAATCTGTCAACATAAAGTTGGTGAGAACATAGGTTTAAGTTATCTAGAACATCATAAGAAACCTTGACATCCGCTGTTAATAAGTTGAATAAAAACACTTTATAGTAATGGACCATAATGTGATAATCATGTTACATGCATCCACAACAAAACTTAAACCAAGTACCGATCACATCTACAATTTACAAAGCACACTATAATAATCAAGAAGTATCCCGTCACACACACAAGAACACACACCACACTATCCGGATCTTTCCTACACCACATGTGGAAGATGAGCTATATCCATGTCGAGATATCTTGCCTCCGAAGAGACGATGCACAAGTACTCAGGACGGATCGTGCCCCACGAACCAAGAACTCAGAACCAAGAACTCAGGACGAATCGTGCCCCACGCTCCACACACATCACAACTAGTCCCATAGACGCCCATACATCTATGTACCAATCCCAATCATAACACAATCACGATTCACATATCAGAACACATATCAAAGCACATATGAGAACACATAAGCACGCAAGTCACACAATAGCACATTTATGTCCACACATTTTAAAACATAGTACTAACTCATGTTAAAGAACATTGCAAGTGTCATCTACATCCCATACTGGAAAAACATTTAAAAACGTAGCAAAATGGGACTATGAACTCACCTGATAGCACAGCAAGCTAGTACTCCTACAAACCTATAAAATCATACACAACACACTTAGCTCAGGTCCTAACACCCAAGTTAAGTAACAACTACGGAGATGAATCTAATCCCCCAATCCTCGCTATCTAGTTCTCACACTATAAGCTATTCTATACGTAAAAATTCAGTTTTTCTCGGTACGGTTTACTAGTCATTAAACGACCACATGAAGTGAACTTAACACCACACATGGCTCCTACCCTACTGGATTTATGTTTTTATATGATCTAAGAACTCCAAAAACCAATTTCACTTTCTACTTGCACGTTTAACCCTTTCGTTTAGTCTCTACACCAAAAGTCGATTTCACAAAGCTGATTTTCTATACATGCTAAATGTTCGACACCAAAAGCCCGACCTAAACACCATAACTTTTATTGAAAACCTCCAGTCCTTTTATATACATTATAAAGAGTTCCAAAATTAAAAATCTTTGGCTATCTCATTCGTTTGGTTACGTTTTGACTCAAATTTCCGAAATCCAAATTTATTCCTGAACTGCGCACTGTTTTTGTAACAATTATGTTGGGCCAATGAAAGTTTTAACTATGGCCCAGTCTAGATTTGTTTAATTAGACTAAGTGTTAGTGATCGCTGAGAGGACCAGCGACAGAGACCAGATCAGTGGAAGGCAAAGCCTCAGCTGGCACACCAGGAACATTCAAGTCAAAGACAACGTCAGAGAAGTCGAAGACAATCTGAAGTCATACTCACCAGCGATTATGGATAGCTGGGATGTAGAAGGAATGTTCTGGTGTTCAAGGATCTCTGAGTTGACAATGCTCAGAGATCACTTAAGAACCCTAGAAGTCTGGGACAAGCAAAGCTTTTCCAATCCTTTATAGTTTAGGCGGGAGAATCTACCAAGTGTTTTGAGCGGGACAAAACAAGAGATTCAAGATAAAGCCTAGTACGACCTAGTGGGACAAAAGGTGAACAGTTGGCAGAACTGTTCACCTAAAGTTGTTTAAAGGTATGTCTCGATTTGGACATGCATTTAATACGTTGTACTCTTCCATTCAGATGGTGACACGTATCAACTACTCCCACTAAGGAAGCAACCTCGTACACTATAATAGGAGTGAGAAAGGAGAATTAAATCAACCCTTGTGCTTGGATAATTTATCTAAGTTCTTTATCACCTTGGAACCGCTGAGCCCTCAGCTGTCTACCAGCGTCTCATTGGTTCCCTTGTAAACTTGAGTCTCGAATCTAGTTTACTTGTTCTAGGGTTCATTTCTTGTTGTCATTCAACAAGTGTATTCATAGCACTTTTGAATACTTTGTTTATAATAGTTAATAA
This sequence comes from Glebionis coronaria, assembly GCA_025667525.1. NCBI lineage: Eukaryota > Viridiplantae > Streptophyta > Magnoliopsida > Asterales > Asteraceae > Glebionis > Glebionis coronaria. The sequence continues at coordinate 162,613,416 of CM046879.1, forward strand.
AACATTACGCGTTTGAAAAGTATTTCATTGTGTTTTTCGTGGTTATAAGAGTTATAGTTATCAACAATTGTCATATTAAGGGACTTTCAATTGGTATCAGAGCGGTTTGATTTATAAAACTTTTCGTAAACCGTTCTTGCTTTTAAAATCAAGATCTTAATATGGCTGATACCATACCTCCTCCACCCTTTGGTCAAACCAGTCAAGGTACCACTTCGACCACCGCACCGGCCACCACATCTACTACCATGCCTACACCAGTTGTAAGCACTGGTAATAATGATGATGACCTTCCCCAACTACTTGATGTTCGAGGGGGGTCACATGTGGCCAATGTTCCAGCATTCGATGAAGAAGATTTCTCAACTTGGAAAAGTGAATTTCTTATATACTTAGATGGCTTAGAACCCTTCTTGATAGAAATCTTAGAAAATGGTCCCTATGTACCTCTGGCCGTTTCCTCTACCTCTGAGAGACCCATTAAGAAGCCTGTTAAGCAATGGTCTCCAGTGGATAGACGTCTGGCTAACCAGGACAAGAGACTCAAAAGTATCATAGTCTCTTGCCTACCCAAGAACATTATGAAGTCCATCATTAAATGCAACTCTACTAAGGAGATGTGGACTGAGTTAGTTCTAGGGTATGAAGGTCCAGAGGAAACAAAAGAAACCAAAATCCAAGCCCTTAGACTTAAGTTTAATGCTTTTAAAGCTTTGGAAACAGAATTGTTGCACAAACTTATACTAGGCTTAAGATTTTGTTGAATGATTTGGGAAAAATGGAGTTGTTCTACCTAAGGCTGAGGTTAATGCTACATTTGTCAATAGTTTACCTAGAAAATGGCTTAGCCTAAATCAGACCTTAAGAGCAAACAATGCTATAAAAAATGATACTTTAGCCCAACTTTTTGGTAGCTATAACTATGAAGAAGGGCTAATTGACTCCATTTACAAATCAGAGACTGATAGGTTTACCAACCAATATCACTGGTTCAAAAGCTCTTGTTGCTAACCATTCCTTTTAGGACAGCGACTCTGACATAGAAGAGGACACCAGAAGTAGTCAAGAATTTCTTGATGAATTACATGTTGAGTTCCATGACAGAGCTCTTCTAGCTGACCGAAAGAGGTACTACAAGATATCTGGTAGAGTTGGAGCTGCAAAGGTTGATAAATCCAAGGTGTCATGCTACACTTGTGGAAAGACTGGTCACTTTCAGAAGGATTGATGGTCAAACAAAACCTCCTCTCCAAGCTTTCCTTCATCCAGCAACAACAGCAGCAAGAAGAAGTTTTCCACCTCACCTTTCAAGCAAACTTCTTACTCTGACTCAGAGGGGAAAAAGGACTACAAAGTTAAATACAAAGCCTTGAAAGCTGAGCTGTTAAAACTCAACCAGAAAGCTGATGATGCAGCCAAGAAAAAAGATGGTAAGAAGACTAAAAAAGGTCTGATTGTTGCCTCATTCGACTGGGATGATGAACCCCTCACATCTGAGGATGAAGGTACCACTACCGCCAGAGCCTTTATGGTTGTCGCTGATGAAGAACCCGCTGTGGGTAAAAGTGAAGCAAGATCTGGTCAATGGGTGGACATCACCATGAAAAAGGTACAAAGAATGCTATCTATGCCTGAAGGTCCTAATAGAGACCATGTCAGTGACTATACCTTGGTTGACCTCCACTTTGTGGAAGAACAAAGAAAAAACATGTTAAACAAATTTCATAGTCTTAAAACAGAGTTAAATCTTTGCCAATCTGAATTCAAATCTTAAACCATTTATGAATCTTGCTAATTAACTTCAAAATGAAGTAAGCAAATTATCCATTGAAAATGAGTCTTTATCTAATGAAAACTCAGAACTCATAAAAACCATTGAAAAAAGGAATTTGGCTCAATCCACAGTGGAAGAAATAGTCGATGAATCCATACCTGGTGATGTGGTTCAGGCTATTGGGGGAAAGGGTAGATACAAAAACCATATATATGTTCCCAGTGTTAAATTTGTCCCTTCAGATGTTTCTTCTCCATCTTCCACCTCTGTGGATGAGAAAAACTCTGACAAGAAATCAGAGGTACCAGCCACACCAAGACTCGCTGGTGCTAACCCATCTGATTCCTTGCTTGGCCCAAAACCTCCAACCAAAACCCCTGGGAATTCAATTTTCAAAGTCGCTGATAAAGCGAACAAAAAGTTTTTTGTGGCCAAGGACTCCAACAAACCCACTCCTCCCCCTGAAGAGCTTTCACCCACCAAGCAACTTCTCCTCACCTTGATGGAAGAAGTAAAGGGGTTGAAAGAACAAATCAACCCCAGAGTTAATAGTCCATCTGTTAACTCTCTTAGTGAAGGATCTAGTAGCTCTAAGGGGAGAGCTTTGTTCAGACCTTGCAAGCATTGCGGTTTCAAGAATCATTCCTCTGAGGATTGCTCAAAGAAACCAAAATGTATCACATGCGAGTCTATTGAACACACTTCTAGAGAGGATGAGGAGGTCATTGCGGTTCAAAGAACCAGAACTCAAATGAGATCAAAAACTCCTCACAGGCCCTCAAGAAGAGCTGAGCCTAAACCTAGAGACAACTCTCAGGGTTACAGACCAAATCCCCCCTGCAAGTATTGCGGCTTCTTCGACCATCACTCTGATGAGTGTGAGCATTATCCCGGATGTGACATCTGTGGAAGTATGCGTCATGAACCCAGAGACTGCAACCAAAGAGGGGGAGGAAACCAGAGAAGGACCAATGTCGCTGGTCAGCGACATCATGGACCCACTGGAAAGTGGGTTCATCATAGAAACTAATCTGGCTTTGTTATATCTATGCAATAATATCTTAAGAAATCTGTTTGGTATCTGGATAGTGGGTGCTCCAGACATATGACAGGGGTTAAACAATATTTGCATAGATATAAAAAGGAGTCTGGTCCAAAAGTAGTCTTTGGAGATGACTCCTCAGGGGCTACTGAGGGTTATGGATCAGTGGATTGTAATGGAATAACCTTCACAAGGGTCGCTTATGTCAATGGATTGAAGCACAACTTAATCAGCATTAGTCAACTCTGCGATGCCGGCTTTAAAGTTCTGTTCACTAAGACCCGAGGAACAATCTTCAATCAAAATGATGATGTTGTTCTAATTGCACCCAGAAGAAGGGATGCGTATGTCATCGACATGACATCTTGTCCAGAAGGGACAAACACTTGTCTCTATGCCAAAGCATCTGATAGTGAAAATTGGCTATGGCATAAGAGACTCTCCCATCTCAACTTCAAAAAAATTAACAAACTGGCCAAGAATGATTTAGTAGCTGGGCTTCCCTCTCTGACCTTCACCAAAGACAGACCCTGCTCAGCCTGCGAGAAAGGGAAGCACCACAGAGCCTCATTCAAGACAAAACAATCATTCTCCATAAATAAGTGCCTCCATCTTCTTCACATGAACTTATTTGGACCAGTAAAACCTCAATCCCTTAATCACAACAAGTATACACTAGTCATTGTAGATGAATTCTCCAGATTCACATGGGTATTCTTTCTCAAAAGAAAGAGTGATGCTGCTGAAAGAATAATGTCCTTCATCAGAGAAATAGAGAACCTCAATGACTGCAGAGTTAAGGCTATCAGAAGTGACAATGGCACTGAATTCAAGAATCAAGCCATGGAATCCTTTTGTGATGAAAAGGGAATATCACAGAACTTTTCTAACCCAGGAACCCCTGAACAAAATGGTGTCGTTGAAAGAAGAAACAGAACACTCATAGAGGCTGCTAGAACCATGCTCAGCGAATCAAGACTTCCTAAATTTTTTTGGGGTGAAGCTGTGAACACAGCCTGTCATACACAAAACAGATCCATTATAGTGAAGAGACACGGCAAGACCTCTTATGAAGTGTATAGGAAGAGAGCCCCTGATGTAAGCTACTTCCATGTCTTTGGTTGCCCTGTTTTCATTCACAACTACAGAGATCACCTGGGAAAACTTGATGAAAAGTCTGATGATGGATTCTTCGTTGGCTACTCTCCCACCTCCAGAGCTTATAGAGTAATCAACATCTGCAGACAAGAACTAGAAGAATCTATCCATGTCACCTTCAATGAAGCAGATGCTGTCATCAATCACACCAACACAGAAGAATGTGACATTGACTTCAATTAAGTTAAATCATATCCAGAGGATGATTTCTCAAATCCTAAGGAATCATCTAAGGCCTGTCACAAGGAATTCCCTTATGTTCATGCATTTGATCCTCATTCAATCTCTGACATCACTATAGAGGTTGAAAATGCTGAACCAATCACTCTACCCACTACAGTGAATGCTGATCTCATCGAACCAATCTTCCCTCTTGATGAAGAGATTATGGATGAAGAAATAATATGTGAAGATTCCCCAGCATTCATTGAACCTACTGTGACTCCTGAACCCACAAAGACCCCTACTCCTCAATCCAAATGGAGTAGGAACCAAGATATTCTTCTGGTGAACCCTCTGAGGGAGTCACCACCAGAGGCAAATTGAGATCTCTGGAAACCGCCTCAGTGAATGAATGCCTTTTCGCTGATTTTCTCTCTAAGGATGAACCTAAGAATGTGTCTGTTACGCTTCTAGATGAAGGGTGGGTTGTTGCCATGCAAGATGAGTTGAATCAGATCAAGAGGAACAAGGTGCGGACTCTGGTAAAATCTCCAGCTGGGAAGCAAGTGGTTGGAACTAAATGGGTCTACAGAAACAAGAGGGATAAAGCTGGCATGATTGTCAAAAACAAGGCTAGGCTTGTGGTGCTGGGATATAATCAATCTGAGGGGATTGACTATGATGAAACATTTGCACCAGTAGCCAGATTGGAAGCTATCAGAATCTTCCTAGCCTTTGCAGCTTATATGGGGTTTACTGTATACCAGATGGACGTGAAGAGTTCTTTCCTAAATGGAAAGCTTGCAGAGGAAGTATATGTCTATCAACCCCCAGGGTTTGAAAGCAGTGAGTATCCAAATCAAGTATGCAGACTTCACAAAGCACTCTATGGGCTGAAACAAGCGCCTAGAGCATGGTATGAAACCCTATCAAAATTCTTACTTGAAAATAAATTTGTCAGAGGTACCATTGATCAAACCCTGTTCACTTATAGGTCCAAGGGTGATGTCATTTTAGTACAGATTTATGTGGATGATATAACTTTTGGTTCAAACAATATTACGTTGAGCAAACAGTTTTCCAAGCTAATGACCAAAAAATATGAAATGAGCATGATGGGGGAATTAACTTTTTTCTTGGGTTTTCAAATTAAACAAAATTCAAAAGGAATTTCCATTTTTCAAGAAAAATATGTTAAGGATTTGCTCAAAAAGTATGATCTGTCTGATTGTGCATCAGTGAAATGCCCCATGCTTCCTCCCAACAACTTGGAAGCTAATGACTCAAGGGTCTTTGTTAATGAGACCTTATATAGAGGCATGATTGTGTCACTGATGTACCTCACAGCAAGCAGACCAAACATACAATTTGCCACATGTCTCTGTGCTAGGTACCAAGCTAACCCCAAGGAATCCCACCTGGTAGCTGTCAAAAGAATTTTCAGGTACTTAAAAGGATCTCCCACATTGGGTCTCTGGTATCCTAATGGATCAGGATTTGACCTCAAAGCCTACTCAGACTCTGACTACGCTGGGTGCTGTCTTGATAGAAAGAGCACCTCTGGGAGTTGTCAAATCCTTGGAGGAAATTTAGTATGCTGGAGTGCCAAGAAACAAAACTTTGTGGCCATGTCATCAGCTGAAGCTGAATACGTAGCGGTCGCTGGTTGTTGTGCTCAAGTTCTCTGGATGAAAAGTCAGCTGGCTGATTATGGGATCATTTATGAAAATGTTCCCATATTCTGTGACAACACAAGTGATATAGCCATCTCCAATAATCCGGTACTTTATTACAGAACTAAGCATATTGACATGAGGTATCACTTTATCAGAGACCATATTTTAAAAGGTGATATTGAGCTTCATTTTATACCCACTGAATACCAGCTCGCTGATATATTCACCAAGCCTCTCGCTGAGCCAAGTTTTACTAGGTTGGTTGCTGAGTTGGGTATGCTCAATATTGGTAAAGAAATCTGATAAATGATCTATGTCTCTGGGCATTAAAGGGAATTGAATGTAACGAGGTAGTTACATTCCAATGGGAGTTAATATATTCCCATATTTAATTCAAATGATTATCCTTTATTGTCAACAACTTTCCCACTTTCCAAGGGACAGAAAAATCACATGAAGAGTCAAGGGGTCCCACTTTTCTTAAAAGGTAATTTTTGCATTAAATGCTTTAATTGAAAAACGGCTAAACCTTTTATCAAAGCTGTTGGAAATACGTTTTTACGTATTTAGAAAGGATCGGTCACTCCAATGATATTGGGCTCGTGATCCAATATAGTCCATATAGCCCACATGTAGGGTGGGCTATATAAACCCCCTCCTAGCATGTTAGGAGGGGTTGGTCATTCTCACTTTCACACATTCAATCTAATATTTCATTTTCTCTCCAACCTCTCTCTAGTTTCTCTCTCTAGTTCTTCATCTATCTTTCTATTTCTTTAAATCATTCCAACACAAGGATAATCCAGGATTTTGAGGACCTACAAATGGTATCAAGAGCCTTGGTTTGATTGGTTTGTTCTTGTGTTCTTGATTTTGTGTTTTGATAATCCATACCCACGTCCAAATTTTTTTTGTGTTTTTATGCTTTGATCTTGATACACGTTATCTAGTTACTTGTTGTAGTGATTTTGGTATCTTGGTTTTGGTTAAAAACACAAACTTTCGTGGATCAATCGTTCAAAATTTCTTGGTTTTTCATCATTCCGAAATTTTTGCAAAGGTCACCATCGGAAAGTACAACTGAGAGGAACTTGATCGCAATAACCAGTTGGTTCCACATTGCGATCACTGTATTACGACACCTTATTCCGATCTGAGCATTCCGATCGAGCATTGCGATCTGGGATTCCGACGGGTTTAAGGGATCCTTGTGTCGTCACTCTGCCCATTTTATTTTAGCTACATTGCGATCTGGACTTTCCGATCTGGACATTCCGATAGTGACATTCCGATCTGGACATTCAGATAGTGTGACATTCCGATCTGGACTTTCCGATCTGGACATTCAGATAGTGTGACATTCCGATCTGGACTTTCCGATCTGGACATTAAGATAGTGTGACATTCCGATCAAACATTCTGATGGGTAATATTGCGATGGGTATTGCGATGGTTATTCCGATGGGTATTCCGACGGATTAAATTTGAGGATTCCGATACAGTGACAAGTATTTCAAGATTTTTCAAAAACGTGTTTTTGAAAATTTTGTCTTGGAATTTTTGGTTTATCGAGAACAATTATTAGGGGATTTTAACATTATTTCTCGACTTCTACTCACATCATCGATTGTCAATGGAATTGTGTAATTCAACATCTCAAGAGGGAGAATTGCATCGAATGCAAGACAAAGCTAGAGAAAATGGTATAACTTTGTTTCGACTACTCCAGTCTCATCTAGTGGCCATTTCTTGGTTTCAAGGAGGAAACGAATTTTTGACACTCTTCGGTCAAGATCGTTATAAATTCATCGATTTAATATTCCTCAACTTGAACCAACTAGCTGAGCAACTTCACAAAGAAGACTTTAATCACTCTGCATCAGCATCTGCATATCAAGCTCTAGTGACACAACTTACGCACTTCTTCAAATTCAACATCGTTAAGTCTGACAATTTAGGGATATGCCAGTCATTTCTTCAGTACACACAAACGGAGGTTAAAGAGTTCCGTGGTACATTGTTGAAATTAATGACATCGGTCTCGTCTTCAATTTATGAAAGATCCCGACTTCAGCAAACGTTTGATAATGGAGTGCAAGAATCTACGATGCAGATGCAAGAGGAGAAAGATCATACGGTTGACAACTTGGAGCCCAAAGATTTCAAGAGCAAGGATTCGGGAGGAAAGCATGATACAAGCAGCATGTCAGGGATTGATGACACCATACCCGTATATGACGAAGAGTCTACAAATACGGTACAAAGTAATGTGGTATATGATGTCTATGCTGATAAACTATCGCATGTTGTGCATTCCGAACCTAATTATGACAAACATGGGATGGAAAAGGGTGATAGTTTTACCACTTCAGATTCATCCAATGTGAGTCAAAATGGGGGACAAATTGTTCAGAATGCTATAGTACATCATGATAAATGCTTTATGACTGCTTCACTAACCGATTCTGATTCCAAGATTAAAGAGCTTGAAACGATCTTAGCTCAGCAATCTAAAGCTCTTGAGGATGCCAAAATTGAATTTTCGAAGAAAACGGATAAATTTGAAAAGTATTTTGAAAAACTTGAAAATTCAAACGTTATTCTAGAAAGAAAATTAAATCAAAAAATTCAAGATTCTAATGCTGAAAAAGATAATTTTGTGAAACAAATTACTTTGCTAGAATCTAAGTTGGCATCCCAAGATAAATTGCTTAAAGATAATGAGAATTTGAAGGCCCAGGTTCAGGAAAAGGTTTTTGCTATAGCTGCGTTGAAAAACGAATTAAGAAAAGCTAAAGGAACTAGTGTGGACACTAAGCTTGAAAAACCATCAATCTTGGGGAAACCGCCTCAAATTCAGTCTGTTAGGCAACCGACTGCATTTAGATCCGAGCGACCAAAATCCTCGAGACCGCGGTTTGCCTCCCAAGTTGACATGGTTCATCTTTCTAGACCAGTCACTCCACCATCTAGGCCCAATGTGACTAAAATAGCTTTTGCAAGACCTAATCACATGATTGCATCTAGTCTCCCTAGACATAGTCCAAAGAATACGTCTCGAACTAGTTCAAAAGACGTTCGCCATACATTTGGTCTAAAGGAAGCTAAGCAAAAGACACAAGTAAGAGATAGGAATTTCAAACCTAGACAGATGCCTTCTAGTTTACCCAACACTGCTGACCGTAGCATGTCACATCCTAGGAGCATCAATCAATCCTCTAGGAACTCTAGATCTTACTCGGACATTAAATATGCTACTTGTAAAACATGTAGGAAATGTGTCTTTAAAGCCAATCATGATTCTTGTGTCAAGAAATTACTTAATGTGGTGAACTCCCGTGCTAGACTTAAATCTCAGTGGGTAGCTAAACTCAAACCCATTGGTAAAATGTGGCGCCCCACTGGTAGAACTTTCACTCTTGTAGGAAACGAGTGCCCTTTAACTAGGATAGTCTCTGATTCTACTAAGACTACTAGGGAGGAAATTGAAAAGGAGGATACATCACTTAAGCCTGAACTTCAGGTTTTCTATAAAAGGAAACGTTTGCCAGCTAAGACAAGTGAATCCTCTCCTCAGGTCACCTCTAGCATAAGAAAAGAAAATTGTGAACCCCCACTTGCTTCTAAGATAGATATCACTAACCCATATCAAATCATGCAAAATCCTAATGAGAATGCAGGTACCAAAGAGAATGTTCCAAAAGAAAGAAGCGGTCCAATCATTGTATACCACTCAATTAAGGACACTCTCGGAGTTTGGTTGCTAAAGAAGCTGATATCTAAGAAACAAGTGTCTCAGGGGATTTCCAGTTAAGCTTATAGTGCATCATGACTTACAGTCACATAACAGACTGTAACTCGCTCTCAAAAGACAGGAAAGATCATCCCGATGATGACTTATCCTCAAAACGAGAAATTAAATTTTCTCGGACACGAGCTTACATTTTAAACTATTCAAGGGTTTTAAGCTCGTGTAAAGGACTTATAGTCACATCACAGACTATAACTCGCTCTTCAAAGAAAGGAAAGTCTATCGCCGATGGTAAACTTATCCTTACAACGAGAAATTATTTTTTCTCGGGCATGAGCTAATATTAAAAACATTCGAAGTTTTTAAGCTCATGCACAATGACTTACAGTTAAATATCAGACTGTAACTCGGACTTTAATTTTAGGAAAGCTTATCTTTAATGATAACTTATCCTCGTAACGGGAAATTAATTTTTCTCGGTCTGAGCTTGTAGTAAAACATTCCAGGTTTTAAGCTCATCAAGGAAAGTGTATCTTTTAAATAAGAGAACTTTTCTTCTCAACGAGAAATTCATCTTTCTCGGTCATGAGCTTTACGTTAAAACATTCAATGTTTTTCAAGTTCATGAAAACGACTTCTAAGTAAATGTCAACTTAGGACTCGTTCTTCAATTAAAAGGAAAGTTTATCGCCGATGATAAACTTATCCTTAACAACGGGAAGTTTACAACTTCTCGGACTTGAGCTCGCTTTGCAAGATATTCCACATCTTAAGCTCAAGGAATTGGTTTTCAAAACATTGAACACAATTTTTCGAGAATTTCTCAAAAAGGTTTTTCTAAATCTCTCAAAATTGTGTGTTCAAAAAATGTTTTGATAAAAAGAGCATGTCTTCTGGAATCGATAATATTTACGATACTAGAAATGTCATTCAATAATGACACGGGGTTGTAAATAAAGTTCGAGCAGAAGTTCAAATATTTTAAAACATGCTCAAAATGGCTTGTAGTTATTTCAGACTGCAACCCGGTTTTCGCATTAAAGTCAAGTATTTCTTATGAAAGCTTTGGCTCTCAACGGGAATTAATTTTCTCGGGCAAGGTTTACTTTAAAACCTTGTAAGGGATCAAGTTTACTTTATAACTTGGTCTAACACAAATATATGTACGTTTCAGTGCATTTATTTGTTAAAACAAGAGAAGTCTTGTTTTTATGAAGTTATCATCTCTACAACCATGCTATCTACAATTGGTATCTACATACTCGACGATGCGACTACTCAACCGACGACTACAGCTCTTTCGATAGAACACGGGTCAACAATTGAGGGGGAGCAATTGTCAATAATTCAGAATCTTCGATGCCGAACGTGCCAAGTTCACAAGTTGGTGTCAAGACAACAATACCAATCGTACATGTGGTGTCAAGAGATGACTTCAGACGTGACGAGGCGACCAACATATGCTGACAAGAACCATTTGATCTTATCATATGATGTTCTCATCTATCAGGTCCAACCTTGTCAATTCTTTTTTAATATGGTGAATATGTGATCATGTTACAAATCGGTATCATATCTCATATGTTTGAAATCATGAAGATAAAATGGACTTGCATTTTTCTTCCCAAAACCTTTGTTAAAACTTCATTAAATCAATTGATATTAAAAACATCGATTGGGTTAATATTTTTAATATGGGGGAGAAAATGTGATTTAATATGGGATATTATCACAAATGGTTTGACTTAATGTGCTGGCTCATCCCGACATGTGCGAAATGTTTTCGAATATCGTGGCATATGTTAAGGGGGAGCAAAACGGATTTGCTATATCAAAATGGATTTTCATGGTGACATATACTTACCCAAAACCCATTTATTTCACGACGATGAAGATTGTGGTGACATAAGGATGGTAGGATAGGTTAAGTCCTATGATTCTTCTAGAACCGGAGGAATCTTCCCAAGGACATTCCATAGCTAGAAATAGTAGTCCTTAGGAAAGATGGAGAAAGATTGTGAACGTAGCTGAATGCCGACCAAGTACTTAAGTTAGCACTGGAACAATCACAACAAGGTGCTAGTTATGACGTATTGGTAAGCATTGAAGGGGTTGAAGAATGAAAAAGAATTGTAAAGATAAAGGGTGTAAAGAAAGAAGCCCTCCTTACAACTTAGGCAGAAACCGGGTCAACACATATGCTATTGAGATCATTTTAATGATTCTTGATATTGAAGACAGACATCATGGACCCAGTGATGCAATGCACAACCCATCCCAGCTAACTCAGATATCTCTCAAAAGGTATTTGTTTTAATCACACGGAGACAACACGTTATCTATTGATTTATTCACTCCGAGTAAATTGGTATTGAAAAGGTGGCACTCCTCTCCAGCCTCCGATCACTAAAATTCAAAGTGCACGATCGAGTCTAGAGCCATTTGAGATCATCAAATATCTCATTAGGACACACTTTCATATTTCCTTGCTTCTTCACACACTGTGAAAAGTAAGAAAGATCTTAAGAGTCCTACGCAATATCTTCATGATCTTGCCTGAACATCCGAGTAATACGAAAGTATTTACAATGAAGATGGAAATCCTTCTTGAGCGAATATCAAAAAGCTCATGGTAGGTGACTTGTGCGATTCTTTATGAATCAAACTTGTGATAACTGGAAAGCAACGGCTGTTTAATTCTTAACTGAATTTAAACACGTTCCAGGCCTCTACGCAATATCTCAGTGATCTTGCCAGAACACTCAGAGTGATACCTTTGTGTTCACGGTGATGAGTGGAAATCCTTCTAGTGTTAACCTCAAACAGCACTTGGTAGGTAACTTGCAAGATTCTATACGAATCAAGCTCGTGACAACTGGAAAGCAACGATGGTGCGGTTCTTAATTGAATTTCACTTGTTCCAGGAACATGAATTGACGGCTTCAAATCATGCGGATATTATTATCCAAATGATTCACTCTTTATGTTCGCAGTCAGCTTTGGACGGTCGAGTAAAGAGAACGGGTCTACCCGCGAAATCCTGTCAGGAAGTTACTTAATTGAAACTATCCGTCACGGGTACGATATCTAATATCGTCCAACGGTCTTCACCGACCGGAGGTAAAATGCTACCGAATTAGAATGAAATGTTCAAAGCCATTTCGTTCGTGTCTACTTATGTTGCGGCATTTGAAGACGGTGGCGTTACGGGATCCAAGAAGAAGTCATCCCCGCATGCTTATACTTTATGCACTTAATACCTCATCTAATTCAAGAAAGCCTAAAAGTGAAGTCTTCCGCTGTATCAAACTCTGAAGCTTTCAAGAATTACAAAGGTATAAGTATGTGGGACGTGAGGTCACGAAGAAGCGAAGATCACAAGTGATGGATGCACAAGATCAAGGCAAGAGATTAATGCTCAAGATTGATATCAAAGATCACATCAACATGTTCACCAGAAAAGAAAAAAAAAAGAAAGACGAAGACTACGAGCTCAAGACAAGCATAGTATGCTAGGTTTTTCTTATTATTGTAACTTGGGTAACGCCCTTGTTTGGAGTGACCTCCCTTAGGGGGAGATTGTTGGAAATACGTTTTACGTATTAAGAAGGATCGGTCACTCCAACGATAGTCCATGTAATAGCTCGTAGTTTAGTTAACTTTCTTTGATTAACAAACAAGTCCAAGCCTAGCCTACAACTTGTGTAGGCCGGCCCAAAAGTGTAAGCCCAAGCCCATTACAAGGCTTGGGTATATAAACCCTCTCCTTTGATGGAGAGGGTGTGGTTTTTCATATTTTTCACATAGTTCTCTTATGTTTCTCTCTCTAAAAGTGTGTTTAATCCACCATCTTTCTATCTCTTTCTCTCTCTAAAAACATAAGCATAGATTTACAAATCTACAAATTTCACCGGAGATCGCAACTCTGGTTGCTCCAAGCATATGACCGGAGATCGCTCTCAGCTCAGAAATTTCGTCAGCAAGTTTCTTGGTACGGTTCGATTTGGAAATGATCATATTGCAAAGATAATGGGTTATGGTGAATATCATATTGGGAATGTTATAATTTCAAGAGTGTATTACGTGGAAGGTCTCGGTCACAACTTATTTTCTGTGGGACAATTTTGTGATGCAAACCTAGAAGTTGCTTTTCGAGAGCATACCTGCTTCATTCGTAATTTGGAAGGGGTTGATTTATTGAAAGGTACTCGAGGGAATAATTTGTATACTTTGTCTCTACAAGACATGATGGCCGCTTCTCCCGTATGCCTTCTCTCCAAAGCATCGAAGACTAAGTCATGGTTATGGCATCGACGGTTATCTCATCTTAACTTTGACGCTATTAATCACTTGGCGAAAAACGAACTTGTTCGTGGTCTTCCTAAACTATCATTTCACAAGGATCATTTGTGTTCCGCGTGTACAATGGGGAAAAGCACTAAGAAGTCTTACAAACCCAAGACTGAAGACACCAACCAAGAGAAACTTTATCTTTTGCATATGGATCTTTGTGGGCCAATGCGTGTTGAAAGTCTTAGTGGCAAAAAGTACATCCTCGTTATTGTGGATGATTACTCTCGGTTTACATGGGTGAAATTTCTTAAAGCAAAAAATGAGGCACCTAAATTCATCATCAGATTTCTCAAGATGATTCAAGTGCGACTCAACACTACTGTCCGACGCATTCGTACAGATAATGGAACCGAATTTGTGAATCAAATTTTGCGTGATTATTATGAAGAAGTTGGCATTTCTCATGAAACATCCGTTGCTCGCACTCCACAGCAAAACGGTGTCGTTGAAAGGCGAAATCGCACACTTATGGAAGCTGCTCGAACGATGTTAATTTACGCAAAGGCTCCATTGTTTTTATGGGCAGAAGCAGTATCTACAGCAGTGTACACCCAAAACCGGTCACTAATTCGTAAACGCCATGGTAAAACACCTTATGAGCTTCTCCATGGAAAAGTACCAGATTTATCATATCTTCATGTATTTGGTTCTCTTTGCTATCCAAATAATGATGGTGACAATTTGGGAAAACTTCAACCAAAGGCTGATATTGGTATTTTCATTGGTTACGCCCCCGCAAAGAAGGCATACCGAATCTACAACCGTAACTCTCGCAAGATCCTCGAAACTATGAATGTTGATTTTGATGAGCTGACAGCAATGGCTTCTGAGCAAAGCAGCTCTGAACCCGCACTTCATGAAATGGGACCCAGTAATATTAGTTCTGGTCTTGTCCCAAACAACCCTACTTCATCATCATTTACACCACCTACTAGGAAGGAATGGGATACGTTGTTTCAACCGTTCTTTGATGAATTCTTTACTCCTCCAACTATTGTTGCTCCAGAACCTGAGGTAATAACTCCGGTAACCGAAGTTGTCGCTCCAGCAACCGTTGCACAATCAGACACATCTGCATCTACAATTGGTCAAGATATACCTTCAACGAGTAATTCTCAACCAACACATGCTTATACTGCATACACTCAGTACTTCAACGAATTCAAGAAAGTCTGAAGGTCAAGTCTTCCGCTGTATCAAACTCTGAAGCTTTCAAGAATTATAAAGGTTTAAGTGTGTGGAACATGAAGTCACGAAGAGGCAAATATCACAAGTGATGAATGCACAAGGTCAAAGCAAAGAAACATGTTCAAGGCTAAAGTCAAAGATCACATCAAGCATATTCACAAGAACAAGATCGAAGACTCAAGCATAGTATGCTAGGTTTAAGATTTTGTAAAATGGTGTGACCTCCCTTTGGGGGAGATTGTTGGAAATACGTTTTTCCAAGGAAAGTCTTGGTCACATCATTATTAGCATAGATCACGAGCTATAGACTATTTAGGACATTGTAACTTGGAGTGACCTCCCTTAGGGGGAGATTGTTGGAAATACGTTTTTACGTATTTAGAAAGGATCGGTCACTCCAATGATATTGGGCTCGTGATCCAATATAGTCCATATAGCCCACATGTAGGGTGGGCTATATAAACCCCCTCCTAGCATGTTAGGAGGGGTTGGTCATTCTCACTTTCACACATTCAATCTAATATTTCATTTTCTCTCCAACCTCTCTCTAGTTTCTCTCTCTAGTTCTTCATCTATCTTTCTATCTCTTTAGATAATCATAACACAAGGATAATCCAAGGATTACGAGGACCTACAAAAGCCCTTGACTCATTTTCAAACTTCACATTATTCATTAATTTTACACACATATACTATTCATCTTCTCCAAAACCTCCATTTCTTCCATACATCAACAATGGCGTCTTCATCAACAAACAAAGCTTTCACCGTCCTGGCCGCCTCAAACGTAGATTTTGGGATACACGATGGTAAGATTGCCTTGAACAACTGTGTAGCTCTCTTGGAACACAACAATTCCCTCTACCAACCATTGTTCTCCTTCCTCAAGAACTCCACCATTTTTGAAGCCATTACTAGAGTACCTTCCACATGCTACCACCAATACTTGAAGGAGTTCTGGTATAGTGCTGAAGTTGATCAAACCTCTTCACACATCACCTTCAACCTTTCCACACATCCCCAACCTCTCACTTTTGATCTTCACACCTTTTCCAAAGTCATTGGACTTCCAGTCAATGAAGGCATGTCCGCTGTGCCTGCCAGCGCCACGGTAAAGAAGGCTCTGGTTACCCTTCGTCCTCATGACGACAATGAAAAACCTTTCACCACCCAAGGTTTCCAAAACAAATCACTGATCAAAGTGAACTACTTTTCACCCATCTGGAGGACGCTGATGCTATACATTGTGAAATCTCTGGGTGGAAACCAGGGGTCTCATGATCAACTTAATGGAGCCCAGCAAGCAATTGCTTACAGCTTAATCTGGGGGCAAGATATAGGGATCGCTCACATACTTTACTCTGACCTCATTGCTAAGCTAGAAAACAAAGGGAAGAAGAATAGACTAGCCACCATCTGCTACACAAGATATCTCTCTCTTCTCTTAGAAGATATGCTGGGTGAAGGCTACACAAATGATGAACTTCTCTCCTTCTCTCCTTATCACATCACTCCTGCTTCACTAAAGACTCCTTTGGAAGATGAAGTGCCTCTCAGCAGGCACATGATGCAGGTCGCTGGGCTACTGGTTGCTGATAGAGAGCCCTTGATCCCTCACAATAAGGTAAATTCTGAAAGACTAACTGACAAGTCTCTGTTGAAGACCTCTGTGCAGTCTTCTTCTTAGCCCAAGGTGCCCAAGGACAAAAAGAAGAAGAGGAAAGACATCCCCCTTTCCTCTAAAACCCCTTCTATTAATCCTTCCAAGACTAAGAAGGCTAAGAAGAACCCATCCCCTTCTCTGGAGGATGTGGTTGAAGAGCCCACCGCTGACAAACAACCTGAGTCTAGCGTCTCCCAGTCAGTAGAGACGACTAAGAACCTTCTCAACGCGGATATCTCTCAGGTATTAGTTTGCCATTTTATTCTCTTAGAGGTTCACATACAATCACTCTCAACATTCTGTAGGAGAGAGTGAAGAAGTCTTAGGGTTTGCCTCAACCCATAGAGTGTCTGTGTCAGCACCTAGAACTCTTAGGATTATCTGTACACTCTGCCTTAACACAAGGATATGATTCATTTGTGCTCATAACGCACCCCGATGATCCTTCACTCTCTGGACTGTGCTCTTGACCATAACAACTTGAGCATGCTATAGGTCCTGACCCAGAGTCTCTGCACTTCACGTAGTCTCTGGGTCCCCTCATATGAAAGGAGTCCCAAAGAATTTATTCTTTTGGGGGGACTGAATAATCACCCTCAGTCTTCCTAGGGGCAGCGATAAAAGGCGACCTTTACCTTCAAATATGTCAAAACTAAAAGAGTCCCAAAGAATTTATTCTTTTGGGGGGACTAAATAATCACCCTCAGTCTTCCTAGGGGTAGCGGTAAATGGCGACCTTTAACTTCCATGAATTCACAATTAAAAGAGTCCCAAGGAGCAATCCTTCAAGGGGAGCTGGATAATCACACCCAGCTATCCTAGGGGCAGCAAACGGTGACCATTCACCACATAATTTTCACAAATCAAAAGAGTCCCAAGGAGTAATCCTTATAGGGGAGCTGGATAATCACACCCAGCTATCCTAGGGGCAGCGAATGGTGATCATTCAACATAACTGTTTCACACTTAAAAGAGTCCCAAGGAGAAATCCTTAGGGGGGGATGGATAATCACACCCAGCTTTCCTAGGGGCAGCGAATGGCGATCTATAACTTCATATTTTTTCATAATGGTTACTAACAAATGTCATAACAAGCTCATAATCTTTATGAAGAACAGCAGAATGATGATGCCTATTCCATTGCTGGTGATGAAAATGCTGAAGCCCCCCACATAGGTCTCGATGCCATGTCAGACATTGATTCTATGCCAGAGGATGAGGTCTTCATTATTGAAGATGACTTGACCATTTCAGACTATGCTGATATGGATGCTGATGATGACCAAGTTACATCAGAGTTAAAACCCATCTCCTTCCCATCAATGACAAATGTGCAAGAACTGGCTGCAAAGCAGCTATTGGACCAGAGGCTCTGTACACCAACCCCAGTTCCCTTCCCAACTTTACCAAATGTCATGGAATTAGGGGCGAAGCAACACTTAGAACATTTACAAAACCTCAAGCCTGTCCATATTCCTCGAATGAAAGATGTTCAGGAACTCACCGGTGAGGATCTCTGGGTCAAGAGGGGTGACATCAGTAAAACCAAGCCCAAAGTCACAAATGATGTCATCCTCTCTGAATTGCAAACACTCACCCATGCTGCTGAGGAACTCACCACCACCCTAGAGACTTCACTAACTTCATCTGTGGAGTCCTCTATGACTGCACTACTTCTGAAACTACTGGGAAATGCCTTGCAAACTCACCTCCCAGTTGTTCTATACCAGAGCCTTCAGCAATACATACCATCAGTCCTCACAACAGCTGTCAAAGCAAATGTTGCAGCTATTGCCAAGGCGTCTGAGCCTTGAAGAAAACTTCTTCAGGAGCTCTTACAAGAGGAACTTAAAGAAATCTGCTTATTTGTCCATCAAGAATTTGTTAAGTTCCTCAAACCTGAATCAGGCACATATACTGTCGGCGCTATGCCTGAGGGGGAGAATTCAGCAACCTCCACCTCTGAAGAAGAAGCAGACACCGCTCCACCTAAGGGGGAGCAATCACTTAAACAAACAACACCTTCAACAGGGATTTCAACACCAAAACCTCTCAGATCCTTCAACCCCATCATTGAAAAAACAAAGGACAAGGGAAAAGGAATTGCCATTGAAGAACCTGAAATAACCTTGCACTCCCTCCAAGAAGAAGGCGGATCCACAGCCAAGCTCTCTAAACACTCTGACCTGAACAAATTTAAGAGCGTTGATGAACCACCACTTACCCTAGAGCAGGAAAAGGCTCAAATCTTGGAACACAAAATGCTTGCAAACATTAGAGCAGCTGAACTCAAGAGCAAAGAAGCTCTAAACAAACTCTCTCCTGCTGTAAAGGAAGCTCATTTGGTTAAGCTCAAAGAACTGGAAGTTAAAAGGAGCAACCTTCAAAAGGAATATGAAAGAATTATGGACCAAAGAGCTGAACTCGGTCAAATCACCAAGTATGCATGTTACACTAACAAAGACAAAAGAGTGGTGATGACCCTTTACAGAGAAAACCAACTAACCAACTATAAAGTCTTCAGTGACTTTAAACTCAGAGATCTGGGCCTCTATGAATGGTTAGAAATGTTGTCTCTTGCCCAAAAGAAGACTGGGCCTGGTGCTGCCCAAATGATGAAAAACATTCAAGCAAAGCTGAATTGGGTAAGAGACACGACAAAGAAGCTGAAGGTACCTCTGCCTCCTCAACTTTCACAACAACAACCTTCTCAAGGACAAAGGAAAAGAAAAACCCAAATGGGGCCTCTGGTGGAGAAGTTGGTCACTTAGAATATTGTTGTAGATGGGATGCACAGAAACTTGGTACTGCCCAAAGAGATCACTAAACCAGTAGGGGGCCAAGTATACTCAGAACTAGAGACAGGTATGGTCTTCATGAATGGTAATTGTGAGTATTTCTTTCAGCGGATGAATGAACTACATCTGACATCAACCATCCATTTCATCAGACTCAAACAGGGCATCCTAAGGAATTGCAAATTAGCTAAGGATTTTGAGTTTGAAGCTGAGCTAGTCATCAACTCTAGAAGTGAAAAAGTTGAAGCCCAGAGAATCTGTGATCAAGGCCTTGATCGTTGAAGAACCTTTTATTTTTGTTTATGTTTACACCACTTGGTGTTCTTGTAATAGACTAGGTTCTTTATGTTTAATAAAACTCTAAGGTATGTTTGTTAAATTATGTGTAAGAAGAAGCTGTGTACTCGCTTACAATAATTTTAGACTTAGTATAATTTATAAACAAATAGGGGGGAGATTGTTGGGCCAATGAAAGTTTTAACTATGGCCCAGTCTAGATTTGTTTAATTAGACTAAGTGTTACTGATCACTGAGAGGACCAGCGACAGAGACCAGACCAGTGGAAGGCAAAGCCTCAGCTGGCACACCAGGAACATTCAATTCAAAGACAACGTCAGAGAAGTCGAAGACAATCTGAAGTCATACTCACCAGCGATTATGGATAGCTGGGATGTAGAAGGAATGTGCTGGTGTTCAAGGATCTCTGAGTTAACAATGCTTAGAGATCACCTAAGAACCCTAAAAGTCTGGGACAAGCAAAGCTTGTCCAATCCTTTATAGTTTAGGCGGGAGAATCTACCAAGTGTTTTGAGCGGGACAAAACAAGAGATTCAAGATAAAGCCTAGTACGACCTAGTGGGACAAAAGGTGAACAGTTGGCAGAACTGTTCACCTAAAGTTGTTTAAAGGTATGTCTCGAATTGGACATGCATTTAATACGTTGTACTCTTCTATTCAGAAGGTGACACGTATCAACTACTCCCACTAAGGAAGCAACCTCGTACACTATAAATAGGAGTGAGAAAGGAGAATTAAATCAACCCTTGTGCTTGGATAATTTATCTAAGTTCTTACTCACCTTGGAACCGCTGAGCCCTCAGCTGTCTACCAGCGTCTCATTGGTTCCCTTGTAAACTTGAGTCTCGAATCTAGTTTACTTGTTCTAGGGTTCATTTCTTGTTGTCATTCAACGAGTGTATTCATAGCACTTTGTAATACTTTGTTTATAACAGTTAATAAAGCATTACACGTTTGAAAAGTATTTCATTGTGTTTTTCGTGGTTATAAGAGTTATAGTTATCAACAATTGTTATATTAAGGGACTTTCAAATCGTTTGACGACCTTCCCCAACTCTATTTTTGACGAATCTTACATTTTTGAAAAGTAGACTCTCTGAACTTAATTTTTAAAAAAAGAAACGCGACCAAAGGTACTACCAACTGCCCGTAACAATCAACACAAGACAGACCTAAAAATCAGACTGTTTTACACCTTTATGCACTAACCCTCTAAACATCATTAATTATCCTTAAATTCTTAACACAAACCCTAAAATCATTAATAAATCTAAATAACTATAATTCTCAGAAATTTAACAAAACCGTAATCATCTCAATGATGGTTAATTAACTTTCCAGTTATGATTAAATAATAAAAACATGAATTATATTAAGGTTGAATTGATCACTTACCTTGAAACAAGAAAAATTAATGAACCCTAATCAAATTTCGACTCCTCTTGATATCCATGGAAGATTTAGACTGATTTTAGGTTTATTTAGGGTTATTAGTCTCTTTTAGGGGTCTAGGGGTGTTTATATAGGTCTTGGTAACCTTCTGGACAAGTTTAGGCCCAATTAGGACTTTTAAATGGTAATTATCCTATTTTTATTAATTTAATATTTAAAATTTCAGCTATGGGACCCACAAATTCGACTCCCCTCTGTGTTTTATCATATTTACACTCTACCCCCTCCTATTTTATGTTTACTTATACTCCTATACACTTTCGGGACCAAACCGGGCACCCTTTTGTTAATTTTTCAACTTTTTACGCGATTTTTGATCTAGCCTTCATTTCTAAAAGTTTCTAAATATAGAAAGTAACTATAAAACTTATCCTAACCATATTATATATACTTAATACATACACACAACATACGATACGTAAACGAAACCTTATAAAAACGCTACCCGAACTTTTCTTCAGTTCATTTCTAAACTCATTTCATTTCATTTCATTTCCAACTTATACCATGATTTACACATTCATGTGAACTCATGAGCACGAAACAACCCCATCACATCATCATATAACGTATCATGTACTATGTAAACAATGTCTAACATCATGATAAATTCTCAAATATGAACACATAACTCATAAACGCACACCAAGCACATGATCAACATCAAACAGTCAAAAGTGACAAATCCAAAATCTAGCGTTGTCACATCACTCCCTTCTTCATTAAATCTCGTCCCGAGATTTACTCCATAAGCTCAAAAAACTTCATTTCACAACCAACTCGCTATCTCTCTCATAAGAACGTAACCGGATCATCCGTATGACTACAACAACGCCCTCAATGAATATAAGCTCACGACAAATTTTAGGACCCCCAACTTCGGATAAACGATCAAGCCCATGGACAACTAACAGACGTTTACGTGAACGAATTTAAAAATATGAACCAAAACCATGAGACTCCAAAAGATACTCAACATAAAATATGTATCGACTCCCAACGAAACATGAAATAGACCAATGACACAAGAAGCACCCAGTGACAACCGAAACGTATTACGACCGGTGACATACTATTAAAACCTTGTGCAAAGCCAAATTTTACCCCAGAATGGATTTTGTACTGTAATGTATATTAGTTGTTCTAAAACCATGGTATCACATTAGTAATTTATGTAATCATTTGACGAAAAAAAAAATCTATTGTCTCTTCACGAACGATCAATTGTCTAAAGCACACAACACAATATCACGCGTCAACATTGACTCCAGAACCCACATTCTTCATTAATGTAACAATATCTATGATGGATACATCTGAAGTCCTATCCCAAAGCAGCCCTATGTTAGCCTTCTAAGTGTCCACTATCCCAAAATACCCAAAACACGAGTTTAAACCATGTTGTCCGAAAATTAATCTTGAACTCAACAGTTGTACAATTAATTCGACCAAGCTACTGACTCCCATTGAGAATACATTCTAAATATTTGAAAAGTATGCTCTGAGTACATAACATTAGGCTTATGAATCACCCACAAAGCTTTAAAAACGAATAAGTTATAACCAAAACGATTTTTACCTAGAATCTGCCTAGACATTAGCGACAGTTTCTGACAGTTTAGCGATGAATTCTGACAATTTAGCGACAGTTTCTGCCTAATCCGATTTAAACAAACAAAAATGATTTTAAACACAAAAAAAACCCGTTATTAATTACAAAATTCAAGGTCTAATTTATTTTAATTCCAGAAAATTAAAAACTCTCATCCATCATATGATTAATTACTTGATTTAAACATATTTAATTAAATAAGAACAATATTTCAACTAAAGAACAATAACTTTAGGTGATCAAAACTAAAATATTTTTAAAATAAATAAGCCATGCTTATATGTTAAAGAATTTATATTTCACCCTATTTCAAACACGTTTTCGACACTTTACCCTTATTTTATCAACTACCAACAACTATTTTAACTATTTGCAAATTTCATTTCTTTTACCACGTAAGACTCAAAATAAAAGATATCGTTACCCCAAATAAACAAAGACAATGGAATTCTTAAACTATCTCAACAACATTTACGCTAAAAGTACCGTACAAACGAACACCTGAAATGAGGACTCGATAAATGTGCTATTACGGAAGTTAAACATCTCGAATAGGAACGAGCTAGCAAACCATCACAAGAAAACAACCGATAAATAGAAGGGAATTATACATATATAGGCATATGCATACATACACTCAAATCCATCTAACGTATACTATACAAACATGTATTAACCCTCTTTCATGCAACCATACTCAGGAATCCATTGATGTTGTGGTACTTGTGTAACTATGTTGGCCACCATACTTATACAAGTCCCTTTTCACCAATGCACTCCCTCCTATGATGACACTTATAAGAATTAATACTACACATAACACATCGGTCTACCAACTCAAATAAGCACATAGATCCTACAACTCATATAAGCACATAACCACAACATAAAATAAGATCCAAAATCTATGTATTAAAATAACGTAGCCAATGCATGAAACATATAAACTCGTAATCCAGCTGAACCACCATAGACAAAATTCAAAATGTATAAAGAATATGAAAACATAATTAACGAAATCCAACAATGACTAGTGTATACGAATATAGTTCAACCCGCACTATTCAAAACTCGAAAAGAAAATAACATGTAGCTAAGTATAAACCATAGTAGTTCATAACCTAACAAATACTACGAAAATAACATTCAGACACATCAATTACGATAAAATGCACACATACTCCTATGACGCCTATATGCAGGGACCCTTAAGCTATAGACTAGGCTACGCGACTAGGCAACCTAATTCTCTATAACCATTGTCTCTAATACCATTCTGTCACACCCCACCATGGCGGAATATGGGGCGCGACATATGGATATCATCACAACAATAGCGTGTCTATAAAGTTAACTAAATGAAATAGAAATGTCATAAAAAGGTGACACAATGTCATGACAATATCTCAAATAATGTAGGCGTCTAGGTAAGTTGGTAACAGGCCTACCTCTTACCAAAGACATTCAAATAACACACATCAAACATATAGGTATCAAACAATTTATTAAATCAAAAGACAAAATAAAATCTAAGAGGAAAAGGATTCCTCCTAATGCAATCCTAGCAACCTCTATACTCTAGCCACTTCTAACATCATCTTGCACAACTACCTCACCTAAAAATAACACTAAAATCTGTCAACATAAACTTGGTGAGAACATAGGTTTAAGTTATCTAGAACATCATAAGAAACCTTGACATCCGCTGTAAATAAGTTGAATAAAAACAATTTATAGTAATGGACCATAATGTGATAATCATGTTACATGCATCCACAACAAAACTTAAACCAAGTACCGATCACATCTACAATTCACAAAGCACACTATAACAATAAAGAAGTATCCCGTCACACACACAAGAACACACACCACACTATCCGGATCTTTCCCACACCACCTGTGGAACATGAACTATATCCCCGTCGAGATATCTTGCCTCAGAAGAGACGATGCACACGTACTCAGGACGGATCGTGCCCCACGAACCAAGAACTCAGGACGGATCGTGCCCCACGAACCAAGAACTCAGAACCAAGAACTCAGGACGGATCGTGCCCCACGCTCCACACACATCACAACTGGTCCCATAGACGCCCATACATCTATGTACCAATCCCAATCATAACACAATCAAGATTTGAGGAATCCTAGAATTCCGGATCTTTAAGCTACTAGGAATGCATCATGTTCATATGATTAGATAATCAAAGCGGAATTAGAACATGACACATTAACAAGGTGTTTAGGCACAAAGAACATGAATTAAAACAAAAGGATTGCTCATTATATTAATAACAAACAATCATTAGACGTGTACACCTTGAACCCACGTCTAGTCGATACACGCTTTTAGGTTTACATTGTGAATATGAGTTATATAAAACCTAATAACCCTTGGTTCCTTTTATTGTGTAAGGACTAGGGTTTTACAAGAGATAAGAATGAATAAACATGTAAATCTTCTATTTAAATAACTATATACATAATATATCCTGCATATATATCCAAATAGAAGCTTCCAAAGGCTTCTTGTCTACGTTTCTATCAATGCTTAGTTTGTACATAACAATGCTTGGATTGTACATGACAACGCTTGAGCCATCAACCTCCGATTTGCTCTTGTCAACGCTTGATTTTCTCTTGACAACGCTTAGACAAATGTCTTCATGTTTTCTTCGTTTTTGAGTTTCTGCCACATCAACGTTTTGACCCAACAATCTTCCCCTAGTTGATGTCGGCAAAACTCTTTGTGTATCTCTTGTAAGTTGTACATCATCTTCAAATTGCTTCCCCTCAATTGTAGCATGTATGTTTTCCCCTTTTTGTCACATCAACAGGGAAGTAAACAATGTATGCAATCTTGAAGATTCTCCAAATGTAGGCTCTGTGTAATGATCTTGAAGAAAAATAAATAAAGTAATCTTGATGTAGAAGTAGAATAACTCAACCTTGTGTTCCATGTCTTGCATTATCCATGTGATGAAGAACTTATACGAATGATTAAATATAAGTAGACCTCGATCCCTTGTCAATATTCTCATCCTTTGTGAGACACTGAGAACGATAATGTAACTCCTTTAAGTGTTATGACAAGTCTTCGTCACCAACCGTGTAAGCATGAACAAGTTTCCTTTAAAGAATAATGTTGACTAGGCACCATCTTTAAAGATATAATAGAACATAAAACTCGCGAAAATCTTCTTCGAACATCAAACTTACCATAAGAATTCTTCCCCTTAAGCTAACACCTCTTCATGACAATTCTTAATCTTCATATCATATGTAAAAGCCATTAGACGGATAACTCTTTTACAAGGCTACCCCGATTACAAAATCAAATCCAATAAATTACCTCACGAATTGTTGCTAACTCGCATTAAAATCATTAATCCCTTTTAAAAATATCCGAGCCATAAATATCAACTTGATATTCTGAATAAAAACGGAGATTCCATGCACCTTCGTGTGTGAATACCTCCTTTTGTGTGCTAAAAACGTATCAATTTTCTCTAACAACAGCTATCCTTTTGTTGTCCAACATCTCCCTTTATCCAATATCTTTCCACGTGTATTGTCACATATCGGACAACACCTATCAACGTTTGGACAAAACATTTCTCGGACAACTCATGTCAACGCCTATTCTGTCAGCGTCAACTTATCCTTTGTCAGCGTCAAAACAATACTTGTCAGCGTCTACCTCTGCTGCTGACGTCATCTAGGGCTACGACTCTTGTTAGTGGCTGAACACATAAAATTACCTTTGGTGACCACATTTGCTTCATCTCACGTGAAACAATATCTAAGTATCCCTATAAATCAGCCATCCCATGCACTACTTATCTTGCCTTGAATATCCATACTGTTTAAAATATATCTAATCAACTATAATCCCTACAAAGTAGAAAAGATGTGGACTACACGTATTTCCTTGAAGAATAATAACGAGCAGATCAAAGTAACAAATATATCACCCATAAATAGATGCATTACCGTGTATACCACCTTGTTTCTTTAACAACTTCACAATCTCACGTCTCTTTCAAAACTAAACAATTTCGAATAGTACTAGCTGCTACATTTATCTCATACCCTTTCTCATGCATTAATACATCATCCATGGGCCATACAGCTCTTATTAGCTGGATTAAACACCCTCACGTGACACACAACAGTACTTTCTTTGCAAGCCTTGCCATCATAGAAAAAGAAGAAAAATAATAGCTGTGTATTTATTTAGTACCTCGTGAAACCCTTTATACCATGGACCACATGAACTATAACCATATTTAGAGCAACCTGTATATCTCATCCTTCATATTTACTGTTGTTGTCATGTGTAGAGATTCAAGCAAAATAACTGATCATCATAAACATACCAGATTTAGGGTTTATATGAAACCCTAAAAACAATTTCCAAAATCGAAACCCTAACCTAAGGTTAAAGAATCAATATAAGGTTTGAATCTTATGGAATATCATGATATATCAGTTTCAAATCTTCAACTTTTCTTCTTTAAGTTGATTTAGGGTTTATAAAAACCCTAATCATGATTTTATGTAAATGCAGAAAAGTAAGTACCTCATAATACAACCAACTTCGACCTCGAATAACTTTTTCAAGAGAGCTCAGATCGAAGATCCTTTCGGTGGACACAAGTGCCAAGAATCTACAGTTCAAAAATCACGAAGATCCAACAGTTAACGAAGGAGAAAACGTGTTTTGAACATGGCTGTCCACAAAAAAACTGCATATACTCACTGCTGAATTTGACGCCTAATAACTTTTTCTTGGGGATAAAACTCGACAATCCCTCCGGTGGATGTTTAGATATATGTATGTAGAACAAACATAAAAAATTTCGTGACGATCCAACGGTTCAAATAAAAGTTATGACCTTCTTAATACTGTTGCGCACACAAAAAAGTCCAGAAAAACCCTAGACGGATTTTTCTTCTTTTCACCATACACAAACACCTTGTTGGTCCTAGCATCACGAGCCACGAGTCTCTGATACCAATTGAGGAATCCTAGAATTCCGGATCTTTAAGCTACTAGGAATGCATCATGTTCATATGATTAGATAATCAAAGCGGAATTAGAACATGACACATTAACAAGGTGTTTAGGCACAAAGAACATGAATTAAAACAAAAGGATTGCTCATTATATTAATAACAAACAATCACTAGACGTGTATACATTGAATCCCACGTCTAGTCGACACACGCTTTTAGGTTTACATTGTGAATATGAGTTATATAAAACTAATAACCCTTGGTTCCTTTTATAGTGTAAGGACTAGGGTTTTACAAGAGATAAGAATGAATAAACATATAAATCTTCTATTTAAATAACTATATACAGAATATATCCTGCATATATATCCAAATAGAAGCTTCCAAAGGCTTCTTGTCTACGTTTCTATCAATGCTTAGTTTGTACATAACAATGCTTGGATTGTACATGACAACGCTTGAGCCATCAACCTCCGATTTGCTCTTGTCAACGCTTGATGTTCTCTTGACAACGCTTAGACAAATGTCTTCATGTTTTCTTCGTTTTTGAGTTTCTGCCACATCAACTTTTTGACCCAACAAGATTCACATATCAGAACACATATCAAAGCACATATGAGAACACATAAGCACGCAAGTCACACAATAACACATTTATGTCCACACATTTTAAAACATAGTACTAAATCATGTTAAAGAACATTGCAAGTGTCATTTCCATCGCATACTGGAAAAACATTTAAAAACGTAGCAAAATGGGACTATGAACTCACCTGATAGCATAGCAAGCTAGCACTCCTGCAAACCTATAAAATCATACACAATACACTTAGCTCAGGTCCTAACACCCAAGTTAAGTAACAACCACGGAGATGAATCTAATCCCCCAATCCTCGCTATCTAGTTCTCACACTACAAGCTATTCTATATGTAAAAATTCAGTTTTTCCCGGTACGGTTTACTAGTCATTAAACGATCACATAAAGTGAACTTAACACCACACATGGCTCCTACCCTACTGGATTTATGTTGTTATATGATCTAAGAACTCCAAAAACCAATTTTACTTTCTACTTACACGTTTAACCCTTTCGTTTAGTCTCTACACCAAAAGTCGATTTCACAAAGCTGATTTTCTGTACATGCTAAATGTTCGACACCAAAAGCCCGACCTAAACACCATAACTTTTATTGAAAACCTCCAGTCCTTTTATATACATTATAAAGAGTTCCAAAATTAAAAATATTTGGCTATCTCATTCGTTTGGTTACGTTTTGACTCAAATTTCCGAAATTCAAATTTATTCCTGAACTGCGCACTGTTTTTGTAACAATTGTTTGACGACCTTCCCCAACTCTATTTTCGACGAATCTTATATTTTTGAAAAGTAGACTCTCTGAACTTAATTTAAAAAAAAAAGAAATGCGACCAAAGGTACTACCAACTGCCCGTAAAAGTCAACACAAGACAGACCTAAAAATCATACTGTTTTACACCTTTATACACCAACCCTCTAAACATCATTAATTATCCCTAAATTCTTAACACAAACCCTAAAATCATTAATAAATCTAAATAACTATAATTCTCAGAAATTTAACAAAACCCTAATCATCTCAATGATGGTTAATTAACTTTACAGTTATGATTAAATAATAAAAACATGAATTATATTATGGCTGAATTGATCACTTACCTTGAAACAAGAAAAATTAATGAACCCTAATCAAATTTTGACTCCTCTTGATATCCATGGAAGATTTAGACTGATTTTAGGTTTATTTAGGGTTATTAGTCGTTTTTAGGGGTCTAGGGGTGTTTATATAGGTCTTGGTAACCTTTTGGACAAGTTTAGGCCCAATTAAGACTTTTAAATGGTAATTATTCTATTTTTATTAATTTAATATTTAAAATTTCAGCTATGGGACCCACAAATTCGACTCCCCTATGTGTTTTATCATATCTACACTCTCCCCCTCCTATTTTATCCAATGTTGCAAAAATCGTGAATCGCTAGCCGGCCGGTCGACCACCCTGTAGCTTGTAATCGTTCTAGGCGGGGTTAATCGGATCAGTATTTTTAGCAATATCTGGGTATTTTCGGCAAGTTTTGGGTATTTTTAACGAGTTTTAGGTATTTTAGAGATTACTATTCTTAGAATCCAGCTTTTCATACATATAAATAGTTACTATAAGTGATAAAGACAAGTTTATAGCAAGTTTTTGGTATTTTCGGCAAGATTTGCAAGTTTCCGACAAGTTTGACTTCCGTTGACCGTCATTGACCACAGTTGACCACCATTAATCGCCTTTACATTAATCGGCAATGTTGATGGCCTTGTAGCGATTAATCGGAGATTAATCGGGCTTGTAGACCTTGTTTTG
The DNA here is from genome assembly GCA_025667525.1 of Glebionis coronaria. Lineage (NCBI taxonomy): Eukaryota > Viridiplantae > Streptophyta > Magnoliopsida > Asterales > Asteraceae > Glebionis > Glebionis coronaria. The sequence goes on from CM046879.1 coordinate 162,643,750, forward strand.
CAACATTGATTTTATGTTTACGTATACTACTATACACTTTCGGGACCAAATCGGGAACCCTTTTGTTAATTTTTTGACTTTTTACGCGATTTTTGAACTAGCCTTCATTTCTAAAAGTTTCTAAATATAGAAAGTAACTATAAAACTTATCCTAACCATATTATATATAATTAATACATACATACAACATACGATACGTAAACGAAACCTTATAAAAACGCTACCCGAACTTTTCTTTAGTTCATTTCTAAACTCATTTCATTTCATTCCATTTCATTTCATTTCCAACTTATACCATGATTTACACATTCATGTGAACTCATGAGCACGAAACAACCCCATCACATCATCATATAACGTACCATGTACTATGTAAACAATGTCTAACATCATGATAAAGTCTCAAATATGAACACACTAGCTAAAAGACCCGTGAAATTCACGGGTATTTTAAAAGAAACGTCAAAGAAGTTAGTATCATACAATGCGTATTATGAAGTTGTTAGATAAAAATCACATATGGATAAAGAACGTAAAGTATACTAATAATTGTGATAATACAAAAGTCACATAAAACACAATGATGAATAAAAAAACACCATGAACTTTTTGCCGGGATGCATGAACTTTTTGCCAACCATTTAAAAGATATATTATATTTAAAAACCATGTACCAAAAATTGGATTAGTTGAGATTATCTATCAACAAATATAGCACTTTTATGTGAACCATATTTGTTGTGTTATTCGTGATATTACTTTCTTCGCCACATATAACTATCGTGAATCCCTCTTTAGGCTTAACACGAAACACCACAACATATATTTTGTAAACTATTTTTCTTGCGATAGCAATAAGTGACTGTGCTTAGAAAATTTTGTTTTATAATTGTAAATTGTTTGTAAGCCTTATTTTAAGGATTGTGTTTAGTTAAAACGATAAAAAGCTAACTAAAGATGGACCGGGTCTCATTCGTTATTTGTTTTTTGAACGATAAAAGCTAATAAAAGATGAATCGTGTCTCATTCGTTATTTGGTTTTTGAACTTAAAACGATAAAAACACTTTTACAAACCTATGTGCAAGCTTCATTAAAATTAAAAAAACGTTGCATTAATTTTGATTTTTTTGAAGTTTAGAAAGATGTGTCATTATTTTTTATTTTTGTCAAAAAATATTTCATTGAATTGATAAATTCAGGGGATAAACTGGATTCATCAGTCGTAGCACCATGTTCACTATTTTCGATGATATCGCAACTCAAGTACCCCAATTCTTCTTTAGAAAAATTTTCTAATAAATTTTCGTTTATAGTGTCTACAACTTTATTGGTTGGTGATATATCTAAGAAGTAAGAAGTAACAAACAAATGTTCATATTAAAAAAACATAAATCGGTTCTGTTAATGGATGAAAGTATGTAACTAAAAGACCTTGTAGTACTTTAGCTTTTTGTTTTCGAGTATATTAGTGAGAGAAAAGAAGAGAAACGACAAAAATGAGAAGAAAAAAAGGAGATAAATTACATTTTAATTTTGTGTATCATGTTTCTAAGTTAGAAAAGAAAAAAAGAGATAATCAGTGATTTGATAATGATACCCTTTGTAATCATTTTTATTTATAAACTTAAACTTGTTTAAACATATAAAATGATTAATCGTTACCCGAATCATAGGCAACCACTCATTTCGATTCATCGCATGTCCATTTAACCGTCTTGTATGGATCGATTTCAGGTAGTAAAATTAACTATCCGTCTTAGGATGATAGTTAAAATCGGCTAACTAATCGAATCGAGCCGAGCCGTAAACACTTCTTAGTGCGAGTATAAAAAACTCTCGAATAAATGAATCCGTTAAAAGACTATTGTTAAACATGCTGGTATGAAAAAGTGCAAGACAAAACAATAGTATCATTTAATTAGTGTCACAAAAATGGCCACAATAAGTCAAATAAAGTCCGATAAGTGCTACTACAGCCTTGTTAGACATTTGGTGGCAGGAAAAATAGGTCATTAAGGATGCTGCCATTAATGGGTTTTAATGACATTTTCGATTTTTCTACAAATTTCGGGGTTTAGTGACGTTCGATAATATGTCATAATATATTAAAATGGTTTGCGACACATACCTTCTTCAATTAAATATTACTGTAATAGAATCTATTGTTTTCTTGCAATATATATGTCGATTCTAACGTTATCAAAATTTTGTATCTACAAGATTGAAACCAAATGTAATTTAACAGTAGTATGCACATGAACAAACAATTTTAATAATTTACATGGAATTGAAATATTGTTATTGTTAATAAACAAAATTCTCTAATATACATAATACATATATCCTTCAAATATCGCTTCAAATATCATAGCATGCCTACGACTATTAAAGAAGTACAACTTTCATCCTTGTAGATGAACTTCCGAACAGCTCTGATAGGCACATTATCTGTAGACACCATAAAGTATTATAGATTAAACCCCGAAATGTCGTTCCTGGTTAGCATGAGAAACAAAATAACCACTCACAAAATAATAATGTCAAAATAAAAATTAATATAACTAAGAATTATCGTACCTGATGAGATCATATCGCTAATGGGTGGCCGATGAAGTTTCAACATCATTATCAGCAGGATTTGTATCTTCAACTCTTTCGTCACGTAGCTAAACCTTCAGCATCCCTAAATACATCGACATCCACTCAAAATGCCCATTCCAAAAATGCACATGTTCAGTTTCCAGAGGAGCACTTTTCCTTAAAATGGGCATGAGTAACATGTGACTTGAAGCATCCGTAGCAAGTGATCCAAAACCATTACTTGGACATACCTGCTCAAAGTATTCATTTTCTCATTGTTAGAAATAAGGTGAGAATGGTTCAGGCAATGTCTCCTATGGTGCTTCATCTCCGTAATAAAAAGAGAAACACAACTAATCTTGCCGTATTAACAATAGGCAACACCATTTTTTAAATGAGATGCAGTTTTCAGTTATCATGTTCTAGCTCTAATTGTTAAAAATGTTTGGTAGTGTTTTTGATGAACATGTTGTGCACAAGTTACCATGAAAAAAATGAGTTTTATAGAACAAATTGTTGATAGACATTGACAACAATTATCATACCTATTTAAAATTTATGAAATTTTGAAACTTACCACATAATGAGTTTATAAAAATAACATAATTTTAGTTTTGACTTTACATAGATAGTTAATAGCATTTAATGGTGATTGTGATTTATTTGCTTTAGGATACATTAATAAATTTTTTCAAATTTCAAATTTCAAAAGTTACATAACATATCATTTAAATATATATTCATTAACTTGATTCTCGAAATTTAAATAATTGTTGACTTGCCATAATTATATAACTTTTATTCTTATTATTTTTATTTTTCTTAAAAGTAGTTATGCACTTATGCTTTTATATTTTTTAAAAATAAGTTTCATTCATGTTTTGTATAATAATTGTTTCAATAATTTTAAATTTTTTTATTATAACTTTTAAACGTTTAAAATTACAAAATGTTAGTTTTTTAGATATATTTATATAGAACACATCATAATAATTATGTTTTAGTAAAAGAATAATGATTATTTATATAAAAATCTTATTTCATTTTATTTATAAATTTTCTACTTATCATCCGATTAAAAAAATTATGAAGTTAAAGTTTTTTTATGTAAGTTTGTACTTACATTGTATATTTGTTGTGTATGTATAAGCTATTTTACAAAAAAACATTCTAATCAATTTCCTAGTATATATGGCAAGGTTTACAATTAATTAGTCAATAAAAATTTTACATGATGAAAAGAAATCGTCTTCTAGATTTTTCAAAACATGGTGCAAAATAATAAGTTAGTTAAAGAATGGTTATTATGACAATTTTAATGCAAATGTTTAAAAGGTTTGTACAATTGAGTTGTTTTTGGAAATGTTTTTAATTTTGCAAGCTTAAGGAACTTGTAAATTATTTTGGTTTATTAGAAAATATAGATAGATTTAATTTTTTTAAACTTTAAAAAGATGTGTCATTATTTTTTATTTTTGTCATAAAACATTCCATTGATTTAGAAAAACGTTTTATTATTTTTTTTTATTTTTTAAACAAAAAAAAACACTTTTACAAACTTATTGTTATTTTTGTAAACAAATAATGATAGTTGTGTAGTACTTTCCAAACATATGATTTAATATAGGACTAGCACATAAGCAGAATTTAATGGTGCTAGCTTTAGAGGACTTGTACAAAACTCTCATATATTAGATAGTATAGATAACACATAAACGCACACCAAGCACATGATCAACATCAAACAGTCAAAAGTGACAAATCCAAAATCTAGGGTTGTCACACTCACACGCACATAACTCATCTACACACGCACACATGCTGTTTGTTTGGTATTTCTTAAGAGTAGCATGTACCATTGCTATTGCGATATGTGTTTCGGCTTAATACTCACGATAACAGTTGAAACTTGCTTATTCTTTTGTCTGCTGCTTCATCGATGCCACCAATCCTTTTTCCCCGCTCTACATACCGTGTGCTAGTAACCATGGAATGAATTTTAGAACTTAAAATAAACCAGGGATGTTGCTTTGTGTTGGATATCGGTTAAAATTACATAAATTTTGAATTTTCCCTTTTTTGCAGCTTATGTTGCTGCTGGTGCTTGCAGCTGAGGGTTTTTAGGTCCTCTTTTGGAATGTTTATGTGTGATGCAAAAATGAAAAAGTTTAATATTTTGGAGCTGGTGGAGGAGGCATTGAAGCCTCTTCAAGGAAAACATGGTCGAAAAGGTGGTCTTGCAGCAAGACCAGGTATGGACGTTTAGTATACTGTTATTGCGTTCTACTAAGGTTGGGCGGGTTGGGTAATGGCCCGATAAATATGTGTTAAGAGATCTCTAATTTAATGCAGGATCATGTGAAGATGGTATATATGACGATCATTCTGGATCAAGCCCTACAAAGCGAGGAGTTTGCTTCTTGCATGGTGACAAAGATCTTGAATCTTTTCCCAATAGGTAACAACATATTTATGCAATTTTGTCTAATTTTTTTTGTATATCAATGATTATGTTTAAGTATATGCTTTTGATGTATTTAATATTTTTGTGTGCAAACACCTTGCCACGGTGTTCAATGCCTGGCTTTATACCAAAAGCCTTTTTTTCCATATTGATTGTCAGCACTAAATGGAAATGGCAAATGATGGTTATGTGGTGTGTGGTTTTATTTTGTGTTGTGCAGTGACTTAACTGTGAATATATCATTTGCTATTCCTTCTTTCCACCCAGCTAATGCACTAACCATCATTAATAAATATTTGTACACATGTCGTCTGATGCAGGTTGATGACACAGATTTCTTAGATATTGCTATTGTCCGGGTTGCTGGTGTAAGGTTTCGTGTTTACCAACATTCATGTGCATAATAAGGCATGAAAATTAATAATAGTCATGACAAGTGATAAAGCAGTCATGACAAGTAATACTAATATATGCAGGACATCCAAACACCCTTCACATGGCTGGTGCCTATTACTTTTTAGAGGTCGATGCATTCTCTTTTTTCATTCTCCTTTAATTGTTTAAACATAATTTTAGGTAACAACTTAATTTTGATAGAAACACCCCTAATTTTAGGTAACAACTTAATTTTAGAGGTCTATGCATCACATTGTTTTTCAAACACCTTAGATCTGAAAAAGGAGGAAGAGAATAAGCAAATTATAGCCAAAATCAGGACACATGCTCAAGTCATACGCGTAATGATTCTAATACTCACTTAATTACAATACTTAATCTTTTAAAACTTCCTTATATTGACAACCTATTATTGTTGTTATTTCAGGCCAGCCTACCCCTTCCAAGCGTCACATATTATTTCCGGGTAGTGTAGATGGTAAAAGATCTTGGCATTCGGAAGATTGAACATGAAGTACTTATCGCCTTTAGCGAGAACATTTAGGTTGATCACTGGTTTCCAACACGTGTTGACCCAAATTATGGAAGACGGAGAGAAATGATGTGGGAAAGAAGTAGATAAATTTCATGACCTGCAACAACAGTGAGGAGAAAATATCTGTTACAAGTATTTATACAAAAGCAGATGTGACAACCGCCTCAATGAGATAACAGAACGAGCAATAGCTGATAAACTTGAGGTATATTTGCGATTTGGAATCATGTCTTCTTTCTCTCTATCTTTTGATTTTAACATCTATTTAATGAACAACAACTAGCTGAACAATTAGAACTTCCATTGTCGTTCTATGTTTATAACATACGTGTGTCTTTTCAATTTGCAGCCATTATCGATGTTCTACAACTACATTCCAAATGCGGGTTGCACAGCTTTAAGTGCACGTACATCAACGGCCGCTGCAAACGTTCCCAATATCGCCCGCGCTCCCCCGCAGCGGAGCGCGGGCACCAAATCCTAGTTTATTCAACAAGTCGTTAAGACTTAAGACCAACTGTGTATGTTCATATAGTTTCTTACATTTATCTCAAAATGAAATACATTTGTTAAAAACATGAAGCTCGGTACAATTTATCTCACATCGTTAAAACACACATATTTTGTTTGTATCAAGCATGCACATAAGTTTAGCATAGTGAATTAATATCACTTGTGGATCACCTGAAGATCTTGACGAATTTACTTTTCAACCGCAAGATAATCATTTTTTGGATACCTAAAATAAAACAAACACAGATTTAAATCACACATGGTGACATGGCTACAGATTCATTCAAGTTTCTAATCAAAAGCAATATAAAATGAAGCCAACAAAAGCTAAGAAGTTTAGTGATATTAAGTCAAATGAAACCTCAATACACTAACTATTTAACTAATTAAAACCCATGCTTGACCCAAAATTTAGAAAGATGAACTAATAAGGACACAAAAATCAACAAAATCTATAGCCTCGGGTAAAAGACCCAAACTTACCATATCATTCCTTCGGGTTTACAACTACAACCTTATGAGACTATGAGAGATCGATTGTAACCATAAATACTGATAGATGTGTACTTACGATTTTGAAGGCTCAATTGGGTTGATCCAAGCATATACCTACTGCAAAAAGGAAAAAATAACAAGAAAATGATACTATTAGAGATAGAAAATAGAAACATAAAGTGTTTGGTAAGATTTTGGAACCTTCACGTAGTAAAATCAACAAAAGTTAAGCTAAGTTAAGCTTTGAACATCCATCCATGGTTAAATTACTCAGCGAGAGTACATGAAAGTCGGCATATGAATCGCCCGGTAATCAGACGGCGTAAAAATTATCAACGTAGAACAAGCATTAAAAGCAAAAAAATATTAAAAAGTAAGAAAATCCTGATGATAAAAAAAGAAAAAAAGGAGGGGAAAGAATGGCTCACAAAGAAAGAAAGAAAAGGGAGATGGTGGTATAGTTAGTCAAGAAGAAGTAAAAGGTAACAGTAGGTTACTGTTTTTGCAACGTGGCATTCATTTGGGGCTACACAGTAATAACAATGGTTTGGTTTATAGTATAGGTAGAAATAAACTTAGGCTATAATAATTAATTATTTAATTATTTATGAACATGGAATTAATAAATTAAAACTTAGGTTAAATTAATTAATATTTTTTATGGTAAAGTTTAATAACATGTATTATGTAATATTATTAATTAATATTAAACTTATAATAATACGACATGATATTATTAATTAATAATAAATTAAGTATTTATTAATTATTAAACTTTACATTATAATAATACATGATATAAAATAAGCATATAATTAATTATGGAATTATATTATTTATGACAACATGATAAATATGGTAATATGATATATATATGGAAATATACTAAATATGGTAACATGCTATTTATGGTAATACATTAAATATGGTAACATACTATTTATAGAAACATGCTAAATATGGAAACTTTCTATTTTTGGAAACTTACTGATTCTGAAAACTTTCTATTTTTAGAAACTTACTATTTAAGGGAACTTACTATTTTTGGAAAGTTACTATATATGGAAACCTGCTATTTTTGGAAAGTTACCATATATAGAAACTTGCTATTTTTAGAAAGTTACTCATTATGTTATAACAAGTATAATAACACTTAAAATATGAAACACATGAATCTAAAACACATGAAACAATAAGAAACAAATGATTAAAACATTAAATATTAAGACAAGACAAGAACAAGTATTATAAGTATGAACACGTCAAGTAAACCAAATAACAAGTATGTATAAGTACGATCGACTCTTATTCATGTCCCTTCATTATGTAGCTATTGTGAAGTCGGAGTTATCGTCTGCGTCTGTTTCTGTCTTCATTTTTACTGGACATAAGGTATGGATATTCCGTCCTTCAGTAATGACATATTTCTTCCTATATTAGGATTCCCTATTTGCATCCATCTGTTTTCCCCAGTAGTTTAAGTGTCTTAAACACATCAGTATATGTATGATTATTTTAGATTGCTTGAGCTATATACATGCATGACAGTTTCACCTGTTTATGGGGGTTCAATAACCATAGCACTAGAGGCACCGGTGTTATGACTCTTCTTCGGTGAGAGTGATTGTTCGTAGCGTCCCTTTACAGTTTTGGTCAGTATTATTATTATCATGTGGGGAGAATGGGTGCATCCTAGGACAAGTAGTACGATTTCATGGTAACTGTGGTGTGTGCCTTGCATCTGTTACAGGAGCTGATCCCTCCACTCATTTTATATATTAATTAGAGGCAGACCCTCTAATTGCATGACGAGGTCACCCCTCCAAGTATTCATGCACATGGATATAACATGACCTATATGGGCTCTCGACATATTTAAAATACAGATTTTCAAGATAAACTAAACATAAGTCTTTTTAGAAATATAAACCACTATTATGAACTTAAACCAGGTTTTACAGGACATACATTTATTCCGTTTCTATTCATTTCACTTCATCATTTGCTTATGTTTATGCTTTACATTTTATGTTATATATCCGCACACTGAGCGTATTGCTCAGTCGTATTTCTCTTTCCATGTCCCAGTACGGCACGTACTAAATGGCAAAGCTAGGAATCCAAGAGTACGTGCATGGAATGAGGCGCCAGCTTTCTTTCCTTCTTTAATGCATTTACATACTTTTGCTTTACTGGACATCATTTAGTCCTTTCCTTACATTCTATACTTATACATTTCGTGTGTGGAGCTTATGTGGTTCTAATGTTTGTTTCCGGATTCTTTTATGGTCATTTAATGTTTTAGACATTACCTTGTATGCTTTGATGATATGACATAATTATCCTGTGATATTTCATTTATCAAAATAGGGTGTTACACCTAAAGTCGAAACCGACTACTATAGGACATCAAAAGAAGACGGCTTAAACGGAGGATGCACCCTAGCAGATTTCATTGGCAAATGAGGAAGAAATTTTCTTGTGTAAAGGTTGATCACACGTATTCGAAAACAACAAACTAGGTAACTTGAAGAAGGATGTTGTATTTTGTACTTAGGTTTTACAACACATGGAGAGCAAAACAAAGTAGTATGGTCGTGAACATACGATATGGTGAACGAGAAATAAAAGACGGAGCACCCGAACGTTGCTTGTTTTTGTGAAGTATACGTTAACATCATGAGTACTTATATGGAATTTTGCAAAATCACAAAAGCTTTAAACTCCTCCTTGACAGTGAACCCAATCGTTGTAGTCTAATATAGGTAAGTCCAGGGGACTGATCATTTTCTAGGAGAAAAGTGAGGTATGTTCGAAGTGTATGTCGCCTAATTCTAAAGGTTGAGGGGAGATTCTTTTTGGTCTTCTATTAGTTTAAATGAAAACAAGTAAAAACGATGGTTAAAAAAATAGTTTTTAAACTAATTAACTAGTATGGATTCAAACAATGGTGATAAATGTGTATTTACATAGATGAATTCTTCTGAATCTTGTATGCTTATTGTGCTTAACTATTTAGATAACTTATTAATAGTTGTTTGAAACTAATATGTCTCAGTTAAGTGTTCAAATCCCCTCGCCCTTCTACACCTATTGATAGTGTCTATGATGTTGCTCAGTCGGACATGAACACAAGCATAAAACATTAAGATTACCACTATCATACATAATTCGACTTATTTGGTCTTAGGTTGCCAAATATCACTAATTATCATAGAGGTTGCTCTTTTTACTAACTAACACACACTTACACACAAATATCCAATTAACTTGTTCATGCTTAGGTTGTTAAGTTACGTCACGTAAAGGCCTTTAGGCTGTTAAATGACCAAGAATAACCCGATTACACAATAAGGGTTCCCTAATCATGCAATGCTAGTTTCTTACAAATCAATCAATCAATTTTAATATATAAACATATGGATCTTTGATCAAACATGCATAAACTAACACAAATACACACATAATTATAAGTATTATAACACCTACGCAAACACAATAAAGTTATAACCCAACACAATGAATGAAGAACGATCAAAATCATAATCAAGAATACTAATTGAAGACATAATTAAGATAAAATTTGATAGACAAGCCATGGATCAAAAGAAGTTTATGATATAAACCCTCCAAATAACTGGAAAACACATCCTAAATCCTAGAATCGGACTTAGGATTTAGGGCTTAGAAACAAAATTTAAAGTTATATTTATAGGCAAACATTAAGTCCGGACATTCCCGAAGGCATCGCCACTAAGGCTTGACGACGTCTCCAGCTACTAATCAACAAATTGTATATTTTTTCGTCGCGTTCATGTGACCGCTTGATTCGTTAAAATCTGAGTCCATATGAAGAAGTTATAACTAAAACAATATTAAAAACTTCGAGCGCAAATATTGACAAGATGGTGTCAGGTATCAGTCACGATGTCGTCAGCTCATATGTCGAATTAGGGTTTCTTCTGCACCGCCTCGTCTAGACAGCATCACGATTCTTATGACACTGTCGCTTGTAAGTTCAAGATGACGTCTCTAAATATCCAAACGACGCCTTTAATTCTTGATTTTGAGCTCGATCGGGAAATCTTGTGTCCTGCCATGATTCTTCCCAGATTGCTTCCAAAATATGCATAAATCATCAAAGTGCTTCAAATATGCTAAAATCATTAAAAAAAATAGGATTAAGGATGTGTTAAGGTAGATGTGCGAAAATATGGAGGTTAAATGACTCAAAAAAATTTATAGAATTACACTTCATCAGATAGAACGCATGAGAGTGGAGTCGGAGACAAAGATTACTTTAATAGGGCATTCATTGACTATGAATCTAAACATAAAGTGCCATTTGGACATCTTCACTTTTTGGGAGGTTTTAATAGTCCGAAAATGATGGGTGGTGAAGTTACTAAATTCATTGCAAAGTATGAGGAAGGTAACAAGAAATACAAGACACATGGGTCTAGTTCGTTCAACACAGAGTCTGCGAAAGCTAGTATTAATCTGAATGTGGATGTTGGCAACGATGAGGGCAATAAGGTGACAAAATTTTGACGACCAATTGGCAAGGACAAATGAAAGGTTCGATGAATAAAGGGCAAAGATCATTACGATCATCATGAAGTAGGAATAACGAAGCATTGGCTATGATGATGGTCTCCAAGTTCGGAATTTACAACGAACGCACCATCGAAATTCATAAAGAATAATGCGTATGATGCATATTTTATTTTAAATATATTTTTACCATGTTTTAAATTTATAAAACTTGATTCATCGACAACGCACTAATGGGCAGAGAACGTGATCGTGTGAAGTATAAGATGGTAAATTTGAGGTAGTCCAAGGAGATAAGTGTGAGGTAAAAATCTGAGTTTGAAGAAAATAGTTGATAAAAAGATATACAAGAAATTAAACTAACAAAAAGAATAGTTTTTAACTTATCAAGAGGAGAAATATTGTTATCCTACTTAATTCTCTATTACAATTCAAATGATCATTACCCAAGCATTAGTGATTTAAAAGATATGTTATGCACATGTATAACATGGTTCAAACTGTTGATCCATTTTGATCGTTTAATCTAGCTTGTAGATTTAGACTAAACATAATAAATCCTATCTAGTCTTAGTGGAAACATTGAATGAATATCAAAGAGTATGCGGTATATACTCTTTGATATGATGAAGATTATAAGTAATATGTTATGTGTGAATGAACACAAAATAATCACTAAAGCTTTAATATTATTGAGAATAATATGAGTACTCTATGAAAGTACTAGGATTACAGAAACTTTAATGCTATGAGTGAAAATGTAGGAATAATATATTAAAACCTAAACCTAGGACCTTTTTTTATAGCACAAGGAGTCCTTTACAAGATAAGAACATAAACAATATTTTAAAACTTAAGAAGATATACACAAAATATCTTTTGTTGATAACAAACATATCTTCAGTATTTATCTCTTCAAGAACATTAATAACACAAGCAACACTACATTTAACCATGTCCACTTTGTCCAAATTTGACCAGACGTAACAAGAACTAATATTATACTACCAGCACTAATTTCACTAGTACTAGTAGTGTAAAAAGAACAACGCTGATTTTTATTCCTAACAATCCTCCCCTGAGCTTGTGATTCCCCTATCAAATCTACATGTTTCTTGAATAAAAATAGAAAAAAATTAACCTTGTCTTATTCCCTTGTGCACACATAATTTTTTTCTTCATCTTTAGTGGCCATTTATACACAATCTTGTTCTTTCATAAGAGAAGCTCATTATCAACCCTTTAGCATCCCTTATTAATTCTTCAACTGATTAAAATTTCCCCTTGGAGTTGATGAGGATGTCTTCTATAGTAGCAAAAAGCTCTTAGATATAGAAATCCTTGGACCATCTATTTTCCTTTAAGCATAAAACTCTATGAGTAATACTTGTAGTCGTCAATTCTAAAAAATAAAAACTATCCTCACCACATCCAAGAGAAGTAACCCCTGAAAGTAAAATCATTAGACATGGATGAGGACTTAGATATGCTACACGTCCCTTGTTCTACATCAACAACAGTAGGTGCAGGCTCAATAGTACTATAGTACAACCAGTACTACCAACATTTGCCTCACCTAAAACGAGTATTAAGTCTTCAACAACTCCAGCTACCACTAGTTTCAAACACTCTCCCAAGCTTCATCAAACAAGAATTCGACACTAAGGAGTACAAAAAAATATACAATATCATTTTTAAAATAATAGTTTTTCACACATAGTAGCAGGAACCCACATACAAAGAAACTAGAACCAACTTGATAATCTAAGCAAGTCGTCAAAGTCTTCAATATACACTCAAATCCATGAGATAAATATTGAAGCCTGCACGGTTCCTTACTCAGATAAATCCATTAGTCATTTGTCAAAATGCATGCTCAAACAGAACACTACTACACACGTACATTCTAGGTTGCTTTAACATCTAGTTTGTGAAAACCCTTATCAGTACTAGGTACTGCATGTGATCAGATAAGCTCATTATAAGAGCCTTATTGACATGATTTATAGCATAAAGCTATTCTCTAAGCCAAATGTCCTAAGACTAAAACATCATAAATAGAATGGCAAAGAGTGAGCTAACTAATAGAAACTAGCTAGCTAAGAAATAGTACAACAACCAAGATGTAGTGTACATCACGCAAATCCTTCCATGCTTCTTTACTTACCTTGAAAATGTTAGTCTAAAACCAAAAAATATTTGCCCAAAATATTTTCTTATCATATTTGAAAATTTTGACCAACATCATTAAACTTTGCAATACCAACATTAATTTTGACACTAACATAATTAGTTAGACTGATGAGACTGCTTTTATACATAGTCTCATCGTCCAAATAGGGCTTAAAATGCATTAAATATCATCAAAATACCCAAATATATGCTTGTGTTTGTTTCTTGTGCATTTTAGGTACGGATATTGAGAAAATGACAAAAGATCACAAGAATCATACAAAAACGAACACGGGAAACGAAGCCGCACAATGAACCAAGCCCTAATGAAGACTTTCCCAAGATTAACCCTTGAAGAATTGAATACTTATGAAGAAGGGTCCTCCAATATGGAAGAATTGACACTTTATACCCTTGTATCTTCATAATTACAAGTTTGGTCCCTAAAGTTTGTCAAAATTACAAAAAGGGCCCTCCACTTTGAAGAATTGGCAAGTTTAGCCCCTCAACAAAGCTAAATTGTCAACCATTATCCTCCACAAAGTCAAAATACATCATGAAGTCCTTCAAAGTACAAGAAATTACAAGTTTGGTCCTTTGAAAATCCCAAAATTACAAAAAGGACCCTTGACTTTCAACATTTGGCAAGAATGGTCCCTCATCAAACAAGACTTGGCAAATTCAGTCCTCCAAAACATCAATTATACAAGTCAAGACCATTATCCATCAAGAAATTGCCAAAACAATCCCTCAAAAATCACAAAATGGCAAGAATTACCCCTGAATTTACTTCACAAAAGTTTTTGGGGCAAAAGTGTAAAGTTGCAAAAGTTGACAAGGAAGAGTTTGGGCGTTGATAGAGTTTGAAATGCAAATGACAAGTTGTGCAAAGTTGGAGGTTTAATGCTGGCCAGACAACATAGTAACCTTAACCACTCATGGGCTGCCACCTCACCCCACTCACCAAATCCACCAATTACATGCCACCATTCCTCCACATCACTTCTCCACTCACACCAGATTAACAAACTTAATTAATTAAGTTTGAATATTGGCGCCCAACACCAACTATTTAACCCAAAATGGATTAAACACATGTTCTTAGTGTTCTTAATGCAAATTGGGTAATTTTGTTTAAGCCAAAATTAAGCCACCATCTTGTCCAGATTTATGATTAAGGATATCATAATCACATCCCAACCTTAAACTTGGACACCTCATCACCCCATTTGTCTCCTTGTGACTCCCCTGCTCCACACTCATGCATACTGCCAAAAAGATGGCAGCAATCCAACGTTGGAGAATTATGCTTACTTTCTAAGCTTCATACAAACCATTAGATGCACTCACACATGCCAGCTACCACAAAACAACAAGAAAAGTCACATGATTCTCCAAAGAAGACAAGAGACTCCAAGGTCATTTTTGGGCTTCAACAACATTAGGGTTTATGTTTTTTTAAATTGTTTACTAGTTCATGTATGCCTATATAAAGGCCCTAGGTTACTACATTTGCTTTTGCTCTTGAATTTTCCTAAGTTCACTTTTCTGTAAATCCTTTTCAAGTTGAATGACATGTGTTTGAAATGTTGAAGAAAGCTCAAGTGCCATTGATATAATCTGCTTATTATTGTTCTTTATTCATTATTCTTGAATCTAAAACCTGTTTTCAAAAGAGGAGTGTGCAAAAGTTTGCACATTTTCTTCATTTTCTTGATATTTTGCTAAGATCTTGGTCTATCTTGGAATTCTTGGGCTATAGGGCTGATCATAGCATCCTGATATTGTGTTATCAAGGTGTGGTGAAGCTTATAACTTGGGGATAATCAAGTGTGGAGGACAAGAGTTGCATCAATCAAGGATTTTTCATATTTCTGATTTTATACTTGTGCTTCTAACTTTGTTGATTCTTAGTAGGCTTTGTTGTGGAAGCTTGTGCTTGTTCTTGCTAGCACATAAGCTCAAAATCCGTGGGTGTGGATGTACATCCATGAGGTAGACACCCTTAATCCCAAAATCTGAAAATATTTTGGATATTTGTGATATTTGAGTGTTGCCTATGTTCTTGTGTATTTTGTGACTTATTCTTGCTTGAATCTATTGTTCTTAGTTGTTATTGTGTTTATCTGAGCTTGGGTGGTCTTGAATCTCACTTTTCCTTTGAAAAATTTGGATTTGAAAAGATAAAGGGGTGTTTGGGTCTACCTGTTTGTGATTGAATCTTGGTATTGTGTTGTTAGAAGTTAGTATTTGTTCTTGGTATCTGTTATACACTTGTTTGAGAGTGTTTTGCTAGAAGTTTTTGGAACCAAACCTTAAAATCAAACAATCTGCTATATCTTTGTGAGTTTGACTGATTTTGACCTAAGAATTTGGGAAAACCTAGAGTTTATGCATGCTTAGGGCTAAAAACTGTTAAAACATCATTATTGTAACCTGTTTGTGAGATTTGAGGTGTTGAATCTGGCTTGTGTGTCAAATACATCAGCAAAGTGAAAAATTGCATGTTCTTGTGTTCATCAGTAACTTAATGTGCTTGAATCTTGCTTAATTCTTTGAATCATTGCATGAAATCTGTTTAGACTTGCTTATTTGAGTTTAATATAGCTTGTGTATGCATTTGGTTGAATTTGGCTGGCTGAAAATTGCTATAAGTGCTTATTGAACCTGTTCTGCTTATTTGTTCATGTCTGTGCAATATCTGGGACTTTATTGATTAATCTGTGCAAATTGGGTGATTGTGTTTGTGAATATTTGATTGTTATTGACTCCTTATGATCCAAAGATCATTTGGGTGCCTTTGTGTAATCTGAATCCAAAGAAAGTTCACTAAAGACAAAAAAGTCTATAAGTCAAGCAGTGGGAAAAGTTCCCACTGCTCAGCACCCAAAGCTAGCCCCTGCTAGTGTAAACTTGTACTCAGCTTATCAATAAGCTATTTTAGCTTATCCAGACTTGCAACAACTTATTTTTTGTGATAGATCTTCATTATTTGACCCATTTGAGTAGACTAGAGCTTATTGGACTTTGACTTTGACTTTTTACTAGAAAACCAACTTATTTGACTTTTACATAAGTGCTTATCTGCTTTTTTTCAGCTTATTGAGTTAGCTTATTTGAAAACTCTTTGTTGATTTTGCTTAATTAAGTCATTTAAAAGCTATAGAAACTTGAATCAGCACTTGGGGTGGCCTAGAACTCAAAAATGACTATTTTGTCATTTTCTGTAGATTGCTTATTGCATTTTCAGGCTTATTCCTTGGGCTTATTTCAAATTTCTTTTTGCAGAAGTCTTATTTAGGACAAAAGAAGCTTGTGTGTTTAATTTCAGCTTATGGCATTGGCTTATAGCTTAATGGGCCAAAAAGCCCATTAAGAATAAGCTGTTTGGTATAAGCTAGCTTATTTCACATTTTCAGCTTTTGGGCCTTTGGAAAAAGTTGTTTAAAATCAAATTTTGAGTCAACCAATGCTTTTTGGGCTTATTTTGAACACTTGTTTATATTGGGCCCAAATTTGGCCCAATAAGGTTCTGTTTTGGGTTTAGCCCATCTTCTAGGCTCATTAAGGGTATTTACGTAATTTCACTTTCATTTCTGAGTTATTTAGGTTAAATTAAGCTAGTTTGCAAGTTTTTAGAATTTTTTATGATTTTTGGATTTTTAATAATATTTTAATATTATTTTATTGTTAAAAATTAAAAGTCTGATTTTCTAAGTTTTTATATTTTTCTTAGATTGCAGACACTTAATTCGGAATTTTGCAACTTTCCAAATATTTTTAGAGTCTTTTAATTATTTTCTAGAATTAATTTAAATTTTAATTGATTTTAGTAGTTTTTAATTGTTTAAAAATAGTTTTTAGTGGTTTTAAAATTTTGAAAAATACTTTTTAGCTTAATTAGAGTATTTTTGAGGTTTACAAACTTTAAGATCTTGTTTGGGACTTTTTAATAATTAATTTTGATTTTTAGGGCTTTAATTAGCATTAAAAAGTCATTATCTAATTAATTAAAAGGTTTTGGCAAGTTTGGATTTTTTTTAACCTCTTAGAATATTATTGTGGATTTTTGGTAATTTTTAGGAATTTTTAGGGTAAAATTTTAATTTTAGTGCTTTTTACGGTTTTACGTGTACACCTTTTTTGACTTAGTTTAATCCGTCTTCGTAACCGTCATTCTCTTCTAATCTCATTTCTATTTTTCTTTCTCATCAATATAATCACAAAGCTAATCCAAGTCATTACACACATAACACACTAGCCTCCTTGAGAACGAACTCATTTTAGGGTCATTTACACACGGTTTTCCTAAATCGTCGTGCTTACCCTACTTTGGTACTCTTTTCCTAAAGGGTATACAAAAACTCCAACTATCATTTTGGCGCCGCTGCCGGGGAGGCGTGTTGTGTTTTGATTGGAATTGTTGTTTTTATATACTAACCATAAATAGTATTTGTATTAGTAGCACTCTACTAATACGTATTATCGGTTTTCGGTTTTTGTGTGAATACTATTACTATAGTGTATACGTAGAACAACAAATTCACAAGTACTCCAAATACGTGAGAAATCACAACCTTGAATTGGGAGGTCATTACCCAATCATTGTATTCGAATCTCAAACCAAAGAAAAAGGCAAAAATAGATAAATTCTTTCGTGAAGCTCAATCTTGAAAAATACAAACTATAAGGTGGGTATAAGGCGGATATTATAAAATATATCCTAAGGAAAAAGGCTCTTAAGTGCTTCGCGCCGCCTCGATTCCCCGCTTGCTTGTGAGTATTTGATTTTTAGAGCTAATCGAGGGTTTTGCCGCCCAAAGTATTACTAAGTATCATATATATTTTCTTGGTTTCCATTGATTAAACCCTCTTGAACGTTTTGGTGTTCCACCAACGTTCTAAAGTCATCGAAGGCGTTCACTTCACGTGATCGTTTTCATTCCTTGAGGCTTCTTTAATCGAGAGATTTGATTAAGGAGGAGATTTGTAGATTTGTGTCTACCTAATACATTCACCAAGATCCAAAAAGGTTAATACAATCAAAAACCACAAAAAAATTGAAAAATACAAAACACCAAAAAGAATCTTCTTTGCTCGTCCCCTCGTTGTACGTGACGTTTATGCTAACTCGTAATCAAGCAAGACGTGCACGTAAACGAAAGAACAAAACTCCCACTCCCAATCTTTCTAGTGAGGAATCTCCTATTGACGAACCCATTGTAAGAGAAGCACCAACCATGGCGAATCGAACTATGATGGAGTTACTTCAAGCACCCACCGAGGGTTATGGAGAGGCTATTGTGATTCCCGCTATCCTTGCGGAGAATTTTGAGGTGAAAACGGGTTTGTTGTCGACGATCCAAAACAACAAATTCCGTGGTGATGAGAAGGACAATCCACACAACCATATCCGCCAATTCAATCGTCTTACCGCCACTTGCAAGTTTAAGGATGTCTTGAATGACTCGATTAAGATGATGCTTTTTTCGTATTCCTTAGCGGGGCCCGCTAAAATTTGGTTAGAGAAAGAGCCACCCAATTCTATATTGACGTGGAAGGATCTCGTGTCTAAGTTTGTGAACCAATTTTTTCCGCCCTCTAAGACTACGCACTTGAAAAACGAGATTTCAAAATTTTCACAAGAGTTTAATGAAAGTTTTTCAACGGCTTGGAATAGGTTTAAGGAGATGTTACATGAATGTCCTCATCACGGTTTTTCCGACTTGCATCAGATTGACACGTTTTACAATGGACTTAATGATCATGAAAGGGATTATTTGAATACCGCCGCGGGTGGTAATTTTTTGTGTAAAACGGTTGAGGAAGCTTTGGTGATAATTGAGAATAGATCTAAGGTGTATAGTCCTCGTAGCACGTCTAGTGTTCGTAAGGCTTCGTCTTCGGCTTCACCTTCTTTGTCTACTATCATCGATGCTTGCCAAATTGAGGCGAACTTGGAAAACAAGATTTTTGATAAGCTTAAAGGACTTTTGATTGAGTTTAAAGTTGGTGAACAAAGTGCTCCCGCTACGGCTAAAGCGGTTGAGGTTTCTTGCATGTATTGTGGTGGAGGTCATGATTTCTCCGAGTGCATTACCAACGGTGGTAACACTTCGAGTGCCTTCGCGGCCACGGGAAATTACAACCAAAACGGTCAAGTTTCCCGCTCTAATCAATTGACTCCACCGGGTTTTGGTTCAAATCAAAATGCTAACAACAACTATCGCAACAATCAAGTTGGTTTCAAAAACAATTTCAACAAGGTAAACTATGGTAATGAAGGGGCTAATAATCAAGTTTCAAACAAGAATCAAAATGCTTTTCAAAACAACAACAAAGGGTTGCAAACTTTGAAAGATCTTCCAAATGAATTTGTTGAATACGCTAATGGGAATGATGCTAGGTTTGACAATATTCAAGAAAAATCATTAGCCTAAGATCTGAGTTTAAGAACGACTTGAAGAAAGAGTTGAAAAATGAGTTAGCTAATGAACTTAAGATCCACACCAACAAGATGGAAGGAAATGTCACTAGGTTACAACAAAACCAACAAAAAATGGAAAAAGGGCAACATGAGATTAAACAAGAGATGATTAAGGCCTAGAAAAGGCAATCCATGTTTGAAGATAAAATCTCATCTATGTTTGAGGCAATAATGTGTAAACCGTCTTCGAGTAGTCTTCCTAGCAACACCGTATCCAACCCTAAGGGTGAGATGAAAGTGATTAGCACACGTAGTGGTAAGACACTTAAGGAACCGACTCCTCAACCAATTGCTCCTACGGAGGAAGCAATTGAGGAAGAACCCGAGGTGGTGGTCCAAAAGGAGCATGTCCCAATCCCACGAAGTACCGCTCATGCCACACCTACGGTTGACCCATTACCAACATTGGAACCCGAGATTCCAAAGGCTATGCCTACTATGCCTCAACCCACACCACCTTTGCCCTATCCATCGAGACTTAGGAAGGAGAAACGTCAAGAGCGTGACAATTATCAATTTGAGCTTTTTATGAAAATGTTTCGTGATTTGCACTTTAATGTGAGTTTCGCCGATGCTTTGGTCATGATGCCTCGATTTGCTGCTAACTTTAAGAGTATGTTGAACAACAATGAGAAATTGCACCAATTGTCTAGTTGTTCATCGGTTTATCTTAATCGCATACCTCAAAAAGTCGGTGATCCCGGTAAATTCTTGATTCCATGTGCAATCCAAGATATGGAGGAATGCTTCGCCTTGGCCGATCTTGGTGCTAGCATTAACTTGATGCCACTTGCAATCTTCAAGTCGCTCAATCTTCCTAATCTTACTCCTTCGCTAATGTCTATCGAATTGGCCGACCATTCCACGATTCCCGCATGTGGTTTGGCGGAAGACGTTTTTGTGAAAGTGGGAAGTTCTACTATCCCGTAGACTTTATCGTTGTTGATATCCCCACGGATCCTCAAGTTCCTCTCATTTTAGGTCGTTCGTTTTTAGATACGTCTATGGCTTTGATCGATGTTCATGCTAGAAAGATCACCTTACGTTTCAACGACGAGGAACTTGTTATAAACGCAACTCAAAACTCTCAAATTTCTCATGTTTATTCCGTTGCAACCATAAACCTCGTTGATATGATTGACGTGGTTTATGGTTGCAACGGAAATTCCGTGGCAATCCCACTATGTTAGATCCAATTCTTGATAATTCGACACCAACCTTCACTCCATTTGAAGGTGGTGGTTTTACGTTGGAAGAATTCGATGTTCCACGTACTTGTGACGAAGACCTCGACAACGATAAGAACTTCTCGATTATCAAGGATTTTCTTAACAATTTCCCATTTCCTCCACCCGAGGAGGTTATGAGTATCGAGCCCAAATCTTCACTTGAGGAACCACCTATCCTTGAGTTGAAAGATTTACCTCCTCATCTCGAATATGTCTATTTGGAGGAGGACGACAAGTTGCCGGTTATTATTGCGAAGGAACTTTCGAATGATGAAAAAACCGCACTTGTCGATGTTCTAAAAGACCACAAGGGGGCAATTGCGTGGAAGTTATCCGACATTAAGGGAATCGATCCCAATTTTTGTACTCACAAAATATTAATGGAGGAGGATTACAAGCCCGCAATCCAAAGTCAAAGGAGGGTGAACCCCAAAATTCACGACGTCATCAAAAAGGAGGTCCTTAAACTCCTTGACGCGGGAATGATTTACCCTATTTCCGATAGCCCTTAGGTGAGTCCTATTCATTGTGTCCCTAAGAAGGGAGGGATGACCGTTGTGCCAAACGATGCCAATGAGTTGATTCCCACTAGACTCGTAACCGGATGGAGAGTGTGCATTGACTATCGTAAGTTGAATGAAGCCACTCGAAAAGATCATTTTCCCTTACCCTTCATAGACCAAATGTTGGAGCGTCTTGCGGGAAACGATTTCTATTGCTTTTTAGATGGTTTTTCCGGTTACTTCCAAATTCCCATCGATCCTCGTGATCAAGAAAAAACTATGTTTACGTGTCCTTATGGAACGTTTGCCTATCGTAGAATGCCATTCGGACTTTGCAATGCACCGGGAACCTTTCAAAGGTGCATGATGGCTATTTTTCATGATATGATCGAGAAGACGATGGAAGTCTTCATGGATGACTTTTCCGTGTTTGGTAATTCGTTTACTTCGTGTTTGTCAAATCTTGAGAGAATGTTGAAACGTTGTGAGGAAACCAACCTTGTGCTCAATTGGGAAAAGTGTCATTTTATGGTTAAGAGTGGAATCGTCTTAGGGAACAAGGTCTCGAAAGCGGGGATTGAGGTAGATCAAGCTAAGGTAGACGTCATCGCCAAATTACCTCATCCCAAAACCGTTAAGGGAGTTAGGAGTTTCCTAGGCCACGCGGGCTTTTATCGTCGATTCATCAAGGATTTTTCAAAGATTTCTCGACCCATTACACATCTTCTTGAAAAAGAGGCACGTTTTGTCTTTGACGAAGATTGTGTACGAGCCTTTGAAATCCTTAAGAGGAAACTTACTGAAGCTCCCATTCTTGTTGCTCCCAATTGGAACCTCCCCTTTTAGCTCATGTGTGATGCTAGTGACTACGCTATTGGGGCCGTTTTGGGGCAACGTCATGATAAGCATTTCTTGCCTATTCACTATGCTAGCAAGACGATGACCGAGGCTCAACTTAAATACACCACAACGGAGAAGGAGTTCCTTGCCGTGGTGTATGCATTTGGGAAATTCCGACCTTATCTCGTCTTGACAAAATGCATAGTGTATACGGATCATTCGGCTATTAAGTATCTCATGGCAAAGCAAGATGCTAAGCCAAGATTACTTCGTTGGATTCTCCTCCTTCAAGAATTTGATCACAAAATCGTTGACAAAAAAGGAGCCGAGAATCTAGCGGCCGATCATCTTTCTCGTTTGGAAGATCCTCACCAAAGTGTTTACGAGCCCAAGGAAATCACCGAAAAATTTCCGCTGGAGACACTTGGTGTAGTGAATTATAAGTTTGATCCTTCCACCCCATGGTTTGCGGACATCGCAAATTACCATGCGGGTAACTTCATCATCAAGGGTATGACGACTCAAGAAAAACGAAAATTCTTTCGTGACGTCAAGTTCTACTTTTGGAACGACCCTTACTTGTTTTGAACTTGTGCGGATCCAATCATCCGACGTTGTGTATTTGGCACCGAAGCTTCTAACATCCTTAGAGCTTGCCATGAGGGACCCACGGGTGGTCACCACGGTGCTAATCTCACGGCTAAGAAGGTGTTTGATGCCGGCTTCTTTTGGCCTACTATTTACCGAGATGCACAAGATCTTGTGAAGTCGTGTGATTCATGCCAACGACAAGGAAAAGCCTCACAAAAAGATGAAATGCCACAAAATATCATCCAAGTGTGTGAGATCTTTGACGTTTGGGGTATAGACTTTATGGGGCCGTTCCCATCATCTCGTGGTAATAAGTACATTCTCGTTGCGGTTGACTACCTATCTAAGTGGGTGGAAGCTAAGGCTTTGCCCACCAATGATGCTCGTGTGGTAGTCAAGTTTTTGAAGAGCTTGTTTTCTCAGTTTGGAACCCCTCGTGCGATCATAAGCGATCGTGGAACCCATTTTTGTAATGACCAATTCGAAAGGGTCCTAAGGAAATATGGGGTTACACATCGGATTTCTACGGCTTATCACCCACAAACGAGTGGGCAAGTCGAGGTTTCAAACCGATCTTTGAAGAGGATCTTGGAGAGATCCATTGGGGAAAACCGACAATTATGGTCGGATAAGTTGGACGATGCTTTATGGGCCTTTAGGACCGCTCATAAGACGCCCATTGGGTGCACTCCCTATAAGCTTGTGTATGGAAAGAATTGTCATTTGCCTATCGAGTTAGAACACAAGGCTTATTGGGCCCTAAAGCATTGTAATGATGATATGGAGACCGCGGGAAAACACCAGAAAATGCAATTGAATGAATTGGATGAATTGAGGGACATTGCTTATGAAAATTCATTGATTTACAAAGAAAAAAATAAAAAGTTGCATGATTCTAAAATTAAAAACCGGGTTTTTAACATTGGGGATCAAGTTTTGCTTTTTAATTCTCGCTTGAAAATCTTTTCCGGTAAGTTAAAATCCCGTTGGTCTGGTCCATTCACCGTAACTCAAGTGTTTCCGTATGGGACCATCGAGCTAGCTCAAGATGATGGTCCTAACTTCAAGGTGAATGGACATAGGTTGAAGCACTACTTTGGCGGGGAAGTTCCATCCTTAAACTACCTCGACCAAGTCACCTTCCCCAATGATAATTAGTATTGAGGGGATCGAGTCGAGCTCATGACTCGGTAATAAAAAAACGAGGTGCCTCGTGGGGGAGTCCCATGCTTATCCTATGTACATATTATCGCTTTCTAATGTAGTTAACGTGTGGGGATTTGTGCCCTTCCAACCTTTGTTCCGTGGTTGTTTGTGAATTGTGGACTTTAGATGATCATGATCTTCACGATTGGAGCCTCTCGTGTTCGTTTATGGGAGCACTCGATCGTTTGCTTTGAAGACTTTCTCAATATCCATGATATATCCTTTTGATGTTCTAACCTTAGGTTATTAGCACACTTCATAAACGGCTATTAATTTATTGGTTACACCCTTTCCATGCTAGATTAGGCATTCGACTACGTCTCTAGTATGGGGGTGTTGCACCCCTAGACTCGAAACATTGAGGACAATGTTTAACTTTAGTATGGGGGGTGAATAGATACTTGCCTTGCCAAACCTTCACGCTTTCCAAAGTTTATCTTTTTGTTTATTGTTTTGTTGCAAAATAAGGCTAAAAATGGCCAAATTTTAAAAAATTTCTCATGTTTTATAAGTGTTTGAAGACACGAATGTAGGTTTTCCGATGGCGAGAATAAGAGTAATTTTTGACTCGACCGTGCGTGTTGAGCACTTAGCTTTGATTTCTTAACTTCACATTAGGCTAAGTCTCTTAAATGAGGACGAGAAATGATAGGGTTAATTATAAGTTACTATGTTAAACTTAGAGTACTCGTATTCTTTCAAAAACTCATGTGTTCTCGTTGTTTGCTTATTCTCCCTTCGCATGTAAATATTTTTTGCTTAATAAATATTGACTTAACGGTTTAGTTGGGATTGTCGAGTTTCTAGTCTTTTCTAGTAGCTTCCGTTTAATTAAATTGGGAAGACATTAAGGTATCGCCAGCGTCACGGTTTTGAAGTATTGGCACCCGAATAATCAAAAGCTTCACCCAATAATAAGATTTCAAGTGCTCACCTAAATCAAGCAAACAATTTGAAGCCCCACAAGGCCGAAAAATCTATGCAAAATTGAAAGTGAATCAAGCCTTAATCTTCGAAGATTTAAAGATCCAAAATTCGCCTTCGCGTGAGGATATACGTCTTTGGCTAATAAAACTACCGATGAGGTGGATAATAAAAGGCAAGGCAAGACCGAAGTCATAATAAAAGCTTCATGGCGAAGTTGAATAAAAGATGGAGGTAAACCAAAGATAATAAGGCCCTTCCGTTAGGGGGCGTATAAAAGTCTTGGTAATAAGTCTCATGTTCAAAACCGTTATAAAACCGTGTTTATCGATTCTTCTTGTCAACTTAGTTTTTTGACATCGTTGTCTATTGGGAGGGGATTTGATGGTTTTGGTTACACCGTTAGGACTCTATTTTTCGACCTAAATCTCTATTATCGCATAAGTCAAACAATGTATCCTCGTGAAACATTCAAGACAATATAAAATATAAGAGATACAACTTAGGAATAATGGGAGGATAAGTACGTGATAGGGCATATGAGTAGTGTTAGCATTACTAACTTATAATGACAATGATCTCGTTGCACGCTTGGCATGGAATTGGGGTGAAAATCGAGGACGATGAAATTATTTCTAACGAAGCATTCACGTGTTCTTATTCTATGAACCTAAACGTCCTATTTTGCGATGAAAATCATACATTATGTCTAAAACGCAAGTAGTAGTAGAAGTAGTAGTAGTGTAGCTAGTTTATCATTCAATAAAGTGAATAAAATGAATTTTGGAGATGCTACGATACTTTATTCTAGCATTGCGTGAGGGCACGACAATGGTTTAGTATGGGGGAGTGATGAGACTGCTTTTATACATAGTCTCATCATCCAAATAGGGCTTAAAATGCATTAAATATCATCAAAATACCCAAATATATGCTTGTGTTTGTTGCTTGTGTATTTTAGGTACGGATATTGAGAAAATGACAAAAGATCACAAGAATCATACAAAAACGAACACGGGAAACGAAGCCGCACAATGAACCAAGCCCTAATGAAGACTTTCCCAAGATTAACCCTTGAAGATTTGAAGAATTATGAAGACGGGTCCTCCAATATGGAATAATTGACACTTTATACCCTTGTATCTTCATAATTACAAGTTTGGTCCCTAAAGTTTGTCAAAATTACAAAAAGGGCCCTCCACTTTGAAGAATTGGCAAGTTTAGCCCCTCAACAAAGCTAAATTGTCAACCATTATCCTCCACAAAGTCAAAATACATCATGAAGTCCTTCAAAGTACAAGAAATTACAAGTTTGGTCCTTTGAAAATCCCAAAATTACAAAAAGGACCCTTGACTTTCAACATTTGGCAAGAATGGTCCTTCATCAAACAAGACTTGACAAATTCAGTCCTCCAAAACATCAATTATACAAGTCAAGACCATTATCCATCAAGAAATTGCCAAAACAGTCCCTCAAAAATCACAAAATGGCAAGAATTACCCCTGAATTTACTTCACAAAAGTTTTTGGGGCAAAAGCGTAAAGTTGCAAAAGTTGACAAGGAAGAGTTTGGGCGTTGATAGAGTTTGGAATGCAAATGACAAGTTGTGCAAAGTTGGAGGTTTAATGCTGGCCAGACAACATAGTAACCTTAACCACTCATGGGCTGCCACCTCACCCCACTCACCAAATCCACCAATCACATGCCACCATTCCTCCACATCACTTCTCCACTCACACCAGATTAACAAACTTAATTAATTAAGTTTGAGTATTGGCGCCTAACACCAACTATTTAACCCAAAACGGATTAAACACCTGTTCTTAGTGTTCTTAATGCAAATTGGGTAATTTTGTTTAAGCCAAAATTAAGCCACCATCTTGTCCAAATTTATGATTAAGGATATCATAATCACATCCCAACCTTAAACTTAGACACCTCATCACCCCATTTGTCTCCTTGTGACTCCCCTGCTCCACACTCATGCATACTGCCAAAAAGATGGCAGCAATCCAACGTTGGAGAATTATGCTTACTTTCTAAGCTTCATACAAACCATTGGATGCACTCACACATGCCAGCTACCACAAAACAACAAGAAAAGTCACATGATTCTCCAAAGAAGACAAGAGACTCCAAGGTCATTTTTGGGCTTCAACAACATTAGGGTTTACGTTTTTTTAAACTGCTTACTAGTTCATGTATGCCTATATAAAGGCCCTAGGTTACTACATTTGCTTTTGCTCTTGAATTTTCCTAAGTTCACTTTTCTGTAAATCCTTTTCAAGTTGAATGAAATGTGTTTGAAATGTTGAAGAAAGCTCAAGTGCCATTGATATAATCTGCTTATTATTTTTCTTTATTCATTATTCTTGAATCTAAAACCTGTTTTCAAAAGAGGAGTGTGCAAAAGTTTGCACATTTTCTTCATTTTCTTGATATTTTGCTAAGATCTTGGTCTATCTTGGAATTCTTGGGCTATAGGGCTGATCATAGCATCCTGATATTGTGTTATCAAGGTGTGGTGAAGCTTATAACTTGGGGATAATCAAGTGTGTAGGACAAGAGTTTCATCAATCAAGGATTTTTCATATTTCTGATTTTATACTTGTGCTTCTAACTTTGTTGATTCTTAGCAGGCTTTGTTGTGGAAGCTTGTGCTTGTTCTTGCTAGCACATAAGCTCAAAATCCGTGGGTGTGGATGTACATCCATGATGTACACACCCTTAATCCCAAAATTTGAAAATATTTTGGATATCTGTGATATTTGAGTGTTGCCTATGTTCTTGTATATTTTGTGACTTATTCTTGCTTGAATCTATTGTTCTTAGTTGTTATTGTGTTTATCTGAGCTTGGGTGGTCTTGAATCTCACTTTTCCTTTGAAAAATTTGGATTTGAAAAGATAAAGGGGTGTTTGGGTCTACCTGTTTATGATTGAATATTGGTATTGTGTTGTTAGAAGTTAGTATTTGTGCTTGGTATCTGTTATACACTTGTTTGAGAGTGTTTTGCTGCAAGTTTTTGGAACCAAACCTTAAAATCAAACAATCTGCTATATCTTTGTGAGTTTGACTGATTTTGACCTAAGAATTCGGGAAAACCTAGAGTTTATGCATGCTTAGGGCTAAAAACTGTTAAAACATCATTATTGTAACCTGTTTGTGAGATTTGAGGTGTTGAATCTGGCTTGTGTGTCAAATACATCAGCAAAGTGAAAAATTGCATGTTCTTGTGTTCATCAGTAACTTAATGTGCTTGAATCTTGCTTAATTCTTTGAATCATTGCATGAAACCTGTTTAGACTTGCTTATTTGAGTTTAATATAGCTTGTGTATGCATTTGGTTGAATTTGGCTGGCTGAAAATTGCTATAAGTGCTTATTGAACCTGTTTTGCTTATTTGTTCATGTCTGTGCAATATCTGGGACTTTATTGATTAATCTGTGCAAATTGGGTGATTGTGTTTGTGAATTTTTGATTGTTATTGACTCCTTATGATCCAAAGATCATTTGGGTGCCTTTGTGTAATCTGAATCCAAAAAAAGTTCACTAAAGACAAAAAAGTCTATAAGTCAAGCAGTGGGAAAAGTTCCCACTGCTCAGCACCCAAAGCTAGCTCCTGCTAGTGTAAACTTGTACTCAGCTTATCAATAAGCTATTTTAGCTTATCCAGACTTGCAACAACTTATTTTTTGTGATAGATCTTCATTATTTGACCCATTTGAGTAGACTGGAGCTTATTGGACTTTGACTTTGACTTTTTACTAGAAAACCAACTTATTTGACTTTTACATAAGTGCTTATCTTCTTTTTCCAGCTTATTGAGTCAGCTTATTTGAAAACTCTTTGTTGATTTTGCTTAATTAAGTCATTTAAAAGCTATAGAAACTTGAATCAGCACTTGGGGTGGCCTAGAACTCAAAAACGACTATTTTGTCGTTTTCTGTAGATTGCTTATTGCATTTTCAGGCTTATTCCTTGGGCTTATTTCAAATTTCTTTTTACAGAAGTCTTATTTAGGACAAAAGAAGCTTGTGTGTTTAATTTCAGCTTATGGCATTGGCTTATAGCTTAATGGGCCAAAAAGCCCATTAAGAATAAGCTGTTTGGTATAAGCTAGCTTATTTCACATTTTCAGCTTTTGGGCCTTTGGAAAAAGTTGTTTAAAATTAAATTTTGAGTCAACCAGTGCTTTTTGGGCTTATTTTGAACACTTTTTTATATTGGGCCCAAATTTGGCCCAATAAGGTTCTGTTTTGGGTTTAGCCCATTTTCTAGGCCCATTAAGGGTGTTTAGGTAATTTCACTTTCATTTCTGAGTTATTTAGGTTACATTAAGCTAGTTTGCAAGTTTTTAGAATTTTTTTATGATTTTTGGATTTTTAATAATATTTTAATATTATTTTATTGTTAAAAATTAAAAGCCTGATTTTCTAATTTTTATATTTTTCCTAGATTGCAGACACTTAATTCGGAATTTTGCAACTTTCCAAATATTTTTAGAGTCTTTTAATTATTTTCTAGAATTAATTTAAGTTTTAATTGATTTTAGTAGTTTTTAATTGTTTAAAAATAGCTTTTAGTGGTTTTAAAATTTTGAAAAATTCTTTTTAGCTTAATTAGAGTATTTTTGAGGTTTACAAACTTTAAGATCTTGTTTGGGACTTTTTTGATTTTTAGGGCTTTAATTTGAATTAGAAAGTCATTATCTAATTAATTAAAAGGTTTTGGCAAGTTTGGATTTTTTGTAAACTCTTAGAATATTATTGTGGATTTTTGGTAATTTTTAGGAATTTTTAGGGTAAAATTTTAATTTTAGTGCTTTTTACGGTTTTACGTGTACACCTTTTTTGACTTAGTTTAATCCGTCTTCGTAACTGTCATTCTCTTCTAATCTCATTTCTATTTTTCTTTCTCAACAATATAATCACAAATCTAATCCAAGTCATTACACACATAACACACTAGCCTCCTTGAGAACGAACTCATTTTAGGGTCATTTACACACGGTTTTCCTAAATCGTCGTGCTTACCCTACTTTGGTACTCTTTTCCTAAAGGGTATACAAAAACTCCAACTATCATTGACCAAAAATAATATTGATCAATACAAGACCGTAGTAACTAGAAGGGGGGTTGAATAGTCTTTACCAATTAGTTTTAATTTCTTTAAAACTTTTTCATGATTATTATGGATATAGATGAAGTGTGATTAGCAAAGTAATGGACGTGAAGTAATAAAGATACAAACCACAATGAAAAATGATTTATAGTGGTTCGGCCTAGCAAGATCTCACTTATCTTGCCCTACTTACACTCCTCGAGTATCCACTCGAGAGTTCTCCTTCACTAGTTAACGAATCTCCTTTACATCGATGGAGAAACCTTCACACATAAACTTACAATCTTTAATGACACCTAAGCTAAGATGTTGTGTTCTTTACAAAGGCACAACAACGCCTTTTACACTATATACTTGTGGTTTCAACCATACTATTACACAAGTAGGTAGAAGAATTGGTACAACACTGGTAATTGTGTAGGTAACAATTAACACATTCACACAATGTGAAGCCTTGAAGGATCAAAACTTAGAATAGAGATTTCTTGTAACCGATCTTGAAATGTACAAAGATATAAATCACAAGAGACAAGAGAATAGAAAAGAGTGAGGTTATAGAGTTAGATATATGTAGAGAGATTAGAGAGAAAAGATAGAATATGGGTGAGGCTTATGCTTGGGCAAAGCTTGGTATTTATAGGTACAACATCAGACACCCACGGAACCCATCGGCCCCCTTACCTAGGGGTCCGCCGAAGTCCGTCAGGTCTAACTTTTGTTGCCTCATAAATGTTTGCCAAGATCACAAGTAAACATTGTATGTAGCCTTGGTTGACTTTATATGTCTGATGGAGAGAGGTTTATATATGCATTTTGTCTATTTTTTATTTTTACACTTAAAGTATATAAAGTGTATAAACTTTTTATAAAAGTTTAGAACATAAGTTCATGGATTAAAAAGACTTATGTGTTGCTTGTAATACAAATATAAAAATATGTTTGATGTTTTATCATTAACAAAATGTTAAACATGATTAAAACGTAAATATCGTTTTAGTGCGATATTTGCATTTACAAAGACTATACAACACATTTGAAAACAACTCAGTTTTCTTTAGGAACCCAAGACATATTAGGATTAAGTCTGGTTAGACCAAAAAACTTATAAGTTTTAAAAGAACATTGCCCATTTTTGTTACTCGAATCATAAGTAACACTATCATTTAGAAAATCCCAAGCCAAATATTTATTGTTTTTGTCATAGCCCACTGTTTTGACTACTTCCTCTAATTTCACAGCAGTGTCATTATTCACTTTTGATTGATATTTGTTAAAAAGCTATTTTACCTTGTTTACTTTGTTTTCAATGGGTTTTGTTTCAGTCTTATTAAACCTAGTCCTAACAGCTTTATTCTTTTGATAAGAACTTTGATGGTCTAAAGTTGTTTTCTTCTAAAAAGGTGCCCTAACACGTGGTTCTGATATCTTGGTCTAGCATTACCAAATTTTGGTCTTGGATGGACAGTATTAGCAAGCCTACCAAAATAAACTTGTAACACCCCATTTGATAAAATGAAATATCACAGTAATATATGGCGTGTCATCAAAGCATGCAAGATAAATGTCTAAACATTCATGACCATAAATAGAAATACCATAAACAAACATCAGTAGTCTAAGTAACTCAAGACAAGCAAATATAAGTACTTTAAAGAAAAAGAACTAAACAATGTCCAACATGAAATAAAGTAAGATAAAGTATGATAAATACATAAGATATAGAAGGCTGGATAGCTTCCATCCGAATGCACATACTATTGAGATCCTACTTGCGACCTTGGGTACCTGCCGTTTAGGAACATGGAAATGGAAAACGGCTGAGCATAACGCCCAGTGCACGGATATACAATAAAGCATGGAAACATAGAGTAATGAACGCATAAAAGAACATATAAAGCATGAAAGGCAACGATAATGAATAAGTCCTGGAAAACCTAGATGTATGTCATGTTTACTGGTTTTAGTTCTGAAAACATAGCTTATGCTTACTTATGAAAATCTGTATTAGTTTAATATACCAAAAGCCAATATAGGTCATGAGGTCAACAACAT
The DNA here is from genome assembly GCA_025667525.1 of Glebionis coronaria. Classification (NCBI taxonomy): domain Eukaryota; kingdom Viridiplantae; phylum Streptophyta; class Magnoliopsida; order Asterales; family Asteraceae; genus Glebionis; species Glebionis coronaria. Next base: position 162,676,416 of record CM046879.1, read on the forward strand.
GCATGAATACTTGGAGGGGTGACCTCGTCATGCAAATTAGAGGGGATGCCTCTAATTAATATGGTAATGGGTAGGAGGGATCAACTCCTTATGAAGGATGCAAGGCACACACCATGTTCACCATGAAATCCTGACTGACACTGTAACTAGGATGCACCCATACGCCCCACATGATAATATAATAATAAAGGCCAAATAAACTGAAAGGGACGCCACGAGCTATCACTCCGCTGTGGTGAAGTCATAACACTAGTGCCTCTAGTGTTATGGTTATGGTACCTCCATAACTAGGTGAAACTGGCATGCATGTATATGGCTAAGGTAACTAATAAAACATAAGCATTTAAATCTGTAACTACTGGGAAAACAATTGGCTGCATACGGGAAATCCTAATAAAGGAAGAGGTTGTCCTTACTGAAGGACGAGAAATCCGTACCTTGTGTCCAGTAGAAGCTAACGAAAACGCTAAAGAACCTACCCCGCCTTGACGGATAATACTACATAAGAATAGGGACATGTATGAGTTGTCTAAATTACATGTGTTTTACTGGTTATGTGGGTTCTTAGTTTATTATTCATGTTCAGTCATGTTTTAACTGTTTAAAGTGTTAACTGTAGTTATTCTTGTATTCTGTTGTTTATTATTCATGTGGTATAGTATTATATAACTTGTATTGTAATACTAAGTAACTTTTTAAAAATAGCAGGTTTCCATAAATAGTAAGTTTGCATAATTATAAATAAGCTAGATTATTAATGTCAAGTAAAGTTTATTTAGTAAAATACAAGTCATGGTTCAAATGTTATAGCTTATTAATTAAATAACTTGGTTAATTAATTAAACTATACATTATAAGAATTTAATTAAAATACATGTTTTAATTAAATTAAGCTAAGTAAAATACATAGGTTATACGTGAAATATTAATTTAATATTTAAACCTAAGTCATGCATTTAATTAAATTAAATTAAATAGTCTAGAAAATAATTTAATTAAATATAGTTTTCTGATTTTAATACTTTCCCGAACCCGTGATTTAAATTAACCCGAGCCGGAAAAATGCCTAGCCGACACCACATAGCCGACGGCTAGTGGTGTCAGCCGGCGGCTAATTAACCACCGCAGCCCACCAGTGGCTAGACCGGTGAACCGGTTGCTACTAGTTAGCCTTGGTTCCCACTGCCGAGCCTGACTAGCCACTGCCCGAGCCCGGTTCACACCGGTTCACCACCGGTTCCCACTGTTCTTGTTATACCGAGCCACACCAAGACCCTAGTGGTCTCGGTTAGCCTCGGAACCAAATTAAACCCACACCCCGACTCGCGGTCGGGTCCCTTTGCCTGCGTCCGAGCCAAACGAACCCCACACCGAGACCTTGGGGTCTCGGCTGGGCGAATCGAACACCACCGAGAGCTTCATTGCTCTCGGTTTAGGTCTCGGCCGAACAATCAAACACCAAACACCCCTTAGTTCATTGATTTTAATTAATCCCACATGTTTTTCCTTGTTTGTTTTTAAGATTAATTAAAATAATATCATGAATTCATAAAAGAATTAAAAGAAAAAGGGTTTTAATTATACCGAATGCGTGAAAGGAAAAAGGTTATGATTTTAATAACTGGGATTGCCTCGTATGAAAGTTCGTTGTTCTAGACTTTTCGAATTGATTACCAGTTGAAAGTACGACTCAGTCGTTCTTGGTGGAATATAAAGGAAAAAGGTTATCTATTATCTATTTTAAACTAAAGGTAAAATGAAAATTTAAATGTAAATGAAAATGTAAAAACAAATGTAAATGTCGTTAAGTAAAAGTGGAAGTTTGAAATTTAAAACTAATACTTAAAACTAAATGACGAAAAATTAAAACTTTAAAAAGTAAAATTAAATCTAAGTTAAAACAATTTAAAATAAAGTTTAAGAAAATGGCGGGACAAATTAAATTGATGATTAAAAATAAGAATAGAAAATAGAAACTACAATTCTATCGAAATGAATCCTTCATCGGAATCCCATCTGAATCCACTATCGGAATGAAAGCATCGGAATAAGTAAAAACAAAACTCTGGAATAACCAGAATTAAATCTATCGGAATGTATAAAAACAAAGCTATCAGAATAATGTAGAAAAGGAAAGCGTCAGAATAAGTGAAAAGAAAATCTGTCGGAATGCATAAAATAGACAACAATCGGAATATGGCTGTTGAAATTTTGGCAGCGTTTCGTCGCAATAAGCCTTATACCCGATCGCAAAGTACGATGCCAGGGGCAATCGCAACCTACGATCGGAATAAGTGATCGGAAAAACCGTCGGAATCTCAAAACCCCTATCTGATACAACGATCGGAATAAGTGAAAGTTGTCGGAATCCAAAGCCCTTTTCTGATGGTTAAAATACGCAATAAGCAAACTAAATAAGCAATGATTTAATAAGCACTAATAGAAACTTGACCAAATGAATAATAGAAAGAACTAAATAAGCTCAAATAAGAAACTTTCTAAACACTAAATAAGCAAACCTTTTAAGCAAACTTTAATCAAGAACGAAACCTTTGAAATAAAAAAAACTTAAAAGTAAATAAGCTAGATATAAAATAAGCCAATAAGCATGATAAGCTCAAAGCTCAAATTATATAAAAAAAACTATATATGAACAAAAAGATCAACTTTTTGATCACATAAACATCAAGATTAAGCAAAATGGAAGATTAATTCGGATTAAAGATAAATAAAAATCAAGAAAGGTAGAATAAGATGAATATTAAAACAATATTAAGCTTTTAAAAGTAAAAATTAGATTAAAACAAGAAGGGAAGATAAAAGATGAAGTTCCTAGTGAGAGAAAGTTAAACACTTTTTCTCTCTAAAATTAAAAACTACAAAAAGAAAAATGAACTAATTAATTAACTAACTAACACCCTCCTAATGTGTCATTAGGAGGGTATATATAGTAAGTGGGGAGTGCATGTGTTGCTTCCTTCTTTATTTCTCTTTCTCGTCTCGACTTGATTTAAATTCTTTGTCTTTCTCGACGTCGTCTCGGGATTTGTCGATATAAATTGAACTATCTTATAATTTCTTCACTAATTAGACTTGAGTTTTTCGACTTCATTAAGCTTCCGTCTTTAGACTTTTTCTTCGATAAATCTTCAGAATAGGCCTTGGACTTCCGTTCTTTTTGCACTCTTGATCTTTTGATGTCGTCATTTCTCGTTTTCATCGATAAAAGCCCGTGAAAGCCCGTGTTTTCTTCCTTTTTCATCTTTTGGTTCTAAAACACAATAAAAACACAAACCACGCATAATTCCGACATTTACGACATAAAATACACGTTTTGGCTTGGTTATTATTTATAGTTAAGTGGTAAAGGATGGGTGTTTTCACACCTATCAAATCCCCTACACTTGACCATTGCAATGCCCTCATGTAAAATGCATTAATTACAAAGCACGATTTACAATTTTCATCATAATCAATCCATCTTGGCCTTTATTAAAGAGATAGAAAATTACAAAATATTCAAAAGAAGAAAATAAGTAAAAAGATCAAAGACTTACCTTGGGGTTTTGGAATGTCATGAATGTTTATCACCCTCAAGTTTCACGTTCCCCATACCAAGCTTAAAAACGAGATCATTGTTATTATAAGTTAGCAAACTAACACGAATTCATGTGGGCCAATTATTCACTTAGACTCCCTTATTCCTAGGTGTATCTCTTATATTTTATTGTTGTCTTGAATGATCACGTGGATGCATTATTGACTTATTTCGATAGTTATTTAGGCTGAAAATAAAGTAGGACGATTTAATCAATAGTTAGCTAAAGGAAAAAATCTTTTAAAACTGCTTCTCGGGACCCATAAAGTTCATATCTTGGCATAACTCGCTTCAAGATTTGAGACCTTTCTCGAACCGATATTTGGCATTTGACTTCATACTTCAAATCTTGAGAGACGTTCATGAAATAATGGTCTTCTCTTCATAATAGGAATTTCTTCACTTGAACTTTTTGAGAGATTCTTCATACTTGGACCACGACTTCTTCATTTTTCTCCAATCTTTATTTGGGTTTTGATATACAACGATCCGCCTCCTTTTAGGACTTGGATCTATTTATCCTCATACCTTGTTAGGGCCTTTTTGGATAGACTTCTCCATGATCTTTTGGGGAGTGTTTGCTTTTCGTCGTGTGTCTCGATCCTTCATATTGATTTTTGATAAATGATTCTTCACATCACTTGGGATCGTTAGCAACAAAATGTTGCCCTCGTGTCTTGTTAGGACCTTTTCGGACTCACCAATCTTCGCATCTCGCTTTAATAAGTTATGCCTTGGCTATGAACTCTAATCAATACCGAACAACTTTTAAACGATCTTGTGCTAGAAGCTAAGTAACTTTTCAAATTGTACGACCTTATTTATTGCAATTAAATTTATTAACAAGCGATGGGAGAAAAAGCTCATAATTAACTCACATAAATTAATGAAAGAATACCAAACTTATAATTGACTCTATCATCTCTCGTTCTCCACAATTTAACATCTCAAGGAATGAGACTCGTGGATGCTTAGCCTATTAAATCAAAGCTTTGGGTTTTCAAGTCATCTATAGGATCTTGCAACTTCTTAGACTTTTTCAAGTTTAGAATTCGCATTTTAAAGTTCCCTTGATAAACGACTTTCTAGGATCAATTATAGGAACTTGCGAAAAGTTCTTGTTCTTAACCCGTAAGAGTTAAGACTTTCGCGTTTTAAAGTTCCCTATATAAAAGCCTAGCAAAACTTGACTTAAACACGTTAAGGATACTAGCTAGAGTAAACTTGGATAAGTAAACTCGGGTTGAGTCAAAAGATTCACAACGATAAAAAAAAATAAAACCACTTTATTAAAATTTATTCTAGCAAAGAAAGAAAATAACGATAACAAAGGAAAAACTATTAGGCCAAAATAGATTAAAATTTTGAAAAATGTCGAAAAATCAATTTTCCGGTTAAAATGAGGACAAATGCATGGAAAAGCCACTTAACTTCGATAGAAGTTCCCCCTACACTTAATATAAACATTGTCCTTAATGTTTAAGCATGTGGAAGTAACCTCCCCTACACTTAGGACATTGTGCACGTTGTTTAAATCTTGCTAAGGAAGAGACAACTAAAGTGATTGCTATTTTAATATTGAAGAATATAAAATAGTGAATCAAAAGAGTTTAGGATAGAACCGGGAAGACGGGTACACGGGATCACGGTTCGTCAAAAGTCATCAAGAATGGCTCTTTGAAAGCTCGAATCCCTGCACATGATAAGAAAGAAAATAACAAACACATACTAGGGTCTCCCCCTACACTTATTATAAAAACAGAATAAAAAGATAGATACTGCGGGTTGCCTCCCGAGAAGCGCTTATTTTTGTTCACCGAGTCATGAGCTTGACTCGACCTTGATTAGCATGGTAAGAAGCATGAAGAACATCCACCGAGATCAAATACATGGTTTTCATCCATCAAGTAGCACAAGCTTAAGGCGAACAAGGCAAGCCAAAGAAGAGTAGGCAAGGTTCCATTAAGCAAAGATGGAGCATGGTGGTAGCAAGTGTGATGAGGTGCAAGCATATCTCCATTGTTTCCAAAATATTTCCTTTTATTACATCAGATGGATACTAAGATGGCTTGAAAATTTCAATACCGGGATCGAACACCTTTTCCTTTAGGGGAAAATAACACTCAGGCTCAGTAGACCTTGAAGAAGATCCGCTCATAAATCTGACAATCTCATCCTCAGAAGGTGGATAAAGAGGTTTCAAAACATAGGTACTGCGGATGTTGGTGTCGTCCGGTTTCTTCTCCTTTGAAACGGGTTTCTTAATATCCGAAGGAGGATAAAGACCATAATCAAAGTCCAAAGGAGGAGAATCATTCTCATTGGGGAAGCATGTATTAAGGAAAGTGGCAAAATCTTCCTCAAATGAGTAATTATCCAAAGTATCAATAGTGTTTGGTGGAGGATCTTCATCAAAAGTAGGAGTAAAGTGATCATGAGAAGAATCACTCGAGAGAAAGTTAAACACTTTCTCTCTCTAAAATTAAAAACTACAAAAAGAAATATGAACTAATTAATTAACTAACTAACACCCTCCTAATGTGTCATTAGGAGGGTATATATAGGAAGTGGGGAGTGCATGTGTTGCTTCCTTCTTTATTTCTCTTTCTCGTCTCGACTTGATTTAAATTCTTTGTCTTTCTCGACGTCGTCTCGGGATTTGTCGATATAAATTGAACTTGTCTTATAATTTCTTCAATAGTTAGACTTGAGTTCTTCGACTTCATTAAATTTCCGTCTTTAGACTTTTTCTTCGATAAATCTTCAGAATAGGCCTTGGACTTCCGTTCTTTTTGCACTCTTGATCTTTTGACATCGTCTTTTCTCGTTTTCATCGATAAAATCCCGTGAAAGCCTGGGTTTTCTTCCTTTTTCATCTCTTGGTCCTAAAACACAATAAAAACACAAACAACGCATAATTCTGACATTTACGACATAAAATAAACGTTTTGGCTTGGTTATTATTTATAGTTAAGTGTTAAAGGATGGGTGTTTTCACACTATCAATCACGAACACATACACACAAAAATCAAGTAGCAAAATTCGTCCCGAACACCCCTTTGGCGATGAACAGCCAGCGACAAGGAGAGGAAGGGAGGCAAGGGTTTTGTTTTTTTGTAACCTAAAATTATGAGAAAAGCCTCCTACGTTTTTCTTATTATTTGGTTATCATGGGTCATGGACCAAAAGGCCCACTCCGGTTCTTTTTGCTCTCTTAGCCGCGGCACCCTTAAGGCCCACAAGGAAACCCATAACTTTTCTAGTTAAAATTATTTACACGTGTACGTTCGTGTTTTATTTATCGTGTACTTATATGTCGTGATCGTAAACACATTTATAATATATATGTAAGTACATGTTAATTAATATCGTGACACGTGAAATATATTATAAATAGAAAGTTTAAATTTTATCATATTTTCATGTATTTACTGTTCATGGTATTTTAATGTGGGTTTTACAAAACTAGTTTTGCTCTACCAGCATTAGCATGACAAGCATGATTAGGGTTGGTTCTTTTGACATAGAAGCTTTTATCAAATTTGTCAAATTTATTTGCATATCCTTCTCCTTTCTTCTAGTTATTTTTGCATCTAGCTTGCAAATGGTCAAAAATAACACATAGATAGCGAGCTTTGTTGTGCTTTCATAGTTTTTGTTGACAAGTTTTAGTATAGTGTTTTACAAGAATTACCTCAGAATCTAAAAAATCCATGAGAGCAGTGTTAGCAGTAGGCTCTTTATCCTTCACAAATCCCTAGTCAGTACTAACACCATCAATAGCCATCATTGTATTTTTTTAAGATCTTCATAGTTCTTTTGACAAGTTTTAGTATAGTGTTTATCAAGAATTACCTCCGAATCTGAAAAACCCATAAGAGCCATGTTAATAGTAGGCTCTTCATCCTCTATAAATCCTTATTCAGTACCAACACCATCAATAGCCATCAATTCCTTTGTAGAAGGTTCTTTAACAATCACCTTTATTTCATGTGGCTTGCTCATGTTCTCTTGACTCCTTGAAGTGCTACACTCCTTTGCAAAGTGTCCTCTCTTGTGAAAGTTGTAGCATGCCATCTTTGACTTATCAAACCCAAGCTTGTCACCAACATTAAGAGGAATTTACTTCCATTTCCTCTTGAGAAACCTTCTTGCTCTCATGCTTAGAGAGGCCAACTGGTTCTTGATTTCTAGCTCCTCTAAGTCATCATCATTAAGCTGCTGAAGATCATCAACAACAATCTATGCATGTTTACCATCAGATCTAGTGGTAGTTGGCTTAACATAAGAGTTTACATGAGGAACGAGTTCCCACAAATCCCAGTTATACATCTGGAGAAACTGAGTAAACTTGAACTTCTACTCTTCAGACTCTCCTTGCTTGAAGACTAGAACTGTGTTCACGGTGTTTAGTAGTGCAACTTTTGAATCCATTTCTTTTGTTTGTGTAAAAGAGTTCTTTAGTAATCTTCAAGATCACAACTTCTCAACAAGCTCTGACACCATTTGTTGATCATTGTTGGAAATACGTTTTTACGTATTTAGAAATCATCGGTCACGCCAACGGGATACATCTAGTATGGGCTCGTGATCTAGTAATGTAACAATATAACCCATAAAGCCCACATGTAGGGTGGGCTATATATACCCCCTCCTAGCATGTTAGGAGGGGTTGGTTCTCATTTTCATATTCAATATTACATCTCTTCTCTCATTCTCTCCTTTCTCTCTCTAGTTTCTCTCTCTAGATTTTCATCTCTCTCTCTTTAGATCATTCCACATATTGGTATCAAGAGCCATGGGATGATTGGTTTGTTCTTGTGTTTGTTTTGATTGGTATTCGTGATATTTTGATTGGTTTTGCGTTTTTGTGGTTTAAGTTTGTAGACAAATCGATTACATAGATGTGGTAGTGATTTGGGTTACTTGATTTGGTCAAAATCACAAATTTTTTGGTCATTTGGTCATTTTCGGCGTGTTTATCGAAGAACAGTAACCTCGTGTATGATATAAGTTGGCTGTCAAGTTTTGAGTATAGTTTTCAGAATAGTTGCTTATTCCGAGAATCGTACATAATTTATTCCGAGAATAATCACTTTGGTATTCCGAGAATTATAAAGGTTGTATTCCGAGAATCCTCACTTTTAAATATTCAGAGAATCCTTAACTTTTATTCCGAGAATCATAAGCCTTGTATTCTGAGAATCCTTAAGTGTTTATTCTGAGAATCATACGTCTTTTATTCCGAGAATCATAAGAAGTTTTATTTCGAGAAACAAGAAGCTAAACATTCCGAGAATCTAAAGAAGTTCGTTTATTCCGAGAATCAGAAGTTTGTATATTCCGAGAATCATACAATTTTATTCCGAAAATCCTTTTGAAAAGTGATTATTCATGAAATCTTTGTTTTCCGAAAATCTTAGTTTTCTGAAAATTGGATTCCAAGATTGTTGATAGAACATATTCTGAAAACCTTAAGGGTACATATCCGAAATCCTAAAGAAAGTGCATTCCAAAAACTTGAAGATTTTATATTCCGAGAACAGTAAGAAGTGAATATTCCGAAATCCTCAAGAAAGTGTATTCCGAGATTTTGAAAATTTTTAAAAATAAAAGTGATTTAGAAAATTTCGAGGTCATGGAGAATTTTTGGTTTCTCGAGAACACATACATAGGGGATTTAATCAAATTTTCTTCACTAATCAAGGGATTTAATTGACAACAACAAACACAATTACTTTCTTTCATTGCTCGATCGATAAGTATTCCTTACATCGAATTTCAATGGATTCGTTGAATTCGACATCTCGAGAGGGAGAATTACAAAAGATGCAAGAAGAAGCAAGAAACATATGCCATGTCTCATTTAAAATATGAATGTCATCTCTACGAGCTTACAAAGCTCGACTACGGACCACCCTTTGTGGCAGTCTTTGGTCAAGATGCTCCGTTCTTCATCGAGGCTGTGATAATAAACTTGTATATTCTTCAACAGAAGCTTGACAAAGAAGACTTCAATCACATTGAATCCATATCTGTACTTCAAGTTCTTTTGAAACAATTATCGACTTTTCTTCAATTCAATGTTGGCAAGAAAGAAAATTCAATGCTCTGCAAGTCATTCCTTGAAGACATGAATACCGAGATTCAAGACTTCCGTCGTACCTTGTTCAAATACGTGAACTCTCTTACGCATTTGATTCAAGAAAGATCACGACTTCAACTTGATTATGATAATTGGAAGCAAGAAAATCAGATGCAGATGCACAAGGAAAATGGTCACACGGATGACACAAAGGACACAACTTTGGTTAACGATGAGAGCAGCACGTTAGGGAATATTACAGACATCTCTTATGATGATACCATACCCATATATGACGAAGAGCCTAAAAATACGGTATAAATACATCATGTTGAGCATTCCGAACTTATTTATGACAAACATGATGGAAAAGGGTGATAGTTATACCAATTCTAATTCATCCGATGTGAGTCATAATGGGAGAGAGATTGTTCAGAATGTTGTAGTAAATCATGATAAATGTTTTATGACTGCTTCTTTAACCAATTATGCTTCTAGGATTCAAGAGCTTGAAACGATAATAGCTCAACAATCAAAAGATCATGAGGATGCCACACTTGAGTTTTTGAAGAAAAAGGAAAAATTTGAAACATATTTTGAAAAACTTGAAAAATCAAACGTTGTACTTGAACAAAAATTAAATAATTTTTTTTAAGATTCTAAAGCCGAAAAAGATAACTTTGTGAAACAAATTACTTTCCTAGAATCTAAGTTGGCATCCCAAGATATATTACAAAAGGAAAACGAGACCTTAAAACAGCGTTGTAATGAGTTAAATAATTCTATCATAGAGATGAGGTCTAAAACTCTAGAGTCAACGACCTTGTTAACTACTGAAAATGCTGATTTAAAGGCCCAAGTTCATAAAAAGGTTTTTGCTATAGCTGCTATGAAAAACGAGCTAAGGAAAGTTGAGGGCACTAGTGTGGACAGTAAGCTTGCAAAACCATCAATCTTGGGGAAACCGCCTAAAATTCAGTCCGTTCGACAACCGACTACATTTAGATCCGAGCGACCAAAATCCTCGAGACCGCGGTTTGCCTCCCAAGTTGATATGGTTCATCTTTCTAGACCAGTCACTCCAGTATCTAGGCCTAAAGTGATCAAATTAGCCTATGCAAAACCTACAAACAAGACTGATACTAGTGATTCTAGGTATAGTTGTAAGAATATGCCACAACATAGGTCGAATAGCATGCCTAATAATCACTATGTAGAGGAACCTATGCAAAGGACACAAGCGAGAACTAGGATTTCTAGATCTCATTCGGACCTCAAACACGGTGTTTGTTCCGTATGCATGAAAAGTGTTTTCACGACAAATCATGCAACTTGTGTAACTAAAGTCTTGAAGGAGCTGAACTCAAGTGCTAAAAGAGGGATTCTGATGCAGCAACAATTTTTATGTTGTCTATCAGTTTTGGAAGTCTAGTGGTCTTGTCATAAGTGCTAGTAGTCTAAAGGTTTGTCTAAAATAAATAAGGGTCTGATAGGTTACTTTTGGGTCTATATAATGGCATGATCCTAGAAGTAGTGGCAGACAACCAAAATATTATGTTTATGTAATAAGCTTTTGAGCTTGATTATCCATATAATAGGAATCGTCTTTCTACTCCGGTCACTGTTCTTCTCTAGTCGCAGTTTACTGCATCAGTTGGCATCAGAGCAGGTTGTGGTTGGTGCTTTTGCTTCATCATGCCTCCTAAACATAGGCATCCAAGAGCACATACCAACGTACATGTCGATCCAGGAGAAGAGGTGAATGAACTAAGGAGACAAGTAGAGATTCTGACCCAGTGTTTGGCCCAACTCGAACCTTCTCAGGATGAAGAAGAATTCGAGTCAGACGATGCCTTCCAAAACCCATTTCATAGGCATGCTCGTCAACGTGAACCACCTATGCGTAATGACCGTAGGTGGGAGGCTAGCATCAAGGTCGAAATTCCAGAATTTTCTGGAACCTTGAAGGCCGAGGAGTTCGTTGATTGGTTAAACACCGTTGAGCGGGTGTTTGAATTTAAGGATGCACCTGAAAATAGGAAGGTAAAATGGGTAGCCATAAAGTTGAAGGGCCGAGCATCTGCTTGGTGGGAACAACTCCAGTTGATGCGAGAAAGAAGAGGAAAACAGAAAATAGTAAATTGGAACAAGATTAAAAAGAAGCTCCAAGAGAATTTCCTTCCATTCAATTATACGCAAACAATGTTCCAGCGTTTGCAAAATCTTAGACAAGGAAACAGGTACGTGGAGGAGTATACCGAAGAATTCTATGAGTTGGTAGCACGTAACGACTTATCTGATAGTGAACAACAACTTGTTTCAAGGTACCTGGGTGGTTTTCGGCAAAATATTCAAGACGTGTTATGTCTCTACACCTTCTGGATAGTTTCTGAGGTATCCCAAAGGGCGTTAGCAGTAGAGAAACAACAAACAAGATCCGGAAATCGTGATGGGGGATCATAAAATAAATTTGTTGGAGCGAAGCAAGCTGACCATGGTGCTAAAAGTCAAGAACCTGATGTTGGTGTATCCAAGAGACCGGTGCGTGGAAGTGGAGTTGGAAACACTACTAGCTCATCAAGTAGAACCTTTAAATGCTTTAAGTGCGGAGAACCAGGCCATAAGTCTTCAGATTGTAGGAAAGAAAGAGGTAAGCAACTAATGATGGAAAATGAGAAGCTTGAAAGCTATGATTATGAAGAGGAGGTAGAGTATACCGTTAAACCAAGTTATGATGAGGACGAAGAAAACAACGAAGAAAATTTTGTTTATGGTGGTATTGGTCAAATGTTAGTTATTAGAAAGACCCTTTTGCTGCCCAAAGAGGAGGAGTCTAGTGATTGGCTTCGAAACAACATCTTCTACACGACTTGTACTATTAAAGATAAGGTTTGCAAACTCATCATTGATAGTGGAAGTTGTGAGAATGTCATTTCACAAGCCGCTGTAGAGAAGCTGAATTTAAAGCAAGAGAAACATCCCAACCCGTACAAGCTGAGTTGGTTTATGAAAGGAAACGAGGTGAATGTTGATACTCGGTGTTTGGTTTCTTTCTCAATTGGTTGTAAGTACTTTGATAATGTATGGTGTGATGTAGTTTTGATGGATGCTTGTCACATCCTTCTAGGAAGGCCTTGGCAGTTTGATCGTTGCACAACTCACGATGGAAGATCGAATACATACAGCTTCAACAAAGACAATGTTAAAGTGACGTTGGTTCCATCAAAAGCAGTGGGTCTTTCCAAACCGATTAAGAAAGGTAATGAGAATCTTCTCTCAATCTCTAATTTCATGGAGGAAACAGATGAGTCTGGGATCATGTATGCTCTAGTTGTTCGTGACAACGAACCTCTTGCTTCAGCCCCTCATTTTGTGCAACCACTAATGGAAAAGTACGCTGATGTGATGCCAAATGAACTTCCTTCGGGGCTGCCACCTATGAGGGATATTCAACATCACATAGATCTCATTCCAGGCTCAAGTTTACCTAATAAAGCAGCCTATCGCATGAGCCCAAAAGAGCACGAGGAATTACAAAGCCAAGTAGAAGAAGTTATGTCAAAAGGACTCATTAGAATAAGTATGAGTCCTTGTGCCGTGCCTGCACTTTTGACTCCCAAGAAAGATGGTACGTGGCGTATGTGCGTTGATAGTCGGTCAATAAATAAAATCACTGTCAAGTATCGTTATCCCATTCCCCGCTTAGATGATATGTTGGATCAGCTTGCTGGTTCAAGGGTATATTCAAAGATCGATTTACGGAGTGGGTACCACCAAATTCGTATACGACCCGGGGATGAATGGAAAACAGCATTTAAAACTCGAGAGGGTCTGTATGAATGGCTTGTGATGCCATTTGGGTTGTCAAACGCTCCAAGTACGTTCATGCGATTCATGAACCACGTCCTTAAGCCATTTCTTCAAAAGTGTGTCGTCGTCTACTTCGATGATATCTTGGTATACTCACACTCCTTAGAAGAGCATTATGAACACTTGGAAGAGGTACTTAAAACTTTGAGAAAAGAGAAATTGTATGTAAATCTAAAGAAATGCAGTTTTGCAACTGTATCCGTGTTGTTTCTCGGGTTTGTTATTTCAGCTGAAGGAGTAACGGTTGATCAATCCAAGGTTCAGGCTATTGTTGAATGGCGTACCCCTCGTTCAATTCATGATGTTCGAAGTTTCCATGGACTAGCCTCATTTTATCGGCGCTTCATTCAGAACTTTAGTAGCTTAATGGCACCCATTACCGAATGTATGAAGGCTGGTATGAAGTTTGTGTGGTCTCCTGAAGCAAGTGAAAGTTTCGAACTTATCAAGAAGAAAATGTGTGAAGCTCCGGTTCTCGTGTTACCAGATTTTGGAAAGGTTTTTAAAGTGGACTGTGACGCATCTAAGGTTGGAATAGGTGCTGTCCTAAGTCAAGAAGGACATCCGGTTGCCTTCTTTAGTGAAAAAGTAAGTCAATCAAGGCTGAATTATACCACGTATGATGTCGAGTTTTATGCTATAATTCGAGCCTTGCGCCATTGGCAACATTATTTGGTGCACAGAGAGTTCATCCTAAATTCGGACCACGAAGCGCTAAAGTACATTAATAACCAACAAAAGTTGAGTCCTAGACATGCCAAGTGGGTAAGCTTCTTGCAAAACTTCAACTTTACATTAAAATACAAGGCTGGAACTCTAAACAAAGTTGCTGATGCTTTGAGTCGGAAAGCTTCCTACCTCTCAATATTGAGGGCAGAGGTGCAAGGGTTTGACACCTTCAAGGAAATTTATTTGGAGGATCGTTATTTCGGGCCTGTTATGCAAGAGGTATTGAAGGGACAACGTTATGACTATCAAATTCTAGATGGCTTTTTGTTTAAAGGGCTGCGGTTGTGCATTCCAGATTGCTCCTTAAAGGAAAAGATAGTTGCTGAACTACACGCTTTGGGACATTTTGGTCGTGACAAAAGTGTCGAGTTGGTGGAAAGAAAGTATTTTTGGCCAAAGTTGAGGCGTGACGTTACCAGACATGTAGAAAGGTGTCAGGTATGCCAACGATCAAAGGGAGTTTCCACTAATGCGGGGCTTTACACTCCTCTGCCTGTCCCATCTTCCCCTTGGAGCGATGTGAGTATGGATTTTGTTTTAGGCCTTCCATGTACTCAAAGGAGAAAGGATTCCATTATGGTGGTAGTGGATAGGTTCTCCAAGATGGCCCATTTTATACCATGTCGAAAGACCATGGATGCTTCAAACATAGCAGATTTGTACTTCAAAGAGGTTTTTCGTTTGCATGGACTCCCGCACACTATAACTTCAGATCGTGATCCCAAGTTTATGGGGCATTTTTGGAGGACTTTATGGAAAAAGATGGGTACTCAGTTGTGTTTCAGTACCTCGTATCATCCCGAGACAGACGGATAAACGGAAGTCGTGAACAGGAGTCTAGGAAACTTATTACGTTGTTTGGCAGGTGACAAACCAAAGTAGTGGGATTTGGTACTTCCACATGCTGAGTTTGCTTACAACAATTCAAAGAATCGAACAACTCAACGATGTCCATTTGAAGTTGTCTATGGACTTAGTCCTAATAGCATCACTCAACTGACCCCAATTCCAATTACAAAGAACGTCAGTGTGAAGGCTAGCGAGTTTGCTGAACAAATCAGAAATGTTCATGAGCAAGTTAAATTGCAAATTGAAGCCAGCAATGCCAAATATAAAGCTGCTGCAGATGTACATCGTCGAAAGGTTGATTTTAAGGAAGGAGATCAAGTGTGGGCTATTTTGACTAAGGATAGGCTGCCCGCGGGAGTAAACGTCAAGTTGCATGATCGAAAGGTTGGTCCTTGTCAGATTGTGAAGAAAATTAATGATAATGTCTACAAGTTGCGGCTACCAAGTCATCTCAATACCTCAGACGTATTCAATGTTAAGCACCTTGTTCCGTTTAAAGGGGATCTTAAGAGCAACTACAACTCGAGGGCGAGTTCTTCTTCAACCGGGGGTGACTGATGCAACAACAATTTTTATGTTGTCTATCAGTTTTGGAAGTCTAGTAGTCTTGTCATAAGTGCTAGTAGTCTAAAGGTTTGTCTAAAATAAATAAGGGTCTGATAGGTTACTTTTGGGTCTATATAATGACCTGATCCTAGAAGTAGTGGCAGACAACCAAAATATTATGTTTATGTAATAAGCTTTTGAGCTTGATTATCCATATAATAGGAATCGTCTTTCTACTCCGGTCACTGTTCTTCTCTAGTCGCAGTTTACTGCATCAGATTCCTAAAGGAAATAGGTTTTCTACAGCTAAGTCTTCCGCTGTGCATAAGAAAACCATGTTGTGTAGATCCAATCTTAGGTGGCAACCCATGGGTAGGATTATCAAATCAGGTAATCTTCAATGGGTTCCTACATGAAGGATGTTTCCCTCTTGCACTAACAAAGTTGGTTGTAAACCCCCCACATGGTTCTAAAATAGATATCGCTAACCCATGTGAAAGTATGTAAATTGTTGATGCAAGTGCAGGTCCCAAACTCAAGGATCAACAAAAACAAACCGGTCCAATCTTTGTATACCGTTAATGTTAATCCCACTTCAATCCATAACACAATATAAGATGATATTTGGAGAGATAAAGAGTAGAAAAGTAGAGAGAGAAAATAAGAGAGATTATGGATGATTAAACACTTGTAGAGAGAGAAACAAATGTTAACCAACACCCTCTTCCACACATGGAAGAGGGTATTTATATGCCACGGCCATAAGGCCTTAGTGGGCTTGTTCATGGGTCGGGCTTGGCTTTGACTTGGGCTTACGCCCCTAACTTATACAATATTATCTTAAAGTCCAAGTCCGGTTTTCCCGACTAACCTATTACAATACAAGACCAATAACGACTAAGATGACCTATTACATTCTTGTTCGACTATATAAAATATACGGCTAACAATCTCCCCCAATGTATCGGTCATCTTAGAAAAATTTAAAAAGCATAAGATGATTGAGTGAATACATTCTTGTAGAGGAGATCTTCCTGCTTTGGTCTTGTATCTTGGTCTTGATCTTGTTTGTAACGGTTTTGTTCCTTCATGCCTTGTGATCTTTATATGAGCCTTTGTCATTTGACTTTGAGTGCTTGAGATCTTCAATCTATTCTTGATAGTGTTCATCTTGAGCTCTTGTGACAAGATGACCTATTACATTCTTACATTCTTAAGTATCTTGAATATCGCCATCTTGTGCTCCTGTGACTTCTGAATCGACATCTATTACACAGCTATGCCATCTTCTTGATATGTAGCAACATATATAGACACGGATAAAATGGCTTTGAACATTTCATCCTAACTCGGTAGCATTTTACCTCCAGTCGGTGAAGACCGTTTAGACGGTATTAGATACCGTACCTGTGATCGGGTAGATTCGATTAAGAATCTCCTTGACAGGATTTCCCGGCGGTAGTAGCCAGTTCTCTTTACTCGACCGTCTCAAAGCAGACTGCGAACGTAAAGAGTGAATCATAAGGATAAATTATTCGTCTGATTAGAGTCGTCAATTCAGAATTCTTGGAACAAGTTTGATTCTAAAAGAATCGCACCATTGTTGCTTTCCATTTTGTCACAAGCTTGATTCATAGAGAATCTTGCGAGTCACCTACCTTAGTGTTGTTTGATGTTGACACTGGAAGGATTTCCATTCGTCACTGTGAACACTAATGAGTGTCACTCTGAATGTTCTGGCAAGATCACACGGATTTTGCGAAGAAACCTGGAATCAAGTTTCAATCAATTAAGAATCAAAACTTAGTTGCTTTCCAGTTCTCACAAGTTTGATTCGTGCAGAATCGCACAAGTTACCTACCATGAGCTTGTTTAATGCTGGCTCAAGCAGGATTTCCATCTTCATTGTGAATCGTATCACTCAGATGTTCTGGCAATATCACAAGGATAATGCGTAGTACTCGATTGTGTCATAATGAGATGATAGATGGATCTCTTTTTGGCTCTAGACTCAATAAGTGCATTTTGGTAATCGGAGGCTGGAGCAGACTGCCGCCTTTTCAATATTAACTATCTCGGAGTGAGAAAGTCAATAGATACGTGTTGATCTCCATGACAATGAGACAAGTTTCTTTTGAGAGAAACTCGAATGGCGGGGAAGGGGTTGTGCATCGCATCACTGGGTCCATGACACTTGTCTTCAAGATATGTGTTAACCCGGTTTCTGCCTAAGTTGCATAGAATATTCAACTCCTTCAATGCTTACCAATACGTCATCACTAGCACCTTGTTGTGATTGTTCCAGTGCTAACTTAAGTAATTGGCATTCAGCTTCATTCAACTCCATCTTTCCTAAGGACAACTATTTCTAGCTATGGAATGTCCTTGGGTAGATCCCTCCGGTTCTGGTTGGATCATAGGACTTAGTTTCCTATCCTAAACCACCTTTTGACTCCATCGTTCCGTCGTGGATAGTAGGTTGTTTTGGGTATAGATCGTAACCATAAACCATTTAAAACCATTCAAAGTGTTTGATAAAAAACAAAACTTTTAACACTTGAAAGTTTTACATTTCCGAAAAGCTCCCCTACACACATGCATCGATATACGAAATAGTTTGGCATGTGAAGGAAAGAGTTGCACTTGAGTCTTTAACATCACATGTTGCGATATATTACATTTTAATCACATTTTCTCCCCTATCTCTAATATAAAAATATAATATTAGTTGCTTTCCAGTTTGAATCAATTAAGAATCTAAACTTAGTTGCTTTCCAGTTCTCACAAGTTTGATTCGTGTAGAATCGCACAAGTTACCTACCATGAGCTTGTTTAATGCTGGCTCAAGCAGGATTTCCATCTTCATTGTGAATCGTATCACTCAGATGTTCTAGCAATATCACAAGGATAATGCGTAGGACTCGATTGTGTCATAATGAGATGATAGATGGATCTCTTTTTGGCTCTAGACTCAATAAGTGCATTTTGGTAATCGGAGGCTGGAGCAGACTGCCGCCTTTTCAATATTAACTATCTCGGAGTGAGAAAGTAAATAGATACGTGTTGATCTCCGTGACAATGAGACAAGTTTCTTTTGAGAGAAACTCGAATGGCTGGGAAGGGGTTGTGCATCGCATCACTGGGTCCATGACACTTGTCTTCAAGATATGTGTTAACCCAGTTTCTGCCTAAGTTGCATAGAATATTCAACTCCTTCAATGCTTACCAATACGTCATCACTAGCACCTTGTTGTGATTGTTCTAGTGCTAACTTAAGTAATTGGCATTCAGCTTCATTCAACTCCATCTTTCCTAAGGACAACTATTTCTAGCTATAGAATGTCCTTGGGTAGATCCCTCCGGTTCTGGTTGGATCATAGGACTTAGTTTCCTATCCTAAACCACCTTTTGACTCCATCGTTCCGTCGTGGATAGTAGGTTGTTTTGGGTATAGATCGTAACCATAAACCATTTAAAACCATTCAAAGTGTTTGATAAAAAACAAAACTTTTAACACTTGAAAGTTTTACATTTCCGAAAAGCTCCCCCTACACACATGCATCGATATACGAAATAGTTTGGCATGTGAAGAAAAGAGTTGCACTTGAGTCTTTAACATCACATGTTGCGATATATTACATTTTAATCACATTTTCTCCCTATCTCTAATATAAAAATATAATATTAGAGATACCAATAGATTAAAATATGACAATTTCCGAAAAATCAACGGGAGAGAAACAGGTGTGCACGCATGAAACATGGAACATTTTCAGTCGGGTCGCTCCCCCTCAACAATATATGTGTGTCTTGAGACAAAATTTGACAAAATTTTAGAAAAACGACACCACAAAATATGTTGAGGTACGGAGTTGAGATGCCTTTACCGATAATATATAAGACAGATTTAATATCATTTT
Source organism: Glebionis coronaria (assembly GCA_025667525.1). Lineage (NCBI taxonomy): Eukaryota > Viridiplantae > Streptophyta > Magnoliopsida > Asterales > Asteraceae > Glebionis > Glebionis coronaria. The sequence goes on from CM046879.1 coordinate 162,696,014, forward strand.
CGGAATGTGTTGGATACATAAAATATGACATTTTTAGAAATGTACCCAACAACATTAAAAGGCTTGATTTTAAAACGCTCCCCCTCAAAAATTGATCAAAATAACATATGACAATTTTGAGATATGAAAACCACATATGAGGAAGCGAGTGTTGAACACACAATTTTGAAAGATTTAGAAAAATCTTTTTGAGAAATTCTTGAAAACTTGTGTTCAACGGTTTTAAAATAAATTCCAATTTACATGAGCTCAAAACTTTGAATGTTTTGTGACTAGCTCATGACCGAGAAAAATTAATTTCCCGTTGTAGAGGATAAGTTATCATCCGTGATAAACTTTCCTGAAGTGGAAGTACGAGTTCTAAGCTGACATTTACTTAGAAGTCGGTTTTCATGAACTTAAAAACTTTGAATGTTTTTATAGGAAGCTCATGACCGAGAAATATGAATTTCTCGTTGAGAAGGATAAGTTATCATCCGAGATAAACTTTCCTTAGTTGAGGTGCGAGTCCTAAGCTGTGATGCGCTTAGAAGTCATTATGAGAGAAAAATCAAGCAGCTTCATTTGCCAAAACCTCCAAGTCTTCGGGAGTCATATACTTCATACCAAGACGGCCAACCAGATATTGAAACCTATTTTGAGATAGGGCTTTTGTAAACAAGTCAGCTATCTGGTACTCAGTTCTGACAAAGTATAATTCCACGATACCACGTTCCACTTGTTCCTTGATGAAGTAATATCTGACTGCGATGTGCTTGGCACGGGAGTGTTGAACCGGATTGCAAGAGATGGCTATGGACGACTTTGAGTCACAATACATAGGTATTTTATCAAAGTGGAAGCCATAATCCGTGAGTTGAGTTCTCATCCAGAGGACTTGAGCACAACACGCGGATAGAGCCACATATTCTGCTTCAGCTGATGAGAGCGAAGTGCAATCCTGCTTCTTTGATGACCAGCTCACAAGTTTGTCTTCCCCTAGAAATTATACGCTACCAGAAGTGCTTTTTCGACTATCAAGGCAACCTGCGTGATCAGAATCTGAAAAAGTTGTTAGATGAAAACCGGTTCCCTTCGGATACCAGAGTCCCATGTGAATGGTATTCTTAAGGTACCGAAAGATTCGTTTAACCTCTTTGAGGTGCTTTTGAGTAGGTCTGGCTTGATATCGTGCACAATAGCATGTAACATGATGAATATCAGGCATGCTGGCTGTAATGTACATAAGTGACCCGATCATACTGCGATATCACGTTTGATCTACAGGATATGAGTACAAGTCAGCGTCTAGGGATGTGGTCGACAATGGTGTATCAGCGCGAGCACATGAGGTCATACCATGCTTTTTAAGTATCTCTTGAGCATACTTAGCTTGGTTTATAAAGATACCACGTGGGGATTGATGAATCTGGAGGCCTAAAAAGAATTTTAGCTCCCCCATCATTGACATTTCAAATCTGCTGTGCATTAATTTTTCAAAACGTTTTGAAAGTTTTGGGTTCGTAGAACCAAAAATAATGTCATCAACATAAACTTGCACCAGCAGTATGTCATCCCCATATTTATTAATAAAAAGAGTAGGATCAATAGAACCTTTGGAGAATCCTTTCGAGACCAAGAAGTTGGATAGTTCTTCGTACCATGCCCTTGGAGCTTGTTTAAGTCCATATACAGCCTTCTTGAGACGATAGACTTTGTCAGGGTGATGAGGATCGATGAATCCTTCCGGCTGATTCACATACACTTCTTCCTTCAAATGACCGTTGAGAAAAGCAGTTTTAATGTCCATCTGAAAAACCGTGAAGCCCTTATGTGCAGCATAAGCAAGGAATATCCTGACAGCTTCCAAACGAGCAACTGGAGCGAATGATTCATCGAAATATATCCCTTCTTGTTGACGATACCCCTTAACCACAAGACGGGATTTGTTTTTGATGATGGTTTGTTCTTCATCTAGTTTGTTTTTCCAGATCCATTTGAAATCTAAAAGCGAAATTCCATAAGGTTTGTCAACAAGTTCCCAAACATTTAGGCGTTCAAACTGATGAATTTCGTCTTGCATTGATTCAATCCACGCATGATAAGTCATGGCTTGTTTGATGTTTGTAGGTACAGTTGAACTCACGGTGAGTGCATACATACACACATCGCCATCAGTGTTGAGTTGTTTGCGTGTTCGAACCGGTTGTGAAGGATTTCCAATTACTTGCTCCAATGGATGATCACGAGTCCAATGGTGAGTGGATGGATATCTTTGGTAGAATGTATGCATGTTGGACGGATCAACATGTTGCGTAGAAGACTCTCCGACTTCGTGTACCGGTGTACCGAACGGGTTGATAAATTCCTCTTCGTCAGGTTGTGCATCTACTGCTTGATTGTTGTTTCCTCCTTCAGCATTGACGGTTGGTGATGTTGGTTGTATGACAGTTTCTTGAGTTTGTTGAGTATCTAATGGAATAGTCTCTTGAGCAACGGTTGCTGAAGTAGAAGCAGTTGTGTCTTGTGAACTTGGTTCGGGTTCATCAGCAGTATTGACAGCGGAAGGCTTTGACACAACTTGATTGTTTCCATAGTAATATTCTTCAAACATTGGATCATATAAATCAACCAACTCATTCATTTGTTTTGTCTCCGTGAAGTCTGCTGTAGGAGTACTTTCTTGACATTCTTGCACGGGACGTACACTGTTTTGTGTAGGTGCCATTGTTGGACAATGAGGTGCGGGACTTGAGCTGTTGTGTTCAAGTACCATTTGTGGCAATTCGTCAAAGTTCACATGAATTGTTTCTATAATAATCTTTATTTTCTTGTTGTAAACTCGATATCCTTTCGACAATGTAGCATACCCCACAAAAATACATGCAACACCTTTTTCTTTCATCTTGTCGAGATTCTCACCGTCTTTAAGAATGTAGCATAAAGATCCAAATACGTGAAAGAATTTAACTTTAGGTTTCCTGCCATTGATGATGTGGTAAGGTGTCTTTTCATGTCTTGGGATGACTAGAGAACGATTTTGAGTATAACAGGCAGTTGCAATTGCTTCTGCCCAGAAGAATAGTGGTAATTTTGAAGCAGAAAGCATTGTTCGAGCTGCCTCAACCAAGGTGCGGTTCCGTCTTTCGACAACGCCGTTTTGTTCAGGAGTTCGAGCAATAGACGTTTGATGTTCGATGCCTTCTTCTTGAAAGTAAGATTGCAAATTCTTGTTCAAAAATTCAGTACCCCTATCCGTTCTTACGGTTAAGACTTGAGCTTGAAGATTGCGTTGTATCATCTTGAGAAAGTTTTTGAGAACCTCTGGTGTTTCATCCTTGGACCTTAAGAAGAAAGTCCATGTATATCTAGAGTAATCATCAACAATCACGAGAATATACTTTTTCCCGTTAATACTCTCTACACGCATGGGACCACATAAATCCATGTGTAGAAGTTCCAATCGTCCTTTTGAGCTTGGGGTAGTCTTTGTTTTGAAAGACTTTCGTTTTGCTTTTCCCAACTCACAAGAAGAACAAAGATGGTCTTTGACGAATTTTAATTTAGGAAGACCGGTCACAATATCATTCTTTGAGAGCAAGTTGATGGTGTCAAAGTTGAGATGTGACAATCGTTGATGCAATAACCATGCTTGAGAGGATGTAGCTTTCGCCATTAAGCAAATTGGATTTGTTGAAGATGTATCTTGAAGAGTTACTGTGTAGAGATCAGAACCACGAGAACCTGTAAGAAGGTCATTCCCATCGTAGTCTCTAACATAGCAAGTAGATTTCCGAAAAGCCACTTCCAAATCCGCATCACAAAATTGACCAACCGAGAATAAATTGTGATTCAGTCCCTCGACGTAATAAACCTGTTTGATAGTGATATTCCCTTGAACCAAGTCTCCATATCCGAGTATCGGTGCAAACTGATCATTTCCAAACCGTACCGTACCCAGAAACTTCTCCACGAAGTTAATTAGAAGTTTGAGATTGCCCGTCATGTGCTTTGTGCACCCAGAGTCCATTATGAAGAGAATGATCTCGACGAGCTACATAAGCATTAGAAGACAATGTAGAGTTTGACAAATGGGAGCCCTTGATAGAAGTGGGTTCCAAAATATTAGTAGACATAGATTCAAAAGGCAAACTAACATTCATAGACCCAATTAGAATAATGGTTGTCTTAGGTACCCATTTGTATCCAGGTGGTGTAAATCTTGAGTACCCCTGTTTACATGTCCTACTCATGTTCTCATAAAGCTTCTTTAACATTTTTTTGTTTACGTAGAGTAGTGGATTCTAACGCACTTAGCTTCTTAAGTGGTTGAGCAGTGGATTGGTTCAAAGTTCTTGTGGGTTCTCTAGTACTAGTGGGCACAAGAGTAGGCTTCCTAGTTCTAGCATTCACGCCATTATGATTAAAAGCACAAGCATCATGATTAAAAGTACGAACACATTTTCCACATTCAACACAAACAAATTCAACATTTGAAGTCTTAACATTCAAACTGTCATTACATGCAGTTACAGACGTTTTATTCTTAGAAAACTTAAAATTCCTACGGGGATCTTCTACTTCCTTCTTCTTCCCTTGACTATTGTTAGGCATGACTCTATCTTCAATTCTAGTGCTCTTAAGCTGTGGTAAGCTAACGCTAGTAGTGGGAGTTACTCCCGTAGAAGAAGACACACGTTGATTAGTTTTCCTAGTATTCTGAGGTAACCCCGATGTTCCAGTTTGAGTGGACTTAGTGTTCATATTGTACATTCTAGGTGCTATCACATTTGTGCTCTTATAAGTTCCTAGCTTAGGCAAAGTCTGTGGGGGTTTGCCCAAAATAGATGATTTAGGGCATTTAACCGCATTCGGTTGACGAACGACGGATGGTTTACCCAATTCAGACTTTCCTTTCATTTTCTCAATGAGTTTTTGTAACTCACTGATGGCTATGTCCCTTTCTTGTAGCTGAGCTTTCAAATCATTTATTTCGAAACCTTTTTCATTTAATTGTCGAAACGAAGAAGCTGCTATTTCTTGATACTTTTTATGATTAGGAGTTTTATCACCTTTTTGTAAAGCAAGTTCAAGAGAAATAGAGTGTTTCTCAAGTTGGGAAAAACTTTTCGAAAGTTTGTTATATGACTGAATTTGTTTCGAAATCTCTACTTCAAGATTGCGACATTTCTCATCGATTCTGACACTAGACATGCTACATGACAATATTGATCAAGATCGATATACACACCAAGTATAGCATTCATATGGTCAGCATAAAAGTATTCCTTAGAAAGTCGATCAATTTCGTTAGAAAGTTGGTGTTCTTGTGTCTTTAATTTAATTTGAAGAAAATCAACTTCATCTTCAAGAGATTTGACATAGCTTAAATCAGTTAACATTTCCTCAGTGAGAGCATTATAAAACATTTCCACATTTTTTGAAAGATCATCAATGGTTGGAACAATGCATTGTTGAATGACGACTTCTACTTGTGGGTTAGGTTTAATATTCCAAATGGTATCCCTAGAAACTTTTTCATAGTCGACGACACCTTTGTACAAATTTAAAACCCCTTGTTTATAAACTCAAATTGCTGAACACTTTTGCTTTTCTCATCCCATTTACGTTTTTCATCCGAAATTTGTTTTTCTAACAAAATTGATTGCTTTTTGAAACTCCTTTTTAAAGAAACTTTCTTTTGGGGTTCATCACTTGGTGGTAGGGGTGCAAACGAGCCGAGCTTTTATCGAGCTATTCGAGCTCGAGCTCAAGCTCGACTCGATCGAGCCGAGCTTTTATCGAGCTCAAGCCCGAGCTCAAGCCCAATAATATGGGCTCGAAACATATAATGAGCCGAGCTCGAGCTTTTGATAGCACGGCTCGAGCTCTTATCGAGCTTTTCGAGCCTTAATAAAAAAATATTTTTATATAAGTAAATCAACGTTGATTTGAATATTAACCTTATTATAAAGGATAACTCTATTAAATATTGAATAAGTTATTGATAGTCGTTATCATAGTTTAATAAAAACATAGAATTTATGGTGGTGTGTTAATATTAGTGATGTATTTGTTTCATATATAAAATTTCGAGCTTTTCTAGCTAAGCTCGAGCTTTGCTCGAGTCCGTATCGAGCCGAGCTCAAGCCTTAACGGTTAAAGCTCAACGAGCTATCGAGCCGAGCTCGAGCCCACCTTTTATGTTTCGAGCCCGAGCCCGAGCCCTGTTAAGCTCGGGCTCAGCTCGGCTCGTTTGCACCCCTACTTGGTGGTGGAACACTATTGTACATCTTTTGTTCTTTGGAAAGTTCTTTTTGAGGAACAAACTTAATATAATTATCTGAATTAGAAAGGTTTATTAAATCACTTAAGTTTGCTCGACTTTATTCTTGTTGACGAATGATTTCGTCGCAGTCAGGGGAAAGCATAAGAGCAAAATTATCAACATAACAACCGATATCATAAAGAGCAGGCTTGGTACTTTGAACTTTCTTGAGATATTCAGGCTTGACAAAACTCGTTTTCATATTTCTATTGAGCATATTCATAGTTTGAATAGACTGACCCGTTTTGTAAACAATGTTGTTTAACGTGTCGACTCTCTTTTCCAAAGCAAGAATTTTTTCAATATCCTTTTCTTCACGAGTTTTATAAAGCTCAGTTTGTTCTTTGTTAACCGACTCTAATTCAGTAATTTGGAGTTTATGTAGCAGCAGTTGTTCTTCAAGGTCCAATATCTTTTGTTTTGATATATGAATTTCGTGTGTTACTTCAGAACAATATTGTTCATTGAGCACCTTACGTTCATATACCAAACCATTAGCTATTGCAACCCGTCGATCAGCTTCTTTTACATAATCACACTCTTTAAGCCTGTCTATCTCATTGGATAAGGATGTGTTTGCTTGCTTCAAACGTTTATTAGCCTCTTTGTTTTCCTCAATTTCATGTTTTAAAGAATCAATAATAGACGCAAGCAAATCACGGTCCTCATCCGAGTCAGTATCCTGAACAGCTTTTCCGTCATCATTACACATATGCTGTGAATTCGTAGAGATATTGTTATCCTCCGTGTCCATTACATATGTGTCATTGATGCTTTCGGGTTGCTCAGGATGACGTCATTCATTAGCAAACACATTATAGTTATCATGTGATGGTACCTTTTCAAGTGGCTCAGAATCATAGATGGGTCCAGAAGTATCATCAGTCTCTGGGATCACTTCTTGAATCTTTGCCATGTACACATAATGTGCCTCCAACTCTTGATCATCGGCTTCATCATCAGTGTCATCACGCCAATCAACTTCATCTGCTGTGAGTGGAATTCCTGCTTCTTCTTTCTTACACAGCAGCATCTTTTCCTTGTGATATCCCGAATCCTTAACCCATTTTGGCTTCTTGCATTCCCTAGCCATGTGCCCAAATCCCTTGCAATTGAAGCATTGAATCCCAGTCTTCTGCACAATCGGAGTGCCTACAGTTTCTCTAGCCCCAACTTGATTCGGCATCCTCTGATTATCATACCTAGCCTCACGATCATACCTAGGTGCATGATCAATTTCCTTATATCGAGCATTGGATGATGATCTGAGGTTGTTATTGGTAGGTTTTTAGATCTTCTTATAGGTTGTGGTGAGTAGAGACATGAGTTCTTCAATCTTCTTGTCCCTTGAAGTTTTTTCATCATCACTGTCTCCATCTGACTCGGTGTCATACTTTGGAGGTGAAGTGGGGACAATTTCTTTTGCCTTTTTAGCAGTAGCTGGAGGTTTGGTGGATGAGCTTGATGACTTTGAGGAATGAGTAGGTGGTTGTTGACGGTGTACGGGTTTTGTTGAAGTAGCAGCCACAAAAGCAATAGAGTTAGCAGACCGTTCTGCCTTTTCAGCCCTTAGTTCATTCACTTCATTCTGATGTTGTTTCAGGATATCATAAAGTTTGTGATAGGAGATGGTCTTGATATCTTCCCTTTGTTTAACCAAAGTCACAAACCTTTGCCATTCCGGTTTGAGTTGAAGTAGAAACTGAACATTGGCATGGTGATTGGAGATGGTGCATTGGTTTCTAACAAGCTCATTCATCATTTTGTAGAATCTCGAGTAATATGAGTCAATGGATTCACCATCTTCAGATGTGAATTTTCCAAACTCCCAAAGTAGATTAGTCTCGAGATCTTGAACATTGATTGACTCACCTTGCTTCAATCGATGAATTGCATTCCACATTTCCATAGCATTAGGACATGCATCAACTGTGGAATAGATATCGTTATCAATCCCAGTGAGTATGTAGTTCACAGCATCAACTTCAGCTTGGAGGAGTTTCTTTTTCTCAGCAGAACATGTGTCAAAATCTTCCATAGCTCGTATAGTTGATGAAGTACCATCCTCTGCTTGTGTGGTAATGGGTCTGAATTCGAAATCTGGAGGTGGGTTCTCAAGGCAGTGACGAAGAGCCGTTCGGTTCTCTTTTCCATCGAGAAATCTAAGAAAGCGATATCTCCATTGAACATAGCAACCAGCAGTGAGCACAGGTGGATTTCCATTGCCACCTTGTTCCAAACGAATTTGATTTGCAGTCGCATTACTGATATTGTTGTTGGACATTGTCGATGATTGTGAATGGATTAGGATCTTAGTGGATGTGTTGTGATGAGGTGTGGTTGATGTTGTTGAGAAAAGATGTTAAAAACCCCTAAGAATTGTCTCTCTAGAAACCAAAAATTCCAAGGCCAAAAAACACACGTAAATTTTCACTTTTTCAGAAAAATGTGTCTCTTCGGAATAATGAGTATTTCAGAGAATTGAAGATTTTTGGAAAAATTGAATTTTTCAGAAAAATTGATATTTTCGGAATACTTGACTTTTTTGGAATAATCCTTTCTTCGGAATAATCTTCGGAAAAATCCTTTCTTCGGAAAAATCTTCGGAAAACACACTTCTTCGGAAAAATCTTCGGAAAAATCCTTTCTTCGGAATAATCTTTGGAAAACACACTTCTTCAGAAAAATCTTCGGAAAATCCTTTCTTCGGAATAATCTTCGGAAAAGGCTCTTTTTCGGAATTTTCACTTCTTCGGAATTTTCTTCAGAATATTGAGGTTTTTAGAAAAAAACAACTTCTTCGGAATTTTCTTCGGAATATGGATGTTTTCAGGAAACCAACTTCTTCGGAATAATGATGTTTTTCAGAAAATTCACTTTTCCGGAATATTCACTTTTTCAGAATTAACACTTCTTCGGAAAAAGCACTTTTTCAGAGAAATTAAACCCTTTTCCGAAAAAATTTCTTCGGAATAAGTGCACAATTTCGGAAAAACAAACCCTTTTCCGAAATTACTAACTGATGATCGATATCCTATTTTCTCGGAACAAACTTGCAAAGAAACGTAACTTTATGCCATGATTTGATCCAAAAACCCAAAAAAAAATTGTGTTTTTACCCAAATAAACAGTACCAAGATTATTTGAATCAAGAAAAATAAACCATAAAAAACACAAAAAAAAAATTTGGATCAAGGATTATGGATCAAATACCTTATGAAATCAATAAGAACATGAACCACGAATCTTCAATCACCTATCCGCTATAGGCTCTTGATACCAAATGTTAATCCCACTTCAATCCATAACACAATATAAGATGATATTTGGAGAGATAAAGAGTAGAAAAGTAGAGAGAGAAAATAAGAGAGATTATGGATGATTAAACACTTTTAGAGAGAGAAACAAATGTTAACCAACACCCTCTTCCACACACGGAAGAGGGTATTTATATGACACGGCCATAAGGCCTTAGTGGGCTTGTTCATGGGCCGGGCTTAGCTTTGACTTGGGCTTACGCCCCTAACTTATACAATATTAGCTTAAAGCCCAAGCCCGGTTTTCCCGACTAACCTATTAGAATACAAGACCAATAACGACTAAGATGACCTATTACATTCTTGTTCGACTATATAAAATATACGGCTAACAGTTAAACTAAGGACACTCTCAAGGTTTGGTTACTGAAGAAGCAGATATCGGAGAAACAAGTGTCTCAGGGGATTCACGGTTAAGCTTACAAGACGGTTTGCTGTCACATGACAGATTGTAACCCGCGCTTCAAAGAAAGGAAAGTTTATCGCCGATGATAAACTTATCCTCACAAACGAGAAATTAAATTTTCTCGGACACGAGCTTACATTAAAACTATTCAAAGGTTTTAAGCTCGTGTAAATGGATCACAATCAAATTACAGATTATGACCCGAACTTCAAAGAAAGGAAAGTTTATTTTCGATGATAAACTTATCCTCACAACGAGAAATTATTTTTTCTCGGGCATGAGCTTATATTAAAAACATTTGAAGTTTTTAAGCTCATGCACAATGACTTACAGTTAAATATCAGACTGTAACTCGGACTTCAATTTTAGGAAAGCTTATCTTTAATGATAACTTATCCTCGTAACGGGAAATTATTTTTCTCGGTCATGAGCTTGTATTAAAACATTCCAAGTTTTTAAGCTCAGAAAGGAAAGTGTATCTTTTAAATAAGAGAACTTTTCCTCATAACGAGAAATTCCACTTTCTCGGTCATGAGCTTTACGTTAAGACGTTCAAAAGTTTTCAAGCTCATGAAGACGACATATAAGTAAATATCAACTTAGAACTCGTTATGCAGTTAAAAGGAAAGTTTATCGTCGATGGTAACTTATCCTTAACAACGGGAAGTTTACAACTTCTCGGACTTGAGCTCGTTTCGTAAGATATTCAAAATCTTTAGATCAAGTAATTGGTTTTCAAAAAGGGCGTGTCTTCTGAAATCGATAATATTTACGATCCTAGAAATGTCGTTTAATAATGACACGAAATAAAGTTCGAGCAGAAGATTAAAAGATTTAAAACATGCTCAATATGGCTTGCTATTATTTCAGATAGTAACCCGCTTTTCATATTAAAGTCAAGCATTTCACCGAAAAGCTTTGACTCAACAACGAGAACTAATTTTCTCATGCATGGTTTAATTTATAACCATGTAAAGGATTGTGTGTACGTAATAACACAATCTAACATGAATATATGTACGCATCAGTGCATTTATTTGTTAAAATGAGAGAAATCTTGTTTTTATGAAGTTATCATCTCCACAAACCGTAGCAATTTACAATTGATATCTACATACTCGACGATGCGACTACTCAAACGACGACTACAACTCTTTAGATAGAACACGGGTCAACAATTGAGGGGGATCAATTGTCAAGCGTTCAGAATATTCGAGGTCGAAAGTGTCAATTTCACAAATTGGTGTCAAGACAACGATATCAATCATACATGTGGTGTCATGAAAATTTACCGTTTTTCAAAAAGGAGGAGATAATTTCAGACGTTACGAGGGAGACCAACATTCGTGAACAAGAACCACGTGATCTTATCACATGATGTTCTCATCATTCAGGTCTAACCTCGTAAATTATCAATCTTGTGAATACATTATCATTTATGATCTTTGCATACCTTACACTTGTGTTTAAAAGGTATTTAATTTAAGTTTCAATTACACCCTCATTAATTTGACGGGGAGCTTGTGTCAATCATGAAGATAATTGGATTTTCCTTTCTTCCCAATTTTTTTTGAAATTTCATTAAATCAATTGATATTAAAAACATCGATTGGGTTAATATTTTTAATATGGGGGAGAAAATGTGATTTAATATTGAGATCAATAATGGTTTGACTTAATGTGTTGGCTCATCCCAACATATGCGAAATGTTTTCAAATATCGCGACATATGTTAAGGGGGAGAAAAATGGATTTGTATTTCAAAATGGATTTCATGGTGACGTATACTTACCCATACCCTATCTATTTCACGACGGTGACGATTGTGGTGATTTAAGGATGGTAGGATAGGTTAAGTCCAATGATTCTTCTAGAACCGGAGGAATCTTTCCAAGGAAATTCCATAGCTAGAAATAGTAGTCCTTAGGAAAGATGGAGTAAGATTGTGAACGTAGCTGAATGCCGACCAAGTACTTAAGTTAGCACTGGAAGAATCACAACAAGGTGCTAGTTATGACGTATTGGTAAGCATTGAAGGGGTTGAAGAATGAAAAAGAATTGTAAAGATAAAGGTTAAAAAGAAAGAAACCCTCCTTGTAACCTTAGGCAAAAATCGGGTCAACACATATGTTATTGAAGATACACATCGTGGACCCAGTGATGTAATGCACAATCCATCCTAACTAACTCAGATATCTCTCAAAAGGTATTTGTTTTAATCACACGGAGACAAAGCATTATCTATCGATTTATTCACTCTGAATATACTGATATTGAAATGGTGGCACTCCTCTCCAGCCTCCGATCACTAAAAATCCAAAATGCACAATCGAGTCTAGAGCCATTTGAGATCATCAATTATCTCATTAGGACATATTTCCATATTTCCTTGCTTCTTTACATTATGTGAAAGGTAAGAAAGATATTAACAGTCCTACGCAAAATCTTCATGATCTTGCCTGAACATCTGAGTAATACAAAAGTATTTACAATGAAGATGCAAATCCTTCTTGAGTGAACATCATAAAGCTCATGGTAGGTGACTAGTGCGATTGTTTATGAATCAAACTTGTGATAACTGGAAAGCAATAGTGGTTTAATTCTTAATTGAATTTAAACACGCTCCAGGCCTCTACGCAATATCTTAGTGATCTTGCCAGAACAATCAGAGTGACGCTCTTTAGTGTTTATAGTGATGAGTGGAAATCCTTCTAGTGTTAATATCAAACTGCACTTGGTAGGTAACTTGCAAGCTTCTATCAGAATCAAGCTCATGACAACTGGAAAGCAATGATGGTGCGGTTCTTAATTGAATTTCACTTGTTCCAGGCATATGACGTGACGACTTCAATCATGCGGATATCCAAATGACTCACTCTTTACGTTCGCAGTCAGCTTTGGACAGTAGAGTAAAGAGAACGAGTTTACCCGCGAAAACTTGTAAAGGAGGTTCTTAATTGAAACTACCTGCCACAAGTACGATATTTAATATCGTCCAACGGTCTTTACCGACCGGAGGTAAAATACTACCTAATAAGGTTAAAATGTTCAAAGCCGTTTCATCTGTGTATATGTTTTGTTGCTAACTGTCTTATGCAGCATAACAAGACGGTAGCATTGCGGTGTCCGAAATGAAGTCGTCCCCGCATGCTTATACTTTCAGCACTTAATACTTTAACAAATTCAAGAAAGCCTAAAAGTCAAGTCTTCCGTTGTATCAACCTCTAAAGTTTTCAAGAATTTATAAAGGTATAAGTACGTGGAACATGAAGTCACGAGGAGGCAAATATCACAAGTGATGAATGCACAAGGTCAAGGCAAAGAAACATGCTCAAGACTAAGGTCAAAGATCTCATCAGCATATTCACAAGAACGAGATCAAAGACTCAAGCATAGTATGCTAGGTTTAAGATTTTGTAAAATGGTGTGACCTCCCTTAGGGGGAGATTGTTGGAAATACGAAATTTCAAAGAAAGTCTCGGTCACATCATAGTTAGCACAGATCACGAGCTATAGACTATTTAGGACTTTGTCTCTTGGAGCGACCTCCCTTAGGGGGAGATTGTTAGAAATACGTTTTTACGTATTTAGAAAGGATCAGTCACTCCGACGAGATACATCTAGTATGGGCTCGTGATCTAGTAATGTAACAATATAACCCATAAAGCCCACATGTAGGGTGGGCTATATATACCCCCTCCTATCATGTTAGGAGGGGTTGGTTCTCATTTTCATATCAATATTACATCTCTTCTCTCATTCTCTCCTTTCTCTCTCTAGTTTCTCTCTCTAGATCTTCATCTCTCTCTCTCTCTCTCTCTTTAGATCATTCCACGTATTAGATCATCCAAGGATTACGTAGGCCTACAATACCTTTTGATTGTTTAATCTACCTTGTAGATTTAGACTAAACAGAATAAATCCTATCTAGCTTTAGTGAAAACTTTGAATGAATATCAATGAATATGAAAAATATACTATTTGATGTGATGAAGATTGTAAGTAATATGTTATGTTTGAATGAACATAAAATAATCACTAAAAGCTTTAATATTATTGAGAATAATATGAGTACTCTATGAAAGTACTTAGGGTTATAGAAAACTTAAAGATGTGAGTGAAAACGTAGTAATGATATATTAAATCCTAAATATAGGACATCCTTTTGTAGCACAATGAGTCATTTACAAGATAAGAACATAAACAACATTTAAAACTTAAGAAGATATACACAAAATATCTTATGTTGATAACAAATGCGTCTTCAGTCTTTATCTCTTCAACATCATTAATAACATAAACAACACTAAATTTGACCATGGCTACTTTGTCCAAGTTTGACCAGACACAACCAAAACTAATATTATACTACCAACACTAATTTCACTAGTACTGGTAGTGTAAAACAGACTTTTTGTGATTTTATAGCATGTTTTATCTCAGGTCCATAATAAAGGTACTCAAGGAAGGTGGTTTCATGAAGCTTGCTTAATTTTGATGACTTTGGCCCGCTTTTATAAAATATATCCGTTGAATGCACTTTTTATCTTTTGATGTGTACTGTAAATATTTTAAAATTATCTGGGACCGTGTATGGATTATTATCTTTTGAATGAATGAATGAATTGTTTTATAAAAAATGACTCGTTTTGAGCCGTTTTCTATAATTGTGTGATTGTATCATGTAAGTAACACTCAAGGACCCTTCCGCTAATGACCCGATTTGAGAGTGTTATAAATTGGTATCACACTAATTTTTATTCCCAACACAAACTCCTACACATTACATGTAGGAACTCAAAGTAGGAGCATATTACATAAATTACCAATAACCTACTGTTTAAGTTAACTGTTTAGTGGTCATGGATTCAACAAGTCTATTTGTTCAATAACCCTTGACCAATGTCTTCTAATTTCCTACTACATCTTTCGCGACTAGTAGCGTATATAAAGTCGACAGTGAAAGAACCTCAACTACCAAGATTACCTAGTTATTCTAACCCTCCCACAAGGTTACTTGCATATTTTAAATATTAAAGCTTAGAGAAGGCGGTGACCGTTAAGCCCAATACACTCGGGATAG
Organism: Glebionis coronaria; assembly: GCA_025667525.1. Classification (NCBI taxonomy): domain Eukaryota; kingdom Viridiplantae; phylum Streptophyta; class Magnoliopsida; order Asterales; family Asteraceae; genus Glebionis; species Glebionis coronaria. Next base: position 162,711,127 of record CM046879.1, read on the forward strand.
TTGCCAACCTATTCGTTGTAAATCCCTTCCCGAAGTTACCAATGGTCAATTCCTATACATCTAGTATAGGCCAAAGAAATCTTGGAATAAGTTAATACTACCAAGACAAAAGGGTTGCATAAGGATATACTAAACAATTAAAAACATAAACTAAAATCAACCTATAAAGTTGAATTAAACAGAGTGATGATACAATTACTTGATGAATAACTAATAATAGTGATGATTGATGATGGATTTTCTCTTGATTTAGGGTGGATTGTTGTTGGAAAACCTCTAGGGATGATCCCCTACTCAACCCTAGAGATGGGTTGAAGAGTGGATTCTTAAAATGGCTCGTTTTGGCCTCTACTTATAGTATTCAGATCACCTACGCCGTAGGTGATTTTGGGCCTACGTTGTAGGCGGATCACATATGCCGTAGGTGGATATCAACAATAATTTGTTGTTTCAGAGCTCTTTAGTTGTGATCCGGACTTCAAGTAAAACACAAAAGTTGTAGATGTTTCACTCCTTTATCCATAGCCACATGAATAAGTAAAAAAACAAGCTTGTATGAAAGAGTTATGGCCAAAATTCTAAAAATTCCTCATATACGACGTAGGCTTTGATATCTCCTACGATGTAGGTCTTCATATTTCACTTTCCTTCTTAAACGAGATACATACGACATAGAAGGGACAAGTACCTACACCATATGTCTTCAATATAGAACCTCCTTTTAGACCACACCAAAATCTACGACGTAGAGGGGACAATCACCTCCGTCGTATGTCTTATTTCTTTTTTAGCAGTTGATCTTGTCGCCTTCCAAATCTTTTAACAAAATGACACCTACGCGGTAGACACCATATCTGTCTACACTATAAGGCCATCAATTATGGAAATATTTATCAACATGTTACCTACAACGTAAGGTAGATAACATCTACGCCGTAGGTGCCTTGAAATTCGTGCTTGACGCCTTTTCTTATCTAATTCCACCATATAACCCACATTTTCCGTTACTTGCTCAATTACACCTGTAAAACATAAAATATCCAAAATTATGCAATATTGGGTGTTAATCAACACTAATTTGAGCAGAATCGAAGGGATATTGCGGTAAAAAACATTGAACTATTTGATGTTATCAACTTATCCTTTTTGGAGATAAAAAAGAGGAAGGTGGAATGTCGTGAACGATAGTTGGCAAATCAGGAATATAAACAACATCGAGAAGACTTAAGGTTATATATGCAACCATATGATCACTTGACTAGGGATGCGCTGATGGATATGAAAGCGATAATGGCGAAAATCAAGGCGAAATGAAATTTACCAATTTAGTTTACGGTTTTTATTTAGTACATTTAAGTTTTTATTTATATATGTATCATTTTTAATTTGGTACGTTTAATTTTTTAGTTATGTATGTATCGTTCTTAGTGTATGAATATTTTTTTTTTAATTTCGTAGTTTTTACATTTTTATTAATTTCTTACGTTTAAGTTTAAGTTGATATTTACTTTTTTAGTTCATAAATAAAAGTATTTAAATAAAAATATGTATGAAAGGTCATTTAGTGCTGACCGGTACGGTTAAATGACGAGTGTGAGGGAGTTGAAGTGAGAGGACAGAAAAAAACTGAGATGACGTTGAGGTACATGGTGAGTTTGGGTTTCTCACTCCCTTTAGCCTGAAATGAAGAATAAAAAACTTCACGATGTATAATTAGGGTTTTTAAAGACGAATAATGAATTATGAGTTCCGATCGATAACATGTAGAGGAGTTTAACGGATGAAGATGACATTTCATTGCTAGAGAGGGTTGTTAGTGAGACTTTCTAACATACTATGCATTTTGTAAATATACACTTATCATGGATCATAAGGAATTTTATATTACCTTTTGGTTAAAAAATGGAAAAAAATTATTTGTCTCATAATAAGTATCCACATTACTACTTTGGGATGTTTAAAATAAACGTTCAATTTTCACTTTTAATATGTACTACATTATAATGGATTTGAGACTATTATTTATACATAAAGGTTTAACATTCTATTTATATGTTTTTTAAATGTTCTTTCTTGTATGGATTGTACAGTGATTGGCAATGTTAAAAGTGTATGAGATGCTGACCTTTTACGAAAAGCATATTTTGATGCGTACAAAGGTTGCGATGGAGACGATTGTGGTTCACGACGGTAACATTCAAGGCACCGTCATCTATGTCACTCTTTCGTAAATATATTGTTAGGAAAACGTATAAATGAACATCTTCTCGACACAAATTTAGTCACACAATGCCCGCTACATTTCATTGATACCATGTGATGGAGGCCCAAGTATTGAAGAATGGGCTGACATGTTTCCAGAGGCCCAAAGTCATGTGATGAAAAAGAGCTAGAAGGATCACGACCTGTCAAAACGTCCGAAAAATGAGAGGAATGCAACTATAACCACCTTTTAATTGGTTACGGATTTTTCGAGGCCTGAAAAGCCTTTTTACTATGAGTTATTTACATTTTTATGGTTTTTTAGTTTATGTTGGACTTTGTCTTTGGGCTACGGTCCAGCTCGTTGGTATTTTAGGATTTTTTTTGTTTCCTGTCTTTATTTAAACAATCTAATATAACCATAACAAGATATTTATCAGTTTAATAAAAAAAAATATTGCCCGTTGATTGCCAAGTTTTTACCATAATAATCAGTATTCAGTAGAATCAACGATTGTTGGAAGAATTGTTTCTAGTATTCATTGGAATCTAGATCCAACTATTATCTTTGTTTTTAGTATACGGAACAAACCTAGAAACCTAAAGAGTCATAAGATCAAGTGGACCACGTGGTTTAACAGAATAAACCACATGGAATGGACTAAACCCAGTACCCCAATTAATATCATGATTATGAGCAAAATCAGCTTGACACAGCTTTTGATCCCATACCTTAACATGATCACCCACCAAATACCTTAACAGATTACGAAGGGACTTGTTAACAACTTTGGTTTTCCCATCAGTTCGAGGATGATAACCCCTGCTAAAATTGATTTGAGTATTCACCATCTTCCACAAACTACACCAAAAATGACTCAAAAACCTATTGTCCCGATCAGAAACAATGAAGGAAGGTAAACCATGTAAACGGTACACATGTCTAAAGAAAAGTTGGGCAACATTAATTGCATATGTTGTCTTCTTACAAGGAGTAAAATGAACATTTTAGAAAAAGGAGCTACAACAACAAATATTGAATCATTACCCCTTTAAGTACGAGATAGCCCCAACACAAAATCCATGCTAATATTAACCCAAGGCTGCAAAGGAACAAGCAAAGGCATATAAAGTCATGCATTAGTAGTTGTGCCCTTTGAAACTTGACAAACACGACACCTATTGACGTAACAATCCACTTCCTTCCTCATAGTAGGCCAATAATAAGAAGCCTGAACCAACTGTAAAGTGCGATCACGACCAATATGCCCTTCACCATGCATACTCTTTAATAATATGCAAGCGAAGACTTGAATTAGGAATACAAGGTTGATTCCCTATAAATAGGAACCCATCATGTAGAGCAAAATATGTTTTCTCCCAATATTGCACACTGTGCAAAGCAACCGAAAAGTATGGGTCCACAGTTACCATGTCACAAATGACATCAAATCCTGACACATCAACCTGCATGGTTACAAGTAAACTATAACTCCCGCTAAAGGCATTAGCAGCACGAATGGAAACACTAGTTTTGTGTTTCACCACAAAAGTAAACTTCTCAAGAAAATCCAACCAACACACAGGCTTATGGTATGCCTTATCTTGAGTACGAATATGCATTCAGGAATCATGATCAGTGAACAAAACAAAATACTTATGAAACAAAAAATAGCGCCAATGCTTCACAGCTTGGACCACTGCATAAAACTCCAAGTCATAATTAGAGTACCTAGACTTCAGTCCTGTCTACCTTTTTACTAAAATAGGCAACTGGTCGCCCACCTTGACTAAGAACTCCACCAATTGCAACCTTAGAAGCATTAGTATGAAGCTAAAAAAACTTTAGAAAAATCAGGCAATACTAAGTTTAGCGCTGTAGTAAGCTTTTCCTTGACAACCTAAAAAGCCAGATGTGCTTCCTCCGTCCACACAAATGACTTTCCCTTCATACAATATGTCAAAGGGGCCATAATGAAACATAAATTAGGGATAAACTGCCTATAGACTGAAGTAAGACCATGGAAACTCCGAACTTCAGTAATGGTAGTTGGAGTTGGCCACTCCTGAACAATTGCTACCTTATACTCATCCACATGTATGCCATCACCAGAACAACATACCCCAAAAACAAAACTTTAAGGGGCATGAACACACACTTCTTCATGGCTGCATAAAAACTGTCCTTCTGAAACAAGTTCAAGACCCGCCTCACATGAGTGGCTGCATAAAGACTAACTTCCCACTCGTCGAATCTACTTCTCAAAAGTTAATGCACGCTGATATGCATAAGAAAGTGTCACTGGATCAAACATGTTAACAAAATCCATGATTTGGACTCTTAAACCACCATATCGAGAGAAAAGCTGATCTTATGTCTCTTGAATGTCATTCCTTGCAATTAGTTGGTAAATTTCGGTTGTATAATCTTCAACAGACTTGGACCCCTATTTCAGATTCAGATTCTGTAACCGTTGGTACATCAACCGCTGGTAGTTATGAGGAATAAAATTATCCCTCATGACCTTCTTCATCTTCTGCCAACTTGTGATCCTTGGCTTCCCAACTTTGTCCTTCGTCAGTTTCAATTGTTGCCACCACGCGGATGCCATACCACGTAGCTTTGTATCGATCAACGAAAACCTTTTGTTTTCTAGAACTTCTTTGAATTCAAGTAATTCTTCAACAACAACATGCCAATCAATGAACCCCTCGGGATTCAAAATATCCCCATTAACCTCAGGAATATTAACCCTCATTCCAGTCTCCCGACGCCTATCATTATCCCCACTTCGTTCTCTCCTTTGTCGCACTACTGAGTGTTCATCAGCGGACGAACCGCCACCAAACGAGTTTTCTTCCAGATCTTCATCTTCATCTTCATCCTCGTGACGACGATTACGAGACCTCCTATTGTTCATCAAATTGTTCATTTGGTCAGTTAATTGATCAAGGAATTGATCGAGTCACTCCTCTATTCTCTCCATAGTACGTTGCTCAAATTCTTGTTCATTCACGTCTTGAATATTCCTAGTTTTCCTTGGAGGCATCTTAATCAAGAATCTGGCTCTGATACCAACTGATGTAGACTAAAAATAAAAATATAATAATTGGATCTGTTGATTCCAATGAATACAAAAAATAATTCTTCCAACAATCGTTGATTCTACTCAATGCCCATTATTAGGGTAAAAACTTAGCAAATAACGACCAATGGTTTAACTTTTATTAAACTGATAATTGTCTTGCTAGGGTTACAAAATTTATTTAAAGAAAGATAAGAGACAAAGAAAAACCCTAAATCAGCAACGGGCTGGACCGTAGCCAAAAAACAAAGTCTAACAGAAACTGAAAAAACATAAAAATATAAATAACTCATAGTAAAAAGGCTTGGCGGGCCTCAAAAAATCCGCAACCTGCTAAATGGTGGTTACGAACGTGTTCTTCTCGTTTTCCGGACGTTTTGACAGGTCTTGGGCCTTCTAACTCCTCCTGGAGCTCAAGTTATGCTCATTTTACTACTCTTTTTCGTCATACGATCCTGGACTTCCAAAAATATATCAGCCCATTCTTCAATACTTGACCTCCATTATCATGCTATCAAGTAAGAAAAGCTTTTGAAGACATTCACTATAAGTGGCTTATAAAAAAGTTTAAATTTTTTTAAATATTTTATATGTTACTTCAACCATGGTCTAAAGACATTTTACATCTGGGTGAAATCAAAATGTCCTACTTTTTGGACCTTTTTAGGAATTTAACACAATTAATACATGTATAATATGAAATATTTATAAAGTTGTAACAATGGTTTATCATAGTTAGCAAATGTTTCATTTATTTATGATGACTTGAAATAATATAAAACTTGATAAATTTTAGCCATTCTTTAAAAAATTTGTGATACTAAAAGGGTGAAAGTGGAGATATTTACTTAATAATTTGGCCATTAGTATAAATTAATTGGGTATTTGACCGTATCCTCACTTCCGACTGCTACTTACCGGAATCCCTTTCGTAAAAAAACATCACTTTCCCGCGCTTGATTCTCCGGTAAGCTATACTAATCATTCAATTTGGCTCTGCTCCTAACTATTTACAAAACCTTAAAAGCACCCGTAGGTACAATATCATTAAACCTCACCCTAGGGTTTAGGTTCGATTCCTCGCAGGTGTATTTTTGCTGTTTTTGGAGGATATTTGTGTTATAATTTACTTTTTCGTGCTTTTTTGTATAATTAAGGGGGTGCTGTTTAAGCTTTAATGTAGGCTTACGAGCTTATTTGATTTTGGTTTATATTTCAGAAGCCCCAATTTTCCGTCTTGTTTTAGGCTTATGAGCTTATAGTAGTATAAGGTTATCATATGATAACAAACTTATATAAGCCCACAAGTCTTAAAAATTAAAATAAGCCGGAAAATCGAGGATTATGAAATATAAGCGGAAATCAAATAAGCTCATAAGCCCACATTAAAACTTAAACAAGCACCCCCTTAAATTTGTTAATATTGCATATTGATGTAGTTTGTTTAATTAGCATAAGTGGCTCTTTTATGTGACAGGTGAAACTCAAGCTCTGTATTAGGGACTTCACTTGACACCAGAAGAAGAAGAAGAATGTATAAAACGAAGCCACATCCTGGTTGGGGTTCATTAAGAAACCCGTCGGTTAAGTTCAGAATGTAAGTCCACTCATTGTCATCTTAGACATTTATGATGCCCATTTGTAATCGTTAACGAGTTAACTATTTGAAATGCAGTCCAACTGCTGAAAATTTGGTTCCCATTCGTCTTGACATTGAAGTCGAAGGTCAGAAGTATAGGGATACATTTACATGGAACCCTTCTGGTAAGATATCCGTTTTTGTTTGTTTTCTTACGTTTCCATTTGCATCGCTGCATTATCAATGCATATTGGAAATTTGAAAAGGATTTGGAAGAAATTGACTACGATGTAAATGTGGAAACAGTGATCGGGACCTTCGAATTCTAATTAAGTTTTCAGGTTTGAAAGTATGTAGATTTGAATAAAGTAAGAAATAGAGACGCATAAGATACGCTAGGACCGGTAATGGTTGTGCCTAACAGTTTGCGCACCATCTTCTTGTAAATATTTAAGAAAAGAATATAAGGGATTATTGGCTGCTTTCAAATTAACTACCCTGTTCTTGTGACATCTTTAGAGCATACTTGCATCTATTGAGGATTATTTCTGTTGGCATCTGTCGAAGTCTATGCGCAATTAATACTTCAGTCGTGAAATCAACGTTTGGTATATCCTTTAGATGAATATATTGGCAGCTGGAACCAGCAACCAGAATGTCATCCAAGTAGTTTTCTGTCCTATAATTATAATGTGAACAAACTATAATCATCACTGTTTTGAGCATACTATCCCTAACAAGAGTATTAGTTTCGGAATCTGTTAAGTACTTGTTTGCATGATCTCATAAACCGAGTTCATATACCAACGAAGTACCAAAGGAAAAGGAGAATTGTAGCCAAGTAGTAATGCATGTAATATATTACATTTAGATCCTTGTGGATGTATATAGTTTAGGGTATTAACGTTGTAATATTTATATCATTGAGTGAGTTGTTTGACCTCTGGAAAGTAATACGTGGGAGATCTGATCGACCACTTGAATATATTGTTTTTGCTACTTACTGTCTTCGTTTATCACAAAATCAGAGGTGGGTCTTATCTGATAATGGACATGTTGTAATTCCAATTGTCAGCCCACTGCAACGAAACAATGAATTTGAACACATATATTCACAATACCTAGATGAGTGACCAGTATACATTGGTTGAGAGAGATTCTTTTAGGCGTTCTTTTGCGTTCTTTTACCTTAACGCTATATCAAGTTAAATGATAGTATATTTTTATTAGCACACAATACTTGGGTTACTTCCCTGGAGTAGGTGTTTTGTCATCTTTATAGAAATTGTCATAAAAGTTTTCTTCTTTGACATAGATGTCAATCATTTTCACCATTTTCTAATCCTTACATTCATTTGTTAACAGATCCAGAGTCGGACGTAACAATGTTTGCAAAACGAACAGTGAAAGATCTCAAGCTTCTTCCATCTTTTATAGCCCCGATATATCAGTCCATTCAGGTAAAACATCCTTCTTGTAGCTAGTAATCTTTCTGGACGGTGTTGGATTGCATATCTTGTGTTGATAGTGAGATTATAGGTTGCTGATACTTAAAAGTGAAACAGATGGATAGTTATGAAAATTTCTGTTATAGTTCATACAGGTATGATTAGCTAAGTTGTGACCATAAACAAAAGAAAATAATATTAAAAAATGGAGTTCCATTAAAATTCAAGACAATTACTTGATAATTTTGTATGTGTATAGCTGCTTAAGTGGTAATCTTATTTAGACTTCTGGGTCTGATGCTTTAAGTGGTTGTTTTAAATAAAATACCCTTTACTACTTGACCTAGAAATCCAATTCGAACTTTTGTAATTACTTGCTGTTTCATCCTCTATCCTCTGTGTATCTGCTATCATAAATCACTATATTTGGTAAGAGAAATGATTGGGATGATTATAAAGATGCCTAATTTTAAGCCTAATGCAACAATACCCAATTCCGCTGGAACAAAGTATGGGGAGAGGTAGCATATAGACAATCATACCTCATGGCTGTGTGCGCGCGTGTGTGTAGGTACGTTTAATATAATTAAAAAAAGAGTTAAAAAACATGTAAGATAAATGTTTGAATGCATAAACACATATTATCATACTTTATGAACCAATTTGGTTATGCGTGACACTTTATTTTCATTGCTAAAGATGTCTTCCTTCATAAAAAATGCAAATTTTGACTGAGCTACAAACTCAAGAGTGAAACATATGGACAGGTATGAAGATTTTTGTTGTGGTATGTACTGTGATTGGCTAAGCTGTATCCATAACTTAAATAAAGTAAGAGGAAAGCGTGGAGGTTCATAAAGTTAAAAACTGTGTTAATTAAAGATTTTGTATGTGTAGTTATCTACTTCGGTGGTCATTATAAGTTAAAAGAATATTTAGGACTTTGAAATCTAATATGAACATTCGTAAATGACTTGACTGTTGCATCTCCCTCTGCCTATCTGCTAGCATAGATGACAACATTTGGTAATGTATTATACTTGTAATTAATTGCTAGATGTAGTCATCCATTTTTATAAGATCTGCAACCTTATGACTCAGCTCGTTGTTTAATGGACAAGCTTGAACCTAAGAGTAGATGATCTAGTCTTTTTTCCCAAGGGTAGAAGGGTTTCATGAAGGCTCTTGCATATGCATGAGAAACTCGATGTCCAAGTCGAAGTCAAAGACACCTGTTATTTTTACAAATACCTAAGAGGCTGTTAAAGTGGTTGATTGACAATCTAACCCCTGGTCACACATTTACAGTAATAAATAACAACGGTTTATTGTGTTTATAATAAAACTCAGTAGTACAAGTTTGAAGAGTGACAATTACTAATTACTAATAACTCATTTCATTCCAACGAATAGTCACTAAAAAGCACTGTGACAAAGCAACGGGCTGCAAAGGAGTCAAGTGTTTGATTCACATCTATCTATTTGCAGGATATATAGAGGGTCATTAATAAGCTACAGATACAGTGTTGCATGATTGAATTGATCAAACTCCCTCAAATTGGCTTGTTATAATTCACTCTTCTGTAGAAGCGGAACATGATTTTCCACATTAGTTGATTTGAAACCAATTTAAAACTAGTTTAAGTGAAAGAAAAACAAAACGGTTAGAAACCCTCAAATTGTTACTACCGTATTTGACTTTTGGAGGTCATAAATCAAAAAGAGAAGAATTTCTCTTATCTTGAAGGGCATCTTGCCACCCTTTTTAAGTATGATCATATCAATGGGACTATGATACTAGTCGTGTAGAATACTAATTGCATCAGCATAACTAGTGTCAAACTTTTGATTCATTTTTTTCTAGAAACTAATTGTGATATACTATGTTTTTACTAATGCAGTCACAACTTAATGAATTTAAATCATTAGAAGGGCAAGATATGCACACTGGTGAGAAAATCGTCCCTATTAAGGTACTTTTTTTTCATCTATTACAAAGCTATAGGTCTTGGCTTGTAATGTTTGATTGTGGATGCTGACTTTTTATTTGATCTCTACTAGCTTGATCTTCGAGTGAACCATACTCTGATAAAGGACCAATTCTTATGGGTAAGCTTAGTTATATTCAAGCTTATTTTGTTCAAATTATTTGATATTTTGAATTTCTTTTTCTATCTATAATAATGACTGGAAGCCTAGGGCTTTATGCCCTCAGCAAAGTCTCTGTCTTGGGAGCCTACTTTGATACAAATAACGTCTGACTTACACCAATTTCAGGACATGAATAACTTTGAGAGCGATCCTGAAGAATTTGCAAAAATTTTCTGTGAAGATATGGGTATTGAAGATCCTGAAGTTGGAGTAAGTTATTAAAATGCATTCCCTTACTGTTTAAGGTGATACAATCATTGTGCTAACTGCTGACTTTTTATTGAATTTTGATTTGGGACCAAATGCTGTTCATCAAGTTAGAATTTTGCTCGGGTTTAGGGTGCATTTTACATTATAATCCAGAAAATATCTAGGCATCGCTTACGAAACCATAAGGATGTGCTAAAATGCTGTTCATCAAGTTAGAATTTTGCTCGGGTTTAGGGTGCATTACATTATAATCCAGAAAATATCTAGGCAGGATGTGCTAAAATGCTGTACATCAAGTTAGAATTTTGCTCGGGTTTAGGGTGCATTTTACATTATAATCCAGAAAATATCTAGGCATCGCTCACGAAACCATAAGGATGTGCTAAAATGTATTGGTTACTTTTCAATGCAGCATCTTTAAAGCTGGTTTCTTTTCAAAGTGTTGTTTTTCTAGAAGAGTGGTCATACCTATATCCTTTTATGGAGTCATATGGTGTTTATATTTTCGACCTGTAATTTATAGCAAAATTTCAGATTGTTATCTACTTAACAAAAACTTGTTTTTACAGCCTGCAGTTGCCTTTGCCATTAGGGAGCAACTTTGTGAGGTTAGGATTTAGCTACCTTTATTTTTCTATTTAAATCGTTTCGGAAAATCTATGACAAAGTAATTTATAACTGATTTATTTATTCTTATGATCTAGATTGCAATCCAGGGTGTAGCTTCAGCAAGGGAAACAAAAATCCATAAAAAAGGACGCAGGGGGGCTGAGCCTCTAAGGTTTGTTTGCTGGTGTTTTTAGTTTTTTATTTTCTGATGAGATGCAGTCGATAGAATAAAATATTAATATTATTATGAGGACTTGCAGTTTTTTATCATTGCTATTTTTATGCCACAGTAAGTCAAGTGTAGGTGCATCAGAAACAACATTGAAGTTATTTGGTGCCAGATCAAGCGGCATTAGGTAAAATACTGGAGTAATAATTTTTCAGCCAGTGTGACCCAACCTTTCTTTGGCAACCATAATGTGTTTTGCTTATAGAAAACCGCTGACTATTGGTTCAAAATGTTTTTTTTGGTTCTCTAGGAAAAGAAGAGAGTGGGACTTGTATGAACCCGTTGTTGATATATTGTCTAAAGAGGAAGTTGAAGCCCTAGAAGCTAGAGAAGCATGAAGATGTTCATACTTAAGGTTGGGTTTGAAAGAGATTATGTTGTGGTGTTAGATGAATTTGTACGAACTCCAACATGATTAGAAATCGTTGTAGTTACTATTTAATTAAATCTTCTTATTCCGTGTACATGTTTTACCTTTTATGGGTGGGTGTTTAGTTTTATATAATATTCGGATGTACCATCATAGGTAATCGAAGATAAACACTGGTATTAATTTAAGTAATTTTAGAAAACATTTAGGAAGAAAAATGATATGTGATGTTATTATATGTACAGTATTAACCAAATGGTTTTGGCTCGTAAGTCGTATCCACTTCCGAAAAACACAGAAGTTGTTTCTAGTTTGTTTCTCACAGAGCAAAAAAAGATATCAAATCTCCTTATAAGATGTACAACTAGGGTGGAGGATCAGATTGGACCGAGGATCGAAATGGGCCGGTCTAATGCAGGTTGGGTCGGTCCGGTTCGGTCTTAGGTCTAGTCCGATTCTATTAAGCGATCAATGGATTTTTAATAAAATCGAATCAGATCAAAGACTGAAATAGTTTAAACTCCTAGATTGAAGACCGGACCAAATCGACGGTCCAAATTAGAGGTGGCAAAAGGGCGGGCGGGCACGGGCGGCTAGCTAAACAGGCGACGGGCTAAACAGGCGCAAGCTAAAATAAGAAAAAAACATATAAAAACGTCGAATTAAAAAAATAAAAATACTTGTTTGAAAACCGAGGATAAAAAATTAAATATAAATATTCGTTGAGTAGCCTAATTAGTATTTTACATGGTCCATTAAACTCATTTAATTTGTTAAATTTTAGCTCATTTATAAAAAAGATTTGACAAAAAATACTTCATTTTTTTAAAAAATTATTAAAAAATACTTGAATTTATCAAAATGGATAAAATTTGTGACCGCTAGTCCCTTATAACAGTAGATATAAAAAAACATCAGGGATCGAATGTTTCCGTTAATCCGCACTTTTTCTATTAAAAGACTCATTCTATCAAACCAACGTAACAAACTAAAAGACTACCAAAATTGACTTATTGACGAAATTGGTGAATTAGTTTGGTCTATACTCTATAATCATGTGGAGTACCAACCAACATTGACAGACAGACATTGTAACTCGTAATTAGTGATTACCAAAGTTGTTGGTGATAAAATACCAGTCACATACCTTACCTACTCTTATCCCACCATTTCTCTTAAGTACACACAGCATCATTAATCATTAATCCTAAAACAGACAAACACATAGAGTCATAGATCATGGATTCATCATCACAGTCAACTTCAAAGACAGACCATAAAACAGAATTGTTGGATCCTCCTTTACATGCCATTGGATTCGAGATCCAGGAGCTATCTCCATCTAAAGTCACTGGTCGTCTTCAAGTCACAATAAAAGCTTGTCAGGTATTCATCATCATATTAATTCATTTCCAACTGGGCTTTTGTTACTTACTAGGTGTACAATGTCTAAGTTTATTGTTTCTCCACAAAAAAAACATGCATAACTTAAACTTTACCAATCCCGGAGGCTTTTTGGCACTAGCCATTGTTCGCACGAAGCCAGAACTAAATATTGTACAATTTGTTTTTACCGTAATACAACAGAGTTAAAAACTGAATTGAAGCAATGACTAGGAATACATCTCGATGGACCGGGTGCATTTAAGATAAATATGGGAAAAAATTAATACTAGATCGAAAAAATCCGTAAGTGTCCTAGGCACCCCGCAGGACACCCCTAGCTTCGTCCCTGATTGTCCGACCCACAAGGAATATGTCCTACAACTCTTCTAGCCCAGTGTGGCACCAACTAGAGTAGGTAGGAGCCGAGACTCGAACCCTTGACATTTTATCCATAAAATCTCTCCGATGGGCCATGGGTTTTTCGGAGGTGAGTACCGAGACAAAACCCTTTGGTTTTATCAATGCCCTTTAAATAGTATAGTAAATATGAGATGGAGGGAGTTATATTGATTGTTTTGAATATTTGTGATTTATATAAGAGTTATTTGGATTGGGCAGCCATTTAAGGTGTTACACGGAGGAGTATCCGCGTTAATAGCCGAGGCGTTGGCGAGTATGGGAGCACATATGGCGTCTGGATATAAAAGAGTTGCTGGGGTGCAACTGAGTATTAATCATTTAAAGCGTGTTGATTTAGGTGATCTTGTTTTAGCTGAGGCTACACCCGTCAATGTTGGCAATACTATTCAGGTTCGAAATGTCACATTATGCTTTATCTTACTAGTTTGGTAATGAGTACTGTTCATCATAAGAATTCTCAGTTACTTGTTGTTGAAGCATAGACTCAAGTTGAGTAATTAGAAGCTGTCAAAAATTCTTATATCAAAAGACATAAGCTGAATCTGATTTTATTGGGGACGAATAGTAGTTAAGATAATTAGTTTATCTGTTTAGTGATGCTATATTTGAATCCTTAAAGAATGATATACTGTCAAACGCTTAAGCAATTGATGATAATTTACATCTTGAAACATCAAACAGATGAACATACAAACGCTAACTCCTACCGGTCCTTTTTAGTATAAGTCATTCCTAGATTATGCTCACTACATATCAGATGATCACTGATTCTCTTCAAAGCACAATGCCAAACACCCCTTTGGTAAATAATTGCACTATTTGTCATAGGGATTATTGTCATGACCATTAATGTTGGTATAGATGTGTGTGTACATATGTGAATGACCATAATATGTAACTTTGAGCAGGTATGGGAAGTGCGGATGTGGAAAACTGATCCATCTAACTTAGAAAGCAGATCACTTGTGACATCATCACGAGTTACTCTTATCACAAACTTACCTGTGCCCAGCAATGCAAAGGATGCTGCTCACAATTTAAAGAAGTTTGCTAAGTTGTGAATCACTTATCAATCCCATCTGTCCAAAAAATAAAGTACATACAATGGTAGTCAAATTTCTGTAAAAGTTAAGTAGTTTTAAAATAAATGATTCATTAAGTAATACTTTTGTTATTCTAATTTTATGTATATTATATATGTTTTTTTTTAAGAATATCTAATGTTTATATGTTTTATTATCTTATTTGTGTACCGTGTAAATTAATATAAATTTACCTTAATTTTTATTTTTCAAATTTCATATTCTTTTGACTTTCGATATTTTACTCTAAATAGTTATATCTTAATTATTAATCAATAAATCATTTACATCAACATTACACGTACACGATTTATAAATTCATGATTTTGTTATGTTTGGTATTATTCTATATAAGAATATTAAACTTTAATATTTAAATAGTATAATGCTCATTGATTCACGAGTTTTTACATGATTTTTCATTATGTGATAATATTAATTGATATTTTGTATAAATATTTGTTGTATAAAAGATTTGATTTTGTTTAACTGAAATTTTAGCTATCATTTTCTAGACATTGTGTGTTTAGTAACAAATAACGACCTTGAAAAATATATGTTGTTGTAATATGTAGAACATCGTATATTTATTTTCATCTCACACCGATGTTTGAGGTCATTCATTCATTTTAATATTTATATTCATGTTAATATAAATTTACGTAGACTTTATTGCTTGATTTTGTTAAGTGCCAAAATAAAAATAGACAATAATTTATGTTTTTATTTGAATATATATAATTATGAGATATGTTGTTTTTTTAATATTACATATATGTTGTATTTTAAATTATAAAGTATATTGTTTATAAAGTATATAGTTTATAAAGTTTAAGGGGGTATTATGTTTATTTTCTAAGGTTACTAAAAAATATGGAAAATATAAGTTTAAACTTAAGTCCATCTAATTTATTTAGAATTCAATCATTAAAGTTTTATTAATTTTCTCCTCCTTTTTTAAGTTTTTATTTTCACAAATTTGACACATATATTTTTATGTATTTTCATCAAATTCCTCCACCAAATTTTTTTATTTTGACTAAACTAATTCAATTTTGACTTTTTTGGACCAATCACATTGTTTGATTTTGCTTATGTGTCAAAATCAAGTCATTTGATTGGTCCAATTGTTTTTTTTACGACCTCTACTTTTCACTAAAACTCTCAAAAAAATCTAATTCTTTTATTATATAAAAGATAATTTTTGTTGTAACCTTTGGATTGGATGGAATTGAATAAAAAAGATGTGTATACTAAATTTAAGGCAATTACATTAGGTTTTTCAATGTTTTTGTTTTATTCAGATTGTTGGTATTAGTGTACAAACTAAATTTTTTTATATTATATTAACATTTCTGTTATATCAAACGTGGGAGATATTTTTTTTTTTCTTATGTTAACCTAGGTTTTCGATATCGAGTCGATTAATCCCAAGGTGCCCACTCTTTTAGATAGTCCGGAGTCGACGCAAATTAAACATGGTTAATCACGATAATGAATCACTATTTTATTATTACGTCATTTATTCTAATTCGTTTGACATTTTAGTCAAAACCAAAATTCATAACGACACCCACTGGTCAAAGTTTTAATTAGATGGTTTTTGGTTTTTACCCATTGACTGCCCT
This sequence comes from Glebionis coronaria, assembly GCA_025667525.1. Classification (NCBI taxonomy): domain Eukaryota; kingdom Viridiplantae; phylum Streptophyta; class Magnoliopsida; order Asterales; family Asteraceae; genus Glebionis; species Glebionis coronaria. The sequence continues at coordinate 162,727,527 of CM046879.1, forward strand.
CTAACTGTTTTCGGTCTTTACCCATTGACTGCCTTCTAACTCTAAAGCTTATTTCGGCTTATATAACATAAGCCATAATTTTGTGGCTTATTTGAAGATTTATGGACTTATATAATAATAAACTTATATAAGTCTATAAGTCTCCAAATAAGCCACAAAATTATGACTTATGTTATATAAGCCGAAAATAAACCATATTTCGACTTATATTTCATAAACCCTAAATTTTTAATCTTATTTGGAAACTTTTTAGTTTATATAAGTCTATTATATTATAATAAATTTATATAAGCCAATAAGTCTCTAAATAAGCCACAAAATAAAGGCTTATGTTATATAAACTTAGGTTATGTAAAATAAAACAAACAGTCGCTCAAATTTCATTTAACAACTCTCTCAAATAGGGCTGAGCATCGGTTCAGGACCGGACCGAAATGGTCCGAAACCCCGGATCGAGACCGGACCGAAATAGTATGATCCGGGTCGGTTCGGTCCTCGGTCCGGTCTGGTCCTATTAGGCAAAATCGATAAGATTTTTTGTAAGACCGAACCGGATCGGACCGGACCGACCAGACCGAAGACCGAAAAAGTTTAAAACCCCGGACCGAAGACCGGACCGAAATTATATGGTCCGGTTCGGTTCGATCCAGTCCGGTCCGATTTTCTGATCTCGGTTTTGGGTCTGTCATGCTCAACCCTGCTAAATACATAATCCTTATATAAATCTTTGATCTCTCTTTTAGCCACCACATCTCTGGAGTATCACAGCGGCCTTCAAAACCCAGATCTAAAATCACATCCTTTTCAAAACCCACTTTTCAGTTTTCACTAATTCAACTTTTTTCAAAACTTAACATAAACCCTAGAAAAAAAATGTCACACATCCCTTTTGAAATCCAATTGGAAATAATAAAAAAGGTTTCTAGTGTCAAGTCTTTGATTTAGTTCAGGTCCGTTTCCAAAGAATGGAAGTCTTTCATTGACGCCTCTCAATTTGTCAAAGGTTACGGCGCCCGCTACACGCAGCCACATAGTCGTAATCTAAGCTACAAATTTGAATATCGTATGGATGAGGCAGAGTACATCTGCTTGGTTGACGATGATATCGAAACTTGTAAGGTACAAAAACAAGAGCTTGCTCCATTCGTTATGTCTCTTTTGCTTAAAGATTATCAGTTTTCATTCGTTGTTGGTGCGTGTCACGGATTACTGTGTTTATATGGTTTCCATCATGGTTATAAAAACTGGATGGTTGTTATATGGAACCCTTCTATTGGAAAATCATTCGGTATTGTTGTCCCTAGTTTTTACTCTTGGAATCACCAGACTTTAAAGTACTCTCAGAATCAGCTTGTTTTTGGTTTCGGGGTCTGTCCCCCTTACTAAAGATCCCATCATTGTTAAGATTATATATGCATTTAACTCGCATTGGTATGTTGAAGTTTTTACATTGAGTTCCAGGGTTTGGAATGTGATTCCGTGTAATAAGTTGCCACGTAAATCAATTCAACTTAACAATAAAGCTCAAGTTGTTACAGATAGGTTAATTTATTGGGGTGCTTGTGAAATGAATTTTGATGATGACGATGAATATACCACAAATCATATGGTTATGTCATTTGATTTGGTTACCAAGGAATTTAAAGTGGTAGACCTACCACATGCCTTAAAAAATGTGTTATACCCATATGAGTTAGTGTCCGTTTGTAAGCTAAGCGAGTCTCTTGTTGTGTTCGGATACATTCACTCGCTAAATCACTTTGTTGTGATGTACGGGTGATGGAGCATGACTCGTCTTTTAGAAAGCTATTCACAATTGGCGCACGAATAGTTAAAATATTGGGGGTTTAGTAAGAGTGGTGGAGCTATAGTTGAAACTCCAACGCATTATAGTGAGTTTAACGCACTGGATGTTTTTTACCCTTCTTCACATCAAATCGAGAATCTTGTGATTTCCGGAGTAAAAAGACAGTTTATCGTTTTAATGTGTGTTGAAATCATGATAAGTCTATTTTCAAACTGATCGTTTAGTTGTTTATTACATATGTTATAGTTTTAACCTAGATTTAATGAAGCCACGATTGAGTTTCCTTGAATCAGATTTGGTACAAGTTTGTATAAACCATGTCGAGTTTATTAGATACCAAATTGTTTTAATAGTTCTTAAATGTATTCTATTAGAATATTGACAACTTTACTTGTGGTAACACAAGTGTGACCCTAGTGAATCTTGTAAATGTAATTGGTGCGCCAGTTACAGCATGATTGGAATCATGGTGAATTTAGATTCATTGAAACCAAGTGGAGTTTCTTTGACACAAATCTCATAAAAGATAAGTTGCTATTTTATGAGATTATTAGAACGTATTTATTGATCTCATAAAATGCAGCTCTTATTTTATTAGACTTTTGAAACGTGTTCAATGAAATCAAGAAGAATTTCTTTAAAACAAGATGTTGACAATAGTATGAGTTATCATTAAATATCAGATTACATACACTATTTTTATTAAATTAGTGGAAGAGTTTGTTTGACTTGTGTAATTCATTGTAAATTGGGCCGAGTTTAATTATAAACCAGATATAATTCTTGAAACCTTGTTGAGTTTATAGATATATCTATAGAAACCTTGTAGAGTTTAAAGGTTATCCATAGAAAACTTGTGGAGTTTCTTTAGAAGAATGGATCTACTGAAACCTTGTTAAGTTTCATTGTAGAAATAGATTATGTGAAGTTAAGAACTTCTGATTGAAGATTGACAACATAATATTACATATGTGTTTTTTTTGGTAAAACATTATGTTATAGCTGATATTTTCTTTAATTTTTTAGTCGAAAGACTTCCTTTAAAGTGGGTTTTGTAAAACGGATCTTACAAAACGTTTGTGTTTTAAACAAAACTCGACGTAATTCGCTTTTGGTTAAGAAACACTATGTGATTTAGCACGTTGTTAATAGTACCAAAATTAGTGTCAACTAAATCATGGGACCTCTTAATAACATTCAGAATGTCATGAGTGACATCAAAAGGGAGACCGATACTTACTTGTACGGTAGATGCTTTGAAGCATTCAGAAACTTGTTGTGCCATAACTATGCGTTATATGGTCTGAATGACATGAAAACCGAGGCCATGATGGAATCCAACCATAGCTAATGGTGCATTCGCACTTCAGTATCATGTAATGTATATGGTGATAAGAGTTTGATTAACTCTTATAATACAGTTGAGAATGGATAGAACGAGTTTGAGCAACTCTCCAACTGCGAATATCAAGGAAAAAGAAGACGTGATTCACATTTAGAAAGACACTAAGTTAACCATCGCTGTGTGTGCCGGAGATTCATAGGAATCTTATGTCCGGATGGTTGCTTAATGAAATTTGGCTTTCATATGTGTTTGAATCAAATAAAAATCGATTTAATGAATAACATAAATTTAGTGCATACGGGTTATGCCTTTAAAATGGTTAAGTTGATTATATTTTATAATGGTCATTTTTAAATGTATGTTATGACTTACTTTGACATGTTTTAAATTTTTACTCAACATGTTGTCCAATTAAACCAAATTGGATACCTATTTTTGTATTGACAAGGATTACAAAATCAAAACTTACGTTGAAGCCAAATTGATAAGTCTTTTCTCTTGGTTGAACAGAAATAACAAAAAACCTTGATATGATTCACATGGTTTTATGTGATTTGGAATTGATACCTACTAAGGTAGAGAGTATTGTGTACTTCATCATATTGACTGAATGTGGTACAAAATATTGCTATTTACACTTACTTGAGAGTAAGGATATAGAAAGCTTGATCTGTATACATAAGTTGAGAACCAACTTATTATCGATAATAAGGTGATTCCAAGTTATTGGAGGTGAATATGTGTCTCCATTTCTAAATTTTATGCTAAACTTAGAATAAGAGACAAATTCATTGCTCTTGATATAGAAAAGAATCGTGCCTTAGAAGAAATGGTTAATGTCATGTTCTTAAGTCCAGGTTTAAGCCATGGCATGTGGGGGAAAGCGATTATATCGATTACTTATATTTTAGATAATATCCCTTGTAAATAAAATAAGATACTTCTTACGAACTATGGGTGAGAAGAAAACTATCTTAAAAGTACTTACAAATGTGGGGGATATCTAGCTAAGATATCCGTATGAAATTCATGGTTCGAAAAATTGGACCTAAACCCATGGATTGCATGTTCACATGATTTGCTATGAATAGCAGTACTTATTGTTTCATTGTACATGAATAAAAAATAGACATAGTAATGGAATTAAGGAATGATTCATTCTTCAGAAATATATTCCTTGTTTACGAAGGAAATTGAAAGATCATATAGAATAGATGACGAGGTTGTCCAAGGTAAGAGACAACGAGATGATATTGATCTCTTATAAGAGAGACAAGATTGACCCGATGAGAGGTTGAACCTAGAAGAAACAAAATGACATGAACCGAGAGATTGGTTGGAGTCGGTTTTGTTTCTTTTATGGTAGAAAATGAGCCTACTTCTTATTGAGAAGCGGTAACTTCTTCGAAAGGGAATCAATAGAAAGAATCTATTAAAAGTGAAATAGATTCTATTTTACAAAAGTAAAATTAGAAGCTCGTGGATGTACCTTAAGTTGTAAACCACTAGGCTATAAACGGATCTTCATAAAGCAGATAAAAGTCGATGTCACAATTGACATGTGCAAATCAAGATTAGTAATCAAAGAATTTAGACAACAAGAAGGTCTATCTTCCTTTGATGCTTACTCGCATGTTACACGAATAACCTCAATTATGTTGATACTTTATTTCCGCATTAAGAAATTTCGGAAGTTTCTTATGTGGATGTGAAAATGATATTTCTAAACAGGGATTTAGAAAAGGAACTATACATGAACCAACCAGAGGGTTTCATGGTTCATATGCTAGTGAGAAAACTTTGTAGGCTAATTAAGTCATTATATGGTTTAAGGCAAGCTATCAAACAATGACATCAAACTTTTTGACCATATCATGTCAGAATGTGGATTCAAAAATAATGTATGTATGTGTGTTCAATAGTAAATATGTACTCTTGTGTTTATACAGAGATTGTACTTATCACTAGAAGTGATAACGAGATGAATAAATCCACATGTGGGGGATTCCGACCTAGCTAGAGTCCAATGACATCTTTTTAAATCTATTTGAAATATAGGTAAAGGTGTTGCCCATTTGAATACTCAAAGAATTTTGAGCATCTTATGTGTCTAATGAAGTGTGTATGATCTGATTTTGAACTTATAATCAGGCAAACAGATATATTAGTAATTCAAGTGGGGACCATTTGAATAAGTATTACTTTACTATGATACTAATAATATTGCATTATGGAAGATATCCTAATACTATCAAGTGATAGATTAATGCAAATATAGATTCTTACATATAAGAATCTAGATCCACTAGAGCGAATGTATTTATCCTAAGTGGAAAGCTATGTCTTAGAAATCTTGAAAGTATTTCAAAGAGACAATTATAGCTAAATCTATGATGAAATATGAATTTATTATTTGAGATAAATTTATACAATATGGAGGAAAGTTTACGCTAATTTGTAAAGGACATACCAAGATGGCGTATACCGGTAACGACCATGTTTATAAAGTGTGATAGTCAATAGAATTTGACAGAGCTCATATCACAAATGTAAAACGGTAAGTCGAGACATATCCATCATAGATTGTGATTGTTGTGACAACTACTCTCAACTAGAGTTATCACGATTGACTACGTAACGTCAAAGGATAACATCGCGGGTCCGCTTGCGAAAGGCTTAAGCAGAGAGTTAGTTAGTGAGTTGTCTAAAGGAATGGGACTAAAGCCCTTGAAGGAATGAGTTTCTATGAAGGAAAACCTAACCCACTTGACTGGAGATCCCAAGATCTGGGTTCAATAGGACAACCTAATCATAGAAATATAGGGGAAGTCACGTCAATATGGGGGAGTTACTTAATACAGTAACTTTCCTAGTCCATTCCTAGAACAATGTGACTTATTGAGAGGTTAAACATATGGCTTAAATGATTCAGGATGAAATCATAAAGCATGATGATTCAAGATGAAATCATACAACATATGTTTTTAATGATTCAAGATGAAATCACCTATGTGAGAGAGAAGTAGGGGTCACTTCGAAGGAAATTGTGGGGGCGCAATTTCTAAGAGCTCTTGCAGAACCAGGCTAGTGTTCATAACCATAACGAACATGACTATGAGGACTTGACCATGTCAGGGAGAGTCTTGTGTGAGTGTGTATTGTCGTCTACGTAAACAGAGGTTAAGTTCAAAGACATCGCGTCTACTTAGATCTAGGAGACTAAGTGCATCTCACAATGGAAGGTTCAAAGGGTCACACCTACCTATCATATGCAAGATTCAACTGTTGGAATTTTATTGAAACTTTTGTGTATTACAACCGATCTCTATTCATGTGGGGGATTGTTGGAAAATATTGTTGGCAAAATAACTTTTGACCAACTTTGGACACAATTATGTATATGTATGTATCATATATATTAGTGATACTTTATAGGTTCGCGTTCTCCTTGAAAAGAGCTTCACAATGAGCCTTTATGTGTCCAAAATGAAGATGATGTGAATGAGATATCGTGTCTCAAAGTTAGGCATTTGGTACCATGCTTAAAGAGGAAAAATAGTTTATTTTTTGTCCCACATCGGTGGGATGAGTAAACTGGAAGGGAGTCTATTGTGTATAAATAGAGGCCTAATTTCATAACTTTTTCACACATCAAATCAATAAGTATTATTATTGATTTCCAACATATGGAGTACACATCTGTAAAGGTGAAATTCCAGAGAGTTTTGTTAAGTCCGACAATACAACTTACTGTTTCGACTGTTGTACCCTGGGAAACAGACGCCGAATCTGTTTTAAGGGAAGCGTGTCAAACACGTGCCTCGACTCTTTAGTTCTAAGTGTGTCTTACGCGTGCCTCGACTTGCTGGTGATTTAGTAAGTCTTTTTGTTATTTTATTGTTTTATTTAATTATCGTTTATTAATTATGTTTGTATTTATTTTTCTGTTATTTATATTCTGTTATTTGTTTTATGTTAATTTAATTAATTTTATTTATTTGATTTATAAATAAAAGTGTTATAGTTTCCCTATAGTATTAAATTGTTTTTACATCTTATTTGTCCACTGTTATACAAACGCATTCTACTGATATCCTCATACAAATTATGCTTTCAACGTACTTACAAACACCCTTAATCTGTATCTAAATAAGTGTATTTCAAAATTTTAATTCAAACATTGTACAGTAAAAAATAACTTTATTCTGTCTCTTTACAACTACAATGTTTTGACATGACACACTGCAATGAAAATGTCAAGATACTAGAATTCTTGTTTCTGTAATTCTTAATGGACAAAAGATAAACCGGGTGTGATATTTTACAACTCTGTAGTTCATGCGAAATATCTGAATATATTGAGTATACAGTTACTGAAAGTTTATGGACTTGAATTTTAATAGTCGTGTGTTAGGATCGAACTCAGGATTACGGGATTGCACACAATACGTAAAAAGTTAATTTATTTAATAAATATATTTAGGGAAAATCACAAAAATACCCAAATTTTCAACCTTTCTTCACAAAATAACCAATTTTTTTCTTTAAAAAGCCAAAATACCAAAAAATATCAAAAACTTAAACAATTTTGCGAAATAGATAAAAAAATCGAAAAATTTCGAATTTTTTGATTAAAATATCAAAACTTTTCGATATTTTAATCTAAAATTTCAAAAATTTTTGATTTTTTGAAAATTCATTTTTTAAAGAATATCAAAATATTTAGAAATATAATGAACACCTCCTTTTAATTGTGGGTTCCCGAGCATCATCAGCCAATCAATTGCATTTAATTCCATAATTAATGAATATGATTTTATTGCTATCATTTCCGAGGACAATTCAACACTAATAATCATGGCTGGTCCGACAATTTAACACTAAAAATACTATCAATTAATGATGGGCTGCATGCCCAAAAACATTAAGGGTCCAATTGGTTTGAAGTGTGGTTTTACTTTAAGGGTGAGTTTATAAAGTGAAAGGTTTAGGTTTGGGTTTATAATTAAAAGTTTTATATTATTTTAATACTTGAATATAAATAAAAAATTATAAAATAATATTAAACTAATGATATCTAGAAATCACTTTTATTTGGTTTTTTGTCTATCGTGCATTAAAACAAATGTAAATAATTCACATTGTTACATAAGGACAAAAAGAAAATTATTAAATTAATCTAATCTCAAATGAATAATACAAAACCAAGGATCCCCCACTACTTTTCTGAAAACCCTTGCAGAAGGGTGTGACCCCACATTTTAAAACCCACTAATACTTACCAAACATTGTTTTTCACTCTAAACCCACTTCTATTAGCCTAACCCCAAATACCAAACGGGCCCTAATAATTTTTTCTTTCCATATAAAATCTTTGATGTGACCCATTAATTAATTGGTGTTTATCACTGGTTCATATTTTGAGTTTACAAAAAATCGAAAATTTTAGATTTTTTGAAGAAAAATCGAAAATTTTATATTTTTTGAAGAAAAATCAAAACTTTTTGATATTTTTATCTATTTCGCAAAGTTTTTTAAATTTTCGATTTTTTTGGGTATTTTGGCTTTTTAAGAAAAAAAATGGGTATTTGTGAAGAAAGGTTGAAAAATTGGGTATTTTGTGATTTTCCCATATATTTATATGTTTATTAAATTAAATCGAGCTTTAACATTTAACCGTCATTAAGTTTAACAGTTAAGGACTTAACGGTTAACGTGGAATAAATAGAAGAGTCGAGAAGATTCTGGAAAACTCTTGTTGGTGGGCCGTCGGTGGAGACAAAGAAAAAGGAAGGAAATATTTATTTCCTTATTTGTTTTTTGACTTGGGCTACAAGTTTGGAGACAATATATAAACAAATAGAGGCCTCCATAATTCTTGTACCAAAAACTCTCTTCTCTTCTCTTTCTTGCGATCAGCACCAAAGCAAAAACACCTTTTTAGGGTTCCTTTTATCCTTTGTTTTTGGTTTAGCAATAATCTAGTACTAGCCCCTCTCTAGGGTTGTTGGGTAGATTTTCCACAAGGCGTAGTAGCTCGGTTTACACGTACTAGTATTATGGTTAGCTCGTTGCATTACGTGTGTACAAGAACTTGATACAATCTCATTATAGATTGAATCTTGGATCGATTAACAAAACGGTATGGGGTTAATCATTGATCTCATAAACCCTAATTTGGTGAATTGTTCTTGTTCGTTGGAATTGCTTTGCAAAAGGTACGTAACCCTAATTCGATTAATTATAATTGTGTTATTATTATGATCTTGTTAAATCGCTTCCGCTATTACGTGCTTTGATCTTTGCTTATGTTATTATAATTGTTATGAACTTCATAAACCTTCAGTGGTATCAGAGAGCCGTTTTAACATGTTATAATTATCGAGATCTAAAGGCTTCTTTAATTAATAATTGTTTTGAGTTAAAAACTACATGTTGTTTTTTAGGTTTTCATTAAAATTAGGGTTTTGTTTTAAAATTAAAATAAAATTTGAAACCCCAAAATTGCATGTTTTAATCTTTAGATAATTACATGATTAATTGTTATGTCATGTATTTAAGGTTACAATCCATAGAGATTTAATTAATTGTTTAAGTTATTTAGGTGGAACTTTGATGAATTACATGATTAATTTTTATGTTATGTAAATTAATGTGTCGATCCGTAGATATTCAATTGTTAAGTGATTTGGGTGGATCCATGATGAACATGCATGTTTTTCATGAATCATATAATTTTATGTGGTAATTTTTACGTGTTTTGCTACTTGTTTTATTTGATTCAATAAATCTAAATTAGGGAAGACTTTTATATGAATATAAATACCTAGATTTGATGTTTTATTGAATAAATCGTATGCATGTGGCTATTTGATTTATTTATTGCACATATAAATTGTTATTATGTGTTTTAAGATTTAGTGTTTTTTGTACCCTATTGTTGCATGCGTTTTTTTTATTGTATATTGTAAACAAGGGTAATTTTTTCTAAGAAAAATAATATGGACTAAATCATATTAAGATTAATGAATTGTTTTGAGATCTAAATTACATAGTATTGCATTGATTGGAATTGCAATAATAATTTAACAGCCTACTCAATTTGACAAACTATAAAGTGGGTATAACGAGTTTCTGGTCATGTACTCGACTAAGGAAGGAGGTTATGCCATTGCCGCTGACCAAATTTCTGGCTCGCCTGTGCGTCAAATTGGAATTACCTACGATTATTATTTGCATTATTCCTTAAGTGTTGGAGCATAGTTTGGCTGTGCCGGATTGACGACTCTCCTGGGCCGTTCGTCGCCTTCCCGGGCGCTGAGTAATGCTGCAAACAATAAAGAACCAGTTAGAAGTGGACCCGAGGCCGGAGCCCCGGGGTCCACCTCCGACGGTCAAGTTAGTATTGGATTAATATGTGGTATAATAGGTGTAGTTGTGAGAGAAAACCTATTTATAATGAGACCCCTACCCCTGTTTATATAGGCTTAGGGTTTCTTGAACGATAAGTTAGGCGTGTGTGGGCCGTGGGCCTGTTGGGCCGGGCCCTTAACCGACTGTACGTCTACAAGTCCCCCAGTCTAGTATGATATGGTTCATGATCATGTTATGCTAGACTCATTCGTGTATCATGCTCACTAACAACCGCGTGCGGCTTGCTGCTAGGACATCCTCGTGGGTCGTCCGTAACATATGGCTTCACTCGTAAATGGGCTACCTTTTAGCAAAAAGATGATGGGTTGGGATTGCGAATAGTGAGCATAGCCACTATACGCCATCATGTGCCCCCAGTCTAGTATGCGAGGTTGTCACCGAGGTTACTAGACTTTACACCATATCCGCTACCTGTAAGCATATCCACGTCGAAAGAAATGGGAAAACATGTATACGTAAGACGGGTGGTTGTGCTCGAATGCTTGGTTTCCCGTGATTAGACGGTAAGGACCCCGTAAGAAGAAAACGTGTTCTATAGCCGGGGTAACACTGGCATTGGCAAGGTATCGTTCTTATTCATCTCTACCGTGAGGATGATAAGAAGATTTTGTGAAGGTGGAGGTGGAACCCGTATGATGCATTGTGAATATTTTGAAGGCGTACTTCTTGTACCCACTGATGATGCAACATAATGCGAATATTTCATTCGTCTAATGGCAAACAGAAGACGTTTTCTGTGGCAAGGTGATACGGATGGTACATCCGTCTTGTGGCCACGACACACGATAATGACTTAAAAATTTTGTCACGGTTTTTTCTGAACTAGGCGTAGTTGATCAGGCTTCGCCTAATAAAGGTCAAACAATGCAAACTTTGAAGAAATCACTTCGTGGCCGGGCAAAGTAATTCGTCGCGGAAGACGTACTTCCGTAACAAAGATATGAACCAACAGAAGACGTACTTCTGTGGCAGAATGAGTCAGTGGAAGACGTACTTCCACGGAAAAGGTAACAAGAGAGTGGAAGACGTACTTCCACGACGAACACAATGAGCCCATGGAAGGAATACTTCCATGGCTAAAATAAGGCGCCAGTGGAAGAGTACTTCCACGACGAAGGAGAATGAGGCCGTGAAAGAATACCGCCACGGCGAAAGATAATGAGCACATGGAAGAAATGCTTCCACAGCGAATATAATGAGCACGTGGAAGAGATACTTCCACGGCGAAGATAATAAGCACGTGGAAGAGATACTTCCACGGCAAAAATAATGAGCACGTGGAAGAGATACTTCCACGGCGAAGATAATAAGCACGTGGAAGAGATACTTCCACGGCGGAAATAATGAGCACGTGGAAGAGATACTTCCACGGCGAAAATAATGAGCACGTGGAAGAGATACTTCCACGGCGAAGATAATAAGCACGTGGAAGAGATACTTCCACGGCGGAAATAATGAGCACGTGGAAGAGATACTTCCACGGCGAAAATAATGAGCACGTGGAAGAAATACTTCCACGGCGAAGATAATAAGCACGTGGAAGAGATACTTCCACGGCGAAAATAATGAGCACGTGGAAGAGATACTTCCACGGCGAAGATAATAAGCATGTGGAAGAGATACTTCCATGGCAAAAATAATGAGCACGTGGAAGAGATACTTCCACGGCGAAGATAATAAGCACGTGGAAGAGATACTTCCACGGCGGAAATAATGAGCACGTGGAAGAGATACTTCCACGGCGAAAATAATGAGCACGTGGAAGAGATACTTCCACGGCGAAGATAATAAGCACGTGGAAGAGATACTTCCACGGCGGAAATAATGAGCACGTGGAAGAGATACTTCCACGGCGAAAATAATGAGCACGTGGAAGAGATACTTCCACGGCGAAGATAATAAGCACGTAGAAGAGATACTTCCACGGCGAAAATAATGAGCACGTGGAAGAGATACTTCCACGGCGAAGATAATAAGCACGTGGAAGAGATACTTCCACGGCGAAGATAATAAGCACGTGGAAGAGATACTTCCACGGCAAAAATAATGAGCACGTGGAAGAGATACTTCCACGGCGAAGATAATAAGCGCGTGGAAGAGATACTTCCACGACGGAAATAATGAGCACGTGGAAGAGATACTTCCACGGCGAAAATAATGAGCACGCGGAAGAGATACTTCCACGGCGAAGATAATAAGCACGTGGAAGAGATACTTCCACGGCGGAAATAATGAGCACGTGGAAGAGATACTTCCACGGCGAAAATAATGAGCACGTGGAAGAGATACTTCCACAGCGAAGATAATAAGCACGTGGAAGAGATACTTCCACGGCGAAAATAATGAGCACGTGGAAGAGATACTTCCACGGCGAAGATAATAAGCACGTGGAAGAGATACTTCCACGGCGAAGATAATAAGCACGTGGAAGAGATACTTCCACGGCGAAATTAATGAGCACGTGAAAGAGATACTTCCACGGCGAAAATAAAGAGCACGTGGAAGAGATACTTCCACGGTGGAAATAATGAGCACGTGGAAGAGATACTTCCACGGCGAAAATAATAAGCACGTGGAAGAGATACTTCCACGGCGAAAATAATGAGCACGTGGAAGAGATACTTCCACGCCGAAGATAATAAGCACGTGGAAGAGATACTTCCACGGCGAAGATAATGAGCACGTGAAAGAGATACTTCCACGGCGAAAATAAAGAGCACGTAGAAGAGATACTTCCACGGCGGAAATAATGAGCATGTGGAAGAGATACTTCCACGGCGAAGATAATAAGCACGTGGAAGAGATGCTTCCACGGCGAAAATAATGAGCACGTGGAAGAGAGACTTCCACGGCGAAGATTAAGAAGCACGTGGAAGAGACACTTCCACGGCGAAGATAAGAAGCACGTGGAAGAGATACTTCCACGGCGAAGATAATGAGCACGTAAAAAAGATACTTCCACGGCGAAGATAATAAGCACGTAGAAGAGATACTTCCACGACGACGATAATGAGTACGTGGAAGAATACTTCCACGGTAAATGATAATGAGCACGTGGAAGAATACTTCCACGACGAGAGATAACGAGCACGTGGAAGAATACTCCCACGGCGCATGAATAAGCTAACGGAAGAGATACTTCCGTGGCGAAAGCATAGGCCCATGGAATAAATACTTCCATGGCGCAAAAATAAGCGCGCGGAATGAGTACTTCTGCGGCGAAGGAATAAGCCAATGGAAGAGATACTTCCATGGCAAAGGAAGAAGCGCGCGGAAGGAGTACTTCCGTGGCGAAGGAATAAGCCAATGGAAGAGATACTTCCATGACAAAGGAAGAAGCGCGCGGAAGGAGTACTTCCGCGGCGAAGGAATAAGCCAATGGAAGAGATACTTCCATGGCGCAGAAATAAGCGCGCGGAAGGAGTACTTCTGCGGCGAAGGAATAAGCCAATGGAAGAGATACTTCCATGGCAAAGGAAGAAGCGCGCGGAAGGAGTACTTCCGCGGCGATGGAATAAGCCAATGGAAGAGATACTTCCATGGCGCAGAAACAAGCACGCGGAAGGAGTACTTCCGCGGTGAAGGAATAAGCCAATGGAAGTGATACTTCCATGGCAAAGGAATAACCCGGCAGAAGGCGGACTTCTGCGGCAAAGAAATATATCCAAAGCTATTTGCGTGTCATGCACGGAGATAGTGGTATTATTATAACCTGGTAGCCCCCCAAGTTTAATGGTGCTAAACTCGATTAGTAATATTAAACTTAATCAAGTATTCAAAAAATTACGGTCGCGTAGACCAACGCGAATGGACGTACCATAGCCGCGTACAAAAGATAGAGATTAGGTTCAAACGTGCAAACCAACGCGGATGGATCTTGCCATAACCGCGAATTGTCACATAGTATAAGACGTATCTTAACTAACTTATGGGATGCGTTATGATATTACGTGCGGCGTACCGTTACTACCATAAGGACGGTCAAAGTTTTGACAAAATTTTGTTAGACGTGCACAGTGTGTCTTTTGCAAGTCCATCATGAGTCATGTGGTTTGCGTAACTTACTACAACGTCTTGATAGTAAGGTGTCTAACAAGGATACATGATCCATGGTCGTTGGGGTTGCATCCCTCTTACACGACAAGTTGAATTGTTAGGTTCACTCAATCCTCTTATTCCGCCTGGGAACGATGTGTACATGTACGCCCGTAGGCAGAAGATATCCGAGTGTACGGACTAGCACGGATGGACGTACCATGACCGCGAATGATAAATATATTATATTAAAAAATATATGTAATATATCTTACCGATTCAAAAGATATATAATATCTTTTATAAGAATATCAGAATACATCCTAAAGAATATCTTGTAGTAATTTAAATGATATTTGTAATATATGTTATTAATATAAACAATATATACGAACATGCTGATTAATATGGAAGACACGGCTCATGACCGCAATGAAAAAATAAAATATGACCGAACATACAGATGAGCACGGCTGGACATACCATGACCGCGAATAAAAAATTAAAATAATTGCTGAATGTGCAGATGAGTGCGGATGGACGAGCCATGACCGTGAATAACGATATTATTACGTCGTGTCGCGACATACACGAAAAATATATTTAATCAGATAAAAAGACATATGCAATATCTCCTTACCAATATAAAAGATATATGTAATATTTTTTATACAAAAATATTGATAGTATATTTTTTGACTTTAAAATATATAGACAATATTTTATAAATTTGAATATATCGGAATATACCCTTACCTAATTTAAGAGATAATTAATATCTTATGGTAATTTAAATGATATGTCTATTATCTTTAAATTAATTAAGTAATATATCAAGACTTGCGGACTAACACGGAAGAACGCGGCTCATGACCGCGAATAAAAAACAAAAATATCCCGGAATTAATAGGCGAGCGCGGATGGTCATTCCATGACTGCGCATAAGAGATACAAATAAAATATGTCTAAATACCCAGAATATCGCGGAAAGACAGTGCCTATAACCGCGAATAAAAAAACGTATAAAATATTTGATGACGTACAATAAATCAAGTATAATCTTCCACATCAGATATTATAGTCTTCCGCATCAAATTTAACACATTAATACCCTATATTTAGTCAATGTATCTTGTGTAAATAATAGAATATTCGAAGCTAATCACTTTGATAAGAGGATTCATATTACGTGTGAATCCATATTTTTCGCATGGATTTTTTTATATGTTTGCGATGACTTCCGGAGAAAATATGCATATTAACCTTTATGGGTGAACAATCAAATACAAAAATAGGGCTAATTTTTGTAGTCATTCGAGCTTTTATAATTATGACACTAATAAACAAATATTTTATCATACAAAAATTGGATCTACTCGTTAGGTTAGATCTAGGATAAGTAAAAACTTTTACCTCTAATTTTCACATGGAAAAAAAAAATACTTTCCAACGATATCATACTTTATAAACAATGGAATATTTTTTAAACCACAGAATATTTTTTTTTTCGCATGGATAAAATAGAGCAGCGAGTGAAAACAAAACAACTTAAGGTTTAGATTTACCGATTTAGGCACGGAATTGATTTTCGCTTTTCGCTAACGTGAGAGTACGAAACAGTTTATTCGATGTCCCACGGATGGCGCCAACTTGTTGGAGCATAGTTTGGCTGTGCCGGATTGACGACTCTCCTGGGCCGTTCGTCGCCTTCCCGGGCGCTGAGTAATGCTGCAAACAATAAAGAACCAGTTAGAAGTGGACCCGAGGCCGGAGCCCCGGGGTCCACCTCCGACGGTCAAGTTAGTATTGGATTAATATGTGGTATAAGAGGTGTAGTTGTGAGAGAAAACCTGTTTATAATGAGACCCCTACCCCTGTTTATATAGGCTTGGGGTTTCTTAAAGGATAAGTTAGGTGTGTGTGGGCCGTGGGCCTGTTGGGCCGGGCCCTTAACCGACTGTACGTCTACATTAAGTTGATTAAACCGCAAATTCATACCCGAATCACAATGAATAAGGTTATTGATTTGTGCTTAGCCGTGTTCTAGAATAACTACGGTGTGAATTTAGTTGTGGGAAAAATCTTTAATTGGTTTAACCAATGCCTCAACCTAATGTATGGCGAAATTTTAGTCTCACCAAATAGTTTACTAAAGTTTTATTAAACTAATGCTATGGAGATGTATGCATGCTTCTCCATACATGATATTGACATCGAAATTTATACCCTAAATTTAAGTCATATGCCATCCAATTGACGAACACTTGAAGTTACAATGTCGTCATGTGAGATCTTGGACGATGTTATAATGGAGAGAAAACTTCATCACTGAATGAGATTGCACATGAAGGTTTTACGTTCTTTATATTAATCGACTTAATTAAGTTACTTAGTAAGATCTAGAAACTTAAGGCATAAGAGGGGATGAAACATGTTTACAATGGAAAATGTTTTTTTGGCAAAGTAAGTCCCTAAAGAATCTAGAAATTGAAAATTGTTTTGTCAATTATTGTTCGACAAGTTACCATCTTGAATACTTTTATTGCTAGCAGATCAACTGATGTGATGAAATTATGTCAATTTGGATTCTAGTTTTCAAGGAAATATTATGGTTATATGAATATTATCGGGGTAATTTTATTTTCTTGAATGGTATTATCGAAAATACTGAAATTGAATTTTGTAAATTCTTCTATAATGTATTAATGCAACGTTACACCGTAAACAAGGTTTATTCATTTATTGATCTACAAACGTATGGTTGAGGATAGAGTCAATTTACAATGAAAGATAAATCTAAACTTTTTTTCCATGAGTGAAGAAGGAGTAATAAGGATTTTAGAAATGTCTAATTCTAAATACATAACTCATAGCATAGTTAAGAAAAGTTCTTATTTTGAGTTATTAAATTTTAAGAATGATTACCGCTAATTGGTTAAAAGAAAAACTAGCATAATTTGTCTAGTAGTTGTGCTTTGACCATTTATAGGCATTACATACCGTTGTGGGGTCGGTAGACCTATTAAGGAAGAAATTGCATGTCAAGTCTTTCAAGTTAAAAGCAATTGATGGATAAGTTATCATTTACGAAGTAGAGTACACTCTTTAACACTACAAGTAATTGTTAAGAATGTGCTTTTTAAAAGTGTAAGAAAGTAAACACAACACTAATTAGTTTCACCGATTATGAAACATTTTCAATGTTGTCAAATTCAGTGGGAGAATTGTGTTGTATTACTGAATCCGAGTTTGTTAAAACATTCTCTAATTCAGTGGGAGTTACAAGCTTCGTCGTCTTGGTAATAACCCATATTTATCTTTAGTATGTCCTAAGATAATTACTTTCGAATTATTGATACTATTATCTTCAACGGTTATTATTCATGTATTGATTCTTGTTGATTAAGTGGTTCTACATCTACATGTAAAAGCTAATATATTTAACACAATCATATTTTATATAGACAAACGTTAGACGTGATGTTTATCTAATATATGAGGTTGTTCCATGCACAAGTGGGAGAAATGAACATTGTGTGTAAGAAACAACTCATAAAGATATGATTCTCTTGTCTTCAGGAGACTAACGATCAAATGAAAGCTAGATCATGTGTCAATATGTTTAAAGACTACTTAAAAGTATATATATCATTCACATTAAGAAACACTTGTTGTTTTGTTATAGTCATGTGAGAGCTTAGCCTAAATTGTAAACACAAGGGTAAAATATCCACATGTCGTGAGATCGGGCGTGGATCATTTTGTATTTTCTTAAATGGACAATTCCGGGAACGACATAAGATACATAGAGTAATCTTATACTACTAAAGTAATAAATATTTATGTATTCTTGGAATTACATAAATAGACATAGTAGTGAGTTAACTTGAAATACTAATGAAACCTAGTGGTGTTCATTATTACTTTAGTTATACATGTTTATGATTTATTGTATAAAGTCACAAACATAAAGTCTTGAAAGACGTATAATATAAAGTAAGGCGTTAATGTATTATCTCTTTTCTCTAAGACATACACATGGAGTCATTTTTTAAATGACTTAAAACGTATAACGGAATTATAACTTTTATATTTTAAAGACATGGAAATGAAGTGACTTTGTATTAGAAGTACTTGAGTTATAAAGCATGCAAAATGGTTAGGAAATCTATTATACCATTAAGATGGTTTAGTTGGTATATAGGTAAGCCGAAAGATATATATTTATCTTAAATGTTGTTAGATTGACTTACAATATTAACCCTAATGAAATGCAACATTGTTATGGTATGTTCATTAGGTGAATCGAACTCTTAATATGATGATTGATTCAAGATAACTATATCTTCTTTTCTTCCAAAAGATATCAAGGTTAGAAAGTTGAGTATGACTTGAGCTAAGAAGATTAATAAGATACCATTATATATGAAATGTGATGAATCACGTTATATCTTAAATGAAGTTCGAATTTTGCTAAACTACTTATGAAGCGGGTTGTTTAGAAAATAAAGAGTTAGGACTTTCATTGTGTTTTGTAATGTCCCAATAGATAACGTTGGAGTGTTGATCTGTTTGCTATGTATTAACTTTAAGTTACTAAAAGCAAGTGGGAGTTTTGATCTTGAAAGATAAAATTACAAGATACATAATCTTCTAAAATACACTAGTAATTATCATGAGGTAGGCGTGTAAATGCTAACTCTCATGATAAAGGAATTTAAGTCATAGGTCCGCAAGGATATCTCGGATATGCGAGTAATATGCTGAGAATTATGAGTTACAAATAATCGTTATGATTCATTACCAAAATATTGCCTTGGGTAAACTACTCATACTATGAATGTTATAGATGTTGTCCAACAAGGTAATCAATTTTAGATTTGGTTTACCTTAAAATAGTTTGACTAGAAATTGAAGATGAGTTTCATCAAATAAAGGAAAAAACGCCCACAGTGGTGGTTGAAACCCTTGTGTCGAAATTATATGGATGAGATTGTACACATATTAAATGTATGTATTAGAATAGATTATTAATTACACTTAAGTAATTAGTTGTGACTGAGTATTCTTTTCTAAAACGCATTAAATGTATAAAGATTTTGGTGGTCATATTTTAATTGACAAATTGAGTATATATGAACCCTTTCTTGATTGACTACTTGGGCAAGGACTTAAGTAATCGAAAGGAGTTTATTAATTTAAAATAAATGTTTGGAAAAGTACAAAGTGCAATTATCCATGAATGGATAAAAGCAGGCATCTAGGAGATTGTTCTTATGTTTAGTTTAAAATCCAAGATTGGATTTAAATTTGAATAAGATGATTTTTTTAGTATTCCTAAAAGCTAGTAGGAGTATTATGATTATTTTCTTAAATTATATGTGTCGAATAGACATATAAGAAAGTAAATTTTCATTCAAATTAAATGTTGATTTGGTTTAGACTAGAAGTGAAATTTTCATTCAAATTATATGTATATGTATGTGTATGTGTATGTGTATGTGTATGTGTAAGTGTATGTGTATGTGTATGTGTATGTGTATGTGTATTTGTATGTATATGTATATTGTGACAACCCTAGATTTTGGATTTGTCACTTTTGACTGTTTGACTTTGATTATGTGCTTAGTGTGCGTTTACGGGCAATATGTTTATATTTGAGCCTTGGATTGGATGTTAGTCATCGTTCGTGTATTGCGTGGTACATTATATAATGTTATGATGGGGTTAGTTCGTGTTCATGAGTTCAGATGGTGGTGACTATGAAGTGAGATGGCGTTATTTAGTGGTTTACGTATACGTATATGTATTATAGAAAATCGTATTTTTACGATTTACGGTTTAGTATTTAGAGGTCTCGGATGGGGTAATTAGTCGTATGGATATTTTTCGGGATGGTTTTAAGTCATTTAGGACTTAGTTATAAACTTTATTTCAAAATTTGAGATTTTGTTTAAAAGTGTATATTTTACGTCTTTTACGGTAAAACGCGTAAATTTGACTAGTTTTACGGTTTTGAGGTTTTGGGAGTTTTAGGAGCTGAAATAAATTAAGGTATATTAAGTTAATATTAATAAGATATTAATTAACAATAATATATATATATATATATATATATATATATATATATATATATATATATATATATATATATATATATATATATATATATATGAGGCGGTGTGGGACGAATCAAAAGAAAAGAAAAGGGAAAAAAAGGAAAAAGGGAACCGGGCTTTTGTAATGGGCCAAGGACTTGTTAGGAAACTATATAAATACTTTTTATTAACCAAAACACTTCATAAAACCCCTGGAGATCACCTTCAAGTCAGCATCAATGGTGGTTTTAGGGTTCTTCATTAATTTTTCTTCTTTCAAAAATTCTAAGGTAAAATCTTTAATACTCTTTTTAATTAAAGTGTTTTAATTCTTTCTCAATCATATTATGATGGATTTAGGTTAGGGTTTAAATAAGAATCTGTATTTTAATGATATTATAATGATTAGATGGTTTAGGGTTTGTAATTAATGGGGTTATGGGTAATTAATTAGGTTAAATTAATTAAACCCGTTTTTAAAAACTGGGCAGAATTTTGGGTCATTGTTTTGATCATATAGGGAGTTCTACAAACTCTTATTTTGCGATCCACATATCCCTGGAAAGCTGATTGAAGTGGCTTTCCAATGCAAGAAACTAGAACTAAATTGAAGGTCGGGAAGTGGGTCAAAAACAGGTTACAACAGTCGGAGGTGAAAACAGTTTAGAATTCAGCCTGTTTTCTTTTTAAGTTTTGGGTTGTTTGGGGTACTTAGGGTTGCATTGGGATCTTATAATGAACACGAGAGATGGTTTATATATTTTAGTAAGTATATGCACTTGGGCTAAGATTGTGGTTTAGGGTAAGACCCTCTAATGGTAACAAACTTTTCATACGTTTAAAATCAGTGATTCTGGATAGGTAGCAATATATATACATATATCGGGGCCTTAACAGTAGCTTTAAGGTTAGGGCAAGTGGGAGGTTTTAGGTAACATATGTAAAAGTATGAATATTCCTTTTACAGAAACCATGGGTGAAGGTCTACGAGATTAATGGCCTATTCTATATCATGGATTTGATGGATTAGGTTGGTTGATTTAGATGATAATCATAAGGAAATGAAGGAAGGAGATGATGGAGTAGAGAGAGAAAGGAGAGAAAAGGAGAAATGTAGAGAGAGAAAGTTAAGATGGAAAAATGATTAATTGAAAATGGTAATCAACAACCCCTCCTAACATGCTAGGAGGGGATATATATAGCCCACCCTACATGTGGGCTATATGGACTATACACTAATTAAGTAGATCACGAGCCCATTACATAATTATCGTTGGAGCGACCGATCCTTCATAAATACGTAAAAACGTATTTCTAACAATCTCCCCCTAAGGGAGGTCGCTCCAAGAAACAAAGTTCTAAATAGTCTGTAACTCGTGATCTATGCTAACTAAGATGTGACCGAGACTTTATTGGGAAAAACGTATTTCCAACAATCTCCCCCTAAGGGAGGTCACATCTTTTTACAAAATCTTAAACCTAGCATCTATGCTTGAGTCTTCGATCTTGTTCTTGTGAATATGCTTGATGTGATCTTTGACTTTAGTCTTGAGCATGTTTCCTTGCCTTGACCTTGTGCATTCTTCACTTGTGATATTTGCCTCTTTGTGACTTCATGTTCCACATACTTATACTTTTAAATTCTTGAAAGCTTCAGAGTTTGATACAGCGGAAGACTTGACCTTCAGGCTTTCTTGAATTTGTTGAAGTACTATTTTGTATGTAGTATAAGCATGTGGTGACGACTTCTTCTGGATTGTACACCGCAATGCCACCTTCTTGTTACGCTGCATAAGACAATTAGCAATAAAACAATATACACGGATGAAATGGCCTTGAACATTTCATTCTAATTCGGTAGCATTTTACCTCCGGTCGGTGAAGACCGTTGGACGATATTAAATATCGTACTTGTGGCAGGTAGTTTCAATAAAGAACCTCTTTGACAAGATTTCACGGGTAAACCCGTTCTCTTTACTCGACCATCCAAAGCAGACTGCGAACGTAAAGAGTGAATCATTTGGATAATATTATCCGCATGATTTGAAGCCGTCAATTCATGTTCCTGGAACAAGTGAAGTTCAATTAAGAATCGCACCATCGTTGCTTTCCAGTTGTCACTAGCTTGATTCATATAGAATCTTGCAAGTTACCTACCAAGTGCTGTTTGATGTTAACACTAGAAGGATTTCCACTCGTCACTGTGATCAATAAAGAGTCACTCTGAGTGTTCTGGCAAGATCATATGATAATGCGTAGAGGCCTGGAACGTGTTTAAATTCATTTAAGAATTAAACCACTGTTGCTTTCCAGTTATCACAAGTTTGATTCATAAAGAACCGCACAAGTCACCTACCATGAGCTTTTTGATATTCGCTCAAGAAGGATTTCCATCTTCATTGTAAGTACTTTCGTATTACTCGGATGTTCAGGCAAGATCATGAAGATTTTGCGTAGGACTCTTAAGATCTTTCTTACTTTTCACAGTGTGTGAAGAAGCAAGGAAATATGAAAGTGTGTCCTAATGAGATATTTGATGATCTCAAATGGCTCTAGACTCGATCGCGCATTTTGGATTTTTAGTGATCGGAGGCTGGAGAGGAGTGCCACCTTTTCAATACCAATTTATTCGGAGTGAATAAATCAATAGATAATGTGTTGATCTCCGTGTGATTAAAACAAATACCTTTTGAGAGATATTTGAGTTAGCTGGGAAGGGTTGTGCATTGCATCACTGGGTCCATGATGTCTTTCTTCAATATCGAGAATCATTAACAAAAATGATCTCAATAGCATATGTATTGACCCGGTTTCTGCCTAAAGTTGTAAGGAGGGCTTCTTTCTTTACACCCTTTATCTTTACAATTCTTTTTCATTCTTCAACCCCTTCAATGCTTACCAATACGTCATCACTAGCACCTTGTTGTGATTGTTCCAGTGCTAACTTAAGTACTTGGTCGGCATTCAGCTACGTTCACAATCTTTCTCCATCTTTCCTAAGGACTACTATTTCTAGCTATGGAATGTCCTTGGGAAGATTCCTCCGGTTCTAGAGAAATCATTGGACTTTAACCTATCCTACCATCCTTATGTCACCACAATCTTCACCGTCGTGAATAGAGATGTTTTGGGTAAGTGTATGTCACCATGAAATCCATTTTGAAGTGCAAATCCATTTTGCTCCCCCTTAACATATGCCACGATATCCGAAAACGTTTTGCACATGTCCGGATGAGCTAACACGTTAAGTCAAACCATTTATGATTGATCATATCCCATATTAAATCACATTTTCTCCCCCATATTAAAAATATTAACCCAATCGATGTTTTTAATATCAATTGATTTAATAGCATTTTAAGAAAATTTGGGAAGAAAAATGCAAGTCCAATTATCTTCATGAATTACACAAGCTCCCCCTCAAATTAATGAGGGTGTGCTGAAACGTAAATTAAATACCTTTTAAACACAAGTGTAAGGTATTTATTACGTGCAAAGATCATATATAATAATGAATTCACAAGATTAACAGTTTACGAGGTAGGACATGAATGATGGAGAACATCATATGAGAGATTCACATTGTTCTTGTTCACGAATGTTGGTCACCTCGTCACGTCCCCGAGAAAATTAATTCCCGTTGTTGAGTCAAAGCTTTCCGGTGAAATGCTTGACTTGATTATGAAAAGCGGGTTGCTATCGGAAATAATAGCAAACCATTTTGAGCATGTTTTAAAAGTTTGAACTTCTGCTCGAACTTTATTTACAACCCCGTGTCATTATTGAATGACATTTCTAGGTTCGTAAATATTATCGATTCCAGAAGACATGCTCGTTTTATCAAAACTTTTTTGAACACACAATTTTGAAAGATTTAGAAAAACCTTTTGAGAAATTCTCGAAAAATTGTGTTCAAAGTTTTGAAAAACAATTACTTGAGCTTAAGATGTTGAATATCTTAAAAGCAAGCTCAAGTCCGAGAAGTTGTGAACTTCCCGTTGTTAAGGATAAGTTACCATCGGCGATAAACTTTCCTTTTATCTGAAGGACGAGTCCTAAGCTGACATTTACTTAGAAGTCGTTTTCATGAGCTTGAAAACTTTGACTGTTTTAACGGAAAGCTCATGACCGAGAAAGGTTAATTTCTCGTTACGAGGAAAAGTTCTCTTATTTAAAAGATACACTTTCCTTTCTGAGCTTAAAACTTCGAATGTTTTAATACAAGCTCATGACCGAGAAAGGTGAATTTCTCGTTAAGAGGATAAGTTATCATAAAAGATAATCGTTCCTTTATTTTAAGTTCGAGTTACAGTCTGACATTTAACTATAAGTCATTGTGCATGAGCTTAAAAAACTTGGAATGTTTTTGATATAAGCTCATGCCCGAGAAAAATTAATTTCTCGTTGTTAGGATAAGTTTACCATCGGCGATAAACTTTCCTTTCTTTGATGCACGGGTTACCATCTGATATTTAATGATAAACCATTTACACGAGCTTAAAACCTTTGAATGGTTTTAGGGTAAGCTCGTGTCCAAGAAAAATTAATTTCTTGTTAAGAGGGTAAGTTATCGTTGCGTAGATAAACTTCCCTGTCTCTGAAGTCCGGGTCGTCGTCTGTCATTTAACGAGGAGCCATTGTGCATGAGCTTAAAAACTTGGAATGTTTTTGATATAAGCTCATGCCCGAGAAAAATTAATTTCTCGTTGTTAGGATAAGTTTACCATCGGCGATGAACTTTCCTGTCTTTTGAGATCGAATTACAGTCTGTTATGTGACTGTAAGTCCTTGTGCATGAGCTTAAAAACGTGGAATGTTTTTATCATAAGCTCATGCCCGAGAAAAATGAATTTCTCGTTTTTAGGATAAGTCATCATCGGGATGAACTTTCCTGTCTTTTGAGATCGAGTTACAGTCTGTTATGTGACTGTAAGTCCTTGTGCATGAGCTTAAAAACGTGGAATGTTTTTATCATAAGCTCATGCCCGAGAAAAATGAATTTCTCGTTTTTAGGATAAGTCATCATCGGGATGAACTTTCCTGTCTTTTGAGATCGAGTTACAGTCTGTTATGTGACTGTAAGTCCTTGTTTGCAGCTTAACCATGAATCCCCTGAGACATTTGTTTCTCTGATATCTGCTTCTTCAGCAACCAAACTCTAAGAGTGTCCTTAGTTGAACGGTACACAACGATTGGACCGCTTCGTTCTTTTGGAACATCAACTTTGGTACCTGCAATCTCATTAGGAATTTGCATGCTTTGACGTGGGTTAGCAATATCAATTATAGAAGCACACGGGGGTTCACAGTTGGCTTTACTTGTTTCAGAGGCGACCTGAGTAGATGATTCACTAGTCTTGGCTGGCAAACGTTTCCTTTTATAGAAAACCTTAAGTTTAGGCGTAAGTGAAGTATCATCTTTATCAGTTTCCTCCCTAGTAGACTTAGTAGAATCGGAGACTATCCTAGTTAAAGGGCACTCGTTTCCTACAAGAGTGAAAGTTCTACCAGTGGGGCGCCACATTTTACCAAAGGGTTTGATTTTAGCGACCCACTGGGATTTAAGTCTAGCACGGGAGTTCACCTCATTAAGCAATTTTTTGATACAAGCATCATGATTTGCCGTAAAGACACATTTTCTACATGTTTTACAAGTAGCATATTTAATGTCCGAGTAAGATCTAGAATCCCTAGATGATTGATTGATGCTCCTAGGATTGGACATGCTACGGTTAGCAGTGTTGGGTAAACTAGAAGGCATCTGACTAGGTTTGAAATTCCTATCTCTTACATGTGTCTTTTGCTTAGCTTCCCTAAGATCAGATTCATGGCAAACGTCATTTGAACTAGTTCTAGACGTGGTCTTGGTATTTTTAGGGAAACTAGAGGCAATCATATGATTTGGTCTTGCTAAAGCTGGAGTGATCACATTGGGCCTAGTTGCTGGAGTGACTGGTCTAATAAGATGAACCAAATCAACTTGGGAGGCAAACCGCGGTCTCGAGGATTGTGGTCGCTCGGATCTAAATGCAGTAGGTTGTCTGACAATCGGTTGTCTGACGAACTGATTTGTAGGCGGTTTCCCCAAGATTGATGGTTTTTCAAGCTTAGTGTCCACACTAGGTCCTTTACTTTTCCTTAACTCGTTTTTCAACGCAGCTATAGCAAAAACCTTTTCCTGTACTTGGGCCTTTAAAGTCTCATTTTCTTTGAGCACTCTATCTTGGGATGCAAATTTAGACTCTAATAACTGAATTTGTTTCAAAAGATTATCCTTTTCAGCTTTAGAATTTAGAACAGTTTGATCCAATTTTCTTTCAAGAACAACGTTTGACTTTTCAAGTTTGTCAAAATATGTTTCAAATTTGTCCGTTTTCTTTGAAAATTCAATTTTGGCATCCTCAAGATCTTTTGATTGCCGAGCTACGATCGTTTCGAGCTCTTTAATCTTGGAATCAGAAGCAGTCAATGAAGCAGTTATAATACAATTATCATGATGTACTATAGCATTCTGAACAATCTCTCCCCCATTATGACTTCCATCGGATGAATCAGAAGTGGTATTGCTATCACTCTTTTCCATCCCATGTTTGTCATAATTAGGTTCAGAATGGTCAATATGCGGCATATCATCAGCATATACATCATAAACAACATTACATTGTACCATGTTTGTAGGCGCTTCGTCATAAACGGGTAAGGTGTCAGCAAAATAGATCTCGTGAACAGTCCCTGACGTGCCACTGGTATCATGTTGTCCTCCTGATTCTGTGCTCTTGCCATCGTTAGGCTCCAAGTTGTCAACCGTATGACCATTCTCCTCTTGCATCTGCGGCATTGATTCTTGCACTCCATTATCATACGTTTGCTGAAGTTGTGATTGTTGATAAATCGAAGACGAGACCGATGTCATGAGTTTCAATATTGTATCACGGAAAACACGAAGCTCGGTATGTGTATCTCGAAAAAACGATTGGCAAATCACTGAACTTTCAGACTTGATGATATTGAATTGGAGGAAAGGCGTGAGTTGTGTCACAAGAGCCTTATAAGCAAGTGACGATGCAGATTGATTAAAGTTGTCACGGTTGAGTTGCTCGGCGAGTTCGGTCAAAGTGGTGAACATTGAGTCGATGAATGTATGACGATCTTGTCCAAAGATTGTCACAAATTCGCTCCCTCCTTGAATCCTCGAAAGAGTGACCAGATGAGACTGAAGCACTTGAAATGAAGTGATGCCACTTTCTCTAGCGTTGGCTTGCACTTGATGCAATTCTCCCTTTTGACATGTCGAATCGAACGAATCCATTGAATATTAAATCCAAGCTACGGTAAATATAATGATCGGCCCGTCAAATATTATACCACTTTGGTGCGTTCTAAATACCCGCTTCAATACGATGTACCAAATCCAAATATATCGATTCACAAAAATACAAAATTAACTAAACTAAGAAAAATAACTTTAAACTATATAAATAGAAAATAAAAAAGAAAAATCTGATATATTTTTTAAACTATAAAAATCCGATTTTAGAAAAATAAAAATAGAAAAATATGGTATTTTTAAAAATAACTGATATTAAAAGATAGAAAAAAAATCTGATATCTATCTATCTTAAATTTGATTTGTCAAAGATATTAACTAGACACGTGTTCCCACCCTAAAACGTAGCTTACTTTGGTATCTCCGTCTCCTTATTTTTATATAAATTTCTTAAAACGCCCCCTATTTTTCTTGTACACTCCGTCCCTTCTTTAACCTATCTATCTATCTCTCCTCAAAAACCAATTCACATATAAAACCTCGTCCCTGTTTTTGTTCATATCTCTCAATGAAACGCAGATCTAAATCCAAACCAGAAAACTTCGTCTCTTTTATATATACTCCCAAAACTAACAAACAACCTATACCTAATCTGATAAAACCAATGAATTAAATCTCCGCCTCACACTTACATCAAAAGCTCCGCCTCTTTTGATTTTCTCAGGAATGATCCAGACAAAAAACTTCAAGATCTTTAATTATAAGGTCTCAGGTAGGTACCGTTTTATGTTTTTGAGTCTCTCTCTCTTCTGTAGTGTCGTTCTTTGTGATGTTCGAGTCGAGAGGGAGTCGGATGTGGGTGGAGTGGTGTGAGGGTGTGTTGTTTGAGTCGGGGCTGTGGTTGTGGTCTTTGAGTTGAGGGTGGGGGGGGTGAGAATGATGGTGAGAGTCGATTCTTTGTGAGTTTCAGGATGAGTGTGTGGGGTTCTTGGTCAGTTTTTAAATGAAGGTGAGGTTGGGTAGGGGTTGTTTACTGGGTCTGTGAGTCTGTGAAGATGCGTGAGTTTGGTTTGGGTCTGGTGGTCTTTTGGTCTCAGTCGAGAGACAAATCTTGGGTGTCGGTGTGACGAGGGTGAGTGTTGGTGTGAGTGTGTCGAGAGAATATGGGTCGAGAGGGTGTCGGTGAGGGAGTCAGTCGAGGGAATAAGGTGAGGGTGTTTGTGTGAGTGTTGAGTGAGGGTCGAAAGATGTGTCGAGGATGGGTCGAGGGTCGAGAGTCTGGTTTGGTTTTAAGAGTTGAGGGAGAGACGAGAGGTGTATGAGGGGGTTGAGAGAGTCTAGATGTCAGTCGAAAGAACACATGGAAACTTTAATCGTTATTTTGAGTGAGACGAAATGGGTGTGTTTGTGTCTGTTTCGAGGGAATGAGTCTATTTAAAAGACGATGATTTGCCCGTTGAGTTTGAATAGGATGCTTCGTTCGGAAGAGTTCCGAATCGGAACTTTGTTTCGTTCGGAACTTTGTTTCGTTCGGAACTTTGTTTCGTTCGGAACTTTGTTTCGTTCGGAACTTTGTTTCGTTCGGAACTTGTTTCGTTCGGAACAGTTCCGAATCGGAAGAGTTCCGATTCGGAAGATTTTGATTCGGAAGATTTCGAGTCGGAAGATTTCGAGTCGGAAGAGTTCCGAATCGGAAGTGTTTGGTTCGGAAGTGGTTGGTGCGGAACTTTTCGGTTTGATTCGGAACTTAAGAGTTTGATTCGGAACAATGAGTTTGATTCTGAACTTTAGGATCAGTTTTGATGGGACAAATTTTGGACAGAAATGATAGTTGACCAAAAATTAAGAAAAAAATCCAAAAATTATAACTGAAAACTGATAACTGATAACTGACCAAAAATGACGGATAAACGAAAAAAGATAACAGATATCTGATAAACGACGCAACTGATTAAAAAAATTTAAATAAAAAACTGATTAAAAAATTAAAAAAATAAAAAGGATAAAAAT
This sequence comes from Glebionis coronaria, assembly GCA_025667525.1. Lineage (NCBI taxonomy): Eukaryota > Viridiplantae > Streptophyta > Magnoliopsida > Asterales > Asteraceae > Glebionis > Glebionis coronaria. Next base: position 162,757,522 of record CM046879.1, read on the forward strand.
TGATAAAAAATTTAGAAAACTAATAATAGAAAAAATTAAAGTGGAAACTGATTAAAAAAATAAAAAAAAGGATAAAATTGATAAAAAAATTTAGAAATTGATAAACTTGATAGATTAAAAAACAAGAAGAAATACAAACTTTTTATAAAAATTGATGATTAAATTTGTGATTAAAAACAATAAAAAATACAAACTTTTTATAAAAACACAAACTTTTTATGAAAAAATACAAACTTTTTATGATCTAAAACATAAAAACACAAACTTTATATATGAAAAATACAAACTTTTTAATGTAAAAGCATGATAAAATTAAAACCCACCAAAATCAAAAAGAAATAAAAGTAAGAATAAACCAATCAAACCTTGGCTCTTGATACCAATTGAAGGTCTACGAGATTAATGGCCTATTCTATATCATGGATTTGATGGATTAGGTTGGTTGATTTAGATGATAATCATAAGGAAATGAAGGAAGGAGATGATGGAGTAGAGAGAGAAAGGAGAGAAAAGGGGAAATGTAGAGAGAGAAAGTTAAGATGGAAAAATGATTAATTGAAAATGGTAATCAACAACCCCTCCTAACATGCTAGGAGGAGATATATATAGCCCACCCTACATGTGGGCTATATGGACTATACACTAATTAAGTAGATCACGAGCCCATTACATAATTATCGTTGGAGCGACCGATCCTTCATAAATACGTAAAAACGTATTTCTAACAATCTCCCCCTAAGGGAGGTCGCTCCAAGAAACAAAGTTCTAAATAGTCTGTAACTCGTGATCTATGCTAACTAAGATGTGACCGAGACTTTATTAGGAAAAACGTATTTCCAACAATGGGTATGTTTATGTGGACTTTTGACTTAAAGTTTTGAGACCTAAAAACTGGGACTGTTTTGTGTAAAATATGGACGGGATAGTTATTAAACTTAAACAAGTTAAGGACTTGTTAGGGAAGGGTAATGGGGTGATTAGAGCTTATCAATGAGGTATTTATATGGGAATAGGCTAGATGTCCATCATAGGTTGATGAGCCATCTTAGTGATTGGTTCATGTATTGATTGTGTATTTTTGGATTATTAGCTTGTTGCTAGAGCAAGGACTTTTGAAGAAGCAATCAGGTGAGTTCATAGTCCCATTTTGCTACGTTTTTAAATGTTTTTCCAGTATGGGATGGAGATGACACTTGCAATGTTCTTGAACATGATTTAGTACTATGTTTAAAAATGTGTGGACATAAATGTGATATTGTGTGACTTGTGTGCTTATGTGTTCTCATATGTGCTTTGATATGTGCTTTGATATTTGTTCTGCTATGTGAATCTTGTTTGTGTTGTGATTGGCTTTGGTACATAGATGTATGGGCGTCAATGGGACCAGTTGTGATGTGTGTGGAGCGTGGGGCACGATCCGTCCTGAGTTATTGGTTCTGAGTTCTTGGTTCGTGGGGCACGATCCGTCCTGAGTACTTGTGCATCGTCTCTTTGGAGGCAAGATATCTCGACGGGGATATAGTTCATCTTCCACAGGTGGTGTGGGAAAGATCCGGATAGTGTGGTGTGTGTTCTTGTGTGTGTGACGGGATACTTCTTGATTGTTATAGCGTGCTTTGTGAATTGTAGATGTGATTGGTACTTGGATTGAGTTTTGTTGTGGATGCATGTAGCATGATTATCGCATTATGGTCCATTACTATAAATTGTTTTTCTTCAACTTATTTACAGTGGATGTCAAGGTTTCTTATGATGCTCTAGATAACTTAAACCTATGTTCTCACCAACTTTATGTTGACAAATTTTAGTGTCATTTTCAGGTGAGGTAGTTGTGCAAGATGATGTTAGAAGTGGCTAGAGTATAGAGGCTTCTAGGATTGCATTAGGAGGATTCCCTTTCCTCTTAGATTTTTTTTGTGTCTTGATTAAGTGAACTTTATGGTACCTATATGTTTGATGTTTGTTCATTTGTATGTCTTTGGTAAGAGGTAGACCTGTTACCTACTTACCTAGACGCCTGCATTGTTGAGATATTGTCATGACATTTGTGTCGCCATTTATGATATTTCAGTTTCATTTAGTTCTCTCTATAGACACGCTGTTGTTGTGATAATATCCATACGTCGCGCCCCATATTCCGCCATGGTGGGGTGTGACATATATGTATGTGTATGTGTATGTGTATGTGTATGTGTATGTGTATGTGTATGTGTATGTGTATGTGTATGTGTATGTGTATGTGTATGTGTATGTATATATATATATATATATATATATATATATATATATATATATATATATATATATATATATATATATATACATATATATAACCTTGAAAACAAAATAAATTTATTTATTTATACGGTGGAAATACAACATAATATGCCATGTAGTAAGTTTATATGGATATTTAGAACATGAAGAAATCTAAATCTGGTTTGAGAAATTTGCATGTGTCTCATGTTGTATTTATATCATGCTTAAAATGCAAGATGATTTGAATATATTAATCTATTTGAAAGTTATTAAATAACTTGTGTAATGAATATTCTGAAAGAATATGTTTGGAAATAGAATAACATCCTTGTCTTGGATCAGCTTCCATATTCTATAGATGAATAATTTGTCAATAGTTGTGCAAATTATCGTAGCCAACAAACTTGGATGTTTGGTTGGAATCAAACATTACACAATAGATATTATAGGTGACGTATGTAGGTACACGTAATCCTTGGATTGTCTATGTGTTAGAATGATCTAAAGAGAGGGAGAGAGATGAAGAACTAGAGAGAGAAAGCGAGAGAGAGAAAGGAGAGGATAGAGAGAAAGATGTATTATTGAAATGTAAAATGAGAACCAAACCCGTCCTAACATGCTAGGAGGGGGTATATATAGCCCACCCTACATGTGGGCTTTATGGGTTATATTGTTACATAGCTAGATCACGAGCCCATACTACGTATATATCGTTGGAGTGACCGATCCTTTCTAAATACGTAAAAACGTATTTCCATCAATCTCCCCCTAAGGGAGGTCACTCCAAGTTACAAAGTCATAAATAGTCTATAGCTCGTGATCTTTAGCTAGCTATGCTAATAATGATGTGACCGAGACTTTCTTTGGAAAAACGTATTTCCAACAATCTCCCACTAAGGGAGGTCACACCATTTTATAAAATATTAAACCTAGCATACTACGCTTGAGTCATCGATCTTGTTCTTGTGAATATGCTGATGAGATCTTTGACTTTAGTCTTGAGCATGTTTCCTTGCCTTGACCTTGTGCATTCATCACTTGTGAAATTTGCCTCCTCGTGACTTCATGTTCCACATACTTACACCTTTATAAATTCTTGAAAGCTTCAGAGTTTGATACAATGGAAGACTTGACTTTTAGGCTTTCTTGATTTTGTTGAAGTATTAAGTGCAGAAAGTATAAGCATGCGTGGATGACTTCTTCTCGGATACCGCAATGCCACCTTCTTGTTACGCTGCATAAGACAATTAGCAACAAAACAAAGACACGAATGAAATGGCTTTGAACATTTCAACCTAATTAGGTAGCATTTTACCTCCGGTCGGTGAAGACCGTTGGACGATATTAAATATCTTACTTGTGACAGGTAGTTTCAATTAAGAACCTCCTTTACAAGATTTCGCGGGTAAACCCGTTCTCTTTATTCGACCGTCCAAAGCTGACTGCGAACATAAAGAGTGAATCATTTGGATAATATTATCCGCATGATTTGAAGCCGTCAAATTTGATTCCTGGAACAAGTTTAATTCGTTAAAGAATCGCACCATCGTTGCTTTCCAGTTGTCACGAGCTTGATTCATATGGAATCTTGCAAGTTACCTACCAAGTGCTGTTTGATGTTAACACTAGAAGGATTTCCACTCATCATTGGGAACACTATAGAGTGTCACTCTGAGTGTTCTGGCAAGATCACTAAGATATTACGTAGAGGCCTGGAACGCGTTTAAGTTTAGTTAAGAATTAAACCACTGTTGCTTTCCAATTATCACAAGCTTAATTCGTAAAGAATCACACCAGTCACCTACCATGAGCTTTTTTATATTCGCTCAAGAAAAATTTCCATCTTCATTGTAAATACTTTCGTATTACTCGGATGTTCAGGTAAGATCATGAATATTTTGCGTAGCGACTCTTAAGAGCTTTCTTGCTTTTCACAGTGTGTGAAGAAGCAAGGAATTATGAAAGTGTGTCCTAATGAGATATTTGATGATCTCAAATGGCTCTAGACTCGATCGTGCATTTTGTATTTTAGTGATCGGAGGCTGGAGAGGAGTGCCACCATTTCAATACTAATTTATTCGGACTGAATAAATCAATAGATAATGCGTTGTCTCCGTGTGATTAAAACAAATATCTTTTGAGAGATATTTGAGTTAGTTGGGATGGGTTGTCCATTACATCACTGGGTCCATGATGTCTTATCTTTAATATCAAGCATCATTAAAAATGTTCTTAATAGCATATGTATTGACCCGGTTTTTGCCTAAGTTGTAAGGAGGGCTTCTTTCTTTAGACCTTTTATCTTTACAATTCTTTTTCATTCTTCAACCCCTTCAATGCTTACCAATACGTCATAACTAGCAGCTTGTTGTGATTGTTCTAGTGCTAACTTAAGTACTTGGTCGGCATTCAGCTACATTCACAATCTTTCTCCATCTTTCATAAGGACTACTATTTCTTGCTATGGAATGTCCTTGGGAAGATTCCTCCGTTTTTGAAAGAATCATTGGACTTAACCTATCCTACCATCCTTTTGTCACCACAATCTTCACCGTCGTGAATAGAGATGTTTTAGGTAAGTGTATGTCACCATGAAATCCATTTTGATATCCAAATCCATTTTGCTCCCCTTAACATATGCCACGATATCCGTAAACATTTCGCATATGTCGGGATGAGCTATCACGTTAAGTCAAACCATTTGTGATTAATTCTCATATTAAATCACATTTTCTCCCCCCATATTAAAAGTATTAACCCAATTGATGTTTTTAATATCAATTGATTTAATAACATTTTAAGAAAACTTGGGAAGAAAAATGCAAATCCAATTATCTTCATGATTTACACAAGCCCCCTCAAATTAATGAGGGTATACTTGATACGTAAATTAAGTACCTTTTAAACACAAGTGTAAGGTATTTATCACGTGCAAAGATCAGATATGATAATGTATTCACAAGATTTATAATTTACGAGGTTGGACCTGAATGATGAGAACATCATATGATAGAATCACATGGTTCTTGTTCACGAATGTTGGTCTCCCCCGTAACGTCTGAAATTATCTCCTCCTTTTTGAAAAGGGGTAATCTTTCGTGACACCACAAGTATAATTGATATCGTTGTCTTGACACCAATTTGTGAACTTAGCACTTGATGAGACTGCAATTATACATAGTCATCGTCCAAATCGGGCTTAAAACGCTTAAAAATGTCATAAAATACCCCAAAAATATGCTTGTGTTTGTTCATTGTGTATTTTAGGTACGGATACCGTGGAATCAACAAAAGATCACAAGAATAAAGCAAAAACAAACACGGAAAATGAAGCCGCACAAAGAACTGGACCCGAATCACGATTTTCCAAAGAAGTCCTTGAAGTTTGAAGATTTGTCAAGAATGGTCCCTCAACTTTTGGAGAATTGTCATTTTGTACCCTTGTAAAACTCAAAAAATACATAAGGGTCCCTAAAATGTCAAAAGAACACATGTTTAGCCCTTGAAGATTGGTCAAATTGCACATATGGTCCTTGTTGAAAGTTTTGAAACACTGTGTGCCAAAATTGACAACACTATCAAACTATTAACAAAGGGAATGAGAGTTATTGCTGTTGAAACTATATATGAACATAATATGAAACAAGGGGGGTCAAAATTGCCCAGATATCCAAAACTTTCCATCCAATCCCATCCTGTCACCTCACCCTCCCACCAATCAACTCCCTCCAACTCACCACCCCTCATCCACATCACCATTCCACTACCCCCTTTTTAATTAACAGATTTTTTAAATCTGGTTAAACTAAAAAACATGGGAAACACCCACTTAACTCCTAAACACAATCTAACCCAACTATTCACCCTTCTCCCTAATCCTATAAACCCTAATCTTGAACCTGATTAAAACCAAAGGCGCTTGGTTTGATTCACTCTAGAACCATAATTAACGATACCCTCACCTAAACCCACCACACTAACCCTTCACCCCGTGACTCTAATGGACCCCACGAGGCTCCCCTGCTCCACCAAATATGGCAAAGAGAGCATCTTGGCAGAAATCCAACCACCCACATGAATTACTTTCTCCCAAATCATAGATAAACGTCCATGATTCAACTCCAACAGCTGTCATCACAGTGATCACACGTTAAGCATTTTGACTAAAAATTTGAATTTGAAAGCATGTTTGGATTTTCAAGCTTTTAGGGTTTTACATTGTTTCATTCTATATAGTTCTTCTAGTCATTATATAAAGACCCTCCAACATGTGGAAGAGGCTTTGTTCTAGTTTTTTTTCATTTTGTAAACTTTTATCATTGAATATTTAAAGTAATGGTAAAACCTTGCAAATTTGTCTAACTCTGAGTTCCATTTTAATTTCTGCATTTTAAGTTTCTTGTATAGTGTTTTCAAGTTTCATCAAAGTTTTTTCAAATTCTGGTTTAAAGATTCTTTGAGATCCCATAAGGCAAAAATAAGCTAGCTTGACAACTAGCTTATAAGAAAGTTTTGGCTGGTGGTTACCTTAATAGCAAAATCTTATATTTCTTGCAAAATTCTGGATCCAAAAAGTATTTTCAAGTGAAGTTTTACTTAAAAATTTTCAAAAATCTGCTTTGTTTATTTCTTGATAAAGTTACTGTTCATAAACCTCATAAGCTGAGGTTGACACCCCTAGCTTATGAGAGCTTATTGAAATTTGGTTTGTTTGCTTTGGTTGTGTTTTCAACAGGTACCAACAAGAAGTAATACCCCAAGGCATTTACTGCTGTAGTCACCTTGGGGTGGACTGTAGTAGTCCTTCTCTACACATAAGCTCATCACATAGCCTCTCTTAGGCTGCTAATTTGGAAGATGGCATCAGCCATCCATTTGGTTTGGATGTAAACCAAACTTGGTAAGGCTTGAACCCTCTCAAATTCTGTCTAGTTTCATGTGTGAATGAGTTTTTGTGCAAATTGCTTAGGATCTGAGTTTTTGTGCAAATTGCTTAGGATCTGAGTTTTTATGGTTCATCTAAGATTTTTTAGTGTATTGAATGTTTCTAAATTAATTTGTTATGGTTTCATGGTGAGTCTTGAGTTTTCCTTTGATAATCTTGTGTTTTTCATTGTTAGGGGTGTCTGGTTGTGCCAGTTTAGAAGTGTGGGCAACACACACTTATTCATTAAGTGACCTAAACATGCTCTATTAGATTATTTTTAGGTAATATTGCACTTGCTTTGAGATTGTTAGTGTACATTTTAGAAGTTCAGTTTCTTAGAATCTGTCTAAGTTCATTAGTAGGCTTATAAGGGTTTGATTTTTGTGTTTATGACATTGAATCTTGGTAATCTGTTAGTTTTAATGTTAGTTTAGGATTGTGTGCCTTGGTTGTGATTTTGGTATGCTAGGTTCTTAGTTTTGATAAGCCAAAGTTCATTTGAGTGACCATTTAGATCAGAAAAACCACCAGATATCTTAGATCACAGTAACTGATTGTATTGATTTGTGTGACATATTGTGATTGAGTGTTTTTTTTTGCTATTGACTCCCCACACTCCACTGAGTGTGGGGGTGCCTTTGTTTCCAAAAACCATCCACAAACAAGCTCAATCTAGGCCAAATTCGTTTTTCTATGGTGAAGCAGTGGGAAGAAGTTCCCACTGTTAGAGTATTACTTCCCACTGTTCTACATACAGACAAAATTAATCAACATGTCACTATCAGTTCAATAGTTTTTTGTCTTTAGTGGTTAATTTTCAGTATTTTCCAGTTAATTCAATTTTCCTAGGTTAAGATATTTAATTTAAGATTAGAAAAGAAAATTTTATTTTATTGATTATTTTAATATTTTTAGCATTATTTTAAGTTTTAAATTAGGTTTTATTATTCAGCTTTTGTCTTTAGTGAGTAAAAAGTAGTGATTTTCAGTTTTTCCAATTTTCTTAGTTTAAGTAATTTATTTTAAGATTTTTAGAAAAAGAATTTTATTTTCTGATTATTTAATTAATTTTTAGAATTATTTTAAGTTTAAATTAGTTTTTAAATAAATTGTTTTTGTCCTATTAGGGGTAAAGTAATGTTTTAATTTTTTTTCATTTTTCTCATGATTAGTTAAGTAAGTTAGGATTTTTAGAAAAGAAAATTTATTTTTCTCATTATTTTATTATTTTTTATGATTATTTTCATTTAAAAAGTGTTTTTAGCCTTTTAAAAAAGGAAAATTAGTTTTAAAAATATAGGAAAAATAATTTTTAGCCTTTAATTGATATAAGTAAGATATTAGTTTGATAAAATATAATTTTGGACTTTTTGTTAATTATATTTAATTTTAGGGCTTTAATTAGCATTTAAAATTTAATATTTAATTAATAATAAGTTATAAAATTTATTTATTGAATTTTTATTCTTATTTATATTATTTTAGACTTAGTTTTGAATTTAAATTGTTTTTAGATAAAAATTCTAATTTCGTCGCGTTTTACGTCATTACGTTTACGTTACGTTTTACGTCGTAGTTTAATCGTAGTGTAACTCGTCTTTAATTTTCTCTCTTCAAACCCAAAAACGTCACTAATCTAAACTTGATTTTATTATGTTGGCACCTAATAGACACACCTCCTTCGAGAACGAACTCACACTTGTTGAATTTGTCGGTTTTCCTAAATCGTCGAATTTAATACTTGCCACGGTTATTTGCTTTTTCCTAAAAGTAAGTGACTAAAATACATACATCATTTTGGCGCCGCTGCCGGGGAGGTGTTTAGTGCCTTATATATATCGTGTTTGTGTGAGTAGTGCGTTTTTGCTTTTTATTTTTGGAAAGGGTAAATATCGTACATACTCGTTTGTTATTTTTTATTACTATAGTATAAATAGCCAAATAAATCGTGTTTAGTTATCCTTATTTAAACACACAACAATCTTTTACTATATTGTAGAAATATCCTATTATTCGTTTTCATTTTTCTTGTGAATATTATTAATATATTGTATACGTATCACAATAAATTTACAATATCTACAAAAGCGTGAAAACGCAACCTTAATTGGGATTTCATCACTCAATTATTGTATTCCAATCTAAAGCAAAAAGAAAAGACAAAATAGATAATTACTTTCGAAAGGCTTAATTTTGATTAACACAAACTATAAGGTGGGTATAAGGCGGTTGTATTTAACGACCTAAAGGAAAAAGGCTCTTAAGTGCTTAGCGTCGCCTCGTTTCCTCCGCTTGCGTGTGCGTGTTTTGAGAAAAAGGGCTAATCGAGGGTTTGCCAACCAAAGTATTATATACCTATCATATATATTTTCTTGTGTTTCAAAGATTAAACGCTCTTGAACGTTTTGGTGTTCCACCAACGTTCTAAAGTCATCGAAGACGTTCACTCAACATGATCGTTTTCATTCCTTGAGGCTCCTTTAATCGAGAAATGGATTCGAGGAGAGATTTGTAGATTTGAGTCTACGTGATACACCGAAAATCCAAAAAGATTAAAAAACAATCAAAAAACCAAAAAAATTGAAAAAATGAAAAACCCCCAAAAGAATCTTCTTTGCTACCCCCCATTTTCTACGTTAGTGCATGCGCACTCGATCGAAGGATTATTCTAATTCTAGCGACGCTTCAAATCGACGCAATCAAAATCGAAGGAATCGACGACGTAGACGAGATTTAGAAACCGACGTTCCTAATATCGTTGTCGAAACCGAAGACGAGATGGCCGACAATCATTCGATGATGGAATTGCTCCAAGCGCCCACCAAAGGTTATGGAGACGCGATCGTAATTCCCGCTATCGAAGCGGAGAATTTTGAGATTAAGAGCGGAATGCTATCGTTGATTCAAGCAACGAAGTTTCGAGGCCGTGAGGCGGATAATCCTCATGATCACATTCGGAATTTTGATCCTCTTTTGGCCACGAGCAAGTTTAAAAACGTCGACACCGATGTCGTTAAGCTTATGATTTTTCCATACTCACTCGATGGTGCCGCCAAGGATTGGTACGAGAAAGAGCCACATAATTCCATAATTACGTGGAAGGATCTCGTTTCCAAGTTCGTTAATCATTTATTTCCTCCGTCTAAGACCACGTTTTTCAAAAACGAGATGACGAGGTTCGAACAAAAGCCGAATGAATTGTTTAGAGACGCATGGGATCGTTTTAAGGAATTGCTTAGGAAATGTACTCACCATGGATTTTCCGAGTTACACCAAATCGACACGTTTTATAACGGTCTTAGTTTTCAAGAACAAGATTCGTTAAATTCCGCCGCCGGTGGCAATTTTTTGTGTAAAAATCCGAAAGACGATTTAATGATTATCGAAAATTGATCCAAGGTTTACCAACTCCGTAACACACCGAGTGTTGCCAATGTCGCCAATGTTAGTAATTCTAATCGCGATATTGAGAGGGTTGATGCAAAAGTTGATAAGTTGACGAATGTGTTTACGTCGTTCTTAATCGAGATGCAAAAGAAAGACGCTCCTGCTACGGTGAAAGCGGTTGAGGCATCGTGTACGTTGTGTGGTGGACCTCATAATTATTACGAGTGTGCGGCTACGGATGGCCAAACGTCGAGTGTAAACGCGTTAAATGGAAACAACAATTTTCAAAATCAAAACAACGCGGGTCCATCACAAGGAAATTATCAATGCAATAATTTTAATCAAAACCGTAACAATTTTCAAGGAAATAATCAACAAGGAAATTTTTCGAATCAAGGAGGTTATAATCAAGGTCGGAATTTGAATTGGCAAAATCGAGATAACAATCAAAACTCGAACTTTCAAAACAACGCTAATCAAGGAAAAAACATTTCAAATGGTAATCAAGGGAATTTTCAAAGAAATAATCAAAACCAAGGGAACTTTAATTCTAATCAAAATTGTTCGTCAAACGAGTTTCAAGAATATATGAAAACGAATGAGGCTAATTTGAGACGATTAGAGGGACAAATTGGTACTTTGAAAAACGACTTTTCCAATACTTTGAAAAAATAAAATACAAAGATTGAGCAAGGACAAATCAACATTAAAAATATGTTTTCGGCCATTATGAACAAGTCTTCGGGTGCGTCATCGAGTACGTTACCTAGTGACACCGTTGCAAATCCGAAGGAACATGTTAAAGTCGCCTCGTCTCGTGAGAAAAGTCGTGTGATTACCCCAAACCTTGATGGTTTTAGAGTTGTTCCTTCTTCTCAACCCTCGACTTCTAAGACGCCTTCATGTTCTAAAGTAGATGGGGTGAGCGTGGTGACCAAGGAAAAGAGTGCACACCCTCGTGTACCTCGAATTCCATCCACGGTTCAAAAATAGAGCTTTATGGACCTTACCCAAGTGACCCTTGAAGAAACTTGTGCTTCGATCCTTCTTAAAAAACCTAAAAGGCATATGCCGAGAAAGGAAGAGGATCTGGGCCAATTTCTTTTACCTTTTGATTTTTCCGAGATTGAGGGATGTTTAGCCCTTGCCGATTTAGGTGCTAGCATCAATCTCATGCCTCATTCTCTTTGGAAATTGATGAAATTGCCTAGACTTACCCCCACGAACATGACAATCGAGCTAGCAATTTGTACACCGTTAGAACCAATTGGAATAGCCGAGGATGTTTATGTTAGAATTGGAAAGTTTGTTTTTCCCGCGGACTTCGTCATATCCGATTATGAGTGTGATCCTAAATGTCCTATTATTTTAGGTCGACCCTTTTTATCGACGGCTCGAGCCGTAATCGACGTTCACGGTGGGAAATTAACTATGGAATATGGGGAGGAGAAAATGGACTTTTTCGCGAGTAGATTCCAAGTTTCAAATGATCATGATAAAACCGAGGTTTCTAAACCTGATATTTCAAAATTTGACAATATCAAACCTCATACTTTAGTAGAAAAAATGAGATTAGATGCATGTTTTGAAAGAATGAAAATGAACGGTTTTAAAGATGAGGATTTTAATGATAAAGAATACGTCTACTTAATTCAAAAGGGTATTCGTAAATTTATGGATGAAAAATCATTTTGGAATATATTCGGCGAAAAAAGTGAACCACCAATTCCGAAGGGAGACGTTATTGCCATCACGACAATGAACAATATGGACTCGTTTTCACCACCTTTGAAGGACCACGACTTTGAGGCATCAACTTATAATTCCATTGAAGTGCCTCCATTTCCTAGCCCAATACCCATTGAGGCTAAAGGTTTTATCGACATCGATCCACTCGTCATTGAAAAGTTACCTAAGCATAGTCATTCGACTTGTAAAACCATGGTTGTGAGTGCTCACATCGACTCTTTCTTTGATGATGACGATGGCGATTTTGCGAAAATCGATCACATACTCAAAAATCCACAAGCAATTTTTGATTCTCCTAAAAAGAATTCTTCGTGTGGTGAGTATGATGATTTTGAATTCGAGCCCGAGATAAAGGAAATTATTGAACGAGAGCTTGCTCTTTTGCCTCCACTTCCACCTATAAGTGAGGTTGATTTTTCCAACGTCAAGGCCGACCTTGATGAGTTGGAACGTCTCATTCATAATGACGAACCAACTCACGTGCCCAAAAATCCCATTCTCAAGGAGTTACCTAATCAACACTCCTCAAATGAGAATGACGTATACCACATTCGTGAGGATCTAACTTTGCAACGATCCCCACAAAAGAATGATGGTTTTGTGCTTGATCGTGATCTTTTCGAGAGAGTTTCTAAAATCCTCAATGAGGGGAACGACAAACCTTGGTTTGACGAGCCTATCTATGATGAAGAAATCGAAGAGATTAACGTTCATGAGGATGACAAATATGTTGACCCCGAGGGGGGCGGTGTTCTTTGTTGATCAACGTTTTGAGAACGTATACAATCCACCACCCCCTAACCGTGACTTAAATGTGAGAATCTTTAGTGTGCCTAACATCGTCTTAGAAACGCCGAATATTTTCGACATCATAAAATCGGGTTTTCATAGAGAGTTTGAAAATGATGAAAAAGGAAAAGATTTTAAAATTAATTTAAATGATTTTTCTACAAGTTTAACTCCGTCATCACTACGTTTTATGAGTGCTACCACCTCGTCTAATCCTTTTGACGAGCGTGAGTATGGTTTTAGTGTGGGGGAAGCCCCTTATGTTCCCTCACATTTCTCCACCGAGGACGAGATATTCGATCCCGGAATTGCTTGTAAAGGGAAATCTCGGTCTTCCACCGATGCAATAAATGGAAAATATATATAGTTGCTTGGTGTGAGTCTACCTCGAGTAGCTCATTGTGTTAGTGCCCCACCCATTGTCCCACCCTTCTATTTCTTCTCATCTATTTTCTTTGACCCTCTCGGGTTTTTGGTTAGAGTAGCGTTGTTTCGTCTTTCATCCGAAAACGAGGACGCTATCTTTGACCCCGGTATACGTTTATCGGGTTTTTAAAGTACTCCATGTACTTTTGGGCCTTGTTTATCATATAAGCCCCACCAAAAATGACCAAACCATGATAATCCCTAAATGATCACATTTATGGGGATTCGAGTCTAGCTTTTGACTCGGTTATAAAAAACAAGGTGCCTCGTGGGGGATTCTCATGCTTACCCTTGTAAATATTATTGCTTTCTAATTAGTCTAATGCGAGGACTTGTGCTCTTCCAACCTTTGTTTCGTGGTTGTTTGTGATTGTGATTTATTAGGTTCATCGTCATCATTGAAGCCTCTCGTGTTCATTTTACGTATCACTTGAGCTTCGATCGTTGCCTTTGAAGATTCCGATATCCGATGATATCCTTTTATGTTCTAACGATTATCTTATTAGCATAATTCATAAACGGATTTTAGATTATTCGTTTTACCCTTTCCATGCTCGAGATTAAGCATTCAACTTTCATCTCTAGTATGGGGGTTTTCACCCTTAGACTCGAAACATTGAGGACAATGTTTAGTTTTAGTATGGGGGGTGAGTAGATACTTCACCTTACTTACGTCATCACGCAATCCAATTTTCATCTTTTTGTTATCGTTTTATGAAAAATAAGGCTAAAAATGGCCAAATTTTAAAACTTTTCTTGTTTTTCATAAGTGTTTAAGACACGAATGTAGGTTTTTCGATAGTGAGAATAAGAGTAATTTTTTACTCGATCGTGCGTGTTGAGCACTTAGCTTTGATTCCTTAACTTTTTAGGCTAAGTCTCATTAAATTGAGGACGAGAAATGATAGAGTTAATTATAAGTTACTATGCTAAACGTAGAGTACTCGTATTCTTTTAAAAACTCATGTGTTTTAATTATTTGCTTATTCTCCCCACGCTTTTATTAATAAATTGTTAATAGATTTTGATTTAGTGGTTTAATCTCTATTGTTGGTTTCTAATGTGTTTTAGTAGCTTCCATGTAATTAAATTGGGAAAACATTAAGGTATCGTCAGCGTCACGATTTTAAAGTATTGGCAACCCGAATAATCAAAGGCTTCCCCCAATTATAATTTAAGTTCCTCTTCACCTAAATCAAGCAAAAATTCGAAGCTCACAAGGCCGAAAAATCTATGCGAAAATTGAAAGTGAATGTCTTAAATCTCGAAGCCTTAAAGATCCAAAATTCGCTTTAGCGTGAGGATATACGTCAAGTCATTATAAACACCTCATAACGAGATTAAATAAAAGACAAGGGCAAGACCGAAGTCATAATAAAAGCTCCATGGCGGAGTGGAATAAAAGATGGAGGTAAACCATGATAATAAAAGCCACCGATGATGAGGTGGGTCATAAAATTCATGGTAATAAGTCTCATGTTCAAAACCGTTCTAAAATCGTGTTTATTGATCCTTCTTGTTGACTTAATTTTTTGACATCGTTGTCTATTAGGATGAATTATTAATTCGATGATTTTGGTTACACCGTTAAGACTCTATTTTTGGACCTAATCTCTATTCACGCATAAGTAAAAAATGTATCCTCGTGATCATTAAGAAAAAAATAAAATATAAGTGATACACCTTAGGAATAAGGGAGTCTAAGTACGTGATTATAGCATATGAGTAGTGTTAGTATTACTAACTTATAATGATAATGATCTTGTTTCACGCTTAGCATGGAATTGGGTAAAAATCGAAGACGACGAAATTGTTTCTAAAGAAGCATTCACGTGTTCTTATTCTATGATCCTAAACGTCCCATTTTGTAATGAAAACAATACATTATGTCTAAAACGCATGTAGTAGTTTATTTAAATTTACGTTTTCAATAAATGTCACCTAAAAATGAATTTTGGAAGTGCTATGATACTTAATTCTAGCATTGCGTGAGGGCACGACAATGGTTTAGTGTGGGGTAGTGATGAGACTACAATTATACATAGTCTCATCGTCTAAATCGGACTTAAAACGCTTAAAAATGTCATAAAATACCCCAAAAATATGCTTGTGTTTGTTCATTGTGTATTTTAGGTACGGATACCGTGGAATCAACAAAAGATCACAAGAATAAAGGACAAACGAACACGGGAAACGAAGGCGCATAAAGAACCGGACCCGAATTTTGATTTTCCAAAGAAGTCCTTGAAGTTTGAAGTTTTCGTCAAGAATGGTCCCTCAACTTTTGAATACTTGTTATTTTATACCCTTGTAAAACTAAAAAATTACATAAGGGTCCCTAAAATGTCAAAAGAATGCATGTTTAGCCCGTGAAGATTGGTCAAATTGCACATATGGTCCTTGTTGAAAGTTTTGAAACACTTTGTGCCAAAGTTGACAACACTACCAAACTATAACAAAGAGAATGGGAGTTATTGCTGTTGAAACTATATATGAACATAATATGAAACAAGGGGGGGGGGGTCAAAATTACCCAGACATCCAAACCTTTCCATCCAATCCTATCCTGCCACCTCACCCTCCCACCAATCAACTCCCTCCAACTCACCACCCCTTATCTACATCACCATTCCACTACCCCTTTTTTTATTAACAGATTTTTTAAATCCGTTTAAACTAAAAAACATGGGAAACACCCACTTAACTCCTAAACACAATCTAACCCAACTATTCACCCTTCTCCCTAATCCTATAAACCATAATCTTGAACCTGATTAAAACCAAAGGGGTTTGGTTTGATTCACTCTAGACCTATAATTAATGATACCCTCACCTAAACCCACCACACTAACCCTTCACACCGTGACTCTAATGGACCCCACGAGGCTCCCCTGCTCCACCAAATATGGCAAATAGAGCATCTTGGCAGAAATCCAACCACCCACATGAATTCCTTTCTCCCAAAGCATAGATAAACGTCCATGATTCAACTCCAACAACTGTCATCACAGTGATCACATGTTAAGCATTTTGACTGAAATTTTGAATTTGAGGACATTTTTGGATTTTCAAGCTTTTAGGGTTTTACATTGTTGCATTCTAGATAGTTCTTCTAGTCATTATATAAAGATCCTCCAACATGTGGAAGAGGCTTTGTTCCAGTTTTTTTTCATTTTTTAAACTTTTATCATTGAATATTTAAAGTAATGGTAAAACCTTGCAAATTTATCAAACTCTGAGTTCCATTTTAATTTATGCATTTTAAGTTTCTTGTATTGTGTTTTCAAGTTTCATCAAAGTTTTTTCAAATTCTGGTTTAAAGATTCTTTGAGATCCCATAAGGCAAAAGCTGTTATAAGCTAGCTTGACAACTAGCTTATAATAAGGTTTTGGCTGATGGTTACTTTAATAACAAAATCTTATAATTCTTACAAAATCCTGGATCTAAAAAGTATTTTCAAGTGAAGTTTTACTTAAAAAATTTCAAAAATCTTCTTTGTTTATTTCTTGGAAAGTTACTGTTCATAAACCTCATAAGCTGAGGTTGACACCCCTAGCTTACGAGAGCTTATTGAACTTTGGTTTGTTTGCTTTGGTTGTGTTTTCAACAGGTACCAACAAGAAGTAATATCCCAAGGCATTAACTGCTGTAGTCACCTTGGGGTGGACTGTAGTAGTCCTTCTCTACACATAAGCTCATCACATAGCCTCTCTTAGGATGAAAATTTGGAAGATGGCATCAGCCATTGATGAGACTGCTTTTATACATGGTCTCATCGTCCAAATCGGCCTTAAAATGCATAAAATATCATAAAATATGCCAAATATATGCTCGTGTTTGTTACTTGTGTATTTTTAGGTACGGATATTGAGGAATTGGCAAAAGATCACAAGAATCATTCAAAAACGAACACGGGAAACAAAGTCGCACAATGAACCGGGCCCAAGTTTGGAATTTTGCAAAAAGACCCTTGAAGAATTAAAGATTGGCAATTTTGGTCCCTCATCTTTGAAGAACTTGTCACAATTGACCCTCCATTTGTCAATTGTACAAGTATGGTCCTTATTGTTTGAAGATATTACAAGACCAGTCCCTGAAATTTGAAGAATATACATTTAATGCCCTTGGAAAAAGCTTTGGAAGTTTATGTGCCATATTTGACAACTTGGCCAAAGTTGTCATGTGAAAAACAAGCACTGATGGGATTTTAAAACAAAGTGAAAGAATGGTGTAAACTTGGGGACCTGTCCTGCCAAACCACCAAACCTTCCCACCCATTCAGGATATGCCACCTCATCACAACCCACCCAACAACCCACACACCCGACCCTATACCCAAATCCCATAACCCGGTTTTGGTTTAAAAACATGGTCAATCGGTCAACACCCACTTAACCCAATTTTTCCCACCTAAACAACTTTTTGAAATTTGTTTTTTCCTCTTTTGGATTAAAACTGGGCTAATCACCCTTAAACCCTAATCCTCACCCCAGTTTCAATTAAACCAAAAACAAAGGGGTATTCCCTAATCTTGTCCAGATCATCAATTCACTTTACCCTCACCCAAACCCACCTCACCCAACAAGCTCACATGGCTTGTGGACCCCTCCCCGTACCTCCCCTGCTACATCACTTTCGCACCAAAACCCACACCCGACCAGATAAACGTGTGGGATTGCTCTCCTTTGTCCCCAAGGTTCATCCAACGTCCAAGATCAAGATATTCAAGCTGGCATCCAGTACAAGCATCACATGGGCGATTTTTGACCCATTTTCAGTCAAAGACTCAAGGGCACTTTAGGCAATCCAATATTTAGGGTTTTGAGATTCTAGAATAGTCTTTCTAGTAGTATTTAAAGGGGATGAGCCTGTTCATTCCCCTTGTTCCCGTTTTTATTCAAAAGTTTTTGTAATTCCTTTTAGATAAATAAAAGTTTGGTGTTTGTGTTAAGACAATATAATTCCTTTTTATGTTATTTAAAGTTGGTATAAATTGTGAAGATAAACTGAGTTCCATTTTAAAATTGTGAAAATTTGTGTGATTCAAGTTTTCAAAAAGGTTTTAAAAGTTTTCTATTTTCAGAAAGTTGAGTTTCTTGGAAAGTGAAAGTGGACTGAGAACTTTGATTTTCTGAGAGTGAAAAAAGTTTTTGAAACGTGTGTTTAAGGATTGATAGGTTTTGGAAAAGTTTTTAAGAAGAAAGAAAGAAAAACAGATTATACATATTGGATGTTATTGCTTTTGATTTTCTTTAAGCAGGTTTTGGAGGATTGTTGATCATTGTTCTGCATACACCCGGGTGTATAGGGAGGTGGTATTGCAACCACAAGGAACCCTGGATGTAGGGTTCTAGGGTAAGAATCTTTACCCTTTTCATTTTTTCTGTTTAGAGTAAAGCTTTATGTGATTTGTTGGATGGCATGCTAAGTGTGTATTGTTGATTTGATTTGAGTTCAAATGATATTGTATGCATGTTAGATGCTATTTGAAGCAGTTTGGATAGATTTAAGAAGCTATTGATTTGAAAAAATTGCATTACAAGTTTTAAAGGACTGTTTGGATTCGGGTTTAAGCAGGTTAAAATTTTTGATTGTGCTTAAAAAAAGGTTGTTAGATAGGTTTAATAGGGAAGTAATAGGAAGTGTTTTAGTTTTGGTTCAGTTTGGAAAAGTTTTGTAGCAAGTTTGTGAGTAAAAAAAAGTGAAAAGTAAAGCAAAAACTGCCAAGTCAAGGTTTCAGCTTGTTTTGTATGAATTTGAGCCAACAATTCATGAAATCTGTTAAGATATAGATTGTTATAGGATTGAGATTGTTGCAGTGTTAGATCATTGGCTTGTGTGCAAAATTTGGTGGTTTGAAAATCAGTTTTGAGCAAGTAAATTACTTCAATCACCCACAGACCTAGTCTTACCCCTCAGCAACCTGATTTGGTTTTGTGTATGCTTTGGTTGTGTGCTAAGTGTTACTTTTCTGCTTATATTGACTCCTTGTGCTCCAAAGAGCACAAGGGTGCCTTTGTCCATCAAAGAACAACATCAAAAAGCACACTCCAAGCTCCTCTTGGAGTTTCATCCCTTGTGAAGAAAACAAGATACCTGCTTGTGTTATAAAGTCTTGACTGGGCACGTTTTTTATTTGAATTTGGCTTTAATCTGTAAAACCCGTAAAAATAAGGTCATAATTTAATTCTATTTTCAATTATTTTGAAGTATTTTATAACGTTAAATATTATTATGTTTAACGGTTTAAGTTGAAACCAATATTAAATATTATATTTTAATATTTTGACGAGCAACGAGGACTACTAGTGATCGCGATACCGACAGATGCCAAAAATTTTATATTTTATTATCGATAGTTTCGATATTTAATACTTTCGACGATATCGTTTCAGTTACGTATCGAGTCGTTATATTATTATTTTTCGTGTGCGTTTAAACTTTTAAAAAAAAAAGTACAATCTAACATTTTCAGGTAGTGAAATATTTTCTCGTATAATATTTTAAAACTTATTTTTGTGTTCATTGACGAACTCACAATTTACGGATTTAAATTTGGGCTTACGTGCATAATTTAGCGTCCCTTACGACTAAACCGGAAACCTTAGGATTACGTATTTACGTTTTTGAACTCCGTTTTTGATGAGACAATTTTTATTGGATTCGTTTTGTGACATTGATTCATAATTTATAAAAACGTTTTTCGTGAAACGACCCGAGGGCACGCAAATCAAGAAAACTAGACTCGAGGAATACCCGTAAACTAGTGAGATGGGACAAAATACATTGTCCCACCCCACTAGCTAGTTTGGATGGCACCAACATGACACCACAACTATATGTGGCATCATGTTAGCTACAAGTTTACAAGTGTAAACAAAGCTTACACTTTAAGCTTTGTCTAGTCAAAACCACTAGCAACTAACTCATTTCCATTTCCATACATGCAAAATCAACACAAATCCTCTCAAAACCTCCCACCATTGCCATCCATATTCAAGCTACAAACACCCCTTTTGATCTTTTCTAGCCATGAAATACATGTTTACTAGCTCTATCATGGAGTTATCTTGAAGCCTTGATCATTTGGTGGCCATATTAACAACATTGGAGGTGATTTGCTTGTGTCCTAGGGCTGATTTCTCAACTATTGTTCTTGGTGTTTGATGATCTTGGAGTTATTTGTGGTGTTCATCAAGTTCTTGTCTTCCAAAAACAAGAAATATACTTGGTTGGTAAAGAAGATCATCCTCTCCATTTTCTCTTGTTATTTTTGTAAATAACAAATGTATTTTCTTTATTTTGTATATGTATATGATGTATATATGATGATAAAAATGTTGTGTGGGGATCAAGTGTTGATATATATGCTTAAAAAGGTTAATAACTATAAGAAATGAGGCTAAAATCATGCTTATTTAGTTGACTGTATAAAAACAGTATATAACTAAAACTTGAACTGATAAAATTGCATGGTATGATCCATTTACAGAAATTACAAGATGTTATACACATGTGAGAGTTGGCCATGCAATGGAATCAATATAATGAGTGAGATATGATCAAAACAAATTGGGTGTTCTAATCTGAATAAGCAGTTTTGTAGGGACTGTTAAGGCAAGATAAACTTAAAATGAGCAGTAGCTATAACTAAGTTAAATTTAGCACATAATATGAAGAACATGTCATCCAAAAATGAGCTTCTAATTCATTATAGAACTCTAGATATGATAAAAATGGTGAACATGAAGATAAAAATCAGATTTTGAGAATTAATGTTTATTATTATTATATAAGCACTCAAATTTTATTGTATAAAATGTAAAATAAAAACCCACTAACTTATGAAACTTATTTATATAAATATGTAAAAGGTTAATTAAATGGATGAATTATATAAATGGTTGTGGAATAATACTTATAAGTAATAAAAACTATAAACTTGATTTTTACGACTTTTTCGGCTATTACCGTAAAATTAACGTTTTTTGCCAAATAAAACTTAGACGATCAAACCCGTCTAATGTAAAGTTTATAAAAGTCATATACTGATATATAAGTAACTAATACAAGTAAAAACCGATAAAACCCGAACTATAGGACATACGGACATTAACGAGCTAACTAAGCATATTGGACTAATAATTGGACTAAATAAGTTAAACACTTATAAAAAGAACTTATTGGGCTTAACCCATTTGGGCCCAACATGGAAAGTATAGATACTGATAATATAGGTATAAATTGGATTAAAACAAGTTAAAGAACTTATACCAAGCTTATTGGACTTAAAATAGGTAAGTAGGTAAAACTAGTAAACTAGTAAAAAGTTACCAAAACGTAAACACTAAAATGAGTAAACAAGGATATATAAAACCACTTGATCATCATCATATGTACAAAATCATCATATGTATATTGTTATTTTGATAAAAGTCATTAGACAAGAGTCTAAGACCGATTATTATTTATATAGGTTTCCGTGACCGAAGCACGCCCGTAGCCGATAATCCGCCTTTCATTATCAACGTGAGTCTATGGCCTCGCTTTATACTAGTTATTAAATGATTTTAAACCCGCGAGGGGGAATACATGTTTTTATAAACTTAGAACACAAGATTTTTATGGTATGCTTTGTCCCTCTATGAATGGACCCGTGGTTGCCTTTAAATTGCATTAAGGGATTGCCTTAGTTAAAGCCTCAATTATGGACCGTTAATTAACCTATGATGGGTTAACCGCTAGTACAATTAATAGATCTATGGGGGAAGCCGCCCCGGTTCAGTTTTTGTGGACTTGTCATAGAAGCTTAGGCCCGACCTCCACACTGTTTGAGCATATTGTATTGAGAAGTCAGGTATACGGCAATGTACCAATAATCTGGAGGTAACCGACAATTAATAAATCTCTCGTCTTATTAGACTGATATGGGAGTGTCTAAGGGCTCGGTTCCATGAGCTTATTGCAATTTATGCTATATACAATTATCATTGTTGATGCAAATTATTATTTGATGCTTATAAGCATGCCACAAACTTATAATCTTTGCTTGTGTTCAAATTGATTTCATAAACCTATAGATTCACTCGGCATTTTTGCTGATCGTTTTACTCACATGTATTTCAGGTAATCAAGAAGTGGAAGCTTGGAGGTCACGGGGAATGAAGTTGTGCATTGCTTTTTTTGTTCAAACTCTTTGATTTATTTATCGTTCCATTTTCAAAACAAACCAATAGGTTGTTTTAACTCATCTTTTGGTAACGATTACTTGGGACTACGCTACTCTGACAAATGTTTTAGGAACGATAAATCTAAAACGTCTCTTTTCGAGTCGTTCTTTATAAATTATGTGTTGTTGTATCATTGTTTAGCACCCAAAGATGTATTCCGCTGCGTGTAAATTTGGGGGTGTTAAAGATTGGTACCAGAGCCATGAGTTATAGAGAACTAGGTCTTTTTCTAAAAACCTAAACTATAACTGTCGGTTTTATTTTTCAAAGAGTCGGTGCACATGATTTCGCGTGACTTCAAGTTCAAGCTACTTCTGGGATTACAACTTTAGTATACATTATTATGTATGCCTTATTGCTAAGTATTTCTAAATAAATACTATAATCCTTTATCAATATATATTTATGTCGTTAAACTTTTCGATAAAAGTTTATCATTTATTAATGATTAACTTAAATAAATACATTGAATTTTCAAGATCTTTCTGTATTTATTTTTAGAGTATTTAAATTGCTTTTATTGCAAATTTTATATTATAACCTTACATACCTTCATCTGCGCGCGTTACTTTCATTATTTAACCCTTTGTGATATCTATATAGATATCCAAATCGTCTTCCGGCTATTTGTGCTTGGACGTCTTTTAACGTAATTTCTAGACCATTGTGTAGCTCAATGTGTCCTTGGAATAGACTAACCGCTATTTCTTGACATTTATATGTATCGACTCCGAAGTATATTGTTCACTTATATCTCGGTAACGTCATCGTCATTTTATAAATCATCGTCTAGATTATGGCGCTAGAATTGGAATACGATTTTACTTATATAAAATTGTACCCAATTGTTTTTCATTAACCTTCTCGCTCCCGGAGTGTAGCATGTTATGTTCCATTCTTTTCTTGTTATGGTTTGTGTTTTTGACAATCGTGGCACCAAGGAGATTTGCCTACATTGCATTTTGAAATCTAAATTACGAACGTCTTTCACCGTCTTGCTTCCTAAATTTCGTGTTGAATACCTTGAAGCGTTTTCTGTCATTCATCATGCTATATTTTATTTGATGCTCATTACGAGATTTATTTTTCGTTGTTATAAAATCCACAAGACATGTGTGTATATATGTATATATTTTGATTCGTTAAGAAGTGTCGAAAAATACACTTTATGCAGAAACTGTAGGGGCAGTACAAACAGGTCAAAACTTAAAAGTAAAACCTATGTTTTAAAATAAAACAGTCAAACCTGCACAGAACTTGCAGGGGTATTTTGGTCATTTTACATTGGGTTTCAGGTCTCGGGTAAAACTAGAAAGTCGTCTGAAACGTCGTTTTGCATCAAAATGCTTTAGACTCTGAGTCTTGGAGATGTCGTTTATCGGGTCAATTAATCGGCTCATATTTAAAAGTTAAATCTGATAGAAAATTCAGAACATGAGTTTTAAATGTTTCTAAGCTGTTTTGATTTCATTTGAGATCGTAAAATTTTAAAAAAATATTATTTTACAACTAACGAATACACCTGTGGATTGTTTTATTCTTTTCATATATATGACTCATTTGTCATTCGATGTTATTTTATTTTCGTTTTCTTCTAACCTTCCATTGAATTGGGTTGAGTTTTGAAGTTTTGCCTTCACATTCTTCGTCGACATTCTTATCACGTGTTTCATGGCGTTTTCGTCTAAACCTTATAATCTTTTGAAACCTTAACAACTTGTAACCATTTCATTGATTGTTTTATGAGCTACTATTCGCCACTTTTTGCAAAACTTTGACTACTTTATAGGTTGTCATAATGTCATATTATAAATAAATCTGATATTGTCTTACGATTATTTTCACCAATTGTTTTTACTTTGGTCTTAATACTTTTCGTAAGATTAAAAGTTGCTTATTAAGTATCTCACAAATTACTTGTATCCTATAAATTTATAAACTATTTTTAAATTCCATTTTACAAATGGCATGGTTTATATAAATATAAGAAACGTAATACTTTTCGACGAAACGGAGCACTGCATTGCTAGCCCTAAATTATACATGGCCTGATCACCTATGTCTAATTTAGAAGGAGCCATGCTAGGCTGAATAGTAGTCAACTTAAAAATCTTGATAATAAAGAACTTTTTACTTGTATTTATGATAAAGATAAATAAAATGAAATAAAGTGAAAAGAAGTTTTGAAAACCTTTATAATTTATGCAAGTGGCGCAATTTCTATGCATCCGCATACGTTTTCTTACCTTTCGTTAAACGGATTACGTGATTTTAAGTACGTTTTTACTCGATGATTGTTTTTCCACTTGTTACTTCATTTTGTCTTATAACTGATTTCTTTTGACCGTTCGTCTAATTAATGACTGTTGATAAAAGACTTGAAAGTCTCGATTTTTTTTATCCTTCCTTCTCGTCCAATCTTCTTTATGCGACTGGGTAGATCTTTGGAATGTCTCTGCACGTGAATAATGAATTATCACTAGAGTGATTTCCGTATATCCGGGATGACGTCCGTCACTCTCGTTTGTCTCGAAAGCCACCCTTGTGAACCGTGCTTTGACTTCTCCCTTTAAACACTAACATCGTTCGTTTGATTTGTTTTACTTACAAGTGATTATTAGGAATTCCCTTTTATTAAAATTTTTGTATGGATCTTATTTTTTCCGATCGTGTAACGACCACCGCTAAGTTAACGAGCTGATATTGGTGAACCATCGACCGCACCAACCAAATTTGACAACTTGTTTAATCTATAATTTCTTATCGTCGTACCATCAATGCCTTTATTTTATTACTCTCTTTAAGAATTCATACGACATTTTCTTCGTTCTCTTTTGTACCATTGATTTCGTATTAATTGTTGACTATTATTTTCATTCGTATTCGCTTGTTATCTTGTCACATTTCGAAACCCGAATATATCCCATGTTATTTTGAAATAACCAACACCTTTATGTATTTCTACAAAGTATTATAAATTTTTTATGGAACTTTTATACATTTTCCAATGATTTTCAATTATCGAAATAACCATTACAAGAAAAAGGTCAAATTTATACATCATATTTTGTATAACTAAAACTAATGTTAAAAATAAAATTATGTTCTACCTTTTGAACTAATTGACTTATCATACTTTATTTTTAATGTAATGAAATTACCGGTTTAATTTATATTCCTAACAATGATTTAATTTGGAAATTATATTTTCTAAATCGTAACCATCAATATGAGTATAATTAATAAATTTACGTCATTCTTTCAAAGTTTCTTAAGACGACCAAATAAATTTTGAAACTATTTTACTTCTATTTTTAATGTATCATCTTTATCAAGAAAGTACCTCAACTGAGTTTTAAGGTAATACCAAATCCGGGACGGATAATTGTGACAAATGTTATTTTAATGATAATGTATAATTTATTCTTCGCTCTCATTTTTCTAGTATTGTGATTTATTATGTTTTACGGTTACGTGAGTCGATATCCCTCGTCAATCGTCAACCTTAAATCATTTTACCACATCTTGTTCGTTTATGCGTTTATTGAAGTCATTTTTATCTCGTTCTGTTCCTCGTAATGAAGATTAATATTTTATTCTGAGTTTAAAATGAATCTCGGGAAGCAGTGTATAAGAAGAAACGATAAGTGTTACCAGGATTTATGTGTGTACTTGTGGAATGATTGAGGACCGAATCTCTTAATGAATGGAGTTAATAAATTCGTTACGACCTCGAGGAGTATGTTGAATCCGACACCGCAAGTGGAAATACTCTTGTGATCAAGTGGTTATTATCAAGGGTTCGTTCAAGGTTTTCTCGATGATTAACAATGGAAATCTATACTTGATGTTATTGTTCGACCATTTATTTTATGTACTTATGTGGTATGTGATCTAGTCAAATGATCGTAAGTTGTGAGAACTTGAGACGACATCATCCGATGACGTCCGATCATGTAGAACATATATTATGTAATATCTTTTTGACTTTCAACGACGATGTTTATTGAGACTTTAATGCGCGTTGGCGAAAGTGAGGCGAGTTGAGCGCCGGGACGTCGCTCCCTTAAGGTGGTGAGGATGTAAAACCCGTAAAAATAAGGTCATAATTTAATTCTATTTTCAATTATTTTGAAGTATTTTATAACGTTAAATATTATTATGTTTAACGGTTTAAGTTGAAACCAATATTAAATATTATATTTTAACATTTTGACGAGCAACGAGGACTA
This sequence comes from Glebionis coronaria, assembly GCA_025667525.1. Classification (NCBI taxonomy): domain Eukaryota; kingdom Viridiplantae; phylum Streptophyta; class Magnoliopsida; order Asterales; family Asteraceae; genus Glebionis; species Glebionis coronaria. The sequence goes on from CM046879.1 coordinate 162,784,522, forward strand.
CTAGTGATCGCGATACCGACAGATGCCAAAAATTTTATATTTTATTATCGATAGTTTCGATATTTAATACTTTCGACGATATCGTTTCAGTTACGTATCGAGTCGTTATATTATTATTTTTCGTGTGCGTTTAAACTTTAAAAAAAAAAGTACAATCTAACATTTTCAGGTAGTGAAATATTTTCTCGTATAATATTTTAAAACTTATTTTTGTGTTCATTGACGAACTCACAATTTACGGATTTAAATTTGGGCTTACGTGCATAATTTAGCGTCCCTTACGACTAAACCGGAAACCTTAGGATTACGTATTTACGTTTTTGAACTCCGTTTTTGATGAGACAATTTTTATTGGATTCGTTTTGTGACATTGATTCATAATTTATAAAAACGTTTTTCGTGAAACGACCCGAGGGCACGCAAATCGAGAAAACTAGACTCGAGGAATACCCGTAAACTAGTGATATGGGACAAAATACATTGTCCCACCCCACTAGCTAGTTTGGATGGCACCAACATGACACCACAACTATATGTGGCATCATGTTAGCTACAAGTTTACAAGTGTAAACAAAGCTTACACTTTAAGCTTTGTCTAGTCAAAACCACTAGCAACTAACTCATTTCCATTTCCATACATGCAAAATCAACACAAATCCTCTCAAAACCTCCCACCATTGCCATCCATATTCAAGCTACAAACACCCCTTTTGATCTTTTCTAGCCATGAAATACATGTTTACTAGCTCTATCATGGAGTTATCTTGAAGCCTTGATCATTTGGTGGTCATATTAACAACATTGGAGGTGATTTGCTTGTGTCCTAGGGCTGATTTCTCAACTATTGTTCTTGGTGTTTGATGATCTTGGAGTTATTTGTGGTGTTCATCAAGTTCTTGTCTTCCAAAAACAAGAAATACACTTGGTTGGTAAAGAAGATCATCCTCTCCATTTTCTCTTGTTATTTTTGTAAATAACAAATGTATTTTCTTTATTTTGTATATGTATATGATGTATATATGATGATAAAAATGTTGTGTGGGGATCAAGTGTTGATATATATGCTTAAAAAGGTTAATAACTATAAGAAATGAGGCTAAAATCATGCTTATTTAGTTGGCTGTATAAAAACAGTATATAACTAAAACTTGAACTGATAAAATTGCATGGTATGATCCATTTACAGAAATTACAAGATGTTATACACATGTGAGAGTTGGCCATGCAATGGAATCAATATAATGAGTGAGATATGATCAAAACAAATTGGGTGTTCTAATCTGAATAAGCAGTTTTGTAGGGACTGTTAAGGCAAGATAAACTTAAAATGAGCAGTAGCTATAACTAAGTTAAATTTAGCACATAATATGAAGAACATGTCATCCAAAAATGAGCTTCTAATTCATTATAGAACTCTAGATATGATAAAAATGGTGAACATGAAGATAAAAATCAGATTTTGAGAATTAATGTTTATTATTATTATATAAGCACTCAAATTTTATTGTATAAAATGTAAAATAAAAACCCACTAACTTATGAAACTTATTTATATAAATATGTAAAAGGTTAATTAAATGGATGAATTATATAAATGGTTGTGGAATAATACTTATAAGTAATAAAAACTATAAACTTGATTTTTACGACTTTTTCGGCTATTACCGTAAAATTAACGTTTTTTGCCAAATAAAACTTAGACGATCAAACCCGTCTAATGTAAAGTTTATAAAAGTCATATACTGATATATAAGTAACTAATACAAGTAAAAACCGATAAAACCCGAACTATAGGACATACGGACATTAACGAGCTAACTAAGCATATTGGACTAATAATTGGACTAAATAAGTTAAACACTTATAAAAAGAACTTATTGGGCTTAACCCATTTGGGCCCAACATGGAAAGTATAGATACTGATAATATAGGTATAAATTGGATTAAAACAAGTTAAAGAACTTATACCAAGCTTATTGGACTTAAAATAGGTAAGTAGGTAAAACTAGTAAACTAGTAAAAAGTTACCAAAACGTAAACACTAAAATGAGTAAACAAGGATATATAAAACCACTTGATCATCATCATATGTACAAAATCATCATATGTATATTGTTATTTTGATAAAATTCATTAGACAAGAGTCTAAGACCGATTATTATTTATATAGGTTTCCGTGACCGAAGCACGCCCGTAGCCGATAATCCGCCTTTCATTATCAACGTGAGTCTATGGCCTCGCTTTATACTAGTTATTAAATGATTTTAAACCCGCGAGGGGGAATACATGTTTTTATAAACTTAGAACACAAGATTTTTATGGTATGCTTTGTCCCTCTATGAATGGACCCGTGGTTGCCTTTAAATTGCATTAAGTGATTGCCTTAGTTAAAGCCTCAATTATGGACCGTTAATTAACCTATGATGGGTTAACCGCTAGTACAATTAATAGATCTATGGGGGAAGCCGCCCCGGTTCAGTTTTTGTGGACTTGTCATAGAAGCTTAGGCCCGACCTCCACACTGTTTGAGCATATTGTATTGAGAAGTCAGGTATACGGCAATGTACCAATAATCTGGAGGTAACCGACAATTAATAAATCTCTCGTCTTATTAGACTGATATGGGAGTGTCTAAGGGCTCGGTTCCATGAGCTTATTGCAATTTATGCTATATACAATTATCATTGTTGATGCAAATTATTATTTGATGCTTATAAGCATGCCACAAACTTATAATCTTTGCTTGTGTTCAAATTGATTTCATAAACCTATAGATTCACTCGGCATTTTTGCTGATCGTTTTACTCACATGTATTTCAGGTAATCAAGAAGTGGAAGCTTGGAGGTCACGGGGAATGAAGTTGTGCATTGCTTTTTTTGTTCAAACTCTTTGATTTATTTATCGTTCCATTTTCAAAACAAACCAATAGGTTGTTTTAACTCATCTTTTGGTAACGATTACTTGGGACTACGCTACTCTGACAAATGTTTTAGGAACGATAAATCTAAAACGTCTCTTTTCGAGTCGTTCTTTATAAATTATGTGTTGTTGTATCATTGTTTAGCACCCAAAGATGTATTCCGCTGCGTGTAAATTTGGGGGTGTTAAATAATCTTGTGTAAAAAGGGTTTTGGTTTGTGTTACAAGCAAGTCTAAGGCTGACAGATTGGATTGGAAGTAAAAGAAAAAAAGAAATAAAAATAGCAAAAAGTCACCCGCACCGGACTCGAACCCCCGACCTGCAGCTCAGGAGTAAGGGGTTCTACCGGTGATCTAGATGCTTTTTTACGTTATTGTTTGATTTCAGTAGTTACTTAATCCCTTTTTTCAAGTTGAGGCTTATTAAAAAGCCGTAGCTTATATCTTGTATTTTGGGCTTATTTAATAAGCGAATTTGGTTCCTTTCATTTTTCTTAGGGTTATAGTAGGGTTTAAGATTTTTCTAGCTTGGTTTTATATTTTTCCTTTTCTTCATTAATTTTTTATCATTTATTTATTAGACGTTTTTTATTAAATCATTAAAAAATAGTTAAAAGTAGTTTTTAATTAGGGAAAAATAATTTTTAGTTTTTAAATAAATATTTTGAGGTTTACATTAGTTTAACTTTTCAAAAGCTTTAATTTTTAATTTTATATTATTTTAAGGTTTTTTATAAACTTTAATAATTTTTATAAAATTATAAAAAAGGTTTTAGGAACTTTAATTTGCATTTTCTTCTTAATTAGAATATTTAGGATTTTTGAGAATTTTTTAGAATTTATTTTTGAACTTTTCATTTTTTGGAATATTTTATTATTATTTTATTCATAAAAATTCAAAGTTCTATTTTTAACTTTTTTTCATTTTTCCTAGATTCTAGACATTAAAATAGGAACTTTTTCACTTTTCAAATAATTTTTAGGCTTTTCAATTAATTTTTAGAATTAATTTAAGTTTTAAATAGATTTTAATAGTTTTTAGGAGTTTAAAAATAGTTTAAATTGGTTTTAAAATTTTTAAAAATAGTTTTTTGGCTTAATTAGGTCATTTTTGAGGTTTACAAATTATTAAATCTTGTTTAGGGCTTTTTAATATTTAAAAGTGATTTTTAGGGCTTTAATTAGCATTAAAAAGTCATTATTAAATTAATTAAAAGGTTTTGGCAAGTTTGGATTTTTTGTAAACTCTTAGAATATTATTGTGGATTTTTAGTAATTTTTAGGAATTTTTAGGTTAAAATTTTAAATTTTGCACTTTTTACGTTTCTACGTCGTAACTTTCTAGTAGTGTTTTTGCCTTATTTTTCTATTTTTTCGTCTTCGTCATTTTCTCTTCTCTTTTCTTATTAATAATCAAAAACAAAATCAATCAATTCATTACACAACGCACTAGCCTCCTCGAGAACGAACTCACTTTTAGGGTCATTCACACACGGTTTTCCTAAATCGTCGTGCACGCTTACCCTATTTTATTGCTCTTTTCCTAAAGGGTAGTAAAAACTCAACATCATTTTGGCGCCGCTGCCGGGGAGGCGTGTTGTGTTTTGATTGAACAATTGTTGTTTTTCTATATTAGCCATAATAGTATTTGTATTAATAGCACTCTATTAATACGTATTATCGTTTTTCGGTTTTTGTGTGAATATTATTACTATATAGTATACGTAGAACAATAAAATCACAAGTACTCCAAATACGTGAGCAATCACAACCTTGATTCGGGATTTTCATCACTCGATCATTGTATTCGAATCTCAAACCAAAGAAAAAAAGGCAAAAATAGATAAATACTTTCGTGAAGCTTAATCTTGATAATACAAACTATAAGGTGGGTATAAGGCGGTTGTATTTCACAACCTAAAGGAAAAAGGCTCTTAAGTGCTTCGCGCCGCCTCGTTTCCTCCGCTTGCTTGTGCGTATTTGATTTTGAGAGTGAATCGAGGGTTTTGCCGCCCAAAGTATTATTACATATCATATATATTTTCTTGGTTTCTATTGATTAAACCCTCTTGAACGATTTGGTGTTCCACCATCGTTCTAAAGTCATCGAAGGCGTTCACCCCACGTGATCGTTTTCATTCCTTGAGGCCTTTTTAATCAAGAGATTTGATTAGTAAGGAGATTTGTGGACTCATTGTCTACTTAATATATTCACCAATTTCCAAAAAAAGTTAATACAATCAAAAACCACAAAAAAATTGAAAAAACACAAAATACCAAAAAGAATCTTCTTTGCTCGTCTCCACGTTGTACGTGACGTTTATGCTCACTCGTAATCAAGCAAAACGTGCACGTAGACGCAAGAACAAAACTCCTACTAAAACTCATTCTAGTGAGGAGTCTCCAAGTGAGGAACCTATTGTAGAACAAGAAGCTATCATGGCTAATCGTACTATGATGGAGTTGCTTCAAGCACCCACCGAGGGTTTTGGAGAGGCCATTGTGATTCCCGCCATCCTTGCGGAGAACTTTGAGATCAAGACGGGTTTAATGTCTATGCTTCAAGCAAACAAGTTTCGCGGTCACGAAAAAGACAACCCACATTATCACATTAGGCAATTTAATCGTCTTACCGCGACAAGCAAGTTTAAGGATGTACCACACGATGCCATTAAGATGATGTTGTTTCCTTACTCGTTAGATGGACCCGCCAAGATATGGCTTGAGAAAGAACCGCCGAATTCGATTTTGACATGGGCCGATCTCGTGTCTAAATTTGTGAATCAATTTTTTCCACCATCTAAGACAACACATTTGAAAAACGAGATTTCACGTTTTACACAAAGACCAAATGAAAGTTTTTCAATGGCTTGGGAAAGGTTTAAAGAAATGTTACATGAATGTCCACACCATGATTTTTCCGAATTGCATCAAATTGACACTTTTTATAATGGGCTTAATGAACATGAACGAGATTATTTAAATGCCGCCGCGGGTGGTAATTTTTTGTGCAAAACGACCAATGAGGCTTTGAAAATCATAGAAAATAGGTCTAAGGTCTATAGCCCTCGTAACACACCGAGTGTTGCCAATTTGGGCTCGTCATCATCTCGTTCCATTAATGCCTTGCAAGATGAAGCAAATGAGGAGAATCGGTTTTTCGATAGGTTTTCGACTCTTATGTCTCATTGGAAAGCTCAAGAAGCTTCAAATTCCGCTTCGGTTAAAGCGATTGCTAAGAGTTGTATTTCGTGTGGTGGAGCTCATGATTTTTCCGAGTGCATTACCGCGGATGGTAACACTTCGAATGCTTTTGTAGCCACGGGAACTTATAACCAAATCGGTCAAGGTTCCCGCCAAAATCAAGCTCCACAAAATCAAGCTCCACAAAATCAAAATGCTAATAACTATCGAAACAACAATCAAGGTGGAAATTACCAAGGAAATCAAAGAAACTATAACAAAGGTAATTACCAAAGTGGTAATGGGCAAATTTCAAACCAAAACCAAAACCGTGATTTTCAAACTCCTACTCAAGGTTTTCAAAATGCTCACACTAAAAATTTGCAAGGAGAATTTTTAGATTATGCTAAGGCTAATGATGCTAAGTTTGACAATATGCAACGTGAGATGGTTAGCTTAAGATCCGAGTTGAAAAACGAGCTTAAAAACGAACTTGCAAATGAACTTAAAACTCATGCTAATAAAATGGAAGGAAATGTCACACGACTCCAACAAAATCAACAAAAAATGGAGCAAGGACAACATGAGATTAAGCAAGAATTGTTAAAAGCGGATGCTAGGCAATCTAAGTTTGAAGACCGTATGGCTAAAATGTTTGAAGCTATCATGTGTAAGCCCTCTTCTTCGGGTGGTCTTCCTAGTGATACCATCGTGAACCCGAAAGGAGAATTGAAGGTTATTACTACTCGTAGTGGTAAAACTTTCAAAGAACCCATTTCTCGTCCAAGTACTTCTATGGAGAAGGAAAAAGAGAAAGAACCCGAGGTTGTGGTTGAAAAGGAGCACATTGCAAGCCCACGAAGTACCGCTCAAACCACACCTACGGTTGAACCTACACCTATCATGGAACCCGAGATTCCAAGGCCGATGCCTATGCCTAATTTGCCCCAACCCACACCACCTTTACCCTACCCTTCAAGACGAGACAAGGAAAAGGCACAAGAACGAAATAATTATCAATTTGAACTTTTTATGAAAATGTTTCGTGACTTGCATTTTAATATAAGTTTTGCCGACGCCTTAGTCATGATGCCTCGATTTGCCGCAAACTTCAAAAGTATGTTGAATAACAAAGAAAAATTGCAAAAATCGTCTAGTTGTTCTTCGGTTTTTCTAAGCCGCATACCTCAAAAAGTCGGTGATCCTGGAAAGTATTTAATCCCATGTGCTATCCAAGACATGGAAGAATGCTACGCCTTGGCCGATCTTGGTGCTAGTATTAATTTGATGCCTCTTGAGATTTTTAAATCGCTCAATCTTCCAAATCTCACTCCTTCAAGAATGTCAATCGAAATGGCCGATCATTCTACGATTCTAGCTTGTGGAGTTGCCGAGGACGTCTTCGTGAAAGTTGGAAAGTTCTACTATCCTGTAGACTTCATTGTTGTTGATATTCCCATCGATCCTAAAGTTCCGTTAATTTTAGGTCGATCTTTTTTGGATACCTCGAGAGCACTTATCGATGTGCATGCAAGAAAAATCACTCTTCGTTTCAATGAGGAAGAACTCGTCATTAATGCAACCCAAAACTCCACTCTTTCTCATGTGTATTCGATCACATCTTTGTACAATGTCAATCCCATCAAAAACATTTGCAAAAAGATTTCCAATAGAGTTTTAGGAGTTGTTGAGAAAAATGAAGTTCCGTCCCCTCCGTCGGTGGAGGTTAAGAGTGTTAAGCCTATGATTCCAATCTCGAGTGATTCTTCGGATGATGAATACGTTGATCCCGATGGGGAGGTTTTCTTTGTTGACAAAAGATTTGAAAACTTGCCACCACCTAAACCAAAAAGATTTCAAAATGTGAGAATTTTTAGTGTGACTAACATTGTTTTAGATACACCAAATATGTTTGACATAATTAAATCGGGTTTTCACAAGGAGAGTGTGAAAGATGAAAAAGGAAAAGATTTTGAATCTAATTTAAAAGATTTTTCTACAATTCTAACTCCGTCATCACCGCGTTTCTTGAGTACTACAAGCTCGTCTTCTCCTTTTGACGAGGCTTTGTGTGGACTTAGTGTGGGGGAAGCCCCTTATGTTCCCTCCCCTTTCTCCACCGAGGACGAGATTTTTGATCCTGGAATTGCTTATATAGGGAAATCTCGGTCTTCCACCGATGCAATAAATGGAAAATCTTTTCATTTGATTGGTGCGAGTCTACCTCGAGTAGCTCAATGTTATGACTTACCCATTGTCCCACCCTTCTATTTCTTCTCTCCTATTTTCTTCTATCCCATTGGGATTTGTGTTGGAGTAGTGTTGTTTCGTCTTTCATCCGAAAACGAAGACGCTATCTTTGACCCCGGTATACGTTTATCGGATTTTTAAAGTACTCCACGTGCTTTTGGGCCTTGTTTATCATGTAAGCCCCACCAAAAATTGACCAAACCATGATTATCCCTAAATGATCACATTTATGGGGATTCGAGTCGAGCTTTTGACTCGGTTATCAAAAACAAGGTGCCTCGTGGGGGAGACCCATGCTTATCCATGTACATATTTTTGCTTTCTAATTAGTTTAATGTGAGGGGATTTATGCCCTTCCAACCTTTGTTCCGTGGTTGTTTGTGCATTGTGATTTTTAGATCATGATCTTCACGATTGGAGCCTCTCGTGTTCGTTTTATGGGAGCACTCGATCGTTTGCTTTGGAGGCCTTTCCCAATATCCATATGATATATCCTTTTATGTTCTAACCTTAGGTTTATAGCACACTTCATAAACGGCTATTACTTAATGGTTACACCCTTTCAATGCTAGATTAGGCATTCGACTACGTCTCTAGTATGGGGGTGTTTTGTACCCCTAGACTCGAAACATTGAGGACAATGTTTAACTTTAGTATGGGGGAGTGAATAGATACTTGCCTTGCCAAACCTTCACGCTTTCCAAAGTTTATCGTTTTGTTATCGTTTTGTTGCAAAATAAGGCTAAAAATGGCCAAATTTTAAAATTTTTCTCATGTTTCATAAGTGTTTAAGACACGAATGTAGATTTTCCGATGGCGAGAATAAGAGTAATTTTTGACTCGACCGTGCGTGTTGAGCACTTAGCTTTGGTTCCTTAACTACACATTAGGCCAAGTCTCTTAAATGAGGACGAGAAATGATAGAGTTAATTATAAGTTACTATGCTAAACGTAGAGTACTCGTATTCTTTCAAAAACTCATGTGTTCTCGTTGTTTGCTTATTCTCCCTTCGCTTGTAAATATTTTTTGCTTAATAAATATTGACTTAGCGGTTTAGTTAGGATTGTTGGGTTTCTAGTCTTTTCTAGTAGCTTCCGTGTAATTAAATTGGGAAGACATTAAGGTATCGCCAGCGTCACGGTTTTGAAGTATTGGCACCCTAATAATCGAAAGCTTCACCTAATAATAAGATTTCAAGTGCTCACCTAAATCAAGCAAACAATTTGAAGCCCCACAAGGCCTAAAATCTATGCAAAATTGAAAGTGAATCAAGCCTTAATCTTCGAAGCTTTAAAGATCCAAAATTCGCTTTAGCGTGAGGATATACGTCTTTGGCTAATAAAACCACCGATGATGGCGGATAATAAAAGGCAAGGCAAGACCGAAGTCATAATAAAAGCTTCATGGCGAAGTTGAATAAAAGATGGAGGTAAACCAAAGATAATAAGGCCCTTCCGTTAGGGGGCGTATAAAAGTCTTGGTAATAAGTCTCATGTTCAAAACCTTTATAAAACCGTGTTTATCGATTCTTCTTGTCGACTTAATTTTTTAACATCGTTGTCTATTAGGAGGGGTTATTGATTTGATGGTCTTAGTTACACCGTTAGGACTCTATTTTTAGACCTAAATCTCTATTAACGCATAAGTCAACAATGTATCCTCGTGATCATTAAAGACATAATAAAATATAAGAGATACAACTTAGGAATAATGGGAGAATAAGTACGTGATTAGGGCATATGAGTAGTGTTAGCATTACTAACTTATAATGACAATGATCTCGTTGCACGCTTGGCATGGAATTAGGGTGAAAATCGAGGACGATGAAATTATTTCTAACGAAGCATTCACATGTTCTTGTTCTATGAACCTAAACGTCCGATTTTGCGATGAAAATCATACATTATGTCTATAACACAAGTAGTAGTAATCATAGTATGTAGCTAGTCTATCATTTCAATAAAGTGAATAAAATTGAATTTTGGAGATGCTACGATACTTTATTCTAGCATTGCGTGAGGGAACGGCAATGGTTTAGTATGGGGGAGTGATGAGACTGCTTTTATACATGGTCTCATCGTCCAAATCGGCCTTAAAATGCATAAAATATCATAAAATATGCCAAATATATGCTCGTGTTTGTTACTTGTGTATTTTTAGGTACGGATATTGAGGAATTGGCAAAAGATCACAAGAATCATTCAAAAACGAACACGGGAAACAAAGTCGCACAATGAACCGGGCCCAAGTTTGGAATTTTGCAAAAAGACCCTTGAAGAATTGAAGATTGGCAATTTTGGTCCCTCATCTTTGAAGAACTTGTCACAATTGACCCTCCATTTGTCAATTGTACAAGTATGGTCCTTATTGTTTGAAGATATTACAAGACCAGTCCCTGAAATTTGAAGAATATACATTTAATGCCCTTGGAAAAAGCTTTGGAAGTTTATGTGCCATATTTGACAACTTGGCCAAAGTTGTCATGTGAAAAACAAGCACTGATGGGATTTTAAAACAAAGTGAAAGAATGGTGCAAACTTGGGGACCTGTCCTGCCAAACCACCAAACCTTCCCACCCATTCAGGATATGCCACCTCATCACAACCCACCCAACAACCCACACACCCGACCCTATACCCAAATCCCATAACCCGGTTTTGGTTTAAAAACATGGTCAATCGGTCAACACCCACTTAACCCAATTTTTCCCACCTAAACAACTTTTTGAAATTTGTTTTTTCCTCTTTTGGATTAAAACTGGGCTAATCACCCTTAAACCCTAATCCTCACCCCAGTTTCAATTAAACCAAAAACAAAGGGGTATTCCCTAATCTTGTCCAGATCATCAATTCACTTTACCCTCACCCAAACCCACCTCACCCAACAAGCTCACATGGCTTGTGGACCCCTCCCCGTACCTCCCCTGCTACATCACTTTCGCACCAAAACCCACACCCGACCAGATAAACGTGTGGGATTGCTCTCCTTTGTCCCCAAGGTTCATCCAACGTCCAAGATCAAGATATTCAAGCTGGCATCCAGTACAAGCATCACATGGGCGATTTTTGACCCATTTTTAGTCAAAGACTCAAGGGCACTTTAGGAAATCCAATATTTAGGGTTTTGAGATTCTAGAATAGTCTTTCTAGTAGTATTTAAAGGGGATGAGCCTGTTCATTCCCCTTGTTCCAGTTTTTCTTCAAAAGTTTTTGTAATTCCTTTTAGATAAATAAAAGTTTGGTGTTTGTGTTAAGACAATATAATTTATTTTTATGTTATTTAAAGTTGGTATAAATTGTGAAGATAAACTGAGTTCCATTTTAAAATTGTGAAAATTTGTGTGATTAAAGTTTTCAAAAAGGTTTTAAAAGTTTTCTATTTTCAGAAAGTTGAGTTTCTTGGAAAGTGAAAGTGGACTGAGAACTTTGATTTTCTGAGAGTGAAAAAAGTTTTTGAAACGTGTGTTTAAGGATTGATAGGTTTTGGAAAAGTTTTTAAGAAGAAAGAAAGAAAAACAGATTATACATATTGGATGTTATTGCTTTTGATTTTCTTTAAGCAGGTTTTGGAGGATTGTTGATCATTGTTCTGCATACACCCGGGTGTATAGGGAGGTGGTATTGCAACCACAAGGAACCCTGGATGTAGGGTTCTAGGGTAAGAATCTTTACCCTTTTCATTTTTTCTGTTTAGAGTAAAGCTTTATGTGATTTGTTGGATGGCATGCTAAGTGTGTATTGTTGATTTGATTTGAGTTCAAATGATATTGTATGCATGTTAGATGCTATTTGAAGCAGTTTGGATAGATTTAAGAAGCTATTGATTTGAAAAAATTGCATTACAAGTTTTAAAGGACTGTTTGGATTCGGGTTTAAGCAGGTTAAAATTTTTGATTGTGCTTAAAAAAAGGTTGTTAGATAGGTTTAATAGGGAAGTAATAGGGAGTGTTTTAGTTTTGGTTCAGTTTGGAAAAGTTTTGTAGCAAGTTTGTGAGTAAAAAAAAGTGAAAAGTAAAGCAAAAACTGCCAAGTCAAGGTTTCAGCTTGTTTTGTATGAATTTGAGCCAACAATTCATGAAATCTGTTAAGATATAGATTGTTATAGGATTGAGATTGTTGGAGTGTTAGATCATTGGCTTGTGTGCAAAATTTGGTGGTTTGAAAATCAGTTTTGAGCAAGTAAATTACTTCAATCACCCACAGACCTAGTCTTACCCCTCAGCAACCTGATTTGGTTTTGTGTATGCTTTGGTTGTGTGCTAAGTGTTACTTTTCTGCTTATATTGACTCCTTGTGCTCCAAAGAGCACAAGGGTGCCTTTGTCCATCAAAGAACAACATCAAAAAGCACACTCCAAGCTCCTCTTGGAGTTTCATCCCTTGTGAAGAAAACAAGATACCTGCTTGTGTTATAAAGTCTTGACTGGGCACGTTTTTTATTTGAATTTGGCTTTAATCTTGTGTAAAAAAGGGTTTTGGTTTGTGTTACAAGCAAGTCTAAGGCTGACAGATTGGATTGGAAGTAAAAAAAAAAATAAAAAAAAAAAATAGCAAAAAGTCACCCGCACCGGACTCGAACCCCCGACCTGCAGCTCAGGAGTAAGGGGTTCTACCGGTGATCTAGATGCTTTTTTACGTTATTGTTTGATTTCAGTAGTTACTTAATCCCTTTTTTCAAGTTGAGGCTTATTAAAAAGCCGTAGCTTATATCTTGTATTTTGGGCTTATTTAATAAGCGAATTTGGTTCCTTTCATTTTTCTTAGGGTTATAGTAGGGTTTAAGATTTTTCTAGCTTGGTTTTATATTTTTCCTTTTCTTTATTAATTTTTTATCATTTATTTATTAGACGTTTTTTATTAAATCATTAAAAAATAGTTAAAAGTAGTTTTTAATTAGGGAAAAATAATTTTTAGTTTTTAAATAAATATTTTGAGGTTTACATTAGTTTAACTTTTCAAAAGCTTTAATTTTTAATTTTATATTATTTTAAGGTTTTTTATAAACTTTAATAATTTTTATAAAATTATAAAAAAGGTTTTAGGAACTTTAATTTGCATTTTCTTCTTAATTAGAATATTTAGGATTTTTGAGAATTTTTTAGAATTTATTTTTGAACTTTTCATTTTTTGGAATATTTTATTATTATTTTATTCATAAAAATTCAAAGTTCTATTTTTAACTTTTTTTCATTTTTCCTAGATTCTAGACATTAAAATAGGAACTTTTTCACTTTTCAAATAATTTTTAGGCTTTTCAATTAATTTTTAGAATTAATTTAAGTTTTAAATAGATTTTAATAGTTTTTAGGAGTTTAAAAATAGTTTAAATTGGTTTTAAAATTTTTAAAAATAGTTTTTAGCTTAATTAGGTCATTTTTGAGGTTTACAAATTATTAAATCTTGTTTAGGGCTTTTTAATATTTAAAAGTGATTTTTAGGGCTTTAATTAGCATTAAAAAGTCATTATTAAATTAATTAAAAGGTTTTGGCAAGTTTGGATTTTTTGTAAACTCTTAGAATATTATTGTGGATTTTTAGTAATTTTTAAGAATTTTTAGGTTAAAATTTTAAATTTTGCACTTTTTACGTTTCTACGTCGTAACTTTCTAGTAGTGTTTTTGCCTTATTTTTCTATTTTTTCGTCTTCGTCATTTTCTCTTCTCTTTTCTTATTAATAATCAAAAACAAAATCAATCAATTCATTACACAACGCACTAGCCTCCTCGAGAACGAACTCACTTTTAGGGTCATTCACACACGGTTTTCCTAAATCGTCGTGCACGCTTACCCTATTTTATTGCTCTTTTCCTAAAGGGTAGTAAAAACTCAACTTCAGGCATCCATCTGGTTTGGATGTAAACCAAACTTGGTAAGGCTTGAACCCTCTCAAATTCTGTCTAGTTTCATGTGTGAATGAGTTTTTGTGCAAATTGCTTAGGATCTGAGTTTTTATGGTTCATCTAAGTTTTTTTAGTGTATTGAATGTTTCTAAATTGATTTGTTGGTTTCATGGCGAGTCTTGAAGTTTTCCTTTGATAATCTTGTGTTTTCCATTGTTAGGGGTGTTTGGTTGTGCCAGTTTAGAAGTGTGGGTGACACACACTTATTCATTAAGTGACCCTAAACATGCTCTATTAGATTATTTTTAGGTAATATTGCACTTGCTTTGAGATTGTTAGTGTAAATTTTAAAAGTTTAGTTTCTTAGAATCTGTCTAAGTTCATTAGTAGGCTTATAAGGGTTTGATTTTTGTGTTTATGGCATTGAATCTGGGTCATCTGTTAGTTTTAATGTTAGTTTAGGATTGTATGCCTTGGATTGTGATTTTGGTATGCTAGGTTCTTAGTTTTGATAAGCCAAAGTTCATTTAAGTGACCATTTAGATCAGAAAAACCACCAGACCCCATATCTTAGATCACAGTAACTGTTGTGTTGATTTGTGTGCCATATTGTGATTGACTGTTTATTTTATTTTTTTTCTATTGACTCCCCACACTCTACTGAGTGTAGGGGTGCCTTTTTTTCCAAAAACCATCCACAAACAAGCTCAATCTATGCCAACTTCGTTTTTTCGTGGTGAAGTAGTGGGAGGAAGTTCCCATTGTTAGAGTATTACTTCCCACTGTTCTGCAAAAAGACAAAATTAATCAACATGTCACTATCAGTTTAATAGTTTTTTGTCTTTAGTGGTTAATTTTTAGTATTTTTCAGTAAATTCAATTTTCCTAGTTTAAGATATTTAATTTAAGATTTTTAGAAAAGAAAATTTTATTTTTCTGATTATTTTAATATTTTTAGCATTATTTTAAGTTTTAAATTAGGTTTTATTATTCAGCTTTTGTCTTTAGTGAGTAAAAATTAGTGATTTTTAGTTTTTCCAATTTTCTTAGTTTAAGTAATTTATTTTAATATTTTTAGAAAAATAATTTTATTTTTCTGATTATTTAAATAATTTTTAGAATTATTTTAACTTTAAATTATTTTTTAAATAAACTATTTTTGTCATATTAGGGTTAAAAGTACTGTTTTAAATTTTTTTCATTTATGATTAGTTAAGTAAATTAGGATTTTTAGAAAAGAAAAAATATTTTTCTCATTATTTTATTATTTTTTATGATTATTTTCCTTTAAAAAGTGTGTTTAGCCTTTTAAAAATAGAAAAATATTTTTAAAATTTAGGAAAAATACTTTTTAGCCTTTAATTGATATAAGTAAGATACTAGCTTGATAAAATATAATTTTGGACTTTTTGTTAATTATATTTAGTATTAGGGCTTTAATTAGCATTTAAAATTAAATATTTAATTAATAATAAGTTATAAAATTTATTTATTGAATTTTTATTCTTATTTATATTATTTTAGACTTAGTTTTGAATTTTAAATTGTTTTTAGACAAAAAATTTAATTTCATCGCGTTTTACGTCATTACATTTACGTTTTACGTTTTACGTCGTAGTTTAATCGTAGTGTAACTCGTCTTTTAATTTTCTCTCTTCAAACCCAAAAACGTCACTAATCCAAACTTGATTTTATTATATTGGCAACTAATACACACACCGCCTTCGAGAACGAACTCGTACTTGTTGAATGTGTCAGTTTTCCTAAATCGTCGAATTTAATACTTGCCATGGTTATTTGCTTTTTCCAAAAAGTAAGTGACTAAAATATATACATCAGCACTTTCGGCATCGAATATTCTGAACGTTTGGCAATTGCTCCCCCTCAATTGTTGACCCGTGTTCTATCGAAAGAGCTGTAGTCACCGTTTGAGTAGTCGCATCGTCGAGTATATAGATATCAATTGTAAATTGCTGCGGATTGTGGAGATGATAACTTCATAAAAACAAGATTTCTCTTGTTTTAACAAATAAATGCACAGACGCGTAAATATATTCGTGTTAGATTGTGTTATTATGTAAACACAATCCCTTACATGGTTATAAGTTATAAAACCATTCCGGAGAAAATTAATTCCCGTTGTTGAGTCAAATCTTTCCGGTGAAATGCTTGACTTGAATATGAAAATCGGGTTACTATTGAAAATAATAGCAAACCATATTGAGCATGTTTTAAATCTTTAAACTTCTGCTCGTACTTTATTTACAACCCCGTGTCATTATTAAACGACATTTCTAGGATCGTAAATATTATCGATTTCAGAAGACATGCCCTTTTTGAAAACCAATTACTTGAGCTAAAGATTTTGAATATCTTACGAAATGAGCTCAAGTCCGGGAAGTTGTAAACTTCCCGTTGTTAAGAATAAGTTACCATCGGCGATAAACTTTCCTTTTAACTGAAGACCGAGTCCTAAGTTGATATTTACTTAGAAGTCGTTTTCATGAGCTTGAAAAAACTTTTGAATGTTTTAACGGAAAGCTCATGACCAAGAAAGATGAATTTCTCGTTAAGAAGAAAAGTTCTCTTATTAAAAGATACACTTTCCTTTATGAGCTTAAAACTTGGAATGTTTTAATACAAGCTCATGACCGAGAAAAATTAATTTCTCTTTACGAGGAAAAGTTATCATTAAAGATAAGCTTTCCTAAAATTGAAGTCCGAGTTACAGTCTGATATTTAACTGTAAGTCATACTGCATGAGCTTAAAAACTTTGAATGTTTTTCATATAAGCTCATGTCCGAAAAAAAATTAATTTCTCGTTGTGAAGATAAGTTTATCGTCGGAGATAAACTTTCCTTTCTTTGAGGTCCTGGGCATAATCTGAAATATAATTATACGCCATTTACACGAGCTTAAAACCTTTGAATAGTTTTAATGTAACCTCGTGTCCGAGAAAATTTAATTTCTCGTTAATGAGGATAAGTCTATCATTGGCGATAAACTTTCCTTTCTTTGAAGCTCGGGTTACAATCTGTCATGTGACTGCAAACCGTTGTGCATGAGCTTAAAAACTTTGAATGTTTTTAATATAAGCTCATGCCCGAGAAATCTAATATCTCGTTGTGAGGATAAGTTTATCGTCGGCGATAAACTTTCCTTTCTTTTATCCACGGGTTACAATTTGTGATCCGACTGTAAGCCATTTACAAGAGCTTAAAACCTTTGAATAGTTTTAATGTAAGCTCGTGTCCGAGAAAATTTAATTTCTCGTTTTGAGGGTAAGTTATCGTTGCATAAACTTCCCTTTATTTGAAGCCCGGGTCATCGTCTGTCTTTTAACAATGAACCATGTACACGAGCTTAAAACCTTTGAATAGTTTTAATGTAAGCTCGTGTCCGAGAAAACTTAATTTCTCGTTAGTGAGGATAAGTTTATCATCGGCGATAAACTTTCCTTTATTTGAAGATCGGGTCATCGTCTGATATTTAACGATGAGCCATAGTATCTGTAAGCTTTAACTGCAAATCCCCTGAGACACTTGTTTCTTTGATATCTGCTTCTTTAGTAACCAAACTCTGAGAGTGTCCTTAGTTGAACGGTATACAAAGATCGGACCGGTTTGTTTTTGTTGAACCTTGACTTTGGTACCTGCATTCTCATTTGGAGTTTGTATGCTTTTATATGGGTTGGCGATATCTATCTTAGAACCCTACGGGGATTCACGGTTTTCTTTTCTTGTGCCAGAGGTGACCTGAGGAGATGATTCACTTGTCTTAGCTGGCAAATTTTTCCTTTTATAGAAAACCTTAAGTTCAGGCTTAAGTGATGTATCATCCTTTTCAATTTCCTCCCTAGTAGTCTTAGTATGATCGGAGGCTATCCTAGTTACAGGGCACTCATTTCCTACAAGCGTGAAAGTTCTACCAGTGGGGCGCCAAACTTTACCAATGGGTTTGATTTTAGCTAGCCACTGGGATTTAATTCTAGCATGGGATTTCACCTCATGAAGGAATTTCTTAACACAAGAGTCATGATTAGCCTTAAAGACACATTTCCTACATGTTATACAAGTAGCATATTTAATGTCCGAGTAAGATCTAGAATTCATAGATGATTGATTGATGCTCCATGTATATGACATGCTATGGATAGTAGTGTTGGGTAATCTAGAAGGCATCTGACTAGGTTTGAAATTCCTATCTCTTACTTGTGTCTTTTGAATAACTTCCCTTAGACCAAAATTATGGCGCACATCATTTGAACTAGTTCTAGACGTATTCTTTGAACTATTCTTAGGGAGCCTAGATGCAATCATGTGATTCGATCTAGCAAAAGCTGATTAAGTCACATTAGACCTAGGTGGGAATGATTGTTCTAAAAATATGAACCATATCAACTTGGGAGGCAAACTGCGGTCTCGAGTATTGTGGTCGCTTGGATCTAAATGCAGTCGGTTGTTTGACGGACTTATTTGTAGGATGTTTCCCCAAGATTGATGGTTTTTCAAGCTTAGTGTCCACACTAGCTCCTTTAGTTTTCCTCAACTCATTTTTTAGAGCAGCTATTGCAAAAACCTTTTCCTGAATTTGAGCCTTTAAAGTCTCATTCTCTTTGAGCAATTTATCTTGGGATGCTAACTTAGATTCTAACAACTTAATTTGTTTCAAAAGATTATCCTTTTCACCTTTAGAATCTAGAACTTTTTGATCCAATTTTCGTTCAAGAACAACGTTTGACTTTTCGAGTTTTTCAAAATATGTTTCAAACTTGTCAGTTCTCTGAGAAAATTCTAGTTTGGCATCCTCAAGATCTTTTGATTGCTGAGCTACGATCGTTTCCAGCTCTTTAACCTTGGAATCAGAAGTAGTTAATGAAGCAGTCATAAGGCAATTATCATGATTGTTAGCATTTTGAACACTTTCTCCCCCATTATGACGCACATCGGATGAATCAGAAATGGTATTGCTATCATTCTTTTCCATCCTATGTTTGTCATAATTAGGTTCGGAATGCTCAATATGCGGCAGTTCAGCAGCATATACATCATATACAACATTACATTGTACCATGTTTGTAGGCTCTTCGTCATAAACGGGTATGGTGTCATCATAAAAGATGTCTGTAACATTCCCTGACGTGTTGCTGATATCATGCTTAGTTGTTGATTCCATGCCTTTGCACTCTTTAGCAGCCTCCAATTCGTCAATCGTATGACCATTCTCCTCTTACATCTGCATCGTAGATTCTTGCACTCCACTATCATACGCTTGCTGAAGTCGGGATCTTTCATAAATCGAAGACGAGACCGATGTCATGAATTTCAACAGTGTTATACGGAACTCTTGAACCTCCGTATGTGTGTATTGAAGAAATGACTGACATATCGCTGAATTTTCAGACTAAACGATGTTGAATTTGAAGAAGTGCATAAGTTGTGTCACTAGAGCTTGATATGCAGATTCTGATGCAGAGTGATTAAAGTCTTCTTTGTGAAGTTGCTCAGCTATTTGGTTCAAGTTGAGGAATATTGAATCGATGAATATCTAACGATCTTGACCAAAGAGTGTCACAAATTCGCTTCTTCCTTGAAGCCATTAAATGGTCACAAGATGAGACTAGAGTAGTCGAAAAGAAGTTATACAACTTTCTCTAGCTTTGTCTTGCATTTGATGCAAGTCTCCCTCTTGAAATGTCGAATTCAACGATTCCATTGAAGTTCGATGAAAAATAATTGTGGTTGTGGTTGTTTTCGGGATTTTACAATTCGTGAAGAAACCGTGAAGTCGAATTTGCGAGATTCTACACACCAACGAATAAACCGTAAAAAAATTCTTAACTCCTTGAGTGCCGATGAAAATAAAAACAGTGCTTATGATCCTCTAAATTTGTCTTAAGTCCAACTATTTATAAGACCGAGAATTCAGTCTTAGGCCCACCTGATGCTTGTTTTCCTTGATCAGACTAACAAAATAATCACCATGTACCAAAATAATCACCATATACCCAACAATATTAGTTCAAACCAAACCAAACTTCATAACCATTTAAATTACCTAACATTTGGCCCAATTCTTTCTCTACACTATAATCAAATTGGCGAATGATATAACCTAAGGCCCAACTAATACTTATCAATACCCGGGTAAGTATATAAAACAACTTACCCTAATTTTACTCAAATAAATCTAATCTCTTTTCTCACACACTCCGCTGCTGTTTATTCTCCTCTCAAAAAACACAGACACCAAACACCAACCTAATCCTCTATCTAAGAACCTCCGCCCTATCTACTCTTCGATAATATCAATACCAGACTCTTATCACCACTCAATCACAAATCCTCCTTCTGGTATCTTATCTTTTACTCATAAGATCCAATGAATACACACAAGGAATGGATGCCATGTGATTAATTAACACCAAACCGGATACCAAAATCAACCTAAAGCAAACCTTGTCCCAATCTTATTCAAAAAGATCTCCCAAAGCAGATACCAAAAACTAAACAACCTTTATTTTTATCAATCTCATCCACCGTGAAGAAGCAAAACCCAACAATCCTTTAATCAAAACTGCATGTAGTCGCGTCTTTTTGAATCCTTGATGAACTCAAGACAATTATGACTTCAAGACCATAAGATTGGTCTCGGGTAGATGTTTATGCAATGCTTTATTTTTGGTTTTGAGTCATTGATCGAGGATGTTTTATGACTGAGATCTTTCTATCTTTAAGTTTGGTGTGTGGGAGTCTTGTCGGAACTTTTGATGTGTTTGTGTTAAGAACTGAGAGTCTTGTGTAATGAAATTTGTTTTATGTTCTGAGTCGAGTCGTGTCTGGTTATGAGTCTATATTGGAGTCAGTGTGTGAGGCTCAACAAGACTTTTAACTAGATTAATTATTGAGTCCAGTCGCGTCAGTTAACCTTATGTTTTTCAAACTTATGTCTAGAGTAACAAAGTGGAAAGTTTTTGAGCCGAGGTTGTGTTTTTTAGTCTTGACAAGTTATCGAGTCTGTGATTCTGAATAAGGTAGATTTTGGATTCGGAATATGAAAAGATGAAGTAGGAGTCGGAATGATACCAAGTTTATAATTCGGAATATGAAAACTGAATGAGATGTCGGAATATGTATCTAGAACAAAGTATAGAAGTCGGAATACGATGTAGAAAACAACAATTTGGAATGTGGAACAGAAGAAGTCAGAATATGATAGCTTTATAAAAAGTCGGAATATGCACTCGTTTAACAAATGTTGGAATACTGATACATATCAAAAGTCGGAATACACTTCTCTTGTATAGATGACGGAATCCAGAACTGTAGCAAAGTCTGAATTCAATATTGTGTAAAAGTCGGAATCCATACTTAAAAAAGTCAGAATATACTTTTAAGCACAAACGTCTGAATACACATACATAACTAAAAGTCAGAATGTGTAAATTTCAAACAGATTTCAGAATAGATTGGACAAATGTCGGAATACCAAAAATTTTAGAAGTAGGAATCCAAAATTTCAGAAGTCAGAATCCAAAATTTTTTATAACTTTAGAATATGTATACCTGAGCAAACTGAATGTCAGAATAATATACCCCTAAACCCAAACTTAAATTCAGAATAATATACCAAGAGTGAGATCCGGAATAATGATTCTTGGAACAAATGTCGGAATAAATAGTTGAACAAGAATTCGGAATACGAAACCCAAAGATAAATCTAAACTAGAACTTATCAACACTTGTAATACGTGTTTTTACCCAAGAAACAAGCCAAAAGATCCAAGTTTTTCGTGTTTTTGACCAAAACAAAATACCCAAAATCACTACCACAACTATGTAAATGATCTTAGGAAGATTAAACCATAAATAACACAAAAAAAATTGGATCGAATGATTTTAGATCAAAACTCACAAATCAATGATGAACAAACACAAGAACAAACCAATCCTCCCATGGCTCTTGATACCAATTGTAGGTCCACGTAATCCTTGTATTGTCTATGTGTTACAATGATCAAAAGAGAGGGAGAGAGATGAAGAACTAGAGAGAGAAAGCTAGAGAGAGAAAGGAGAGGATAATGAGAAAGATGTATTATTTAAATGTGAAATGAGAATCAACCCGTCCTAACATGCTAGGAGGGGGTATATATAGCCAACCCTACATGTGGGCTTTATGGATTATATTGTTACATAGCTAGATCATGAGCCCATACTACGTATATATCGTTGGAGTGACCGATCCTTTCTAAATACGTAAAAACGTATTTCTAACAATCTTCCCCTAAGGGAGGTCACTTCAAGTTACAAATTCCTAAATATTCTATAGCTCGTGATCTTTAGCTAGCTATGCTAATAATGATGTGACCGAGACTTTCTTTGGGAAAACGTATTCCCAACAACGTATTTATATCTTTGAATGACAAGTTATCAAACTTGAAAAAATATAATTGAGGTAACACTCAATATTAATCATGGTATCATCAGAGATGACATGTTAGTTAAAGTTGCATTATACATTAAAGAATTAGAATACTTTGAACTTCAAAGTGTGTTTTGGAAGTTTAGTATAATAAATTGGTGATCAACTATGTTTCACAATTTTGATGTCATGTGGCAATATCAAACTATTTGAATGCACATGTACAAGAACTTCAATAATTAAATTATTGAAGGAAAGTATTCTCAACATTCCAATAGGTCAAGATTGGTTGTTTTTATGCTTTGTCAAACGAGTATGAATGTCATTACTAGAGGCATGATGCATATACTAGTTTTATACATTGATTTATGTGGATTTGTTTTTTAGTAATCCGGTGGTCTAGGTGGGTGGTGGAAGGTGGAAGCCATGGATGAGTTGAGAGAAAGAGAGGTTGTGTGTGAAAGTTAAGAAAAGTGTATTTAACAAAATGAAAATACAAATGAAACATAATCCACACCCCTCCTTGGAAGCCTTGGAGGGGTATATATAGTCACACACGACACTTAAACTATACAGCGTTTCCTAGTCTAGTCTATGCGTGTGTGACTATGATAACTAATGGGAATTCTTAAATGTCGTCACATAAAGTGAATTTCTAACAATCTTCCCCCATGGGACGACGTGTAGAATTCCTTACAATATTCTTCCTAACAAGTACATAATGATTAAGAACAAAAGCTTCCATGAAGCGTCCAATGCTGATGAAGTCTTCTGAGGTCTTTGACTTCAAGTCTTCACTTCATAACGACTCATCTTTAAAGTAACTTGTGGTAGAAATACTGTAACGGCACGAGCTAAGTAATCCATATACTTCTGGTTAAGGAGAAGCTTCTGAATTAACTTCCCCCTAATTTATGCCACATAAACTTGATGTAGAAGCTTTTAAATAGCTTCCCCCTAAACCGACAATTCTCATAAGCAACTTCAAAGCCTTCAATAAATCTTAGAAAGATTAAGCGTACAGCGGAATTTTAAAAAGCAAACCCCATCATATAACATGATAATGTTGCTATGAGGGATTGAAAGTAAGGGGTACACCAAGTAGATCAACAACTTCTCTTCTCACGCTTGAATAATTCTTCTGAATTTTTCTTCCCCCTAAGAGTTAAAGTTATGCATACTAGAAAGAATCAAGACATTTCTTCCCCCACATAGTTGAAGAAAATAAACCAATCCCAAGTATGAAGCTCAAATACTGAAGTAGACACTTTATCCCATTCATGAAGTTGACATCGTAACACCAGAGTCAATTAAGTCCCGGAAATGCAC
Organism: Glebionis coronaria; assembly: GCA_025667525.1. Classification (NCBI taxonomy): domain Eukaryota; kingdom Viridiplantae; phylum Streptophyta; class Magnoliopsida; order Asterales; family Asteraceae; genus Glebionis; species Glebionis coronaria. The sequence continues at coordinate 162,808,465 of CM046879.1, forward strand.
ATATCTTCTTCCGGAGATGCACCAGAGTCAATTAAGTCCCGGAAATGCATATCTCTCCATATAGGATAAAGATGATGAATAATTGCAACATCAAAACAATTAAACATCGAATCAGTAGTGTACCGTTTAGAGATTGATAACGCCACGAGTTAAAACACTGATTTTCTCTACGGCTATGACAAATGTCATCCCGGAATGTCTTCAAATCAAAAGAAGGTATGAAGTTCATCACGTGTACTCGTTGTGTGTTCAATGTGTCTTCTTCTTCCCCCTTGATGGTTTCGAAACTCAGAACCATCAATAAATCATACACACATGCACCTGAAATCTCGTGAGAATAATAAATAAGCAGAATTATATATTTTGTGAGAATCAGCTGTTGATCGAAATTCTCTACTCATAAACTATCCATGGCCATCTTTACCAACCCACTTGTAAGCAATTTGAAGTGACCACTGATAGAATGAACCGGATACATCAAACGTGAAACTGAATAAAAATCCTTCGATCTTGTGACTTAAGCTTGCACAATTATTGAATGAGGAACGGTAGAGAAATCTCTAAGTACCCAATGCATCACTGAAGAAGTCTATAAGCACAACACCTCTTGAAATTATCCACGTCGACTAAGCGCATGACACTGAGTACAACAATGTAACCCCTTTAAGTGATAGTTATCCGAGTCATCAACCAACCACCCCGAACCCGGAAACCAGATAAACAAGTCTTCATTCTAAGATTAAGCACGAGCAAGTTATCTGTTCAAGGATAAAATAAGTACACGCCTTCGAAGAAATTCGTCTCCAGCTTCAAATAATAATAATACCTGATTTAACAAATCCGTAGCCACTAAAAAAATCGCCAATTTTTTCTTGGGTCTCGTCAAATAAATCTTGTCACGTTGTCTCGTCACACTATCACATTACATTGTCCCGACACATCTTCACGCCCCGAGTATGACCAAAGTATAAAAGTAGTGATACAAATTTTATCCAAAGTAAATAAAATTGTATCAAATGAATTTGTGAACCTCGGCCCATCAAAACCGTGATGTGAGATATGGGTCAACAAAACAAAATTGTGCATTCTCAAAAAATTGTTCGTGACAAACTGGCCCATAAATATTTGAAGTAAATCATGGCCCGTATGAATTTGTTGACCCGACCCCCTAGTGTAGTATTAAACCCGAGACATAATGCAGATACCTAAAAATTAGGTATATTAACCTTTAACCTTAATCTCATACACATTTCCAGCCACACACACAAACTACAACCTAACTCTTTGGTATCACCGCCCCCCAAACTCATCTCATCCTCTCCACATCGTAACCCCATCTCATCTTTATCTCAAAATCATCACCATCTAAATAATATCATCCATCTCAAATCAAATTTAACTTGATATGAATCACACCTCCTTTGCTTAGTCGATCTGAAATCGAAGCCCACAAGAAAAAAACGATATCATGGTCTTTAAACAAGATCCCAGGTAGGATTAATATGATAGTATTAATTTGTGTTTGGTTTAATTCGAATCAAATAGATGATTATAGCATATTTGTTATTAGTCATACTCTTATCTTTTTGAAAATAAATAAAAGAAGTTTGAAACTTCAACAATGATCTATGATGAGATAATTTTTGTGGGTTTGGATCTTTATAGATCTTGACATGCATGTCAAATCACGATTATAAACTGAGATCATATTATGTTTCTGTTATAGGGTCGTGTCTAGATGGTGTTAAGTGACGATGAGCATAGGATAGAATTTTGGTGTTGTGGAGTTATAAGAGTGGTGTGTTGATATTGGTGTTGGTCAATTGTTGTTATAGATTTGGTGTGTTGATTTGGTCTTCGAATGATATGTAAAACTGGTAACAATTTTTTTTCTTAAAAAAATGTCATCACAGTTGTAACAAGATACCCAAGGCCATCGCAGTCTAACTTTGAGTCCATCGCAGTCTAACTTTGAGTTCATCGCAATGTTTTTCTTTAAAACCCATCGCAATGAAAAAAAAGAGTCCATCGCAATGTAGTAAACTAACTGCATCGCAATATTTTGTACACCGTCGCAATGGTTTTACTAAGCCATCGCAATGCTCGCATCGCAAGGCCATCGCAATGCTCGCATCGCAAGGCCATCGCAATGCTCGCATCGCAAGGCCATCGCAATGCTCGCATCGCAAGGCCATCGCAATTCTTGCATCGCAAGGCCATCGCAATGCTCGCATCGCAAAAGCCATCGCAATGCTAGCATCGGAATGCACCATCTGAAAAAGTGCCATCGCAATATATGACAATCTCCATCGCAAAAGGGTGTTGACCATATCTTGACTTTTCTGAAAATATTGGATTTGTGTTTTCTGGATCTTATCTATCTGCATAAAATTAATAAAGAAACCCAAAAACAATGGAGATACCAAATCTGAACTAACTTTGACCATGAAAGAAAATGAAACGTGGACCAATGAACTATTTACAGAAAACTTGAATCTTGTGACAATGAAGCGGATAAAAACAGTGACAAAATTTTTTTTGACCATCGTGACAAAAATATTTTAACAGATTCGAGACTAAAAAAAATATTTACCACCGAAATTAATAACAAAAAACACTAACGATCCAAGGATTGAACCGAAGCTCTGATGCCAATTATGGATTTGCTTTTTAGTAATCCGGTGGTCTAGGTGGGTGGTGGAAGGTGGAAGCCATGGATGAGTTGAGAGAAAGAGAGGTTGTGTGTGAAAGTTAAGAAAAGTGTATTCAACAAAATGAAAATACAAATGAAACACAATCAACACCCCTCCTTGGAAGCCTTGGAGGGGTATATATAGTCACACACGACACTTAAACTATACAGCGTTTCCTAGTCTAGTCTATGCGTGTGTGACTATGATAACTAATGGGAATTCTTAAATGTCGTCACATAAAGTGAATTTCCAACAATCTATTTAGTATTTGGATAAGGGATGTTAGACAATTATTATAGTGAAATAAATTACTTGGTAAGTTTATTTATAATATATTGTATCCTATATTTACATGTTTAATCCATGAATATTATTGTTGTATTCTAAATGTCCGTTGTCGATTAATAATATGGGAGTATTATTAAATTAAGACAAATCAAAATAGTGATAGAGTATACTTGAAAGTATGTTGATCAATTTTGGATGATATTCGATGATTCGAGTATTGGACTTATCCCAACTATATGATTATACTTTATGGATCTTTGTCATTAAGTAAATCATAAATAGTTATCCTCAGACCTGAGATACCAGGAAACTGTCGTGGATCTAGTGCATTTTTGTGAAATAATCTAACGTTAAACGTAACAGGTAGCTATAAGGGTTATTTTCAGAAGTGTTGCAAAATTCATAAGATTTACTTGTAGTCAATATGGAATTTGTTTCCTTCAAATTTATTTTGAAGTTTAATACAGTCGGGCCGCTCGTGGGATAGGTAAGATATTTGTATGGCCGTACCCAAAGTCTTTCTAAACTATGTTTAGAAGTTTTGGTAATCTTGCTTGAATCCGATGAACAAGAAACAGAATGGTTAATGAAAGGAATGACTAAGATCCATATCCTTATTAACGTTGTATTAGAAACGAAAGGATAATAATAATGATGAATCATTAAAAGGTTTTATCCAAGAAACCTTACTCGAGATCGCACTAGGGGCATCGGCGTGTATCTAGACGCTAACCGATGTGATCACATTATTTAAAAGATGTCCAAGTGGGAGCTGAAAGTTTATGGACTTTAATTTTAATAGTCGTGTGTTAGGATTAAATTCGGGATTACGAGATTGCACACAATACGTAAAGAGTTAATTTATTTGATGAAGATATTTATATGTTTATTAAATTAAATCGAGCTTTAACATTTAACCGTCATTAATTTTAAGAGTTAAGTACTTAACGGTTAACGTGGAATAAATAGAAGAGTCGAGAAGGTTCTGGAAAACCCTTTGGGTGGGCCGGTGGTGGAGACAAAGAAAAAGGAAGGAAAGATTTATTTCCTTATTTGTTTTTTGACTTGGGATACAAGTTTGGAGACACTATATAAACACATAGAGGCCTCCATAATTCTTGTACCCAAAATATCTCTTCTCTTCTCTTTCTTGCGATCAACACCAAAGGAAAAACACCTTTTTAGGGTTCCTTTTATCCTTTGGTTTTGGTTTAGCAATAATCTAGTCCTAGCCCCTCTCTAGGGTTGTTGGGTAGATTTTCCACAAGGCGTAGTAGTTCGGTTTACACGTACTAGTATTACGGTTAGCTCGTTGCATTACGTGTGTACAAGAACGTGATACAATCTCATGATAGATTGAATCTTGGATCGATTAACAAAACGGTAATGGGTTAATCATTGATCCTCATAAACCCTAATTTGGTGAATCTTTCTTGTTCGTTGGAATTGCTTTGCAAAAGGTACGTAACCCTAATTCGATTAATTATAATTGTGTTATTATTATGATCTTGTTAAATCATTTTCGTTATTACGTGCTTTGATCTTTGCTTATGTTATTATAATTGTTATGAACTGCATAAACCTTCAGTTACACTATGGGTTACCAATACCACAATTGATGTACATTTGACAAGTTCAAAAGTGAAAACATTGATGATGATACCACATAAGACATCGACACCTCGACTCTGGCTCTAAAAAGTCATCATCAACATCTTTTCGAGAATGCACTCAAGCACCTGGACCACATCTAACATTGTTCGCCTTTTTTCGGGCTTATCGTTGATACATCAAAGAGCTAACTTTACAATTAATTTGGAAGGGTATGAAGCCATTCTGTTAATTACGAATGAAGACATTTTTCCTCTTTGATTAGATGTCTTCACCCAGAAGATAAACATATAATTTTATAAGAGGTAATTTCGAATCGTATGCTTATTTTTTTTATCTTTGACATGTGGAAAAGTCGTGCATAAAAATAGTTTTTGCATAAACCATTTTAAATTTGCTTTATATTAATAATCAAATTATCATTGGAAAAATATGAACAAAAAATTGTTTTTGGATGAAGAAGTGTTTTGGGTGAACCAATTCTTACAAAAAAGGTACATTTTGACGATCTAGTGATATGTATATATTAAGGTATAGAGAAAAAACAAAGGGTACCTCACGGACGATATTTTTTCCTATGTGATATTGGTTTCATTCTTGTCAACAGTGTAGGATATGTAAATCTTGCTTATGTTTTAGAGAGAGAAAGAGATAAAGAGATGATGGAGTTCACACACTTCTAGAGAGAGAAAACGAAAGATTACTATGTGTAAATTATGAAAACCACCACCCTCTCCATCAAAGGAGAGGGTTTATATACCAAGCCCATAAGATGGGCTTGGACTTACATTTGGGCCATCGATACATAACATGGACTAGGCCTTTCCTTGTTAATTAGTATAAAGATATCTAGACTACGAGCTACAATTTAATATATTGTCGGAGTGACTGAATCTTCCTAAATACGTAAAAACGTATTTCCAATAATCTCCCCCTAAGGGAGGTCACTCCAAACAAGGGCGTTACCTGAGTTACAATAATAAAATAAACCTAGCATACTCTGCTTGTCTTGAGCTCGTAGTCTTCGTCTTTCTTTTGTTTTTCTTTTCTGGTGAACATGCTGATGTGATCTTTGATATCAATCTTTAGCATTAATCTCTTGCCTTGATCTTGTGCATCCATCACTTGTGATCTTCGCCTCCTCGTGACATCATGTCCCACATACTTATACCTTTGTAATTCTTGAAAGCTTCAGAGTTTGATACATCGGAAGACTTGACTTTTAGGCTTTCTAGAACTAGATGAAATATTAAGTGCATAAAGTATAAGCATGCGGGGACGACTTCTTCTTGGATTCCGCAACGCCACCGTCTTCAAATGCCGCAACATAAGTAGACACGAACGAAATGCCTTTGAACATTTCATTCTAATTCGGTAGCATTTTACCTCCGGTCGGTGAAGACCGTTGGACGATATAAAATATCGTACTTGTGGCAGGTAGATTTAATTAAAAATCTCCTTGACAAGATTTCGCGGGTAAACCCGTTCTCTTTACTCGACCGTCCAAAGCTGAATGCGAACGTAAAGAGTGAATCATTTGGATAAATTATCCGCATGATTGAAGCCGTCAATTCTAATTCCTGGAACAAGTTTGATTCATTAAAGAATCGCACCATCGTTGCTTTCCAATTGTCACGAGCTTGATTCATATTGAATCTTGCAAGTTACCTACCAAGTGCTGTTTAAGGTTAACACTAGAAGGATTTCCACTCATCACTGTGAACACTAAGGTATCCCTCTGAGTGTTCTGGCAAGATCGCTTAGATATTGCGTAGAGGCCTGGAACGTGTTTAAGTTCAGCTAAGAATTAAACCACTGTTGCTTTCCAGTTATCACAAGTTTGATTCATAAAGAATCGCACAAGTCACCTACCATGAGCTTTTTGATATTCGCTCAAGAAGGATTTCCATCTTCATTGTAAATACTTTCGTATTACTCGGATGTTCAGGAAAGATCATGAAGATTTTGCGTAGGACTCTTAATATCTTTCTTACTTTTCACAGTATGTGAAGAAGCAAGGAATTATGAAAGTGTGTCCTAATGAGATATTTGATGATCTCAAATGGCTCTAGACTTGATCGTGCATTTTGGATTTTAGTGATCGGAGGCTGGAGAAGAGTGCCACCATTTCAATACCAATTTATTCGAAGTGAATAAATCGATAGATAACGTGTTGTCTCCGTGTCATTAAAACAAATACCTTTTGAGACATATCTGAGTTAGCTGGGATGGGTTGTGCATTGCATCACTGGGTCCATGATGTCTATCTTCAATATCGAGCATCATTAAAATGATCTCAATAGCATATGTGTTTACCCGGTTTCTGCCTAAGGTTGTAAGGAGGGCTTCTTTCTTTACACCATTTATCTTTACAATTCTTTTTCATTCTTCAACCGCTTCAATGCTTACCAATACGTCATAACTAGCACCTTGTTGTGATTGTTCTAGTGCTAACTTAAGTACTTGGTCGGCATTCAGCTACGTTCACAATCTTTCTCCATCTTTCCTAAGGACTACTATTTCTAGCTATGGAATGTCCTTGGGAAGATTCCTCCGGTTTAGGAAGAATCATTGGACTTAACCTATCCTACCATCCTTATGACACCACAATCTTCATCGTCGTGAAATAAATGGGTTTTGGGTAAGTATATGTCACCATGAAAATCCATTTTGATATGCAAATCCGTTTTGCTCCCCCTTAACATATACCACGATATTCGAAATCATTTCGCATATGTCGGGATGAGCCATCACGTTAAGTCAAACCATTTTTGATAATTTCCCATGTTAAATCACATTTTCTCCCCCATATTAAAAATATTAACCCAATCGATGTTTTTAATATCAATTGATTTAATGAAGTTTTAACAAAGGTTTTGGGAAGAAAAATGCAAGTCCGTTTTATCTTTATGATACCAGATGTATGAGATATGATACCTATTTGTAACATGATCACATATTCACCATATTAGAAAAAATTGACAAGGTTGGACCTGATTGATGAGAACATCATATGATAAGATCAAATGGTTCTTGTCAGCACATCTTGGTCGCCTCGCCATGTCTGAAGTCATCTCTTGACACCACGTGTACGATTGGTATGGTTGTCTTGACACCAATTAGTGAGCTTGGCACTTTCGGCATCGAAGATTCTGAATGCTTGACAGTTGCTCCCCCTCAATTGTTGACCCGTGTTCTATTGAAAGAGCTGTAGTCGCCGTTTGAGTAGTCGCATCGTCGAGTATGTAGATACCAAATGTAGATAGCTATGATTGTAGAGATGATAACTTCATAAAAACAAGACTTCTCTTGTTTTAACAAATAAATGCACTGAAACGTACATAGATCTGTGTTAGACCAAGTTATAAAGTAAACTTGATCCCTTACAAGGTTTTAAAGTAAACCTTGCCCGGGAAAATTAATTCCCGTTGTGAGCCAAAGCTTTCATAAGAAATACTTGACTATAATGTGAAAACCGGGTTGCAGTCAGAAATAACTACAAGCCATTTAGGCATGTTTTATGAACTATTTACAAATTTTGTACGAACTCTATTTATGGCGCCATGTCAATATTAATCAACATTTCTAAGGCCGTAAATATTATCGTACCAAAAGACATGCCTTTGAAAAATAAAGTAAAAATATTTTTGGATTTTTCTAGATTTTTCAATTTTTATGGTTTTTATATGGTTTTATATTTTTGTATTTTGCTTTTGTGGATAAAAAATATAAACAATATATACAGATGATCACCAAGGATACGGAGAATAGTTTACCACCACTATTCTTTCGCTTCATCTGCCAGTTCCTTTAGAGTCTCAGGTGAGAAAGTTCTCATTCCTAGCTTGTCGGCCAAAAATTCCATTCGAGCGTGATCTAAAGCCTTCGTGAAAATATCCGCCAATTGATACTCAGATCGGACAAAGTAAAGCTCTATCACTCCATTTTCCACTTGCTCCTTGATGAAGTGGTAGCGAATTTCAATATGCTTCGACCGGGAGAATTGAACATTGTTGCATCATAAGGCAATTGCACTCTTGTTGTCACAGTACATCGGAATTTTGTTGAAACCTAGACCATAGTCGGTTAATTGCGATCTCATCCAAAGAATTTGAGCACAGCAACCGGACATAGCTATGTATTCTGCTTCCGTACTCGAAATTGCAGCGCTTTTCTGCCTTTTCGATACTCAACTGATTAGTCGATCTCCTAGTAGTTGCAAAGTTCCACTCGTGCTACGCCTTGTATCTTGACAACCCGCGTTATCCGCATTTCCATATGCCATAAGTGCAATAGAAGAGTCCTTCTAATACTAAAGTCCCCGATTAATGGTTCCTTTAAGATACCGAAAGATCCGTTTAACAGTAGCTAAGTGTAACTCAGTAGGCCGAGTTTGATATCGAGCACACATACATATAGCAAACTGAAGATCAGGTCGACTAGCTGTGACATACAGAAGAGTACCAATCATTCCACGATACAGTGTCGGATCAACGGCAACTCCATGTGGATCTGCATCAAGCTTAGTTCGTTCCACCATTGGAGTATCCACGGGGTCACAAGATTCCATCTTATACTTCTTTAGCGATTCAAGGGCATACTTAGATTGATTGATAAAGATGCCGCTGGGACTCTGAGATATCTGAACACCTAAGAAGAATGATACCTTGCCCATCATTGACATCTTAAACTTGGAAGACATGAGTTTCCCAAATTCGTCGGATAAAGTTTGGGTCGAGGCTGCAAATATAATATCATCAACATATATTTGTACCATAATCATATCTTTACCTCGTTTCTAAATGAACAGCGTGGGATCCACCTTGCCTTTAGCGAAGCCTTGCGTAATAAGGAATTGTGACAATAGATCATACCATGCGCGTGGAGCTTGCTTCAACCCATAGAGAGCCTTCTTAAGCTTGTACACATGATTAGGATAATTAGGATTCACAAAACCATCCGGCTGTTGAACATAGACCTCTTCCTTGATTTCACCATTAAGAAATGCCGTCTTCACATCCATCTGATAGACGATCATATTCATGTGGGCTGCATAAGCGAGGAATAGTCTAATAGCTTCCAAACGGGCAACAGGTACAAAGGATTCCATAAAGTCGATGCCCAATAATTGCTTGTATCCACGAGCTACTAGTCGAGCTTTGTTCTTCAATATTCCGCCTAACTCATCGAGTTTTACCTTGTAAACCCATTTCAAAGTGAGTAACTGCACTTGATCCGGGCATGGGACAAATTCCCATACTTCAAGACGTATAAATTCATTAAGTTCTTCTTGCATAGCTTCTATCCAACAGGATTGAGTAAAAGCTTATTGCCTTGTCTTAGGTTCAACTTCAGTGAGAAAAGCATCAAAATGACAAAACATTGCATTTTCTTGTAACTGACTTCGTGTGGATATCGGACGATTAGGGTCACCAATAATAGAATCTATAGGATGATCCTTTGTCCACTTGCTGTCATGTTCACGAATCCGTGGATTAGGGTAAACTGTAGTAGGAGCTTCCTCTGAGGTGGACGACCCGACTTGATTAGGGTCGGGAATTGGTACACCAAAGAATGGAAGTTCACGCATTTGAGCGAATTCTAAATCGTGATCATCATCATCCTCTTCATCATCAATATGCATGACATGGGTAGTTGAAACATGTGTTGGTTGAGAATTACTCGTTGAAGGTATAGCTTGACCAATTGTAAGTGCAGACCTATCTGATTGCACTTCGGTTGCTGGAGCGACAACTTCGGTCACCAGAGCTATTACCTCAGGTTCTGGAGCAACAATACTTGGAGGAGTAAAGAATTCATCAAAGATCGGTTGAAACAACATATCCCATTCAGTCCTAGAAGGTGGTGTAAAGGATGATGAAGTAGGGTTGTTTGGGACAAGACCAGAACTAATGTTACTGGGTCCCATTTCATGAAGTGCGGGTTCAAAGCTGCTGTGCTCAGAAGCCATTGCTGTCAGCTCATCAAAATCAACATTCATAGTTTCGAGGATCTTACGAGACTTACGATTGTAGATTTGGTATGCCTTATTTGCGGGTGCGTAACCAATGAAAATACCAATATCAGCCTTTGGTTGAAGTTTTCCCAAATTGTCACCATCATTATTTGGATAGCAAAGAGAACCAAATACATGAAGATATGATAAATCTGGTATTTTACCATGGAGAAGCTCATAATGTGTTTTACCATGACGTTTACGAATTAGTGACCGATTTTGGGTGTACACTGCTGTAGATACTGCTTCTACCCATAAAATTAATAGAGCCTTTGCGTAAATTAACATCGTTCGAGCAGCTTCCATAAGTGTGAGATTTCGCCTTTCAATGACACCGTTTTGTTGTGGAGTGCGTGCAACGGATGTTTCATGAGATATGCCAACTTCTTCATAATAATCACGCAAGATTTGATTCACAAATTCGGTTCCATTATCTGTACGAATGCGTCGGACAGTAGTGTTGAGACGCACTTGAATCATCTTGAGAAATCCGATGATGAATTTAGGTGCCTCGTTTTTTGTTATAAGAAATTTCACCCATGTAAACCGAGAGTAATCATCGACAATTACGAGGATGTACTTTTTGCCACTAAGACTTTCAACACGCATTGGCCCACAAAGATCCATATGCAACAAATAAAGTTTCTCTTGGTTGGTGTCTTCCGTCTTGGGTTTGTATGATTTCTTATTGCTTTTCCCCATTGTACACGCGGAACACAAATGATCCTTGTGAAATGAAAGTTTAGGAAGACCACGAACAAGTTCGTTTTTCGCCAAATGATTAATAGCGTCAAAGTTAAGATGAGATAACCGTCGATGCCATAACCATGACTTAGTCTTTGATGCTTTGGAGAGAAGACATATGGGAGAAGCGGCCATCATGTATTGTAGAGACAAAGTATACAAATTATTCCCTCGAGTACCTTTCAATAAATCAACCCCTTCCAAATTATGAATGAAGCAAGTATGCTCACGAAAAGAAACTTCTAGGTTAGCATCACAAAATTGTCCCACAGAAAATAAGTTGTGACCGAGACCTTCCATATAATACACTCTTGAAATTATAACATTCCCAATATGATATTCAGCATAACCCATTATCTTTGCAATATGATCATTTCCAAATCGAACTGTACCAAGAAACTTGCTGACGAAATTTCTGAGCTGAGAGCGATCTCCGGTCATATGCTTGGAGCAACCAGAGTCCAAATACCAGAGAACAATTTGGACCACCTGTTTTCAATAACAACAGTAGGCAATGCATTGGAAACTATTGGTTCCTGAGTGTTAGCAGATACAGATATAAGATTATCATAAGTGCTAATATTTGTGTATCCCTTAGATTTTTTGCGTTTTCTAATGTGAGTTTTAGCACTAACAGTTTTTACTGTTCTAACTTTCTTAGGTTTTGGAGTATTAGTGGGCACTACAGTGGGAGTAGAACTATTTAAAGGGCACTTGGTTCCTACGGTAGTGTTGGTGTTCCTAGTTAAAGGACACGCTTGCGTTTTGGTAGCCTTGGTACTCCTAGTTAAAGGGCACGCTTTCTTCGCTGTAGTGGGAGTGATCCTAGTTAAAGGGCACGCATTTCCTACTATAGTGAAAGTTCTACCAGTGGGGCTCCACATCCAACCAACTTGGGTTAACACTTTCCCAGTCGGTTTCCATTCTAATCCATTTTTCCGGGCATTCATTTCATTCACATGGTCAATAAGGCAAGAATCATGACGACTAGAAAACATACATTCATTGCAATTCCAACATTTCAAATTAGAATTCACAGTAGGCTTAGAACGCTGTACAACCGCAGAGCCTTTAGGTTTAGCTACATGATTCTTTTTATTCAAAACAGAAATAACATTCCTAGGATGGGCTTCTACTTTCGTCTTCTCTTGACTACTAGATGGGGGCAAGATCCTATCATTCTTCTTGTTTCTTTTAAGCTTGGATCTTTAAGCCTTAGTAGTGGTGATTAATCCTGTAGAAGGCAACACAGGAATATTAGAAGCTGGTTTTGATTCCGCCTTATCTTTAGTGACCAAAGTTTGAGATGGTTTAGTCCTAGGGCCCTTATTAAATGGTGTGACGGCTATAAGGATCTTTTTGATTGCACTAGAGGACGATGCTGAGATAGTGGCCGCGTTATCCACAACATTCTTACCTTTTAGAGTACGAAGTGTTTCCTTTAACTCAGCCAAGGCCAGATTCTTATCACAAATTCGTTCCCTCAAATCAGATATTTCCACCGACTTTGGATTCAATTGATCAATCAATGATTGATTCTGTGCATTGGTATTAGCACGTGCGGACTTTACTGAATCGAAGAGTCGTGTATTTTTTTGTTTTAAGTTATCAACTTTGAACAAAATCTTGGAAACTCGATTATCTAGATCAAGTTTAAAATTCTTAGCGGCCTCAAGTACGTTCGCACAGTTAAGCTCCTTAGATTTCTCTATGTCTATCGGCAAAGATTTAGCAACTTTGTCACTTGGCTGACGCTGTTTTGATTGTAAATTCAATCGAAAATTCTTTTCAAAGTTTGCATCATCGATATTAACACCTTCGAATGATGTTTCAAAGATTTCTTGAATAAATTGTTGCTTGCATTCAAGCGAAATACAATGTGTTTGAATCTCATCAAAACGTTTTGAAAGCGAAGAATATGAATCTTGAAGCTTTAAAAATTCAGCGTTAGATACGTGACAAGTACTATCTACCACATTATCCACAGATTCAACATTATGCACAATAGAATCATTATCAACACTTTTATTCACACAGACGGAAACTATATCATGAGACATCACTTGTTTCAGAAGCTGATCATTTTGGCGTGAAACCCGTTCTATTTCAAGTAAACTGTTTTCATAAGCATCATCCATTTCATTCAAAACACGTTTAACTTCTTCTATTTCCAAACGCAAATCTTGATCAAGATTACTAAGACAATCTTTAACATTCTTTACAAACGGAACAATTTCGTCTCGGAACACAACTCTAGTGTGCTCAAAGTTCCATTCACCTTCCGTTATGGCCGTGGCCGTCGTACGTTCCAAAATGACCTTATCAAAATCGGCTAAGTGTTGGTGTACCGCTTTTAAGTTAACGGATGCCTTACTTACCGGTGGAATTAACTTTGTTAAATCCGTTTTGACAAGTGTAGGAGACCTACTAGGAGGGTTTTCATTTGACAAACTTTGAGGCACAAGAACTGTAAGTTCAGCTAATTCCTTTTGTAAGCGAATACGCGTCTTTTTAGAAAGTTGATCTTTATTATGCTTATCATAATCAATCGTATGGAATTTTGAAAACATTTTAGAATGAGTTTCTTCCATAAGTGACTGTGTCTCCTCATAACTACGAACATAAGGTGCTTCTTTCGATTTTCCAATTATGGTCATATCATAAAGACCGGGAATATATTCCTGAGCTTGTTTTACATAACCAGGATTAGGTGGTAAATTTTGAAGACGCTTAAGTTCGAGTTCTCTAAATGATTTAGTTAAAAGATGAACCTTTTCTGTGGAAGCGTATTGTTTTAAAAGCTGTTGTTCCTTGAATTTAAGAAGTTTGGTAGCATTAATTTCTGATTCAAACTTTTTAGACTCGAGAGTTTCGAAATCCATTTTAAGTTTCTGAAAATCATTGACAACCGACTCTTTTGCTTTTAATTCATTGGAAAGATTAACTTTTAATGATTCTATTTCTTTCAAGTGTTCAATCTTTTCAAAACGAAATTGGTCAAATTCAGAACATGTTATTTTCTCTGCTTGAGGGACCATTTCAAAAGTTTTGACCTTTTCTTTATGCAACACAAGCTCAGCAGTTAGGGTGGAATTCGTATCTACGGATTGTCTGAGATCCATATGCATTTGATCAATAACATGTTTAGGCACCATGACCAAATCATGTTGAGCATAAGATTCCATACCAGTCGTAGCATTTGGTTGAGGTTCACTCAAATGTGTAGGATTGGGTACCACATCATTTGAGTTACTAGATCCCGAATGCTGTTCGAGGTTGTCATTTTCATGCCCAACTTGATGTTGGTTATCATCATTACCAAGATTGGTTGTGGTGGGTACCTCACTGATGACATCAGAACCATAGTGAGAGAGATTAGCAACGAGAGTAACTTGGGCAAAGTGAATGTCATCACAATCCGAATCATATGCGTCAAGATCATCTGCTTGATAAGCTACATTATAAGTGGAAACGACTGCAATGCCTTTAGTATCTGCTTCCCCTGGGTGCAAGAAATGCTAACTCCTTTGAATCCAAAATCTTTCCCTTAGACTGAGCATCAACCAAATACATTTTCTCACGAAACCACGCTTCATCCCTTCTCCTTTTCGGCTGAGTGCATTGCCTAGCCATATGACCTTGTCCTCGACAATTGTAGCAAGTCACAACCTTTTGAGGACCAATGGGGCTTCCATTTCCATTAGCTTGAGAATTCACAGCTTGAGCATTCACAGTCCTTGTAGGAGGTCCATATGAATTTTGCCTTCCCTGAATAGGTTGCACTGTTACTTGACCATCTTGAACAGTAGCTGGTTGTCGAGGATTTGAAGAGGTGCGGAGCTGATTGTTTGTTGGTGGAAATCCTCTAGTTGCAACAAGTTTTGACAAGTAGGCAGTGAGATGGTTTAGAACATCAGCTGGTGTATCATTTGGAGTAAAGACCTGTGCTTGGATTGGTGGAAGTTCATTAGAGTAGAAAGCTTGTGCTGGTTGTGCTTCTATTGGAAAATATCCTTGCTAAGGAGTATAGCCCATTGGAGAAGTGTTGGCTTGTGATGGTGATGTCTGCTATGGTGGTTGTTGTGGAAAATATTGTTGATGAACACTTTGTTGAAATGCTTGTTGTGGCATCATTGGTGGTTGATAAGATGGTTGATGTGGTTGCTGATAGTTGTGTGGTGGTGGCTGCTGCAGGTATGATGGTTGTTGATAAGTATAAGCCATGTTTTGTTGAGAAGCATACATGGCAAGTGGATCATGAACTTGAGGTTTAGAAAACCGAGCCTCGATCACATGGCATTCGTGTTGCTGAAGAAAAGCTTGAAGTTGATCCACATTGGTGTTATGCAAGTCCTTAGCCAATTTAACATCCGTCACGTACTTTTTCCATTCTGAAGGACGAGTGTTCAAATACTTGGTGTTCAATTGAAACGTAGGAATTGCCATACCATAGATATTGAGCTCATTCAACAATAGGGCAAATCTCAGATAGTAGTCATTGAGAGTCTCCCCTGGCACATAGGCAAACTTATCAAAATTATCATAAAGCTTACACTCTCGTTCTTGTTTAGTTAACGAGGTGCCTTACATTAGAACACGAATTCTATCCCATAACTCTTTGGCAACTTTATGTTTGCTGACGAGTTTGTAGACATCTGGAGGAAGGGCTTGGAGAATGATGTTTGTAGCATACTTATCACATTTGTCTTGAATCTTCATATCTCCAGTCAATTCACCCGTTGTTCGAGGACGAGTAGCTGTACCTTCCGTCACTGTACCATAATCTAATGGTCCATTGAGCACCGATGCCCAAATGAGATGTCCATTCTCTTTGTTCAACATGTAAAGTTCCATTCGGGAATTCCAATCCTCGTACATAGACTTCTCCAACATTGGTGGACGATGATGGACTTATCCGTAAGAGATGTGTACTCCATTTCGATAAGTTAAGATTTACAAATATTGATCGAACAATGAGAGAAAGTAAATGTGTTTGTTGTAGTGTGTTAAAGCCGATAAATAATGTTGAAATACCCTAAATTATGTTCTCGATAAACCAAAAATTCCAAGACAAAATTGCACTTAAGAAATAATTTTGGGTTGTCGGAATGTTGATCGGAATAAAGATCGGAAAACCGTCGGAATAAGCCTATCGGAATACCCTTGATCGGAATGTCCCTAATCGGAATACCCTTGTCGGAATGTCCTAATCGGAATACCCTTTTCGGAATGTCCTAATCGGAATACCCTTGTCGGAATGTCCCCAATCGGAATACCCTTGTCGGAATGTCCTAATCGGAATACCCTTGTCAGAATGTCCCTGATCGGAATACCCTTGTCGGAATGTGCCAAATCGGAATATGATCGGAAACCTTAAACCCTTTTCCGATGAAACTGATGGGAATAACTACTAAACCTTTTTCCGATGACACTGATCGGAATAAATCCCACTTTTCTCGGACAAAACTCAACCAATTCGAGATTTTAAGCCAAAAAATGATCAAAACACCCAAAAAATTTGTGTTTTTAGCCAAAGTAACTATACCAAATCTATAACACAACTATGTAGAAGATTTGTATCAAGAAAAAACCATAAAAAACACACAAAAAAATTTGGTTCGTGTAAAATGGATCAAAATAGGCGTATGAATCAAGAACACAAACACATAAGCAATACAATCATCCCATGGCTCTTGATACCATTTGTAGGATATGTAAATCTTGCTTATGTTTCATTCTTGTCAACAGTGTTATGTATATATTAAGGTAAAGAGAAAAACTAAGGGTACCTCACGGACGATATTTTTTCCTATGTGATATTGGTTTCATTCTTGTCAACAGTGTAGGATATGTAAATCTTGCTTATGTTTTAGAGAGAGAAAGAGATAGAGAGATGATGGAGTTCACATACTTCTAGAGAGAGAAAATAAAAGATTACTATGTGTAAATTATGAAAACCACCACCCTCTCCATCAAAGGAGAGGGTTTATATACCAAGCCCATAAGATGGGCTTGGGTTTACATTTGGGCTGTCCATACATAACATGGACTAGGCCTTTCCTTGTTAATTAGTATAAAGATATCTAGACTACGAGCTACAACTTAATATATTGTCGGAGTGACTGAATCTTCCTAAATACGTAAAAACGTATTTCCAACAAACAACTTTAAAAAATTACAAGTCCAAGATTACAAATGGCACTCTTGTCTCTCAGCATATGGTCTAATAAGTATTCGGGATCAAGGTAACCCTGCAAGATATGGAATATGTCTAAAGAATGACATTGAGCAAGCTAAAAAGTAAGCGAGATTTATTTTAGCAAACATTTGACTCTTTATATAAACGCCCGTCCTGACTCTCTACCAGAATTTACCCATTTTGACCCATTAAACAACCCGCACATTTTACCACCTCTTCTCGCTACCTTCTGTCCTGAGTTAAGGAAAGCATTAAGTTTGATCCATTCACCAACGTTCCATAGCTAGAAATTAAGATGGAAGACAACTTACAGGTGTTACTCTAATATCGGTGGATACATAGTTAGGACTGACTCCATAGTCACCCAAGACTGGTGCATGCCTTAAAAGTTCAAAATCAACAATTTCCACAGTGAGTTTTGAATAAGTGAGAATGTTGCTTGTTTTAATATCACAGTGTAATAGAGGCGGGTTGGCTTCGATGTGAAGATAAAGAATGCCTTTGGCTGAATCCAAGCTACACGTAACCTCATTTGGAAGCGTAGACTCTCTAGATTTGGAACTAAAGGCAACAATCATCACTCTCAAAACGCACAACAACACACCTGTAAAGTGCAATGAATCAAGTCTCAAAAGTTTCATACCTTAAGCCAATCACATAATGTTCCTCCGGAAATAAACTCATAAACTGACATCTTCACATGTCCGAAGAACACTTATACTATCCAGCCAAAAGACTGCTTATCATAAGAGTAAAATAAATAGGTATAAACCAAATTAAATAGAAAGTGTTGACGATTTAAGGTTGAGGATGAGATAACTGCCTTCGCTCTTTATTAGTTGTATCATTTGACATCTTGAAAAGTCCTACATTTTTCTACATTGTTTAGACCAAAAAACGAAAGCACAGACACTTTTACAAGCAAACGGATCATTTCTTGTACTTTGACTTTTGAAGTCGATTGACTTTTATAATTTTAGACCCTGCTAACCGTTTTCTCTAGAAATTTAACACCAATCTATCTATATTTTACTCTTCTCTCTGCTATAATGTTTGAAAAATCATATTGTGAACTTGTTCATTATAAAGTTATTATGTTTCACATTTGCAGAAGAAATCCAAAGATTATATCCAAAGACAACAACCGAGAGAACAAGTCATGCTAAACTCAAATTTCAGAGAAGAGAGTCCAGCCCGAGTGGTAGTCTGTCACCATTCAACACAAGTGGCATGAAACGCCCAAAAACAGAACGTTAGCGAGACAAAAACATGGATCCAGGGGTCTAATCACAGTATGCACTAATATTACATAAAAAGACCCAAAGAATAACACTGTTTCTATTATTTCATTACATAAAAACTACAAAAGACAAAAAATTTCATATGCATACACTGAAGAATCCCTTCTAGATCTGCCCCTGATGTTACCAACATTTTCTCACCTAACTAGGATGATAGGATGGATGGAGTATAAAGTGTAGAGTAAGGAATGATTCATTTTTCTTGTTTCTGGGTGATGCCTTTGTAACATAAGATTCATCAAATCATTAATGTCATATTTTTGTACATTGTTCATGAGGCAATGCATTTCAGGCTAGATATTGTTGTACGTTGTTCAAACTTCATTAGTTGATGCATTTGTTGCTCATAAATGTAACCGAAAAGAATTACTAGTAACAAATTTTGCACTTCGGGTTTTTTGGTGTTACATGGAGGAGTATCCGTGTTAAGAGCAGAAGTTGTGGTGAGTACGGGAGCACGTATGGCGTCTGGATATAAAACAGTTGTTGGGGTGTAACTGAGTATTACTATTAATCATATACAGCGTGCTGATTTAGGTGATCTTGTGTTAGCCGAGGCTACACAGGTCAATGTTGGCAATACTATTCAGGTCTGAAATGTCACATTATGCTTTATCTTATTAGTTTGGTAATGAGTACTGTATATTATAAGAATTCGGTTAGTTGTTCAACCAGACACTCAAGTTGAGTATGGTAAAGCTGATACAATAGTTTTGAATCTAGGACTAGCTATATTGTTATCATCTATAGTAATTATATAGGGGTAATTTCACATGTAAGTTCTTGAATTATTAGAAGCTGTCAAAAACTCATATCAACTATTGTAATTATCTAGCGACATCAAAAGGCATAAGCAGAATCTGATTTTATTCAGGATAGATAACCGTTAAGATAATTAATTAGTTTATCTGTTTAGGTTGTTGTGATTTTACATTTGAATCCTTAAAGAATCATATACTGTCAAACACTTGCTAGCTTTGGATCACTTGCTAGATTTGGATCCAGTCATTAAAATTGGATAAAACTTGTTTACATTCATTCTATAACTGGTCTAATACATGTATGGAAGTTTTTGAAGTCAAACAAATTGTCAAAGAGGCAAATCACATTGAAATGCTTTAGGTCAGTTTCATTAGTCTAAAACAGTCCACATTCAAATCATCATAACTTGCTCAAATCTTGGAGTTAGAATGTGATTTTTGTTTCATTTGAAAGTCCAACATCCTAGCTTTTAATATTGATAAGCCACTTGATACAGTTCTCACTATAGAATAAGCTAGAAGCTGTTGAAAGTCTCTGTGATAATAGCTTGTTTTTGTCATAGCTTATTTTCAATTCCCACCTATCCACTTCATAAACCTGCCCATTTTCTTTCACAAATCTGTTGTATAAGTGCTTAAAATAGGATTTGACCTTGGTCAACTTTTGGTCAACTTTGGTCAACGCTGGTCAAGATAAGCCCTTTTGAGCTTATTTGATTTTCTGGCTTATTCTGTGGTTGTTTTTCAAAATTTCTTGGTGTCCATATTTTGGGCTTATAATCATCTTTTAAGAAAACCAGACCTAGTGCTTATTCAGATAAGCTCATCTCTTAAAAGTAGCTTATTCAAAATTGCTTATTTGAGATTTAGACCACTTCAGCTTATTTCCTTGATCATGGCTAGCTTATTTTGAATTTGAAATCTTTTGAAACCAGTTTGAGCTTATTTGGTTAACTAAAACTCAAGATATGGCTTAATCTTAAATAAGCCCGTTTTTAGTGAAAACATTTTCATAAATTGCATTTAGGTCCTTGGAAGTTGTTATAGTTGCTAGTTTGTTATAATCAGTTATAAACTTGTTAGGGTTTGTATTCTAGTCCCTGGTTTTTGTTAGTTTGTTATAGTTAGTTGCTTAGTTTGTAAAACTTGTTACATTTGGTTAGTAATTTGTTACATTTACGTTTTCAGTACTTTAGCTTTGCACATTTACACTTTTGGTCCTTATATTTTCATAGAATTTATATTTTAGCTTATAATACTTGTTGTGCATTAATTGGTTGTACTTTGTGCTTTCTAAATGGTATGTGCAACTTGTTTTTAGGTTAGTACGGTTACGTAGACGATATTATTTTACACTTTTGACGGTTTTGTGGCAATATGACATAGAATACCATAACTTTGACAATCAAATACCAAAAACAATAAATTGACTTGATTGATATCGATCATTCAATTCGTAAAGATATCGAGAGAAAAACGAACTTGAAAAAGACAAATATTAAATGGCGCCGCTGCCGGTTCTTTACGTGGAGATTGACGGTTGATTGACGGTTATATATTGGATTTTGGGATCCGTTCACTTTTGAACGTTCCTTTTACGTATTATAAATCAAAAATATAAAAAAATATAAAAAATAAAAAAATATAAAAAATAAAAAATCACAAAAATCAATTCTTTCCTGAGAATTGAACAAAAAAATAAAAAATAAAAAGGTAATAGTTTTCCTAAAAGATTACACCAAAAATATATTTTATTCACTCGTTTTTACGTAAATATTATACTTTCATAAAAAATCAAATAAATACAAAAAAAATTCTCTATATTATTATATGTAAATAAGTATACGTAGATACGAACAACCAATCTACCTACTTCCATAAGTATTGCCTTGGCAATACACCGTATTTGGGGGTGTTCCGGTCCCACATACGTGTATCGATAAAACAAAATAAAGGCAAAAATAGATAATTACTTTCAATAAGCAAGAATTCGAGAAATACGAACTATTAAGTGATTAGAAAGGCGGCTTTGCTGTAAAATGCAAGCCTAAGGGAAACAGGTACTTAAGAGCTTAGCGTCACCTCATTCCCCTCGTTCACTAGTAAATATTTCAAGAAGGAAGGCTTGTTGGAGGTTTTTCCACCTAATTAGTATTACATATATATTATACTTTCTTGTGGTTTTCAGTATTGAACCTCGAAGGAGATAATCTATTCTCTTTCAAAGTCGACCGAGAGCTACTCTCTCATTCCTCGTGTTGAGTTGCATGCATACTCGAGCGTGTGCACATATACCTAGTGGTGTACAACTTCCTCCCCAAAGGAAGAAGAATAAGAACAAAGCCGTCCATCAAGCCGATCACGAGCATCGTGCTTTCGACAACTTAAACGAAGCCATGGACAATCGACCGTTGATTGAGATTCTCCAATCCAACGTGGATGGGAATGCGGATGCCATAGTCATTCCCGAGATAGCCGCTAACAATTTTGAACTTAAGACATGCATGATACGAATGGTTTCTTCTATACCTTTCCTAGGGAGACCTATGGATGACCCTCATGACCACATCAAGAGATTCTTGTCCCTTTGTAACACCATCAAGTATAATGCGGTACCTCAAGAGGCGGTTAAGTTGATATTATTCTCTTTCTCTTTGGAGGGAAATGCTAGGATTTGGCTAGATAAGCAACCCTCTAATAGCATTCTCACTTGGGAGGAATTAAAGAATAAATTTGTGAACAAGTTCTTTCCACCTTCACGAACCACCGTATTAAGGAACCAAATCACAATCTTTCAACAAAAGAGAGATCAAACCTTTAGTGAAGCTTGGGAAGAGTTCAAAGAGTTGTTAAGAAAGTTCCCTAACCACGACTTTGACCAAGTTTACCAAATTAACACCTTCTACAATGGTTTGAGACCACACCATCAAGATTCCTTTAACTCGTCCGCGGGTGGAAACATGCTTGCTAAGTCTATCCAAGAGGCAGTGGATATCATTGAAACAAAATCCGTAGTTCAAAGCAATAGGGATAGAGATGAGGTGGTACATGTGGTGCAAGAGGGTGCTACTCAACCAAATAACACAGTTTAAAATCAAAAGGTTGATATTCTTAGTGAGATGGTTCAAAAACTTTGTGAGATTCATCTGAGCAACTCTTCTACCAACAATGTTAATGCCATCACCCTTCAATACGAGACATGTGGAGGCCCTCACTCATACTTGAATTGAGACAAAGTGCAAGCCTATTAAGGATAATGTTATGCTTATAATGATGATAGAAGAGCACACTTTAAACCAAACATCAATCCTAATCACCTTTCATACAAGTCCAACAATTACCATGCTCCACCGGGTTTCCCTCCCCAACAACCTACCAAAAAACAACCAAACAATCCACAAATGCTAAATAGAAACCAAGGGCCAAGAGGAAATTATCAAGGGAATAACAATAATAGAGGGCCAAATAACTTGTGGGAAATTTGAGCTAGAGACTCATTCAATCAAGCTTGAATAACTAGGTTAGCTCATTTAGAATAGAGTGTGATAGGTTAGGATTAATAAAAGGGTAATATAGTCGAGATGAAATGTAGGGGGTGCCTCTCTTTTGTCTTTTTGGTGTTTGTAAGGTTGCCCTCTCCTTTCATGCTTGGAGCTTATGGAGGAGGCTCTCGTATCGGGTTCACTTTGATACTTTTGTGATTCAAAATTGACTCTTAATAATGTCTAACATGAATTTATTTTAGTAGACCTTTCGTTAGCTTGAGTTAAACAAAGTACGCAGTGTCATAAGTGTAGGGGAGTTTACTCCAATACTTTTAAACATTGAGGACAATGTTTATCTTAAGTGTAAGGGGTCTTCTATCGAAGTGACCTTATCTAGACCATTGCCTTGCCTTCATGATAATTGGGAAAATTAATTTTTCAAACATTTTTCAAATTTTTGATCTACTTCGGCCATAAAAATATGCATTCATAATTTTGCATTAATCATTTTTCATTTGCATAACACATTTGCATTATATATATTTCTTCTTTTATATTTCTTCAAAAAAATATATATAAAAAGAAAAAAATATATAATAAAGGACATGATTTAACAAGTTTAGATATCCTTGACATATTAGACCCGTCATGTATATTTTGACTCAACACGAGTTTTCTTATTCAAGCTTACTCTAGCTAGTATCCTTAACCATGTAGACCTTTATTGGTTTATTAGGCTAAGCATCCACGAGTCTCATTATTTGAGATTTTAAACTGTGGAGAACGAGAAATGATAGAGTTTGAAGTAAGTGTAAAGAGCTAGATAAACCTCATACTACTTGTCGCTTTTATATCCCCTTTCATAACCTTTACTTTCTTGTCAACGCATGTGTATATTGTTAATAAATAATCAAGAACGGTTTTAATCGGTTTGTAGTCTCTTATGTATTTTTGACTAATCATTCGTGGTTGGTATAAGTACGTCATAAGATTCTAAGTTAGAAAGTTTTATGTGTACTAGACTTATGTCATGCTTAATACTTAGCGGGTTTTTTTTCCTTTTATTCTTTTCCTTTTATTTGTGAGGAATAAAGAAAAATAAGAGCGGCTTATAAGAAAATGAGTGGCTAGAAAAAAAAATAGCTATACAAGACTCACAAGAGGGGCAGTGAAGTGTTAATTATGGTAGCTATTAAATTCCAATATTACTCTCACAGGGGTTACGGGGATTTAATAGTTGCTCCAATCTAATATTCCCTTGACGGGTTGCGGGATTGAAATCCAAGGTCTCAAAAAGGCGGCGGATATAAATTATTGCGTGAGTTTTATTTTTCTTTTCTTAGCGAGTGAGTAGCTACGTATTAATGCATGACATAAAGATCTTACACATAAGGCGAATGACTTATTATTTTGGGTCAGACTTATATCAATTATGGGCGGTTCTTCAAGTAATGGATAAGATGGTTACTTAGGATTAAAACCGTGCTTCCTTATTTTCATATTTTACATTTCTTATATTTCACGCTTTAAATAATGACAAATTTGCTCTCAAGCAATTTGCTCAAATAATAACCGGTCTTAGAGGAACAATAAGTGGGGGTATAGTGGTAACACAATTCATTTGTATGAATAAGTCGATGCACTTTCACTTATGAATAACAATGATCTCGTTTTTAAGCTTGATATTGGGAAAGTGAAACTTGAGGATAATAAGTATTTATGGTACCAAAGCCCTAATCAAAGTCCATTATTTCTTTATGAGTTATTTTCATTAAAACTATTTCAAGAAAAATACAAAAATATATAAATAGAATTGTTTTCCTTGCATTGCATTGCATTGTAAAAATCAAAATCATGCATCATATAGTGTAGTATAGTGTAAAAGCATTTCATCTTGGCCAAGGTGAATTAATTATGAGAAAAATGTAATTTAGAGCTTTGAAATATTACATTGCATGAAGCTATGGCAATGATCAAGTGTAAGAGATTTGATATGAGTGAAATCTCATATCAATTATAACAAATCAAACCCTAAAACACAAAGGAAAATACCAAATTTTATGTGAAAAAAGCAGTATTATGGGGTATTCTTTATTGTTTGTGATTTTGTGGGTAAAAAGATATGATTTGGTGCAAACACGGATTTCAAGGCATTAATATTGAAGAAAAGACAAAAGAGGACTCACTGTGACAAGTCTCCAAAGTCAAAGGACCTTTCATGACAATCTACCAAAGTTGAAGGACTAGAAGTGTAAATTCAAAGAAAGTCAAAGAGCTCAAGTGAAAGCCAACTCCAAGTCAAAGGGTCAATGATGTTTAAAATACAAGTCAAGGGGTTAAATATGTCAAGATTTCAAAGTTCTTAGCTCAAAATAGCAAACTACCAAAGTTGAGGGGCTTATTCTGCCATTTTGGAAAGATAAACCAAACTTGATCCATGTGCTACACTCCTCAGCCAATCAGAATGGCCATATGCTTTCACTCGGATCATTGACTCAAGGTCAAAGTCATTAATGAGCTGTTAACTCATTTATTAAGCAAATCTCAATAGTAAAACCCACTCAACCCATTTAACCAATCAGAATACACTATTTTGGTTCACAGGGATTACAATAAGGATAATGATCCACAACTTAATTATTGGACCAATACAAGAATGCCACGTGTCACTTCCATTTCTCCAGAAATTGCACAACGAAGGAGCGCGTTTCAGAGAAAGATTTCAAGAGCAAAAATGATAAGGGGATCAAGACGAAGTTAACCCAGCAATCCAATTAACATAACATCAAGGGAATCAAATTCCCCCAATTTGATGAAGAACACTTGAAGATCAATTATCAAAATTTTGACACCTGGCAACTTCTCGTTAGTGGAGACACGTCATTCATCTCACCTACATCTCATATCTAGTCTATATATACCTTGTAACTCTCTCATTTTATGTAATGTAGTTACGTGTGAAAACACAACACTTTATCTTTAATCATGTTTTCTCTCTCATTTCTTAGTTGTAACTACTTAGAGTGATTGACAACCACTCTAAGTGAGTTAGTTAGGTAGTTGTAACAAACTTTCACCATTAATAACAAACTCCAGTTCACAACTTCTCAAATCTCTACTTACCTTACTAAATTCATCATTCATATCTTCATACTTGTGATTTTGTTATTTGTATTGAATAACTGAATCATTTGGTTGTTTTGGAAGTTGTTAGTTGTGACCAGACTTGTTGTAGTTCAGTTATTTACCAAGTTCTAGCTATAAGTACATGTTCAGACTTGTAGCAGGGTAGATGATGATGATCCATGGTGTGTAACGGTGACTGATTCTTGCTGATTGATTGATAAGGTGTTGTATGATCTCACAAGAGAGTTCATCACTCTCTTCTCCATCAAAGGAGGCATCATAGCTAAAAAGTGCAATCCTGTTTTACATTTCCTCTAAAAAAGTCAAATGCATGCTATTTCTTAGAACTAGTGTAATATTGCTTGCTTATGTATACTAATTGTTCTTGTTGATATGTTTGATATGTTTTGATATCTTGCTCTCTTAATCTGTTAGCTTCAATATGTTTTACCTAGCTTATTTCCATTTTTCATTCAGTAACTGGTGTTTGGATCACTTGCTAGATTTGGATTCAGTCATTAAAATTGGATAAAACTTTTTTACATTCAATCTATAACTGGTCTAATACATGTATGCAAGTTTTGGAAGTCAAACAAGTTGTCAAAGAGGCAAATGACATTGAAATGCTTTGGGTCAGTTTCATTAGTCTAAAACAGTCCACATTCAAATCATCATAACTTGCTCAAATCTTGGAGTTAGACTGTGATTTTTGTTTCATTTGAAAGTCCAACTTCCTAGCTTTTAATATTGGTAAGCCACTTGATATAGTTCTCACTATAGAATAAGCTAGAAGTTGTTAAAAGTCTCTGTGATAATAGCTTATTTCTGTCATAGCTTATTTTCAATTCCCAGTTATCCACTTCATAAACCTGCCCACTTTCTTTCACGAATATGTTGTATAAGTTCTTAAAATAGGATTTGACCTTGGTCAACTTTTGGTCATTTTTGGTCAACGCTGGTCAACATAAGCCCTTTTGAGCTTATTTGATTTTTTGGCTTATTATGTGGTTGTTTTTCAAAATTTCTTAGATAGGTGTCCATATTTTGGGCTTATAATCATCTCTTGAGAAAACCAGACCTAGTGCTTATTAGGATAAGCTCATCTCTTAAAAGTAGCTTATTCAAAATTGCTTATTTGAGATTTAGACCACTTTAGTTTATTTCCTTGATCATGACTAGCTTATTTTGAATTTGGAACCTTTTGAACTAGTTTGAGCTTATTTGGTCAACTAAAACTCAAGATATGGCTTAATCTTCAATAAGCCCGTTTTTAGTGAAAACATTTTCATAAATTACATTTAGGTCCCTAGAAGTTGTTATAGTTGCTAGTTTGTTATAATTAGTTATAAACTTGCTAGCGTTTGTATTCTAGTCCCTGGTTTTTGTTAGTTTGTTATAGTTAGTTGCTTAGTTTGTTAAACTTGTTACATTTGGTTAGTAATTTGTTACATTTATGTTTTTAGTCCTTTAGCTTTGCACATTTACACTTTTGGTCCTTATACTTTCATAGACTTTATATTTTAGCTTTTAATACTTGTTGTGCATTAATTGGTTGTACTTTATGCTTTGTAAATGGTATGTGCAACTTGTTTTTAGGTTAGTACGGTTACGTATACGATATTATTGTACACTTTTGACAGTTTTGTGGCAATTAGACATAGAATACCATAACTTTGACAATCAAATACCAAAAACAATAAAGTGACTTGATTGATATCGATCATTCAATTTGTAAAGATATAGATAGAAAAACGAACTTGAAAAAGACAAATATTAATTCTGCTGAGCGTTATTACCCACATGATACACCCTGCCTCGAGCTCCATCGTTCTGCGAATCCTTAGCCTTTGGACACCTATTATGGAAATGACCTTTTTCACCACAGCTAAAGCACATCACATGACAGTTCCATTCCTTATGGCCAATCCTTTTACAAGCTGCACACTTAGGAGGACACACACCGACAGGATGATGCCAATTGCATAGATCACACTTAGGCAGATTTCCAGTATAACCTCGTCTGCCAGCAGGATAGGAGCAGCAAGAGTAACAGGAGCAACAGGAGTAACAAGAGCAGTTGCATACATGGTTGCTGGCTCTTGTCTCTTGTTGGCTTGTCGGTTATTGTTCTTGTTGGAGTTTCTATTGTTTCCATGGTTGTTGTTACTGTTATTGCCCTGATTATTCCCTTGATTGTTTCATTTATTATCCTCCCATTTCTGCTTGTTATCAGCATTTGAATTAGCATCTTTACCTTCCACAGATTGCTCTACCAATTCACGAGCCATGTTCACTGCTTCATGTAGGGAGGAAGGTTTTGATGTAGTAATGTGTCCTTTAATCCTTTTCGGAAATCCCTTGACATACCTTTTTATTTTCTTCTTCTCATCTGGAACCATTTTGGGACACATTAAGACCAACTCATAAAACCTATTAGTGTAGGCTTCAATATCATCGTTCTTCATTTGTAAATTCTATAGCTCATGCTCCATCCGAGCTATCTTAGTCTCAGGGCAGTATTCAGTAGTCATCATTATTTTGAACTCGCTCCAAGGGATTTTGTTTGCATTATTAAGACCTAAGGTTCAAATATTCCCATTCCACCATGTAAGTGCAATACCTTCCAAAGTACTAGCAGCATAAATTACCTTATCCTCTTCAACACATTTGCAAGTCTCAAACACTTACTCCATTTTTTCAAACCAACGTGTTAACCCAACAACGCCTTCGGTCCCTTTGAAGGAGTAGGGTTTTCCAGACATTAATGTCTTGTGTGAACATCCTTTTGCACTTGCAGAACTTTCGCCTTTAACTTGAGTCTCTCGGCTCATTTCGTATTCCGCAACGACTTTCTTTACCCTTTTGTAAGTATTCTTTCCATAGTAGCCCGACGATATCTCCTAGGTCCATCAACCCTATGAATTCTGGTAGGCGGCATGTTTCTGTCAACAACATAATACCAAATTCAATGAGAACTTGTATAAGTATGCTATTTCAAGATTCATGGAAATGGAGAAAATAGAATAAGAAGAGATTTTAGATATGCATAACTGATTGTCAACAAGGAATGCAACACTAAGGAGTGGAATATATATATATATATATATATATATATATATATATATATATATATATATATATATATATATATATATATATATATATATATATATATATGGGGCTAAGTTTGACTAGGAGAATGATATGGTGCCACGTCATATGCCTACATGGTCATTTAGAGGCATCTCATTGGCTAAGGTGACACTTAATTTATTTTTAGAAAATATATGAAATTTCCAAATTAAAAAAATCGGATGTTCTCACAGTTATTTTCGTAGAAAACTTCGGATATAAATCCATTCCTTAATTGTAGCTTCTAACTTAATCTCATATCCTCTGCATATCTCTACTACTTATAAAAGAAAAACCACCAAACCTTTAATGTTGAAAAACATATTAATTTAGGAAATGTTGAAAAATTTAATGTCACCTTATATTGAAATTGTCAAAAAAAAACTATCCTCCTGTTTTGTAAACACGAGTTTTAAACAAAACCCTAATCCTCTTTCTCTCCCCGCCGCCTCTCAAAATTATGGCCGCCGCCACCACATCCATCTCGATGCCGCCATTTACCCTTTAGTGTTGGTGAACGGTGTGTGACGATGGTGGTGGGTGTGTGACGATTGTGATGGGGAACTTCTCCATTTTGTCATTCTTCTTCATCTTCCCTGAATAGTTATGAAGTGCAAACCAATTGTCATTCAAAACCCTAACTCGTTCTGTGAGTGGTGGATCTGCGAGTGAATGTTTTCTTTTCTAACCATGTTCTTAATATCTATATTGAAATTGTAAGGGTTTTATATGTCATTGTACGACCTTGTATCTTACTTTGAGATGTGAATGCAGTGTTCAAACAATGCAACATATCATCCTCTTTGCGGTCGTGCTGCTGGATTTTGTGCTAAGGTAATTGCGTTTGATCTCTTTATTTATAATGTTGAAACGCATAATGTTACATGGGTTTTTTTGTTCAAACAGATTGCAGATGCGGACATATTGTAGGTGGTCTCTCTAGAGGAGGATGATGAGAACCAATCGAGACAGATCGCATGTGTTGCTCGTGATAAACGGATGAGTCAGCTACCCTGGTATGTCATTTTTATTGGTGCTTCTTTATCGTTGTAACAAGTGAACTGATTGCTTCTTTATAACATTGTCTTGTGTAATTTCGATGAAGATCCTCGTCGCTATCTTTGATGCTTGTATGGGTTTTGTGTTACGGAGCTACAATTCAAGCAGGTGCGGTTATTTAGTTTTTGAGTTTTATTATAAAGTTCTTGTGTATGCTTAATTATATATGGTATTTGGAATATTTTCATTATACTAAATTGCTATCGTGCAATGTAATATGCATATTCACATACCCATGTTTGCTTGAAATTTCATCAGAGACTTATGATTATTTTTGGAGAAAAGGTAGAAATGAGCTTGAAGCCATTACTGGTGCGTCAATGAAGCGAGTCTCTTACACTTGCTAATATCAATAAAAACTTTGCTTGATGCAGAAAGCATAGTTTCTATGTCTGTAAATATTTATCTTAGCTTTCTTCATTAAGCTTTAAATTATACTCTTCATTAGGCTTTCAATTTTGAGCCGACAACATTCTGCAGTTGTGTTGTACGAATAACAAATAGTGAACGAAGAGTTATACATTAAATTGTTTTTGATATTACTGCCTTGGCTCTTTGATTATACGAGGGTTGATGAAATAATTAAACACCCCCTTAGGTCTCCTTTTGTTGATGAAACCATACAATGCGTATAATAGAAAAGTTTGTCTCCAGAGGTGACCTTTTGTTGTGTATTAGTCGATCTGAATACACTTCGATGAGCTGATGTTCTTTACTTGTGTGCTTCGAATAATTTTTTGTAAGTGACACGTCAATATAATAGGAGATTAAACAAACTGATTATTCTTATGACCTTTAAATCTGAATGTTCTTTAGTTGTCTGGTTGACTTTTTATTCATGTTTCGTGTTGATAGCAGTTGTGTAGCTGGAATATTATTCGAAATTCCACTTCGAGGGACCCATTCTCATGATTTTGTCAGCTCGTACACGGTTGGTAACCTTTCTAATCTGTTGTGTAAAAGTTCAGTATGGACTAAATGTTTTTTCTCATATGTTATTCCTATTATCTCAACACCTTATATTATTCGTGTTGGTTGTACTTAGGAACCTGATGAGATTACAGAAAAGTCTCTCAAAAGTCATGACGGTTCATAAGAATGCAAGGATTTTGTTACCATCACATCTCACACGGACGTGGTTGGGCAAACTGAAGGTTTTGTAGTAATTTCACGGATATAGCAGTTTAGGGTTTTTGCATATATATTCTGGATTCAAAGGGCGTTAAATAATTAATGCAAAATTAATCTCCTTAAGAATTAAAATATTGGCCTCATCACTAGACCATTCTTTTAGCTCCACGTGCAGTTTCCTTTTTCATAGGCTGAATTCATATTATATATGTGGATCAAGAGTTAAAAATGTTATTGAAGATATTTAGTTTGTATCAATAGATTAATTAATGTCTTATGAAATGCGTGTTTCAGGGATTGAGTTTACCAGAGAGTGTTTTGTGCTTGGAAAGGGAGCCAGGAAGCATCTCAAAGGTGATTATCATGGTTTATATTCAAGTTACTAGAATTGGTGCATATCATATTTTAACGATGCCTAAACACTCAAGTTATGTTGTATGTTGCACTTGCAGATAGATACAAAATACATGTTTTCATTTGATTTGGGTCGTTTATTGACTTAGAAAAGACCACATCTGAGAGATAATTGAGTTGTGGACTTATGACCAAAACTTGACTAGCTATTTAAAGTATATAAGTAATGCTTTGTGTTTATTTGAGACAACATGACTCGTCAATAGGTTTTGGAGCACCTGTTCGTGCTGACATGAGAAACAGTTCAATCACCAATGCTGCCCGTAACAACATCTTTACTTGACATTGTAAGCATCCATAATCTTTAAAAATTTTGGTCTTAGAAATGTTATATTAATGATGACCACTGTCAACTACCCATTTGGTGGTGGCATTTTTTCTTCCACGACTTGAATTGGGTTGTATAATGAAATGAGTGACTTCTTGGCACCTTGAGAGATAGCCCCCGACAGCCTTCCTCCCTCCCCCACTACAAATTTTATGAGTCCAAATAAGAGACCGTTTTCTTGCATGATTCTTGTCATCATTGTCACGGTAAATCAAAGTTGTGTTATTTCATTTATTCTCGAGCGTTAAAGATTGTTGCGCCAGCTCTGAAAAATTGAACATTGACTCTCGAAAAATTCTTTCACAGGGTCTTTAACTCGTTGGCGTTATAGGAGGGAGTGGCGGAATGTACAAAATTTCACAAGTTATACAGAAGTATACCACAAGGTATGCCACAAGGTGTTTTCTTTTTCTTTGAAACTAGACATAGCAATATGGTCACATTAATATGCCTAAAAAGTTAATTTTGAATAATGTGATTTAAAATTTTCATGTCTAAAGCTCGCTTTAGATGACTTTGGACATGGTCACCCCTATTTTGACACTTGCTACAGAAAAAATGGAACCCTCTTCGACCCATTAACAAATAATTGGGTCGAAATTTTCATATCTATTTGAGCCAAACTCATTTTTCTTATTTTATGCAGTTCATGCCGAATGTGGTATATTACAAAAACTGGACAGTGATCGATGGTGATCATATTGAGCTCCCGGATGATCGAAATAAATTTTTAAGAGAAAGGGGTCATGTATTGCAGTGGAAACAAGGTGGAACAGTAAGTCCATTGATAGTTCAAACGCTAAAGAAACCTATTGAGAGCAGAAGAGCGTCTTTCAATCATAAGCAATTTTTGAAATGGATGCTTACTGCTATAAGTGTGATCCAAGGAAAGATGGTAGGCTTGCTGCTTGTTGATACTCACCACTTTGCCTGTAATACCGCATTTGATCATTGAGCATGTTACACTAGAAGATAGTATTCTTATGTCATTTTTGTGATACATTGTTCAGTAAATAGGAAGTATACAATAATTTTGTCAAATAAAGATGTAAAAAGCTTGAGAGTTTAATATTAAGTTATAAAGAGTATAGTGATAATCAGAGATGTGAATATGTTGGATTTAGTTAAAACTGTGAGAACACCATGATTGTACAAGTTTAACGGCGTCATTGTTAATTTCTCACCTAATATAGAGGCTTTGCCACTGTTTTATTCCAAGAGTTTCTTAATGTAACAATTCATACATTAGATAACCAATATTTTAGTTCATGCATTACATTTGGGTATTTTCTTCCACATAAATGCATAAGGAGATACGTGCAGTAATTGAACTATTGATGTAGCAGCTCAAAATTTTAAGATCATTGCGTCCCACAAGAATTGCAATGTTTGTATTTTTATTTATTTTTTAATATTCTTAGTTTAAGCTTTTTGGTCGAACCAACGTTCCTATAACTCGACCGAGTTAATTCGAAGATTCGATAAAGTTGAGTCGGTCAGGTGACACAACCGGGTTGACCGATGGTCAAATCTGTGACTTGAATTGATTAACTCGGTGTTCAAACCCGTAACCCGAAAAATAAAGTTTCCTTAAATAAAAGCTAAAAGAAATACTTTTAAGAAACTAAAGTACTAATATTCTGTGGCAAATTATGCGTATATCCTTACAGTGTGCAATGAAAACTATACATAAAAAGTCAACTAATCTTTCATTAAACGAAAACATATCCAAAAATATTATACAAGAAAGGTCTAATAGAAAAAGGTAATCAATTAATCGAGCTTACAAAATAATTGCAAGTGACCTGATATAAACCTTAAACGTTAAGCCTAATTTTAAGTTTTCCATATAGGCTTAAATATCAACAATTGTCATATTTGACGCATTTACTTATAAATTTGTCGATAATTATGTTTTATCTTTAAAGTGTAATTATAAAAAGTTAACAAAGTTTTTTAATAGATATATGAAAGTGCTTACTGTTTTTTTGCTAAATAAAAACTAAAATTCAAAATGCTCGTATTAATCACTCGCCAATCCAAAAAGCCCGATCACCGTTATGTGCCAAATACAATAAGGTCAACCGCCATGCCAAAAATTGCTAGCAAAGTTGAAAGTTGCTTGAATGTGCACTTTTGGGAATTTCGGTACTTTCACGTTTGATACATGTTAAAAACTCATCGCATGTTGCGAGCGTTTTCAGTTTCATTTTAACAATTTCACTTTTAGTTTTATGAAACACTTACCACAAAATAGCATATCGTTAATTATCGGTCAATAAGTATTTCCGCCGCTATGCGCGGGTACTCGCCTAGTTTTCACAAACGTATTCATCATTCATCTAATGGTTATTATTTTATTAAAACCCTAATAACATTAATGGATTCATTCGTATGTTAAGAAATTTTGCCACCAATTGAATGATACGAGATACCAGTGGATGAAAGAAACAATCAGGTATGACCGATATTTTGTACCGAATATTATAACTGACTTGGTTTTGAAGTATTTGTGATAATCTTTGACCACCTCCCACTGTTTTTATGTTCTCTTCATCACAGATTGCAAGATTTTGATGGTATGTACTTCTTATTTATTCCTGCAATTAAGTTAGTTATATTCTGAAAGTTATTGAAACCTATCTACTTCCATTGGATGTCATAATATATTTGTTTGGAGGCTTGATCTCTTTCTAATTGTCTGTCCAATAGGTTGATTGAGGAGTGTTGGCATGAGAATCCGTCAACATATCAGGTATGCACATATTTAAGCTTTGTTTTATTCTCTACTTGATAATATTCAGTGCTTTAGATTTTGAGCAGTGGATATGTTATTAAAAAATGTAGTTAAATCAAGTTAAGATAAAAGAAAGGGTATAGAAACAACAAAGTCTGTGAGCATTAACTTCTATTGTGGCCATCCAAATATTATCAAAGTTGCAGTTGTTGCAGGGCATGGTTATTATTTCAACTAACTTAGAATATTATGAAGCATAGTTGTTCTTATGTATACGATTTTTATAGATTTTATTTTTATGGTTTTTTGGACAAGTTATACAGGGGGTTAATCTCCTCTTTGGGGAAGAAAAATTCCGTGAGATCATTTAGTGCTGAGCCAACTGAGTGCACTTCTCCAAAACCCTCATATCCCCTGACAGCTGGTACCGGTGGCCTCACCGGGTAAACACCTGCAACGCGATATATAAAAGACTAATTCATATACATCGTAACAATCATATGTATAAACATGCTAAACTAAAATAGCATCAGGACAAACACCACCCAATGAGCTCATCTCTTAATTATTTATTTTAGTGATCTTGCATCAGACTACACAAAACCAACTGTTGTAACTCCCGCATTGACTTCCTATAAGCCTGAGCCTGTTTTCAAGGTATCACATCTATGAATAGCTAGCTCAGTGATACCTTGACTCCTTGAGCACAATAATCATAGTAGTACCCTATTCTTAACTATTACTGATATCATATGTGTTTCATTAGGTAGATAGGGGCATTAGATTAATACATTGATTAATTACAAAACATCCAACTACCCATTGGCCTTCACCATCATTCACAATAATTTTCTTAGTTTGGTTATCACTCCTAATGAGTGTCTTCTGTACACAGGCTGATTTGACAAGTCGATAAGTTAATGATCGGTTCCTTGCGTATGAGGTATCTTTGAAACTCGATTATTGGTCCATTAGAAAGAAGTATAGTTACCCAACACCAAAACCACCAACCTAAGTAGGTTGTGTTTGTTTTTCCTCTTATATCGTAGGCGAGCAGACATAGCTAAATAAGAGTGGATTTCTCCAAAATGTTTGCAGAAATTCCAATATGGGGCATAAAACATAAAGTATCATTATCTCATTATAAAATGTTTTAAGTAAGAAATACCATATATACTATATGTTTTTTACCTGATCTTACTTTAATTAGCCATAAAACAAGTTGGAGTTAGTATAAACTTACTCAATCATAGTTATATGCCTTATATAACTAAAAACAAGGACAGTTTTTAGTTTTTCACCCTGACTGAAGGAAGCATATTTGGATACAAACTTCCAACCACATATGAGATAAAGTAAAAACAAAACTCTTCATTTACTGTGTGATTCCTGAAATCTGAAACATGAATGAGCTAACATGGTAGTGCTCCGGGTTTGGGCTTCGGCCCAACTTAAAATATGTTTTCAAATAAACAATGGTGGTAAACAAAACCATGGAGAATCCAGAGTCGTCTCCAAGCTTTATAAGCATTTGTACAGATTGCAGCAGGTCATGGGATGACCGTGTCATGCGCCATAAAGAAGTGTGTTCATCACATAATTTTATTACTCATAATACTAATCTGAACACTACCTAAAGTAACCACCACAGCAGCTGAAACATCAAGCCCGGGCCTCCATTGACTTGGTAAATCTTCAGTTGGACAGAAAGGATCAGAATTTAACGACCAACTGGCGGTTTGTCTTATTAATCCCAATTAGAGTAACATGTAGGTAATTTGTCGTTAGTTCCATAGTACCTGGCTATTAGGTTTCAACATAAATTTTAACCACGATATCAGTTCTGAACATGGTTAGTAGTAGTTGAACTTGACCACTTAGACCCTCAACTCGTTAACCAAGTGGATAGCTTTACCTTTGATCGTGACCAATGGTTAGCTGGTAAGAGACCTCACAACAATGAAATGGTAAGAGACCACATATTAGATACAATACTTTCAGCGGTCTTACAACGCCCTCAAAAGGATAGGCTACTCGCCGGCGTTTAGCGCCTCATGGAATGGCAGCCACAAATCTTCGAAAAAGGAAACTACAATCCAAGTATGCATCCACAACTAATGAACCAAGGTGATATTAACAGTTTATCTTGATCTCTGACTCGATTATGTTTTTGGCATTTAAACTGATATTTTCTTGTTGATAACATTGCAGTTATTTAGTCTTCCTACTATGGTGGCTTTGCTTTGAGGTATATGGCTATGGGAGTCAGCGATACGACCTATAGTGATTCAAAACCAAAACCATATGTTGTGATTCCAAGCATACCCAATATTTGGTATGTGTGTGTTTCTGTGTATGTTCCATAGATACGAGTAAGATGCAATATCACGTGCAGGAAATTTGTCCATTTGCACAGACCATCTGATGTTCATAAGCGTGTTGGTGTCTTATGTATACAATTATCTGTTATACAATAATATGTATGTACTAATACAACAAGTAAAGGATATTTTGCATTCTAAGGAATTCCAGATTGTTGAATGGAGTTAAATGGTGCTATTCTGTAGCAGAAGCAAGTCCAAACACCAGGATCTGCATTATGTTTCTGATTATTCCAAAGCATACGAACTTTAGTTGAAGCTTACGTTGTATATCCACATCAAACCATGATTTAACCAAAGAGGCTACCCAGGCTCGAGTAATTTGATATTGAAATGTCAAATAAATTTGTATACAAGAGAAAAGATGGACTTGTCAATTACTCCATAGTAATATACAATAGAATACATGGAAGTCCTTAACTCTATTATACCTTTCCGATACAAATTCACATCTCAAAACAAATAAATATACGCATTTTAAAACTTTCGATATATCATATGGCGTTTAAGTTTAAGGTACACAATGCATAATGCATACCCGGAAAGGTTTTCTAAAACTTTTATAAAATAAAAGTAAATTATATATATTTGTAATGGTAGTCTAAATAACCAATATTTTGAAACCCAATTTTTAAATTGATCTGGTCGAGTCATCGGGTCGACTTAGGTCAACCCAGTTTAATCCGATTTTCTAAATAAATTAATTTTTTATATTTTTAATAATTAACAAAAATTATATATACAAACTATAAAGTACTAACGTATATAGAAGATATAAATTGTTTACCAACCAATATACTTTGTAAAAATAAAATCCCGTCGTAAATACGTAAAATTTACCTATTTAAAAAAACCCTGAAAAAATCGAAACCAGACCAGGTCTTGTGAAACGGGTTGACCCGGGTCACACCAAACCCCGCGGTCTAGCCGGGTTTTGAAAATATAAATCTAGAGTCAATATGACCTGTTTTTTTATCGGAACCGAGTCAACCGATTGACCTGACCGGTTTAACTCGGGTTTGAAAACATTGGGTCCGAGTTGCAAAAATCTCCCACGATGAAATCAATATGATTGTCCCTACAATATATTTTTTGCATTGTTTTTTGCCATCTCAACCTTTCGAGGTGATCTTTAGTAACATAATAATCCGTACAAATTACAAACATAAAAAACAAAACATGTATTAGTAAATGAAACTATTTCTTCATATGTTTAAAAGAAATCGACTTATAATCCGAACCAAAAAAACTTAAACTGGTTTAAAAAATACTTGTTTTTTAAAACCGGTTTTTAAAAATATCAGTTTCTTAAACTGGTTTTTTTAAAACCAATCCAGTGGTTCGTAACCAGTTTAATAAAATTGCAAGACCGATTTAAAACCTTGTTAAAATAGAACTAATCATGTTAAAAACAACCCGATCTGGTTAAAAATCTTACAAAGTCGGTTAATTAAAGTTGACCGGTTTAAAAACTACAACAAAAAGTAATACACAAAAGAAATATTTTATAGATATATAAAGGAATAAAACACGCCCGTTGGGTGGCCAGGGCCATAAAAAATCAGAAACCCAAACCATAACTGCAAATTCAAAAAAGTAAAACACAAACGTATTCATAGAAAAAATTTACGAAATGAACCCGTCCATTGGGCGGGTTACGCCGCTAGTATATATATATATATATATATATATATATATATATATATATATATATATATATATATATATATATATATACTACTTATAAAAGAAAAACCACCAAACCTTTAATGTTGAAAAACATATTAATTTAGGAAATGTTGAAAAATTTAATGTCACCTTATATTGAAATTGTCAAAAAAAAACTATCCTCCTGTTTTGTAAACACGAGTTTTAAACAAAACCCTAATCCTCTTTCTCTCCCCGCCGCCTCTCAAAATTATGGCCGCCGCCACCACATCCATCTCGATGCCGCCATTTACCCTTTAGTGTTGGTGAACGGTGTGTGACGATGGTGGTGGGTGTGTGACGATTGTGATGGGGAACTTCTCCATTTTGTCATTCTTCTTCATCTTCCCTGAATAGTTATGAAGTGCAAACCAGTTGTCATTCAAAACCCTAACTCGTTCTGTGAGTGGTGGATCTGCGAGTGAATGTTTTCTTTTCTAACCATGTTCTTAATATCTATATTGAAATTGTAAGGGTTTTATATGTCATTGTACGACCTTGTATCTTACTTTGAGATGTGAATGCAGTGTTCAAACAATGCAACATATCATCCTCTTTGCGGTCGTGCTGCTGGATTTTGTGCTAAGGTAATTGCGTTTGATCTCTTTATTTATAATGTTGAAACGCATAATGTTACATGGGTTTTTTTGTTCAAACAGATTGCAGATGCGGACATATTGTAGGTGGTCTCTCTAGAGGAGGATGATGAGAACCAATCGAGACAGATCGCATGTGTTGCTCGTGATAAACGGATGAGTCAGCTACCCTGGTATGTCATTTTTATTGGTGCTTCTTTATCGTTGTAACAAGTGAACTGATTGCTTCTTTATAACATTGTCTTGTGTAATTTCGATGAAGATCCTCGTCGCTATCTTTGATGCTTGTATGGGTTTTGTGTTACGGAGCTACAATTCAAGCAGGTGCGGTTATTTAGTTTTTGAGTTTTATTATAAAGTTCTTGTGTATGCTTAATTATATATGGTATTTGGAATATTTTCATTATACTAAATTGCTATCGTGCAATGTAATATGCATATTCACATACCCATGTTTGCTTGAAATTTCATCAGAGACTTATGATTATTTTTGGAGAAAAGGTAGAAATGAGCTTGAAGCCATTACTGGTGCGTCAATGAAGCGAGTCTCTTACACTTGCTAATATCAATAAAAACTTTGCTTGATGCAGAAAGCATAGTTTCTATGTCTGTAAATATTTATCTTAGCTTTCTTCATTAAGCTTTAAATTATACTCTTCATTAGGCTTTCAATTTTGAGCCGACAACATTCTGCAGTTGTGTTGTACGAATAACAAATAGTGAACGAAGAGTTATACATTAAATTGTTTTTGATATTACTGCCTTGGCTCTTTGATTATACGAGGGTTGATGAAATAATTAAACACCCCCTTAGGTCTCCTTTTGTTGATGAAACCATACAATGCGTATAATAGAAAAGTTTGTCTCCAGAGGTGACCTTTTGTTGTGTATTAGTCGATCTGAATACACTTCGATGAGCTGATGTTCTTTACTTGTGTGCTTCGAATAATTTTTTGTAAGTGACACGTCAATATAATAGGAGATTAAACAAACTGATTATTCTTATGACCTTTAAATCTGAATGTTCTTTAGTTGTCTGGTTGACTTTTTATTCATGTTTCGTGTTGATAGCAGTTGTGTAGCTGGAATATTATTCGAAATTCCACTTCGAGGGACCCATTCTCATGATTTTGTCAGCTCGTACACGGTTGGTAACCTTTCTAATCTGTTGTGTAAAAGTTCAGTATGGACTAAATGTTTTTTCTCATATGTTATTCCTATTATCTCAACACCTTATATTATTCGTGTTGGTTGTACTTAGGAACCTGATGAGATTACAGAAAAGTCTCTCAAAAGTCATGACGGTTCATAAGAATGCAAGGATTTTGTTACCATCACATCTCACACGGACGTGGTTGGGCAAACTGAAGGTTTTGTAGTAATTTCACGGATATAGCAGTTTAGGGTTTTTGCATATATATTCTGGATTCAAAGGGCGTTAAATAATTAATGCAAAATTAATCTCCTTAAGAATTAAAATATTGGCCTCATCACTAGACCATTCTTTTAGCTCCACGTGCAGTTTCCTTTTTCATAGGCTGAATTCATATTATATATGTGGATCAAGAGTTAAAAATGTTATTGAAGATATTTAGTTTGTATCAATAGATTAATTAATGTCTTATGAAATGCGTGTTTCAGGGATTGAGTTTACCAGAGAGTGTTTTGTGCTTGGAAAGGGAGCCAGGAAGCATCTCAAAGGTGATTATCATGGTTTATATTCAAGTTACTAGAATTGGTGCATATCATATTTTAACGATGCCTAAACACTCAAGTTATGTTGTATGTTGCACTTGCAGATAGATACAAAATACATGTTTTCATTTGATTTGGGTCGTTTATTGACTTAGAAAAGACCACATCTGAGAGATAATTGAGTTGTGGACTTATGACCAAAACTTGACTAGCTATTTAAAGTATATAAGTAATGCTTTGTGTTTATTTGAGACAACATGACTCGTCAATAGGTTTTGGAGCACCTGTTCGTGCTGACATGAGAAACAGTTCAATCACCAATGCTGCCCGTAACAACATCTTTACTTGACATTGTAAGCATCCATAATCTTTAAAAATTTTGGTCTTAGAAATGTTATATTAATGATGACCACTGTCAACTACCCATTTGGTGGTGGCATTTTTTCTTCCACGACTTGAATTGGGTTGTATAATGAAATGAGTGACTTCTTGGCACCTTGAGAGATAGCCCCCGACAGCCTTCCTCCCTCCCCCACTACAAATTTTATGAGTCCAAATAAGAGACCGTTTTCTTGCATGATTCTTGTCATCATTGTCACGGTAAATCAAAGTTGTGTTATTTCATTTATTCTCGAGCGTTAAAGATTGTTGCGCCAGCTCTGAAAAATTGAACATTGACTCTCGAAAAATTCTTTCACAGGGTCTTTAACTCGTTGGCGTTATAGGAGGGAGTGGCGGAATGTACAAAATTTCACAAGTTATACAGAAGTATACCACAAGGTATGCCACAAGGTGTTTTCTTTTTCTTTGAAACTAGACATAGCAATATGGTCACATTAATATGCCTAAAAAGTTAATTTTGAATAATGTGATTTAAAATTTTCATGTCTAAAGCTCGCTTTAGATGACTTTGGACATGGTCACCCCTATTTTGACACTTGCTACAGAAAAAATGGAACCCTCTTCGACCCATTAACAAATAATTGGGTCGAAATTTTCATATCTATTTGAGCCAAACTCATTTTTCTTATTTTATGCAGTTCATGCCGAATGTGGTATATTACAAAAACTGGACAGTGATCGATGGTGATCATATTGAGCTCCCGGATGATCGAAATAAATTTTTAAGAGAAAGGGGTCATGTATTGCAGTGGAAACAAGGTGGAACAGTAAGTCCATTGATAGTTCAAACGCTAAAGAAACCTATTGAGAGCAGAAGAGCGTCTTTCAATCATAAGCAATTTTTGAAATGGATGCTTACTGCTATAAGTGTGATCCAAGGAAAGATGGTAGGCTTGCTGCTTGTTGATACTCACCACTTTGCCTGTAATACCGCATTTGATCATTGAGCATGTTACACTAGAAGATAGTATTCTTATGTCATTTTTGTGATACATTGTTCAGTAAATAGGAAGTATACAATAATTTTGTCAAATAAAGATGTAAAAAGCTTGAGAGTTTAATATTAAGTTATAAAGAGTATAGTGATAATCAGAGATGTGAATATGTTGGATTTAGTTAAAACTGTGAGAACACCATGATTGTACAAGTTTAACGGCGTCATTGTTAATTTCTCACCTAATATAGAGGCTTTGCCACTGTTTTATTCCAAGAGTTTCTTAATGTAACAATTCATACATTAGATAACCAATATTTTAGTTCATGCATTACATTTGGGTATTTTCTTCCACATAAATGCATAAGGAGATACGTGCAGTAATTGAACTATTGATGTAGCAGCTCAAAATTTTAAGATCATTGCGTCCCACAAGAATTGCAATGTTTGTATTTTTATTTATTTTTTAATATTCTTAGTTTAAGCTTTTTGGTCGAACCAACGTTCCTATAACTCGACCGAGTTAATTCGAAGATTCGATAAAGTTGAGTCGGTCAGGTGACACAACCGGGTTGACCGATGGTCAAATCTGTGACTTGAATTGATTAACTCGGTGTTCAAACCCGTAACCCGAAAAATAAAGTTTCCTTAAATAAAAGCTAAAAAAAATACTTTTAAGAAACTAAAGTACTAATATTCTGTGGCAAATTATGCGTATATCCTTACAGTGTGCAATGAAAACTATACATAAAAAGTCAACTAATCTTTCATTAAACGAAAACATATCCAAAAATATTATACAAGAAAGGTCTAATAGAAAAAGGTAATCAATTAATCGAGCTTACAAAATAATTGCAAGTGACCTGATATAAACCTTAAACGTTAAGCCTAATTTTAAGTTTTCCATATAGGCTTAAATATCAACAATTGTCATATTTGACGCATTTACTTATAAATTTGTCGATAATTATGTTTTATCTTTAAAGTGTAATTATAAAAAGTTAACAAAGTTTTTTAATAGATATATGAAAGTGCTTACTGTTTTTTTGCTAAATAAAAACTAAAATTCAAAATGCTCGTATTAATCACTCGCCAATCCAAAAAGCCCGATCACCGTTATGTGCCAAATACAATAAGGTCAACCGCCATGCCAAAAATTGCTAGCAAAGTTGAAAGTTGCTTGAATGTGCACTTTTGGGAATTTCGGTACTTTCACGTTTGATACATGTTAAAAACTCATCGCATGTTGCGAGCGTTTTCAGTTTCATTTTAACAATTTCACTTTTAGTTTTATGAAACACTTACCACAAAATAGCATATCGTTAATTATCGGTCAATAAGTATTTCCGCCGCTATGCGCGGGTACTCGCCTAGTTTTCACAAACGTATTCATCATTCATCTAATGGTTATTATTTTATTAAAACCCTAATAACATTAATGGATTCATTCGTATGTTAAGAAATTTTGCCACCAATTGAATGATACGAGATACCAGTGGATGAAAGAAACAATCAGGTATGACCGATATTTTGTACCGAATATTATAACTGACTTGGTTTTGAAGTATTTGTGATAATCTTTGACCACCTCCCACTGTTTTTATGTTCTCTTCATCACAGATTGCAAGATTTTGATGGTATGTACTTCTTATTTATTCCTGCAATTAAGTTAGTTATATTCTGAAAGTTATTGAAACCTATCTACTTCCATTGGATGTCATAATATATTTGTTTGGAGGCTTGATCTCTTTCTAATTGTCTGTCCAATAGGTTGATTGAGGAGTGTTGGCATGAGAATCCGTCAACATATCAGGTATGCACATATTTAAGCTTTGTTTTATTCTCTACTTGATAATATTCAGTGCTTTAGATTTTGAGCAGTGGATATGTTATTAAAAAATGTAGTTAAATCAAGTTAAGATAAAAGAAAGGGTATAGAAACAACAAAGTCTGTGAGCATTAACTTCTATTGTGGCCATCCAAATATTATCAAAGTTGCAGTTGTTGCAGGGCATGGTTATTATTTCAACTAACTTAGAATATTATGAAGCATAGTTGTTCTTATGTATACGATTTTATAGATTTTATTTTTATGGTTTTTTGGACAAGTTATACAGGGGGTTAATCTCCTCTTTGGGGAAGAAAAATTCCGTGAGATCATTTAGTGCTGAGCCAACTGAGTGCACTTCTCCAAAACCCTCATATCCCCTGACAGCTGGTACCGGTGGCCTCACCGGGT
This sequence comes from Glebionis coronaria, assembly GCA_025667525.1. NCBI lineage: Eukaryota > Viridiplantae > Streptophyta > Magnoliopsida > Asterales > Asteraceae > Glebionis > Glebionis coronaria. The sequence goes on from CM046879.1 coordinate 162,853,444, forward strand.
AAACACCTGCAACGCGATATATAAAAGACTAATTCATATACATCGTAACAATCATATGTATAAACATGCTAAACTAAAATAGCATCAGGACAAACACCACCCAATGAGCTCATCTCTTAATTATTTATTTTAGTGATCTTGCATCAGACTACACAAAACCAACTGTTGTAACTCCCGCATTGACTTCCTATAAGCCTGAGCCTGTTTTCAAGGTATCACATCTATGAATAGCTAGCTCAGTGATACCTTGACTCCTTGAGCACAATAATCATAGTAGTACCCTATTCTTAACTATTACTGATATCATATGTGTTTCATTAGGTAGATAGGGGCATTAGATTAATACATTGATTAATTACAAAACATCCAACTACCCATTGGCCTTCACCATCATTCACAATAATTTTCTTAGTTTGGTTATCACTCCTAATGAGTGTCTTCTGTACACAGGCTGATTTGACAAGTCGATAAGTTAATGATCGGTTCCTTGCGTATGAGGTATCTTTGAAACTCGATTATTGGTCCATTAGAAAGAAGTATAGTTACCCAACACCAAAACCACCAACCTAAGTAGGTTGTGTTTGTTTTTCCTCTTATATCGTAGGCGAGCAGACATAGCTAAATAAGAGTGGATTTCTCCAAAATGTTTGCAGAAATTCCAATATGGGGCATAAAACATAAAGTATCATTATCTCATTATAAAATGTTTTAAGTAAGAAATACCATATATACTATATGTTTTTTACCTGATCTTACTTTAATTAGCCATAAAACAAGTTGGAGTTAGTATAAACTTACTCAATCATAGTTATATGCCTTATATAACTAAAAACAAGGACAGTTTTTAGTTTTTCACCCTGACTGAAGGAAGCATATTTGGATACAAACTTCCAACCACATATGAGATAAAGTAAAAACAAAACTCTTCATTTACTGTGTGATTCCTGAAATCTGAAACATGAATGAGCTAACATGGTAGTGCTCCGGGTTTGGGCTTCGGCCCAACTTAAAATATGTTTTCAAATAAACAATGGTGGTAAACAAAACCATGGAGAATCCAGAGTCGTCTCCAAGCTTTATAAGCATTTGTACAGATTGCAGCAGGTCATGGGATGACCGTGTCATGCGCCATAAAGAAGTGTGTTCATCACATAATTTTATTACTCATAATACTAATCTGAACACTACCTAAAGTAACCACCACAGCAGCTGAAACATCAAGCCCGGGCCTCCATTGACTTGGTAAATCTTCAGTTGGACAGAAAGGATCAGAATTTAACGACCAACTGGCGGTTTGTCTTATTAATCCCAATTAGAGTAACATGTAGGTAATTTGTCGTTAGTTCCATAGTACCTGGCTATTAGGTTTCAACATAAATTTTAACCACGATATCAGTTCTGAACATGGTTAGTAGTAGTTGAACTTGACCACTTAGACCCTCAACTCGTTAACCAAGTGGATAGCTTTACCTTTGATCGTGACCAATGGTTAGCTGGTAAGAGACCTCACAACAATGAAATGGTAAGAGACCACATATTAGATACAATACTTTCAGCGGTCTTACAACGCCCTCAAAAGGATAGGCTACTCGCCGGCGTTTAGCGCCTCATGGAATGGCAGCCACAAATCTTCGAAAAAGGAAACTACAATCCAAGTATGCATCCACAACTAATGAACCAAGGTGATATTAACAGTTTATCTTGATCTCTGACTCGATTATGTTTTTGGCATTTAAACTGATATTTTCTTGTTGATAACATTGCAGTTATTTAGTCTTCCTACTATGGTGGCTTTGCTTTGAGGTATATGGCTATGGGAGTCAGCGATACGACCTATAGTGATTCAAAACCAAAACCATATGTTGTGATTCCAAGCATACCCAATATTTGGTATGTGTGTGTTTCTGTGTATGTTCCATAGATACGAGTAAGATGCAATATCACGTGCAGGAAATTTGTCCATTTGCACAGACCATCTGATGTTCATAAGCGTGTTGGTGTCTTATGTATACAATTATCTGTTATACAATAATATGTATGTACTAATACAACAAGTAAAGGATATTTTGCATTCTAAGGAATTCCAGATTGTTGAATGGAGTTAAATGGTGCTATTTTGTAGCAGAAGCAAGTCCAAACACCAGGATCTGCATTATGTTTCTGATTATTCCAAAGCATACGAACTTTAGTTGAAGCTTACGTTGTATATCCACATCAAACCATGATTTAACCAAAGAGGCTACCCAGGCTCGAGTAATTTGATATTGAAATGTCAAATAAATTTGTATACAAGAGAAAAGATGGACTTGTCAATTACTCCATAGTAATATACAATAGAATACATGGAAGTCCTTAACTCTATTATACCTTTCCGATACAAATTCACATCTCAAAACAAATAAATATACGCATTTTAAAACTTTCGATATATCATATGGCGTTTAAGTTTAAGGTACACAATGCATAATGCATACCCGGAAAGGTTTTCTAAAACTTCTATAAAATAAAAGTAAATTATATATATTTGTAATGGTAGTCTAAATAACCAATATTTTGAAACCCAATTTTTAAATTGATCTGGTCGAGTCATCGGGTCGACTTAGGTCAACCCAGTTTAATCCGATTTTCTAAATAAATTAATTTTTTATATTTTTAATAATTAACAAAAATTATATATACAAACTATAAAGTACTAACGTATATAGAAGATATAAATTGTTTACCAACCAATATACTTTGTAAAAATAAAATCCCGTCGTAAATACGTAAAATTTACCTATTTAAAAAAACCCTGAAAAAATCGAAACCAGACCAGGTCTTGTGAAACGGGTTGACCCGGGTCACACCAAACCCCGCGGTCTAGCCGGGTTTTGAAAATATAAATCTAGAGTCAATATGACCTGTTTTTTTATCGGAACCGAGTCAACCGATTGACGTGACCGGTTTAACTCGGGTTTGAAAACATTGGGTCCGAGTTGCAAAAATCTCCCACGATGAAATCAATATGATTGTCCCTACAATATATTTTTTGCATTGTTTTTTGCCATCTCAACCTTTCGAGGTGATCTTTAGTAACATAATAATCCGTACAAATTACAAACATAAAAAACAAAACATGTATTAGTAAATGAAACTATTTCTTCATATGTTTAAAAGAAATCGATTTATAATCCGAACCAAAAAAACTTAAACTGGTTTAAAAAATACTTGTTTTTTAAAACCGGTTTTTAAAAATATCAGTTTCTTAAACTGGTTTTTTTAAAACCAATCCAGTGGTTCGTAACCAGTTTAATAAAATTGCAAGACCGATTTAAAACCTTGTTAAAATAGAACTAATCATGTTAAAAACAACCCGATCTGGTTAAAAATCTTACAAAGTCGGTTAATTAAAGTTGACCGGTTTAAAAACTACAACAAAAAGTAATACACAAAAGAAATATTTTATAGATATATAAAGGAATAAAACACGCCCGTTGGGTGGCCAGGGCCATAAAAAATCAGAAACCCAAACCATAACTGCAAATTCAAAAAAGTAAAACACAAACGTATTCATAGAAAAAATTTTACGAAATGAACCCGTCCATTGGGCGGGTTACGCCGCTAGTATATATATATATATATATATATATATATATATATATATATATATATATATATATATATATATATATATATATATATATATATATATATATATATATAATAAGCACGAGGGGTTTGGAAGGAGGTAATAAGTACCACAATGAAACCAATATAATATTTCAAAATGAAATCAAGGTATGAAATATTACAAGAATAATTAAGGTAAACAATAAGGATTAGAGAGTTACCCACGCAGATATTGAACAACATTGGCAGATTCTATGTTTGACACTTGTAAAGCATGAAATATTTTGAAATTTATTTATAGACCAAGTTTTAAAAATGACTCACTTCCCTATGACTATCGCTCTGATACCAATCTGCGTGACCCCCAGAATCTGACATGGAACAACTAGGCAACGAGGGGTCACACGTCAAGGTACAAGTAACAATGATTTATAAATGACTCGAAAATGACGTAATAAAATACATATATATTACATCAAGGTTTATCAGAGTTTTAAAGCAGAGGTCCCACAAGTTTTAAAGCATAACAAAGTACCATTACATCATGGTATTAAAGTTTTAAGATACCAAAAGATAAGCGGAAGACTTTGACAACATTATTTATAACAAAAGCATAAATTTAACACATATATTCCAAGCTGCCAACATCCTGCGAAACCTCATCCAAGCATATTAAGCATTATTACTTGAGATTAAAACATGTAAAAACCCGTCAACAAAAGTTGAATGATATTCATAGGTTTTGTAAACTAAGTAATGAAACACAATAAAGTTTGTAAAACAAGTAATGGGGGATGACTATGTACATTCTCCATAGTCATGGTATATATTATTACTATTTAGTTCATGAAACTGAAGCTTAACAATCATTGTAAGTTCCTCTAGTGAGCACTTAGCCTCAATACTCAAGTATAAACAAATGTAAGTGCGTCAAGGTAATCGGGACGGGGATTGTCAATCCCGATGGATCCACCCACAACATTCGCGCTTAGCGCAAAGCATACGGGACAATTAACGGTTCATGATCAAGATAGGAAACTTAAGGCTATAGACTAAAAGCAATAATATCAATGAATTCATCTGGCAACATACAGTTCTGGATAGGATACAGTTAAAAGAATGTGTTCCAACATGATAATCTCACTCCGCGTTTTGAAACAATGAACAAGTAGTTAAAGGGGCTATGAAATCACCTTATCTATAAGGTGAAATCAACACGGAACTGGAGGGCTTAGTAGTAACAACGGAAAATCAAGCAACCTTAAGTCATCTGAGACCTACGATAACGGGACGTGAAAAGTTTAGAAGATATGAAAATAAATGTTTAGAAAACACTTAGAATTTAAATTAGTACATAACCCCAAGTTATGATACGTAAGAAAAACCATGCAAGTGATACTTCTAGAAACTTCAAAAAGTTTACACTTACTAGACAATGCTCTCAAAAGCACACAACCGGTATATACCATATGTACGGGCTGTTTTACCTTACTTAGACACGTCAAAAGTTTATGAAACGACTTGAGGAACTCACTTATTATCTATGGAAAGTCCTCTAAAAAGTCCGTCAAAAGTTTTTACTTCTAAGACCACCTGCCCGACACATCTTTGAATTACAAAAACCGGACAGATTTACGCCTTCGACTCGTACAACCATTTTGACCTTTCTAACCAATTATGTTTATAACACCGACACTTGAGTTTGAAAATAGACTCACAACCATAGGTTTAGAGCCCAAGAACATCCTTTGAATATTTTTAAAACTCATTCTAAAGTCCCCGAGATTCGATCCAAATATCGACAACAATTTCGGATTATGCCGATACTCGTCTCCCGGTACACGAATAATTAAACTATCGTAACTTCCTCTTGGTTTTGAGTTAGAAGCTCTAGTTTATATCAAATCGAAGGTAACGAAAATCTCTACAACACTGTCTTCTTAGTTTAACAATAATCCAAGTTTAATATACCAAAAATCAGGCTTAACTTACTGCCTAAAATCACCACTCTAAAAATCATATCAAACCACTTTTTCAACACAAATCATCCATTTTCTAATAATACTAACACCTTAATATCAATCCTTATCAATTCTAACACTTGCATGTACAAAAAATAAAAATCAAAATCAAAAACTTTATCTTTTTAACATCAAAACATGAAAATCTAACCATGATCATCACATATATGATGATCAAGAATCATCCCAACCATAAAATCATAAAAACATGAAAACTTGTTGCATGTGAAAGATTTTTACATCTTTAGAATCACCTTTAAATTCTAAGAGGTGGTCTTAATTTAGATTTGTATAAATCAAGTTGAAAATTTATGATCAAGGGTTGTTTTTGGGTTGAAGTTTACGGCAAAGAGGAAGGGGGAGGAGAGAGTTGATGAAATTTTTTATAACTTGTGTTTACTATGTGTTTTTGTTAAGAAAAAATGCATATATATGGTGTTAGGTGTAGGGGTATAACTTGCCAATTTTGAAAGCTTTAGACTAAAAGTAAATACTTTGTTAAAAAGCGGAAAATGACTATTAGTCGATTTTACAAATATTTACGGGACTCAGGTTTCGTAAAAATACTTTTCAGAAGTTAAAACGTACTCAAAATAAGATAATATAGACTCCCGACTCGACTTAACGCGTTATTAAAAGAAAACATCAAAAACATCGAACATTGAAACAATCGACAGTAAAATGTAAAATGAAAGAATTTAACATTGTGCCCGTTATCGGTCTAGACTTAATACCAAGTAAAGAATAATATCTTAAGGTCGTAATATTTAGCCCTCGGTTCTCGTTCCGTTGATTCAAGTAAAATTTTATAAAAATGCACGCGGGTGCTTTTAAATCACAATATTTGATTTAAATAAATATGGAAACATAAAATAATAATAATTTTATAATTTTGAATAAATATTATCAATGATTAAAATAATATATAGGAGTAAAATAATTACCAAGAAAATACGAGATCTCACAACAATCAGATAATACCAATTGCTACATGTGTTTCTCAAGGAGAGACTAGGGAATCGTGGACATGGTTTTTGAGGAAGATGCGGGAATGTATAGGCGACGTGCCAAATCTTGCAATCATATCAGATAGACATGCGGCAATAGCTCTGGCATACAAAGAGATATTTCCTGATGCATTTCATGGGTACTGTTGTAGGCACTTGGAAATGAATTGTAAATTGAAGACTGAGAAGCTTAGGTCTAAGTTCTGAAAGACATGCAAAGCATACACCCCTCTAGAGTTTCAACAAGGCATTTCTGAAATACAGACCTATAAACCGGATGCTTACAGGAAACTTGAAGAAGCTGGTTTTGAAAAATGGTCAAGGGCAATGTGCTCGGTTAATCGTTATAATTATATGACATCAAACAACGCTGAGTCAATCAATGCTTTGTCAAGGCATTTTAGATATGCTCCGGTAATGAAGCTCGTGGAATGGTTCAGGGGTCTTCTACAAAAGTGGTATTGTGCTAGGCGCGAAAAATATAAAGGTTCATATTTTTACAATACATAAATTAAATTCAATGATAATTGGAATATACATGTAACATTATTATAAACCATCTTCCAGATGCAAAGTTCAATAAGATAAGTGATTGGGCTACAGCAAAAGTCAAGAAGAGAATGGAAAAAAGCCTTCATTGGGAGGTGTCTGGCATTCAAGTTGGCATACTTAATATTTCACTTTTTATATCGTAATTCTCAACTCAAGACGAATTGATTGTCCAAAAGATATTAAGTCCACAAATTATTTTTGGTTTTAGATTTTTATAAAAGTTTTGGTAATCTAGGTCTATTTCGACAAAGCATGTAAAAAGGTAAAAATATTATAGCTATTTATCCATACTATTCTAAAACAAATTGTATTTACCACAATTAAAGTAAATTGTACAAGTTTCTAATGCACAAATGGTAAAGTTGATCAAAATGTAAAATATGCAAAGTGCAAGGACTAAAAATGTAAATTGTTATTCCCATTCAATCCATAACACAAGATTTAGAAGAGATATTTAGAGAGAGAAAGAGAATAAAGTAGAGAGAGAAACAAGAGAGAATTTGGAAGGTTAAACACTTTTAGAGAGAGAAACAAAATGGTAACCAACACCCTCTTCCACACATGGAAGAGGGTATATATACCCTTGGCTTTTGGGCCGTGGGTTTAAGAGACATGGGCCGGCTTGGCTTTGTTTTGGGCTTACGCCCCTAACTTATACAATATTAGCTTAAAGTCCAAGCCCGGTTTTCCCGACTAACCTATTACAATACAAGACCTTTTAACGACTAAGATGACCTATTACATTCTTGTTTGACTATATAAAATATAGGGCTAACAATCTCCCCCAATGTATCGGTCATCTTAAAAAGCTTAAAAAAGCATAAGATGATTGAGTGAATACATTCTTGTAGAGGAGATCTTCCTGCTTTGGTCTTGTATCTTGGTCTTGATCTTGTTTGTAACAACTTTGTTCCTTCATGCTTTCGTGATCTTTATCTTGAGCCTTAGTCATTTGACTTTGAGTGCTTGAGATCTTCATCTGTGCTACTTGTGACTAAGATGACCTATTACATTCTTACATTCTTAGGTATCTTGATTATCGCCATCTTGTGCTCTTGTGACTTCTGAATCGACATCGGTATCACAGCTACGCCACCTTCTTGATATGCAGCAACATATATAGACACGGATAAAATGGCTTTGAACATTTCATCCTAACTCGGTAGCGTTTTACCTCCGGTCGGTGAAGACCGTTAAACGATATTAAATACCGTACATGTGATCGGGTAGATTCGATTAAGAACCTCCTTGACAGGGTTTCCCGGCGGTAGTAGCCAGTTCTCTTTACTCGACCGTCTCAAAGCAGACTGCGAACGTAAAGAGTGAATCATAAGGATAAATTATCCGTCTGATTAGAGTCGTCAATTCAGATTTCCTGGAACAAGTTTGATTCTAAAAGAATCGCACCATTGTTGCTTTCCAGTTTGTCACAAGCTTGATTCATAGAGAATCTTACGAGTTACCTACCGCAGTGCTGTTTGATGTTGACACTGGAAGGATTTCCATTCGTCACTGTGAACACTAATAAGTGTCACTCTGAATGTTCTGGCAAGATCACACGGATTTTACGAAGAAACCTGGAATCAAGTTTGAATCAATTAAGAATCCAAACTTAGTTGCTTTCCAGTTCTCACAAGTTTGATTCGTGTAGAATCGCACAAGTTACCTACCATGAGCTTGTTTGATGCTGGCTCAAGCAGGATTTCCATCTTCATTGTGAGTCGTATCACTCAGATATTCTGGCAATATCACAAGGATAATGCGTAGGACACGATTGTGTCCTAATGAGATGATAGATAGATCTCGTTTGGGTCTAGACTCAATAAGTGCATTTTGGTAATCGGAGGCTGGAGCAGACTGCCACCTTTTCAATATTAACTAACTCGGAGTGAGAAAGTCAATAGATACATGTTGATCTCCGTGACAATGAGAAAAGTTTCTTTTGAGAGAAACTCGAATGGCTGGGGAAGGGTTGTGCATCGCATCACTGGGTCCATGACACTTGTCTTCAAAAGATGTGTTAACCCGGTTTCTGCCTAAGTTTCATAGAGTATTCAACTCCTTCAATGCTTACCAATACGTCATCACTAGCACCTTGTTGTGATTGTTCCAGTGCTAACTTAAGTAATTGGTCCGCATTCAGCTTCATTCAACTCCATCTTTCCTAAGGACAACTATTTCTAGCTATGGAATGTCCTTGGGTAGATCCCTCCGGTTCTGGTTGGACCATAGGACTTAGTTTCCTATCCTAAACCACCTTTTGACTCCATCGTTCCGTCGTGGATAGTAGGTTGTTTTGGGTAAAGATCGTAACCATAAAACCATTGAAAACCATTCAAAGTGCTTGATAAAAATCAAAACTTTTAACACTTTGAAAGTTTTATCTTTTCGAAAAGCTCCCCCTACACACATGCATCGATATACGAAATAGTTTGGCATGTGAAGGAAAGAGTTGCACTTGAGTCTTTAAGATCACATGTTGCGATATATTACATTTTAATCACATTTTCTCCCCTATCTCTAATATAAAAACATCATATTAGAGATACTAATTGATTAAAATATGACAATTTCTGAAAACCGATTGGGAGAGAAACATGTGTGCACGCATGAATCATGGAACTTTTTCAGTCGGGATGCTCCCCCTCAACAATATATGTGTGTCTTGAAACAAAAATTTGACAAAATTTTGGAAAAACAACACCACAAATATGTTGAGGTACGGAGATGAAATGCCTTTTCCGATATAACATATTACATTTGACAATTTCATATCATTTTCGGAATGTGTTGGATACATAAAATATGACAATTTTTGAGATGTACCCAACAACATTAAAGGCTTGATTTTAAAACGCTCCCCCTCAAAAATTGATCAAAATAACATATGATAATTTTGAGATATAAAAACCATATATGAGGAAGGGAGTGTTGAACACACAATTTTGAAAGATTTAGAAAACCTTTTGAGAAATTCTTGAAAAATTGTGTTCAACAGTTTTAAAATAATCAGGGTAGAAGACTTCTCTTCTATTGCTTAGGGAAAGCGCACTGAAACGTACACTCCCCTTTCGGGTCCGTTTTCATGAACTCAAAACTTTGATTGTTTTGTGACTAGCTCATGACCGAGAAAAATAAATTTCCCGTTATGAAGGATAAGTTATCATCCGTGATAAACTTTCCTTAAGTTGAAGTTCGAGGTCTAAGATGACATTTACTTAGAAATCGTTTTTCATGAGCTTAAAAACTTTGAATGTTTTTATAGGAAGCTCATGACCGAGAAATATTAATTTCTCGTTGAGAAGGATAAGTTATCGTCCGTGATAAACTTTCCTTATTTGAGGTCCGAGTCCTAAGCTGTGATGTGCTTAGAAGTCATTTACAGGAGCTTAAACCTTTCGAATAGTTTTAATAGAAGCTCGTATCTGAGAAAATCGAATTTCTCGTTTTGAGGATAAGTCATACTCGAGATGAACTTTCCTATCTTGTGAGCCTGGGTTACAGTCTGTTATTTGACTATAAGCCACGTACACGAGCTAAAAACTTTTGAATAGTTTTAAGAGAAGCTCGTGTCCGAGAAATATTAATTTCTCGTTTTGAGGGTAACTTATCGTTGAAGAGATAAAGTTCCCTTTCTTTGACGTTCGAGTTACAGCCTGAAATGTGACTGTAAGTCATTGTAGAAGCTTAATTTAGAAGCCCCTGAGACGCTTGTTTCTCTGATATCTGCTTCTTCAGCAACCAAACTCTGAGAGTGTCTTTTGTTGAGCGGTATCAATATGGAAAACCTTTGTGTTCTTGTTGAACCTTTACTTTATTATCTGCACTTTCATCAGTAGTTTGTATGCTTGCATGTGGGTTAGCGATATCTTGATCAGAACCATGTGGGGGTTCACCTTGAACCTTTGTCGAGCTAGATGGAAATAGCTTTCCAGTAGGAACCCATCTAAGACCTATTGTTTTGAAGGTTCTACCCGTTGGTATCCACCTAAGACAAGGTCGAGGAGACATAGTTTTCTCATGCACAGCGGAAGACTTAGTTGGAGAAAACCTATTTCCTTTAGGGTTCCGTCTTTGAGGTGCTCTAGCTTTTTGGTTCACCTTGTTCAGGACTTTAGTGATACAATCATCATGAATGGCATTAAACATGCATTTGTTACATTTCGTGCAAACAAAGTGCTTAGCATCTGAGAAGGCTCTAGAGTTCCTAGGGTTGGCAGAATTGTGCACATCATAGAAGGGTCTAGAATTCCTAGATGTGTGAACAACGCTCCTAGGTTGTGGTTTGGTCCTATCTCTTGCTTGTGTCTTGTTTTTAGCATCCTCTAGATAGTTTTTATGACCCGCGTCATTTGAACTACGCCTAGGCATGTTCTTGGATCTATTTCTAGAGTTGGTTGAAGCATTCATGTGATCGGGCTTTGCAGAAGCGGATTTTCTGAAGGAGGGTCTAGATTGTGAAGTGTCTGGTTTAGGAAAATTGCTACGCACGTCAACTTGGGATGCAAACCTCAGATTCGACGTTTTGAGTCGTTCAGATTTAAACGCATTCGGTTGTCTAGCAACTGAGCGATTTCTGACTGGTTGAGAAGGAGGTTTCCCCAAGACTGACTGTTTTGCTAACTTAGTATCCACACTATTTCCTTTTAGTTTCCTTAATTCATTTTTCATCGCTGTCAATGCAAAAACCTTTTCCTGAATCTGAGCCTTTAATTGCTCATTTTGTAGAAGTAATTGAGCGACACGTTGTTCTAACTTAATGTTCATATTATCAAATATGGCGTTATCAGCATTCGCATCATTACTATCTACAATGTCGATAGGTTGCACAGATAATTCAGTTAATGAAGCAGGCGGAGGACTTGGATTTTGAGAAGCCAACTTTGATTCTAACAGATTTATTTGTTTCACAAAATGTTCTTTTTCCATGTTAAAATCTTGAATCTTACGATCCAATTTTTGTTCAAGAACAACATTTGCTTTTTCAAGTTTTTCAAAGTAAGCCTCAAATTTGTTATTTTTCTTTGAAAAAACGAGTTTGGTATCCTCAAAATCTTTAGTCTTCTGAGCTAACTGAATTTCAAGCTCGTGAATCTTAGAATCAACATCCTGAGAAGTCTCTCCTCCATTAGTACTCGTATCTGATGAATCAGGTGTGGTATTGCTATCAACCTTTTCCACTAGATATGTGGCAAGAATGGGTTCAGATTGCTCAGTATGTTGAGGAACATCTTATTCAGCATTTAAATGTACCATAGCCATTAGCCGATCATCATAAATGGGTCTGATATCCGCATCATTGGTTGTTTGATCATTCTCTGAGCTGGTACTGAAATGCTGCGTTTCTGATTCTGTCCCGCTGCTCTCTGTATCAACCGAAGAAGCATCCGATGCTTGATCTATACCGACAGTGCTCTCTTTCGTCTGCATCAGTCTTTGATTCACCCTTCTTTGAAAGTGCCTTTGATGGCGTGTTCTTTCAGCAATTGACTTCTTTATATTGCTCATATGTTGAAGAAGTGTCTCTTTGAACGCTTGAAGATCTACGAGAGTATATTTGGTGAAGTATGTGCTTGTGAACTCTCGATCGTTTTTGGATAAGCCACTTGAGTAACTGAATTGCTGGAACTGATTGTTGAGAGCTAAAAGGACCTCCATGGATATATTCTCGTGAAAATCGTCTCTGTCAAGTTCTTGTTGAAGATGGTCCACATTAAGTAGCATCGTTCTGATGAGTCTCAACATCTTGACTAAATAGTAGAAAGAATACCTGTTTGAATCCAATTTCAAGACGAGTGCCTTTTAGGTCTTCTCTTGAAAGAACCTGAAGGTGTGACTAAAGCAACTTTATGTTTTCCATGCATCTTTCTTTTGCTTTCGACATCTTTTATTTGATTGCATGAACGGTTTTGGTTGTAGAATCCTTGTTAGAAGGTTTACTGATAGGAGTCTCAGTATTTGTCTGAACCCCTGGATTCTGCATCTTCTCTTTATTCATCTCAGTCATTGACGTTGTTGGTGTTGAATCCACGAAGATGTCCATTGAACGGATGTCTCGAAGAGGATATGATGTGTATGGATTACGGATCTTAGTGGATGTGTTGTGATTTGATTGTGGTAGAAATTTCGAAAATTCCAATTTTTTTTTTCAGTCCGACAATAAATTCCTTAGTCCGACAAAACGGTAAGCCGAAAAAATTTTGAATCACCAAATTTTGAAATCGAGTTAGAAATAGCCAAAAACTAGTAGGGAAAAAATTTGAAAAGTGAAAAATTTTGACAAAAATAAAACCTAAAATTGGCCTAAAAATTTGAATTTTGGTCTGAAAATTCGAATTTTTGGTCGAAAAATTTTTCGCTTCGCCAAAATTTGAAATTGAAGCTTAACTGGCCTAAAAATGGTCTAGGGAAAAATAATTTTTTCTACAAGTTTTCCCGCCAAAAAACTCTTTTTTTTTTTTTTATAATATTCGTGTAAACGATGTTCCGAAACTAGTCTAGATAGTGGCTAAGTCTAAAAATTACTCAAACAAAATATCCATCGGAATGTCCATCGGAATAACCTTGTCGGAATCTCCCTGATCGGAATGTCCAGATCGGAATGTCAAATCGGAAATGTCAAATCGGAATGTCAAATCGGAATGAGCAGATCGGAATGTCAAATCGGAATGAGCAGATCGGAATGTCAAATCGGAATGAGCAGATCGGAATGTCAAATCGGAATGAGCAGATCGGAATGTCAAATCGGAATGTCCAAATCGGAATGACCAATCGGAATGTATAAACCCTATTCCGATTACACTGATCGGAATAACTGTAAACCCCTTTCCGATGACCTGATCGGAATAAATCCCACTTTTCTCGGACAAAACTCAACCAATTCGTGATTTTAAGCCAAAAAATGATCAAAACACCCAAAAATTTTGTGTTTTTAGCCAAAGTAAATATACCAAATCTCTACCACAACTATGTAGAAGATTTGTATCGAAAAAAACCATAAAAAACACAAGAAAAATTTTGGGACGTGATATATAGATCAAAATGACCACGAAAAATCAAGAACACACCACACGAATCTTCAATCACCTATCCACTATAGGCTCTTGATACCAAATGTTATTCCCATTCAATCCATAACACAAGATTTAGAAGAGATATTTAGAGAGAGAAAGAGAAGAAAGTAGAGAGAGAAACAAGAGAGAATTTGGAAGGTTGAACACTTTTAGAGAGAGGAACAAAATGGTAACCAACACCCTCTTCCACACATGGAAGAGGGTATATATACCCTTGGCTTTTGGGCCGTGGGTTTAAGAGACATGGGCCGGGCTTGGCTTTGTTTTGGGCTTACGCCCCTAACTTATACAATATTAGCTTAAAGTCCAAGCCCGGTTTTCCCGACTAACCTATTACAATACAAGACCTTTTAACGACTAAGATGACCTATTACATTCTTGTTTGACTATATAAAATATAGGGCTAACATAAATGCTGAAATTAAAAGGAATGAAAATGTAAATTCTAACAAACTATAACAAATTTATAACAAACTTGCAAAACTGCCTAACCAATTTGTAACAAATCCAAATTCCAGGGACCAAAGAGTGCAAACCCTAAAAAGTTTACTTATTAAAAGCTGTTTAAACAAAGCCCTAAAGATTAGGGACTATTTTGCAATTAAAACTAAGTTTATAGTGAAAACGAGTTCACAAGGTTTAATAAGCTCGTTTGAGCTTATTTCTCAATCTTTTAAGCTCTAATCTTTTGCAAAAAGCTTAAAATTGAATTATACCTAGACAGCTAAAAGGAAATCAGCTAAAACAACCTAAATCTCAAGTTAGCTTATTTGAATAAGCTCAAAATAAGCTATCAGCTTATCTAGACAGGCACTATTTGATTTTTCTAATGAAAATGAAAGATTAAGCTTCAAGAAGAAGGGAATGTCAAGTATTATCAAATTTCATCAAGAAAATAAGCTAGAAAGTTGAATTAGGCAAAAATGAGCTTATTTGACTTTCGTTGACCAAAATTTTGCAAAAAGCTAAAAACTTCCAAAACACCTTAGAAACACTTTGGCAACAACACTGTGCAAGAAAATCGTAACTTTTATGAAATGGATTGATGGGAAATGCTAAACAATCAAGGCTTCATTATAGAAACTGACATTTGGTCAACAACTTATTCAATTGCTTATTTCTAGCTGAATTTAGAAAACTGTATGGTCTACTTTAATTTTATGGAAAGCTTGTATGTTGAAATTTACTCAGAAACAAAATTCAGCTTCTAAATCTCATTAACAAAGAAATGGCAAGTGATTAAATCAAGCTAGTTTAGACTGATGAAAATGACCCAAAGTGTTTTATGGCAAATAACATGTTTGACTATTTTTATGACTATAAGAGCTTTGCAAATGACTTGTACTAGTTTAGTGAATGAGTATAGGCTCAAAACAACTACTTACAACAACTAAATCAAGAATACTCTACTAATCCAAACACCAGTTATCAGATTAAACACAATTCTAAAGCTATGGGTCTAAGATAGACTACAGATTATGAAAACTAGTTATCAAAGCAAATCAAGAAGCTAACAATGAAAAATAAGAAGGCATCAGCAAAGTTTGTACACTAAGAAAGCAACAATAAGCATGCAATAGGATTTTTAGAGGAAATTAACAAAGGAGAAACTTATGAGATTGATTGTAGGCTTCTTTGGAGATGAAGTGGAGCGCTGAGCTCACTTAACCTCTAGTCACCACCTATTCTAACATCTACCACAGCTACACGTCATCAATCATCATCATCATCATCATCTCATCACCCTACTACAAGTGTCTGATCAAGGTTCTGGCAATGGCTGTGAGCTATGAACGATTCTGAACATGTACAAGCTTCCAAACAGAACTCAAATCAACTCATTGTTCAATGAGAACAATGAATTCAATCACAAGAACAGTACAGTAGCAGTATGTAGTAAGTGATATGAGCTTAAACTCATATCCTTTTATCAACAAATAACCCTAAAACATGAAGCAAAATACCAATTTATCTTGCAAAAACAGTATTATGTGGTATGTTTGTGTTTGTGTACACTTGTGTAGGTAAAAGGATACATTTTCAAGCAAACAAGGAAAAACCAAGCTCAAATGGATGAAAAAGACAAAGAAGGATCAAAAGTGACAAGACTTTGAAGTACAAGGACCTATCTTGACAAATTGCCAAAGTTGAAGGACTAAAGTGTAAATATTGAACAAAGTCAAGATCAAAGTCAAAATTGGTCAACTATCAAGTCAACAAAGTCAAAGGACCAATTCTGCTCAAAGATGAAGTTTGGAGGACTAAAAGTGCCAAAGAAATGAAGTTACATGCCTTAAAATACAATCTGCCAAACTTCAAGGGTTAAAACTGCCAAAGTTGGAAAGTATACAAGCTTAATCCATGTGACTGAATTATGGGCCAATGAGAAGCAAGAGAAAGTGGCACACGGATTGCCAGCTAAGGGCATTTAATACCCACTAGCAGCCGCCACAATTAATAACCAAATCTTAATAGTTTGATCCGTGTGACTTCTTTTCATCCAATCAGAATGTGCCACGTATCATCTTCAAGCTACCAAAATATTTCCAGGATCGTTTTTAAGCTAGACTCAATTTCATGAAAAGATGTAAACATCAAAAGTGTCTATTTTGGAGAGACGAACACAATGGTAAACACCAATTAACAAGAAATCCACTCTAGAAGAAATCCCCAATTCGTGTTCTTACCTTGAAGATGAGTTTTGCAGAATCATGCCACGTGGAGACCTGGGATTGGTCTCAACACGTCATCATCCCCAACAAACTTCCTCTTCATGTCTATAAATAGCCTACTAGTCCTCATTTGTAAAGAGTAGTTAAATTTTGTAAAAACACACACTTCTCAATTTCCTTTCAACTTTCTTCCTTTTTAGCTTAACTACTCAAGAGTCTGACAAACTCTTGAGTTAGTTAGTTAGTTAGCTTCATTCCAACAACTTTGTAACAACTTTCATTGAATAAAATTTGAATTCTACTTTTCTCGCCAAATCTCATTCTCATCTTGCTGTTCATTCCTTGCTCATTCTTGATCATTGAGTTGCTGAATTTAGTTTGTTATGATCATTGAATGATCATAACTGACTTTGAAGAAGTTTGGTAGCTGTTGTTGTGATTTCAGTTCAAGCTTAGCCTAATTGAAGTTTTCAAGCCATGATGATGATTTCTAGTGAATAGTAGCTGTTTTTGATGATTGATTAGATGATCTAGTGATAAGGTGGTGGTTATCACTAGGGTAAGAGAGTTCAGCACTCCTCTTCTTCCCAATGGATTACTACAAAAGGTTTTAAAGTTCTGATTTTTGGTTCACCTGAATAAGTCAATTGCATGCTACTTTTCCTAGTGTAAATTTGATGAATGCATGATCAAAGTTGTTTAGATTTGCTTATTGTTTGATTTTGGATTACTTGTAGCTTGTTCTTGTTTACCTGCTCATAGATTTGGATTAAGTTCTAGTCATAGCTTATTTTCAGTCAAATTTAGTACTTGTATCTTAATTGAGTAATTGTTGTTCTTAGTGCTTGTTTGTAGCCTTATAACATCTGATTTGGAGCCTCAAGTTTGGTAGTCAAAAGCTTTTCATTCAGTTTAATCCAGCTTTTTAAAAGTCTTTGGAAATTTTCTCAAATCTCAGCAAAAGGAGTGTTTGGTACTAGTTGATTAAGAGTTTTCAAGTGTTGGATTTTTGAAAGTAGATGTTCATTTCAAGTTGATAGGTCATATTAAAGTGTTTTTAGACAATTTCAAGTCAAATAACTGGTCAAAAAGGCAATTGGCTATAAAAAGTTTGGGTCTCATTTTAGTCAGATTAGCTCTTAAAAAGTTCTCATTTTCTTTTGGCTGGCATTTGATTGTTTGTTGATGAAATTGCACCATACTTGTCCTCAATTGTAGTTCACATCATAAAGTTTCAGATTCCAAGAGCTTTTTACACAGTTTTCATTCAACAAATAGAAATAAGCAAAATCATGAAAAGCTGAGTTGAGCCATGTTTCTGTAACTTGAAACTGCATTTTTGTATCTCTTGATTCTCTTCATTAACCTAGCCATTTTATTGCACAAATCCACTTAGAATATGATGTTACATGATTTCTGAAAGATTCAGCTTTTTGTCAAAAAGTTTGGTCAACGCCTGGTCAACGATAAGCACATTTTAGCTTAATTCAGATTCCCAGCTTAATACTTGATGAAATTCGTTCTAGTTTGATTTCCCATTCATCATTTGAGTTGTTTAATCAGTTTTGGCAAGAAAATCAAGTTGTGCTTGTCTGGTTTGTTCTATAGCTTATTTTGGGCTTATCTTGAAGTGCTTATTTGCTTATTTTGAACTTTCAGTAAAAATCCTTTTACAGACATAGCTTAATTTGAATTTAGAGTCTTTTGCAATTGGTCTCATTGAATTTGGTGCAGTAATAAGCTCAAACGAGCTTATTTTCCTTTCAAACCCGTTTTTGCTTAACAAGTTTCTGAAATTGCAATTTGGTCCTTGATGTTTTAAGCAGTTTCTAATCTTGGCTAATCTTCATTGTTTTTAGGGTTTTCACACATAAGTCCTTATAGTTTTGAATTGGTTAAAATCAGTTAGTAAGTTTGTTAATTTTGTTACTATTGGTTAGTTTGTTACTAGTTTTACATTTTTAATCCTTTTAGTTTACTGATTTACACTTTCAGTCCCTAGACTTGTTAGAATTTTCATTTCAAGCATTTATATTTCCTAGAATTTACATTTTAAGTCCTTGAAGTTTTAAATTTTACATTTTCAATATTACTTGAATAAAAATTTGGTAATTGCAAAATGTTTTACATATAAGTAGGTAATATTTTTCATTTTTACAAGGCTTTGTTGAATTAGCAAATAGAATATCCAAAAAAGATTAACAAACAAAAACAGTTAAAAACCCGATATTGGTTGGACTTTCAATTAGCAAGAACTGAGAAAAACGAACTGCATTATATACAATTTCAAATGGCGCCGCTGCCGGGGAGGACATTTCCGTTGAAATGGTCCAAGAGATCCCCATTTTCCCCATGAATTAATTCATTGAGGTACGAGTCGAGCTAGAGACTCATTAACTCAAGCATCGTATAACTAGGTTTAGAGTGTTGTAGGTTAGAAATAAAGGTATAGACTTGGAGATAAGTGTAGGGGAGACCTTCTTTTGTCTTCATGATTGTTTGTAGGGTTGCTCACTCATCTCATGCTTTGGAGCTTATGGAGGAGGCCCTTGTATCCGGTTCACTTCGTTACTATAGTGATTTTTCATTGACACTTTGTGCTTAAACATGATTTCACTAATAGTTGACCATTCCTTAACTTGGGTTAAGCAAAGTCTATTCATTGTCATAAGTGTAAGGGAAGTGTTTATACTTCCATGCTCTTAAACTAACAAACTCTCTCAAGTGTTTTTCAGACACTTGAGGACAAAGTCTATTCTAGGTAAGGTCACTTCGATAGAAGACCCCCCTACACTTAAGCTAAACACTTCCCTTACACTTATGACAATGAATAGACTTTGCTTAACCCAAGTTAAGGAAAGGTCAACTATTAGTGAAATCATGTTTAAGCACAAAGTGTCAATGAAAAATCACTATAGTAACGAAGTGAACCGGATACAAGGGCCTCCTCCATAAGCTCCAAAGCATGAGATGAGTGAGCAACCCTACAAACAATCATGAAGACAAAAGAAGGTCTCCCCTACACTTATCTCCAAGTCTATACCTTTATTTCTAACCTACAACACTCTAAACCTAGTTATACGATGCTTGAGTTAATGAGTCTCTAGCTCGACTCGTACCTCAATGAATTAATTCATGGGGAAAATGGGGATCTCTTGGACCATTTCAACGGAAATGTCCTCCCCGGCAGCGGCGCCATTTGAAATTGTATATAATGCAGTTCGTTTTTCTCAGTTCTTGCTAATTGAAAGTCCAATCAATATCGGGTTTTTAACTGTTTTTGTTTGTTAATCTTTTTTGGATATTCTATTTGCTAATTCAACAAAGCCTTGTAAAAATGAAAAATATTACCTACTTATATGTAAAACATTTTGCAATTACCAAATTTTTATTCAAGTAATATTGAAAATGTAAAATTTAAAACTACAAGGACTTAAAATGTAAATTCTAGGAAATATAAATGCTTGAAATGAAAATTCTAACAAGTCTAGGGACTGAAAGTGTAAATCAGTAAACTAAAAGGATTAAAAATGTAAAACTAGTAACAAACTAACCAATAGTAACAAAATTAACAAACTTACTAACTGATTTTAACCAATTCAAAACTATAAGGACTTATGTGTGAAAACCCTAAAAACAATGAAGATTAGCCAAGATTAGAAACTGCTTAAAACATCAAGGACCAAATTGCAATTTCAGAAACTTGTTAAGCAAAAACGGGTTTGAAAGGAAAATAAGCTCGTTTGAGCTTATTACTGCACCAAATTCAATGAGACCAATTGCAAAAGACTCTAAATTCAAAATAAGCTATGTCTGTAAAAGGATTTTTACTAAAAGTTCAAAATAAGCAAATAAGCACTTCAAGATAAGCCCAAAATAAGCTATAGAACAAACCAGACAAGCACAACTTTATTTTCTTGCCAAAACTGATTAAACAACTCAAATGATGAATGGGAAATCAAACTAGAACGAATTTCATCAAGTATTAAGCTGGGAATCTGAATTAAGCTAAAATGTGCTTATCGTTGACCAGGCATTGACCAAACTTTTTGACAAAAAGCTGAATCTTTCAGAAATCATGTAACATCATATTCTAAGTGGATTTGTGCAATAAAATGGCTAGGTTAATGAAGAGAATCAAGAGATACAAAAATGCAGTTTCAAGTTACAGAAACATGGCTCAACTCAGCTTTTCATGATTTTGCTTATTTCTATTTGTTGAATGAAAACTGTGTAAAAAGCTCTTGGAATCTGAAACTTTATGATGTGAACTACAATTGAGGACAAGTATGGTGCAATTTCATCAACAAACAATCAAATGCCAGCCAAAAGAAAATGAGAACTTTTTAAGAGCTAATCTGACTAAAATGAGACCCAAACTTTTTATAGCCAATTGCCTTTTTGACCAGTTATTTGACTTGAAATTGTCTAAAAACACTTTAATATGACCTATCAACTTGAAATGAACATCTACTTTCAAAAATCCAACACTTGAAAACTCTTAATCAACTAGTACCAAACACTCCTTTTGCTGAGATTTGAGAAAATTTCCAAAGACTTTTAAAAAGCTGGATTAAACTGAATGAAAAGATTTTGACTACCAAACTTGAGGCTCCAAATCAGATGTTATAAGGCTACAAACAAGCACTGAGAACAACAATTACTCAATTAAGATACAAGTACTAAATTTGACTGAAAATAAGCTATGACTAGAACTTAATCCAAATCTATGAGCAGGTAAACAAGAACAAGCTACAAGTAATTCAAAATCAAACAATAAGCAAATCTAAACAACTTTGATCATGCATTCATCAAATTTACACTAGGAAAAGTAGCATGCAATTGACTTATTCAGGTGAACCAAAAATCAGAACTTTAAAACCTTTTGTAGTAATCCATTGGGAAGAAGAGGAGTGCTGAACTCTCTTACCCTAGTGATAACCACCACCTTATCACTAGATCATCTAATCAATCATAAAAAACAACTACTATTCACTAGAAATCATCATCATGGCTTGAAAACTTCAATTAGGCTAAGCTTGAACTGAAATCACAACAACAGCTACCAAACTTCTTCAAAGTCAGTTATGATCATTCAATGATCATAACAAACTAAATTCAGCAACTCAATGATCAAGAATGAGCAAGGAATGAACAGTAAGATGAGAATGAGATTTGGCGGGAAAAGTAGAATTCAAATTTTATTCAATGAAAGTTGTTACAAAGTTGTTGGAATGAAGCTAACTAACTAACTAACTCAAGAGTTTGTCAGACTCTTGAGTAGTTAAGCTAAAAAGGAAGAAAGTTGAAAGGAAATTGAGAAGTGTGTGTTTTTACAAAATTTAACTACTCTTTACAAATGAGGACTAGTAGGCTATTTATAGACATGAAGAGGAAGTTTGTTGGGGATGATGACGTGTTGAGACCAATCCCAGGTCTCCACGTGGCATGATTCTACAAAACTCATCTTCAAGGTAAGAACACGAATTGGGGATTTCTTCTAGAGTGGATTTCTTGTTAATTGGTGTTTACCATTGTGTTCGTCTCTCCAAAATAGACACTTTTGATGTTTACATCTTTTCATGAAATTAAGTCTAGCTTAAAAACGATCCTGGAAATATTTTGGTAGCTTGAAGATGATACGTGGCACATTCTGATTGGATGAAAAGAAGTCACACGGATCAAACTATTAAGATTTGGTTATTAATTGTGGCGGCTGCTAGTGGGTATTAAATGCCCTTAGCTGGCAATCCGTGTGCCACTTTCTCTTGCTTCTCATTGGCCCATAATTCAGTCACATGGATTAAGCTTGTATACTTTCCAACTTTGGCAGTTTTAACCCTTGAAGTTTGGCAGATTGTATTTTAAGGCTTGTAACTTCATTTCTTTGGCACTTTTAGTCCTCCAAACTTCATCTTTGAGCAGAATTGGTCCTTTGACTTTGTTGACTTGATAGTTGACCAATTTTGACTTTGATCTTGACTTTGTTCAATATTTACACTTTAGTCCTTCAACTTTGGCAATTTGTCAAGATAGGTCCTTGTACTTCAAAGTCTTGTCACTTTTGATCCTTCTTTGTCTTTTTCATCCATTTGAGCTTGGTTTTTCCTTGTTTGCTTGAAAATGTATCCTTTTACCTACACAAGTGTACACAAACACACATACCACATAATACTGTTTTTGCAAGATAAATTGGTATTTTGCTTCATGTTTTAGGGTTATTTGTTGATAAAAGGATATGAGTTTAAGCTCATATCAGTAAGTAATGAGAGTGAGAGTGAAATTTAGGGAAAATAAGCTTGCATTAATGGTGAATTCAGTTACAAAAGGTTCTAACTAACTAACAAACTCTCTCAAGTGTTTTTCAGACACTTGAGAGAAGTTACTAACTAAAAATCTAACTGAAAATGAGAGAGAGATTAAAAGTGTGTGTGTTTTCATAGTTTTTTACAATACAAGAAATGAACTACATCTGGGGTATTTATAGAGTGAGGTTGAGTTGAAGTGAGGTCTAGTGACGTTTCTTGGCCAATTGCAGACTTCCACGTGTCCCAATTCAGTTAATTGAAAATTGCGGACGATGAACAAATTTGGGCTTTTCTTGTTTAGTGAATTTCATCTTAATTGGTTGAATGGGATAGACTCGTCTCTTCATTACGAACACTTTTGATGTTTAAAGTTTTCTTTGAGCTTCACTCCTTCGTCTTCTTCAATCTGCTTTTGATAGAGCCACGTGGCGTGTTCTTATTTGCTGTTGAGATGTCATACGGATCGTGATCCATTTTAATAGTGGAATTATGACATGACTTGTTTTAATTGGTGGATATGTGGCTCAGTGCGCCTCACTATTGGGATACGGCTCATTAATGAGCCGTCTTCTCTTTCTTCTTTAATTACTCCAGCTGGCGATCCAAGGTTATAAAATGGAGGCTTCTTATTGGTTCTCAGCTCATCACACGGATTAAGCTTGTAATAAGTTTCAAACTTGGTATAATTAACCCTTCATCTTTGGCAGATTATCAACTTGAGCTTTTATCTTCATCAACTTGTCATTTATGGCCCTTTTGACTTTGAACTTGAACAATTATGAACCCTTGACTTGTTGACTTGAATTTTGACCATGTTTGACTTTGTTCTTGACTTTTCCATATTTGCACTTTAAGTCCCTCTACTTTGAAAGTTGTCAAGAAAGGTCCTTTGACTTTGATTGACTTGTCACTTTTCATCCTCTTTTTGTCTTTTATTCATCAATAAAGGCTTGATTTCCTTGTTTGCTTCATATTTGTATCTTTTTACCTACACAAGCACAAACAACAAAGTATACCCATAGTACTGCTTTTATAAATCAAAATCAGGTATTTTGCTTTTTGTTTTAGGGTTACTTATGATATAATTGATATGAGATTTCACTCATATCAAATCCCATACACTTGATCATTGCCATGACCTCATGCAATACCACATTTTAAAGCACCAATTTACACTTTTCTCATAATTAATCCACCTTGGCCAATATGGAATGCATTTACACTACACTACACTATATGATGCATAATTTTGATTTTAACAACGCAATGCAAAGGAAAACAATTATATTTATATATTTTTGGATTTTTTCTTGAAATGGTTTTGATGGAAATAACTCATGAAGAAATCAAAGACTTTAATAAGGGCTTTGGTACCATGAAAACTTATCATCCTCAATTTTCACTTTCCCCATACCAAGCTTAAAAATAAGATCATTGTTATCCATAAGTGAAAGTGCATCAACTTATTCATATAGATTAATTTTGTTACTATCATACCCCCACTTATTATGCCTCTAAGACCGGTTATTGAGCAAATTGCTTTTGGAAAATTTGTCATTATTTAAAGCGTGAAATATAAGAAGTGTAAAATCTGAAAATAAGGAAGCACAATTTTAATCCTAAGTAACCATCTTATCCATTACTCAAAAAACCGCCCACAATTGATATAAGTCTGAACCAAAATAATAAGTTATTCACCTTATGTGTAAGATCCTTATGTCATGCATTAATAAGTAACTACACACTCGCTAGGAAAGAAAAATAAAACTCACGCAATAATTTATATCCGCCGCCTTTTTGAGACCTTGGATCTTCAATCCCGCAACCCGTCAAGGTAATATTGGATTGGAGCAACTATTAAATCCCCGCAACCCTTGTGAGAGTAATATTGGAATTCAATAGCTACTATAATTAACACTTCACTGCCCCTCTTGGGAGTCTTGTATAATAATAATTATTTTTTTTTCTTTTTTTTCTTTTTTTTTTTCTTTTTTTTCTTTTTTTTTCTTTTTTTTTCTTTTTTTTTCTAGCCACTCATTTTTTTATAAGCAGCTCTTATTTTTCTTTATTCCTCACAAAGAAAGTTGAGTCAAAGTATCTATGGCGGGCCTAATATGTCAAAGGAGTCTAAATTTGTTAAACCAATTCCTTTATTATATTTTTTTTCTTTTATATATTTTTGATGAAAAATAAAAGAAGAATAATATACAATGCAAATGTATTATGCAAATGAAAAATGATTAATACAAAAATTATGAATGCAAATTTTGGTGGCCAAAGTAGATCAAGAATTTGAAAAATGTTTGAAAATTAATTACCAAGTTATCATGAAATCAATGACAAAGTTCTAGGTAAGGTCACTTCGATAGAAGACCCCCTACACTTGAGATAAATATTGTCCTCAATGTTTGAGAGTATTGGAGTAAACTCCCCTATACTTATGACATTGATAACTTTGCTTAACCCAAGCTAAGGAAAGGTCTACTATAGTGATTTCATTTTAAGCACAATGTGGTTTGAAAATCACAATAGTAACAAAGTGAACCCGATACAAGGGCCTCCTCCATAAGCTCCAATGCATGCAATGAGAGAGAGAAACCCTACAAACATCAAGAAGACAAAAGAGAGGCATCCCCCCTACACTTATGCTCATATATATACCCTTCATTCCTATCCTACCACACTCTAGTCTAAAAGATCTAAGCCTAGTTATTCAAGCTTGATTTAAGGAGTCTCTAGCTCGACTCTTCCCACAATGAATTAATTCATGGGGAAAATGGGGATCTCTTGGACCATTTCCACGGAAATGTCCTCCCCAAAGTAGTGCTTAACACGGTGACCATTCACTTTGAAATTTGGGCCATTTGGTTGTGACAACTCAATAGTCCCATAAGGAAATACTTGAGCAATAGTGAATGGACCGGACCATCGTGACTTAAGCTTGCCCACAAAGAGTTTCAACCTTGAGTTAAAGAGGAGAACCGACTCTCCAACTTTGAACTCACGGTTCTTGATCTTAGCATCATGAAATTGCTTAGTCTTTTCCTTATAAAGCAATGAGTTTTCATAAGCATTGGCTCTTAGTTCATTCATCTCATTAAGTTGGTCTTTCCTATGTGAACCGGCTTGGTTTAAATCAAAGTTAGCCCATTTGAGAGCCCATGAAGCCTTATGTTCTAACTCGAATGGGAGGTGGCATGCTTTTCCATAGACAAGCCTATAAGGAGTACAACCAATTGGTGTCTTAAAAGCAGTCCTAAAAGCCCACAAAGCATCATCAAGCTTATCCGGCCAAGAAGCTCGATGCTCTCCCACAGTTCTTTTTAGAATTCTCTTTAAACCACGATTTGTGACCTTGATTTGCCCATTGGTTTGAGGGTGATATGTGGTAGAAAGTCTATGGTTAACACCATACTTCTTCATGACTCTTGTAAATTGATCATTACAAAAATGAGACCCACGATCACTTATGATAGCCCGAGGTACACCAAATCTAGGAAACAATTGCTTCAAGAACTTGACTACAACTCTAGCATCATTGTTAGGCAAGGCTTTAGCCTCAACCCACTTAGAAACATAGTCCACGGCTACGAGTATGTACTTATTGCCCTTTGATGATGGAAAAGGTCCCATAAAATCTATACCCCATACATCAAAAATCTCACATTCTTGTATGAAAATTTGTGGCATCTCATCTCTTTGATTAATTTTGCCTTGTCTTTGACAAACATCACAAAAATTCACCATTTATTGGGCATCTTTGTATATGGAAGGCCAATAGTAACCCTAATCAAAGACTTTCTTGGCCGTGTAGTTAGGCCCAAATGGCCCCCCGTGGGTCCTTTATGGCAAGATTCTAAGATCTTAAATGCTTCGGTCCCATCTACACAACGTCTTATGATTTGGTCCGCACGTTGCCTAAAGAGGTAAGGATCATCCTAAAAGTAATATTTAGCTTCCTTAAGAAACTTTTTCTTTTGTTGGGAAGTTAAGCCCTCAATAAGCACATCCCCCACAAGATAGTTTGCAATATCTGCAAACCAAGGGGTGGCATCCTCTTGTGAAGAGATAGACATGAGTTCCTTAAGTGGAAAGGATTCATCGATTTCGTTATGAGGTAATTCTTCTTGGAAAGGATGCTCAAGTCTACTCAAGTGATCCGCCGCTAAATTCTTGGCTCCTTTCTTATCACGGATCTCTATAAAAAAACTCTTGTAGCAACAAAACCCATCTCAAAAGCCTAGGCTTAGAATCTTGCTTTGTCATAAGGTACTTGAGATCGGAATGATCCGTATACACTATGGTCTTCGAAAGCACAAGATAGGGTCTAAATTTCTCAAAGGCATAAACAATAGCAAGCAACTCTTTTTTCCGTAGTGGTATAATGAAGTTCAGCACCCGTCATTGTCTAACTCGCATAGTGTATAGGTTGGAAATGCTTATTAACTCTTTGTCCCAAAACGGCCCCCACGGCATAATCACTAGCATCACACATGAGTTCAAAAGGCAAATCCCAATTTGGTGATACCAAAACGGGAGCCTTTGTCAACTTTTCTTTAAGAATCTCAAAAGACTCTAAACACTCTTGTGTAAATATGAAAGGAGCCTCTTTTTCTAAGAGATGGGTCATGGGTCTTGCTATCTTAGAAAAGTCTTGGATAAAACGCCTATAGAAACCCGCATGACCCAAAAAACTCCTAACTCTTTTCACCGTGGTAGGTGGGAGAAGTTTGGCAATAACGTCTATTTTAGCTCGATCCACTTCTAAACCTTTTTTGGATATCTTATGTCCCAAAACTATCCCTTCTTTGACCATGAAATGGAACTTCTCCCAATTTAGAACAAGACGTGTTTCTTCACACCTCTTTAGCATACGTTCTAAATGGGAGAGACAAGAAGTGATTGAATCTCCAAAGACCGAGAAATCATCCATGAATACTTACATTGTGTGCTCAATCATGTCATGAAATATTGCCATCATACACCTTTGGAATGTCCTCGGGGCATTGAACAAGCCAAAAGTGTTGGGAAAAAATATAGCCAAGACACTTGGACGCTGACAAGAGCAATTTGGACGTTGATAAGAAGAAATCAAGCGTTGACAGGACAAGCGTTGAAAGAAAGAAGTCAAGCGTTGTTAAGAAGAAGTCAAGCACTGATAGAAGACTTAGTCTACACGTTTTATGTTTCTAGTAAAGATATGATCGACAATGTATTTCTTATGTTTATCTTTACCAAGAATAGCTGATACGTAGACTCTTGTACAAGGTTCCTTAATCTATAAAAGGAGGCCTTTAGATTTTAGTTTAATATACGTTTTACACTTTCATTGTACGCAAGTTTGATTTATCAATCAAAGTGAAAGTTTGGTTTATATTGTTTGTGTGTTCTTGTTTGAGTATTAATTCCGCATAATACTTGAATTGTTTCATATACAACAATGTTTCTCTACGTGTTTAACTTGATTTGATCTCGTTTACACAAGAGAAATCGATCTAAGTTTGGGATCAACAAGTGGTATCAGAGCTTGTTGAGAAACTTTGATTTGAAGAACGAAATCCAATATCGTGAGGTGAACAAGGCTAGAGAAGAAGTTGAAGAAAAGTTCGATGATGTTTTCAGTTAAGGCCAAGTCTACTTCAAGTTCCACAAGTTCCAATTATTCTTCAAGTTCTAATAATGAGGTATGTGATGAATCTTCTTGTAGGTTAAATACTGAAAGACTTAATAAAGAAGTTTTAAAATTGAAATCAGATGTTTTAGACGTAAAAGCTAGACTTTCAAATTATCAAGTGGCACTTGTTCAAACTGAAAAGACTGTAGAAGAGTACAAGAAAATGGAATTTGACCTAAAAGATCAAATTAATGTTTTGACTCATGATCTAAATGCTAGTGTTGAGGTAAGGAACATCTTGGAGAGATCCAATGGTGTTATACAAGCTAAGTTAGATGAGGTTATCAAAAACAAAGATAATGTAGATCTTAAAATTCAAAGATTTGATAAAGCTTCTCAAACCCTAGAAAAATGTGTTAGTGAACAAAGGGATTCTAGGGATATGAGTGGGATTGGGATGAAAGAATATGCTGGTGTTCCACCACCTGCTGGGAACTTCTATAGTGTCCTGAGAAAGGATTTGTCTTGGACTGGTATACCAGAACTCCAAGAAAAGGAATTTATTCCTCCACCTAGAGTTTTTACCCCAGTAGAGGAGTATAAGCAGAAGTTAACTGATTTAGAACAATGGAAGAAAGCCAATCCTACTTTGTTTGTTAAGGGTGGGATGCTTAGTGAGATTCCAGTTGAATCTACACCCATTGTTGTGGCCAACCCCACTATTGGAAAACCTGTTGATCTTGGCTCCCCTGCTAAGAGAAAACCTAGTGTTAAGTATGCTGAAATGTATAGAAAACCTAGGTCACCCCAAAGCCAAGCAAGTGTTAATGGGATAGGGTTTTATCAGTCTAGGCCTAAGTTTGTGTCCAAAAAGGCTTGTTATTCATGTGGTAGCTTTTCTCATTTGTCCTATAATTTTGTCAGTGTATACAATTCATTCGCTGACAATAGGTCACCCAATGTCAATCATAGACCTTTTGTCTACACTAAACCACAGGCTACTAGACCAACTCCTTTCTTCTCTAAGGCAGCTAATATCCAAGGTCAAAGACCCTTTCAAAAGACCAACACTTGGTCAAACAGACAATATGTTCCTGTAGCAAACCCTAATTTAGGCGCTGACAAGAGCAAATTCAGCGCTAACAGGAACAAATTCAGCGCTGACAAGAACAAATTCAACGCTGACAAGATCAAATGCAATGCTGACAGCTTCAAGTTTGGTATGAAAATGCCACAACTAGCTGATGTCAGACCTTATGTTAGACCATATAAACAAAGATACTTGGTTAATAAGGGTCAAGGGTCTAAAGCATCATCCCACTTAACTTGGAAACCTAAACAAGAGAAAAACTCTAATTTTAATGGTATTTCAATGACTTGCAATAGATTTAAATATCTTGAGAAGGTCATTACTAGTCTCATTGGAACAAATTGGGTGTTTAGGTCACAAAGGGATGAACAGGGATTTGTGGTAAAGAATAAGCCCACTCTAGTTGAACAACTAGATAGATCCAAGTCTAACAAGGCTTGGATCTCCAAAGAAAACTTATTTGTTTTCTTTTTGAGCAGACTATCCAAAAGCAGGTTAATGATCAAGGATATTGGGATAGTGGATGCTCAAGGAACATGCATTTTTGGTCTTTCCACTGTTATTATTTTTATCCACTAACATGTTATCTCTACCCATTATTATGGGAAAGGGTAGCCTCTGTTGGTGTGTTTTTGTCTAACTATGCAGGAAAATGGAGCTACATTTGGATGGATACAGAATTACAAACTTTTATTTATGATGGTTGGAGTGTTTACATTCCTATCTTGAGATAAAATTTTGCTTCTTCACATATAATGATTTGTATGCTTCTGTTAAGGGGAGGTAAACCTCTAGGTTTTTGGGTACTCTTAGAGCACTCTTGCACAATTCTAGATTGTGTCCACTAGTGAGTACGATTTATTTTCCTAATTCGTGAGGCACTGTAGCATGCAAAGTTGATATACTGTGCATGCTGCCAAGACTTTTGACCTAAAATTAGGTGTGGTCGTATGGGTGACTTGGGGTAGATATATATTTTTGGGCTTACTTGGGGAGTTGCAAAGGATTTATATGAGTTAACTTTATCTTTGGGGCATTTGTGAACAAAGGACTCTAGAGTTCATGTGTGTCTATCAGGCTTTTTGCATGAGTGTATGCATGAACAGTGTTTGTCATTCTTCCTTATTAGAGACTAGTTAATTTCCTTAGGATTATTACCATTGTTTGTGTTTTAACTAAGGTTTTATGCATTCTCAAGTACATTTTATGTTATGGCATCTTAGCTGATGTCATTTTTAAACTTCTTTATAGACCCAAAACGTTTCATCACCCTTTCATTTTTCAAATTTTTGGATATCTAGAAGCCTAATGATCATTCAGATGTTTTTCCTAGTGATTGACATCTAGTAGCAGCAGAGATCACTTTCACAAGGGTGTATAGTGTTATGGAGATGGCTGAGACTATTGGCACTAGCTTTAATGCAGGTCAAGTCAGTCTTATCATCAATAAGTCCATCCCTATGTCCTATGAATCAACATTGAGGATTCATTTCCGAATGTGGATGAGGATAGTATGAAACCTTTGACATTCATTGAATTGACGAAAATATGTATTAGCTTGCAAAAGCAAAATACATAACTGGTACAAATTGTCAAGGATCACTGTTTTGAACTTATAGACTTGTTGTTTTAGAAGCTGGTATGAAGCTATGGAGGATATTCATGGTTCCGTCCTTTGATACTAATCTTGGAGAGGAGTCTTAAAAAGGGGAGGCGTAATTGAATTTGGGTGACAAAAGTTATAAAGAAGGCTCCAAAAGACTCTATAGATGTATTGCAGAAGATGATTAAGATCAAGTTTGAGTGTTGACTTTTTGAGGTTTATTCATACTCAAATTCAAGGATAGAGCATGTTTTTAAGAATCCTCTCTATATGTTTTATTTTATTCAGAAACTTGATTACTAGAGTAGATATCAAGTTTAGGGGAGGATTGTTGGGAATAAAATTGACCAAGTCCCTAGACGCTGACAAGAGGAACTTGGACGCTGACAAGAAGAATTGAGGCGCTGACAGGTGAGACGTTGATAAGAATTATCAAGGCGTTGACAAGAAGAATCATAACACAAAGTCAAGGACTAAATCTGCCAATGACGAATTCTTCAAGCTGGTGGACAAAATATGAAGATAAGAATTCAGAATATATTCTTAAATGTTTAAAAGATTTAGTCAATAAGTTATTTGAGTATGTTTATCTTGTGTCTCTTCCTAAAATAGTTGATCTTAGCTTTTTGTACAAGGCTCCTTAAACCTATAAAAGGAGGCCTTAGGGTTAGACATAAGACACATCCCTTTCACACACCTCTTCCATATATCTCATAACACTTTCATTGTAATCATTCATTGATATTATTAATCAAAGTGAAAGTTTGGTTTACTTTGTTTTGTTCTTTGTTCTAAGTGTTAAATTCCGCATAACACTTAGATTGTTCAATAAAACAAAGTTTCTCTACGTGTTAAACTTGATTTAATCTCGTTAACACAAATCTAAATCGATCTAAGTTTGGGATCAACAAGTGGTATCAGAGCAAGGGACACTTGAGGATTTTATAAGGTAACTTCACTGTTAAGAATCTTGGTTAGCAAGGGACACTTGAGGACAATTATGTCTATCTTGTTTAAGAAAGTGTGCATGATTGGACAGTGCTTGCCACCCTATGGTGATTTTCAGTCTATAGGTTATCTTCATTAGGATAAATTACTTTGTTAAGGTCCTTTTTCATTTTTATTATTTTTAGTTTTGGACGTTGACAGTTTTCTTTCCAAACGTTGTTAGGACAAATTTTGGAGTTGACATGGCTTTTTCAAACGCTGACAAGAATATAGCCGTTGGGCGTTGATAGGTTATTTTTGACCGTTGACACTCATTGGGTCCTACCCAGTTGTTATTTTTGACGAAAATTGGGCCGTAATTTTGGGAGTTGGTAACTTTTAATTAATGCACAAGATAAGTTATTTTCTTATCAAGATTTTCATCATTATATTTTGAAAATCACTGCCTAATTTTTTACCAATCACATGTGCCTATCTCTCCTATATATTTGGCTCCTTCTTTTTAAATAGGGTAATTGCATATTCTTGTCTAACAAAGTTTTCTCCTATATTCATCTTTCATAAACTTTCACACAGCTTTCTACATCAATGGCGCCTAAGTTTAAACCGAGTGACTTGGTATTGGGATTCAGAAGTCAGTATAACATGGTTGCCTATTTGGAGGTTGATGATGCTCTGTTTCCACAATATACTCAGATGGTGGCGTATTTGAATGCATCCCCACTACGGTATGCACTTTCTCATGCTCCTCTTATCCCTGTCACTCATATTAAACAGTTTTGGAACACTATTAGTTCCTCAACGCTTAATAATGTGACTACATTAACTGCTATTGTCCATGGGTGTCCATGGGTGGTTACTGAAGCCTTGGTTCGCCAGGCTTTGCATCTTAATGATGCAGATGGTATAACCACTCTACCCATTGGTGAGATAAAATAGGGACTTCAAGCTTTAGGTTATCCTTTCCCTGAAGAGGGTACTTTAAATAAATATTCAAAACAGGAATTTCCCCCAGCTTGGAAGTACTTAATACATGTCATCCTTCAATGTTTAAGTCCCAAATGTACTGCACATAATGAAATTAACAGATCCATTGGTAGTGCCATTGTGTGTATTTCTACAGGGCAAAAATATAATTTTTTTAAAATGATTTTTGATGGCATGTGTAAAAACAAGGGTAGTAAGATGACTTTCGCTTACCCAAGATTTTTACAAATGATTTTTTATGAACAAAGGTATTGCACCAGGGATCATGATGATTTTTATGCGATCCCTGTGCAAAAGAAAGCAATTTTTAGTAAGATGAATTCACCCCCTCACAGAGACTTACCCCTTACCCAAGCCATGCTTGCTGTTATTACAGCAGCACAACCTCAACCTGACCCACAACCACAACTTGACCCATTACCTGAACCATCACCTTCACCTCAACATATGGAACTTGACCAATATCCCTTCGACGCTGACACATTAAATGTTGGCGGTGATACGTCTAATCCAAACGTTGACACCCTGTTACAACACACCCAAACACCCCTTAACCTTCAAACTGCTACCCAATCCACATCATCTTCTTCACCCCCAGACTTTAGGATGGAAAAACACCAAAGGACCATCGGAGTGTTCTCCTCTGGTGATCCTAGCCATGTTGCAGAGAGAACCACCACCACAGGTGTGGTTGGTGACATGGGTGAGGCTAGGACTATTGATACTCGCTTAAATGCAGGCCAAGCCAGTCCTAACATCATTAAGACCTCATCCATGCCCCATGACTCTATTTTGGGAGGTCAAATCCCCATTCTAGAGGAGGGCAGATTGGAACCATATACAATGTTGGAATTGACGGCTGTCTGCATTAGCTTGCAAAAGCAAAATGCAGACCTGGTACATACTGTCTCTACCCAAGGCCTTGAACTCAAGCAATTGAGGGAGAGAATTGTTGTTTTGGAAGCTGATATGACTAGGAGAAGGCAGACAAGAGTCCTTTAAACAGGGGAGGATTCTTACAAAGGGGAGGAAGCTGCTACATAGCCAATTAATTTGAGTGACAAAGGCTCACATGAAGCTGCTACAGAGCCAATTAATTTGAGTGACAAAGGCTCACATGATGGAGAATCTTTGGGTGTGGATGAAGCTCTTACAGATTTGAAGAGGCAACCAGGTTTTGATGTTTCTTTGGTTACCCCTACAAATTTGAATTTGTCCTTTAAGAAATGATGGAGCAGTTCACCAAGCAAAGCATTGACAAGCAGATTTTTGACGTTGATAGAAGTAAGACAGGCGTTGACACACAGGTTTTGGACGTTGATAAACCTGCAGATATGGTTGATGTATTCCAGTCATCAGTCATCATCAAAGAAGTGTCTACACAGGTACCATCATCATCTTTACCCATCATAGATGTATTAGATAAGGGTAAAGGAATTATGGTAGAAACAGAGGTTCCCAAGGATGCAGCTCAAGTAAAATTTGATTCGATGTTGGCTGCACAGCTTATGGAACAAGAAAAGAAGAAGGTTGTTGAGTCACCATTTGTGGTTACTTCTGAGGAAAAAGAAGGAAGTAATGATGAGAGCACAGATTAAAGTGTCATCATTATTGAAGAACCAGAAAGACTTGAATATGGTGATGTGTTGGCAAGGGAAAAGCTTGCAGAGTTGAAGATGAAGGTGGATTATGATATGCCAGAAGTTGCCCAGATGTACTTTGCATGGGAGAATAAGATCATGGAGAATCCAGATATGTCTTTATCAGATCAGATTTGGGGATTGGAGATTCTACTCAGGATTCAAAGGGGTTGTCAGGTAATCCTAAAGTATAAGGCCAGCAAAGTTTTCTCATAATCTAAGAGGGATAGAAGGGAGCTTTATTATATGTTGTTTAGATGTCATCAAGAAGGATGGACTTTTCAGAAGTTGCAGGGATTGTCCTTTGATGAATTGGAGTATAAAGCTTATCCTATTTGGGCAAGAGTGCAAGAGATGAACACTATCAGACTTCTTTTAGATGAAAGAAAGGAAGAGCTTGCAGAAGAGATGCAGATTCAACAGGCTTTAATTGCACCAAGACCTAAGAAAAAGGGAGTTCACTTGAGTTCCCAGAAAATATGGATAGATTGAATCCTAGTGAAGCTATTATTAGAAGGAGCATTAAGCTATCATCCTTGGAAGTTTCACATATGGTGGAAGTATTACCTCATGATTCCAAAAACCCTATAGTTAGCTATGTAGAAGATGCAAGTGGGTTCTGGATGATTGACAGATATGGGAAAGAGGTACATACTTTTACTACTCTTATGTCTTTGTTTGAAAGCATGGATAGGGATGACTTGGCAGACCTTTGGAGGTTGATGCAGGCCAAGTATGAGACTGAAGCACCTACTTCAGTCAATGGAATAAAGATTTGGTCAACATTCAAGAGGATGTATGCACCAGATGAAGATGATCCAGTTTGGAAGGATCTCGATGATATCAGTGGACTTTAATGCCGTTTATATTCAGCAGCTGGTGTGTATCATTTAAGTACAACAAAGTTTTCTGAGTATCTTCTTGTGGATGTTGAGTATCCTGTGTCCAAAGAAGTTTTGGAGAAAATGATGACAACACAGTTGGAAATTGACTCCTCAAGTGACGTGGCCAAAGATTTGATTCGATATATTTATTTCCAATATAATGCAATTTGTAAGAATCCTCCTAGTTCTTAGTTTTTATTCAGAAATTTGATTATTATAATAGATATCAAGTTTAGGGAAGGATTGTTGGGAATAAAATATAGCCAAGACACTTGGACTTTGACAAGAGCAATTTGGACGTTGATAAGAAGAAATCAAGCGTTAACAGGACAAGCGTTGACAAAAAGAAGTCAAGCGTTGTTAAGAAGAAGTCAAGCACTTATAGAAGACTTAGTCTACACGTTTTATGTTTCTAGTATGTTTCTAGTAAAGATATGATCGACAATGTATTTCTTATGTTTATCTTTACCAAGAATAGCTGATACGTAGACTCTTGTACAAGGTTCCTTAATCTATAAAAGGGGGCCTTTAGGTTTTAGTTTAATATACGTTTTACACTTTCATTGTACGTAAGTTTGATTTATCAATCAAAGTGAGAGTTTGGTTTATATTGTTTGTGTGTTCTTGTTTGAGTATTAATTCCGCATAATACTTGAATTGTTTCATATACAACAAAGTTTATCTACGTGTTTAACTTGATTTAATCTCGTTTACACAAGCTAAATCGATCTAAGTTTGGGATCAACAAAAAGGCATTATTTTATAAGCAAATGTGCCATAGGGACAAGTGAATGTGGTCTTTTCTTGATCCTTTGGATCAATGGGTATTTGGAAATAACCCGAAAATCCATCTAGAAAGCAATAGTACTCATTTCCCGCTAAGCGTTCAAGCATTTGCGTTAGCCTTAAAATGTGTGCGACTAACGGAATTACATTAGTTTCATAGCAGGGACTTGCAGGGACTAATATTGTCATATGTAAAGTCCAAGTCTCGTGCTATATAAACCCCTCCATACTTCCATGGAGGGGTGAGGCTTTTCATTTCTTGTATTGTCTTTCTCTCTAGAATAAAACACACTTTTATTCTCTCTTGTTTCTCTCACTAAAATGGCTAAACACCACTTCTATCCTCCCCGACCTCCGGATCATAAACCCGCGTTCTTAGTGAATCAAGTTTAACAATTGGCATCAGAGCTAACCGGGGGTGTTTCATGTTTTTGATTCGTGGTTTTGTTAGTGTTTGTGTTTGTGTTCGTGCTTGATTCTTGGCTGGTTCCATTCTCGTTCAATTTCTTATATATACGATGAAATCATGCCTCTTTATCAAATATAAAAATCGATCTTTATCCATTTTTCTACCATTTTTTATCATGCCTCTTTATCTGTTAAGCCAATCTTTATTCACTACTTATATCCTATTCTTGGTTTCATCAATATCATTTGTCCCTTGTTTATTCTATCTGTTTTTTTTTTGTCTTTTTTTTTCCCATATCAATTAACTGATCATTTATTTGGGAAAAGGACAAAAATCACAAATATTGCATGTTCCACCATTTTCGGCAGTATAACCCTACTCAGATGGCTCACTCCGATGGTAAGTTACGATGGGGTAAGACTGGCTACGATGGCACTTTCGATCGCATTGACTGCGATGGGTACCATCGCGATGGCTTCCATCATATTACGATGGATGTGGTACTAGACTGCGATGGGATACGATGGACTTTTCTTTTGACTGCGATGGCATAACTTTTAGACTGAGATGGCTATACTTTTTAGACTGCGATGGGTCTAAAAAGCTTGATTGCGATGACCATCTGACTCATGTTGCGATGCATGTGGGACTCACTGCGATGGGTTTAACAGAATACGATGTCATCATTTTCTTTGGATATTGATATGCATTTTAAATAGGACCTCATGACCAGTTTAACACAACCCAATACCAGTTTAATAACATGACCATGATGTTATTATCCGAGACCTATGCCCCCCTCCCACAACATTCACCATCACTGACTCATCAAACTCCGACTCGATCTATATCCCCCGTCTCTTATCTTACTAGACTCAAACCAAAACAAAACCCTGCTGATCTCAGATTCTATTCGTGGGTGACATGCATGTCAAGATCTTTAAAGATCAAAACCCACGAAATCATCGTCAGTGATCCTTTTAGTTACAAACCATTTTTTCGAATTTAAAGAAAGTCAATTAACAAATCTGTTATTGCTTACTTTGATTCGATGGCTGAAAACTTCATTATCTAATCTAACCAAACCTTACCCGAGACCTCAATGAGATCTTGATGACATGTATGATGTGATTAGTGGTTGACTTGTTATAAATCGATGATGGCTTTCGGATTAATTTTGGCTTGTGATAAATGGATATGGGTTTTTGTATAAGTTTATAAGATGCGATGGAGGTGATCACTGATCAGATTGGGATCAGATTTGTTGGTGAGAGTATTTTGGGGCGGAGAGTACGATGGGAGAAAAGGGGCGGAGAGTACGATGGGGTTGAGAGTTATGTGACTTATAGGGTTATGGAGGATTAGTTAGTTATATATCCTATGGATTAGGTTATATCTTGATGGGCCGGTTAGGATATTTCTAGGCGGGCTCGTGTGTTAATATGGGGCGGATACCACCATCATATGAAACGGGGTCAATGTTTTCATTGAGTTGAAATTAGATGGGACATATTATTGGATCGTAATGCATTTTAATATGGACCAAGCTTCATTATTCAATTTGCATAATTATATATGATGGGCCGAGTGAAATAAGGGTTGAACCGAGTATTATGATGTGCGGATTATGGGGATATGGTGATTACGGGTTCATTCTGATTAAAGAAAACCTTCGTTTTCAACCTATATTTTTTCGAAATTTTTTCGACGACCTCACCGCGGAGGTCGATCCGCGCATCAGTTGGGTATATGATTGATTTGGGCTTTAAAAATCAAATTAGCTAGACGACGTTGACGACTTCTCATTCTCTAGTCATCGTTGGTTCCATAGTTAACGACACTCAATCAAACTCAACAAACACAACTAAACACAACAAACACGACAAAAACAAACAAACACCAAAACGATCCTTTAAGATTCACTGAAATTGTCAAAAACGGCTAGTATTCGGGCAAAGTAATGTCAAGTGATTACGAAGTGGATTTGGTATTTATTATTTGAAGGTGAAGTGGAATATCACTAAGGCGTCTACTCAATTCATCGTCGAGCCTTTTCACCCCCTCTATCGATTGATGATTCGCTTCAGCATTAATGATTCAGACTTGATTTATCTAGTTTCCACTGTCAAGGGGTGGATGGTCGACGACATGGACAACTATCACTTAAGGAGTTACGTTGTAGTGCTCAGTGTCACACTCACCGGGAGTTGTGGATACTTCAAGAGGTGTTCTACATCTTATACCTCTCTCTTTATGTATAAGATTCTAAGATACGTTTCTCTACACCGTTCTTCAATCAACACAGTGCTAAGCGTAAGTAACAAATTTGGGAGATTGTACTTTAGTTTCAAGTTTGGAATATCAGGTTTACTTCACCAGTGGTCATTACAGATAGCCGAAAGAATACGAGGTCGGTAAGTTTAGCCAGAGAGTACAAGAGTAGAGATGTGATCAGCAACCAATTCTCATGAGCAACTTGAGCTACAGAATGTCAACAAAGATTACTGCTTCAGACACGGACTTCTCGCGATTCTGATTGTACTCGTCAGATGATGCTATCGAGTGTTCTTAACCACCATACTTTTGACAAGAATGCTACCGAGTGTTCTTAACCACCATACTCTTGACAAGAATGCTACCCAGTGTTCTTTACCACCATACGTTCGACAAGAACGCTACCGAGTGTTCGTCACCATCATACTTTCGACAAGAACATCTCGCGATTTTGACAATACACGTCAGATGATGCTTCCGAGAGTTCGTCACCATCATGGGGGAAGAACGTGTACTTTTGGGTACTTAGTTCAACTTCCAGGGGGAAGTATTCTACAAGCGTGAGAAGATTTGTTGCTGATTTCTTACATGTTCCCCCAAACACATAATCATTAAGACCAAAAATGTCAAGGTAGCAGTTACTTGGTGGGGTTTACTTCTTCTTCTACAAAATTCCACTGTGCACTTTAAATGTCAAAGATAGAAGATTGATCAAGCTACAGATTCTGCTCAAGACAGGGATTTTGGTTTGGGGGGAAGCTGATTCAGAAGCTTCGTCAAAAAGAAGTCTATGAAGAAAGCTTTTCAAGACATGTGGTATGAATTGGGGGGAAGTTAATCCAGTTCATACATGATACAATGGTTCCTCAACAAGCAAATACAAAGAGGATTCAAACTGGGGTATAAGTTTTTCTAGAAGACTTGAAGACAACGGTGTCATCCTCAGCATTGGAAGCAAACTTAATACTGTCATATTTTTGTTGTATTTGCATTTGTTAGGAACATTGTAAGTAATTCCGTATGTCACCACATTGGGGGAAGATTGTTAGCCTTAAAATGTGTGCGACTAACGGAATTACATTAGTTTCATAGCCGGGACTTGTAGGGACTAATATTGTCATATGTAAAGTCCAAGTCCCGTGCTGTATAAACCCCTCCATACTTCCATGGAGGGGTGAGGCTTTTCATTTCTTGTATTGTCTTTCTCTCTCTAGAATAAAACACACTTTTATTCTCTCTTGTTTCTCTCACTAAAATGGCTAAACACCACTTCTATCCTCCCCGACCTCCGGATCATAAACCCGCGTTCTTAGTGAATCAAGTTTAACAATTTGGTCCATGAAAGGTAATGGGAAATGATCTTTCCTAGTAGCATCATTAAGCTTCCTATAGTCAATACAAACTCTCCAACCCGTAACAAGTCTAGTGGGGATTAGCTCATTGTTCTCATTAGACACAACGGTGATTCCACCCTTTTTAGGCACACAATGCACCGGGCTAACCCATGGTGAGTCGGATATTGGGTAAATCATACCCGCGTCAAGGAGTTTGATAACTTCCTTTTTTATGACTTCATGGATTTTTGGGTTAACCCTTCTTTGGTTTTGAATGGCGGGTTTGTAATCATCCTCCATAAGGATTTTGTGTGTACAAAAATTGGGTTAAATCACCCTTATGTCAGATATTTTCCAAGCTATAGCTTTCTTATGCTTCTTAAGAACCTCTATAAGCTTTTCCTTCTCATCATCTTTCAAGTCTTTGGCTATGATAATGGGTAATTGGTCCTCTCCCTCTAAGAAGGCATATTCAAGGTGTGATGGAAGATCCTTAAGTTCTAAGGAAGGTGGACTCTCAATGGAAGGTTTCACTAATGATGGATCATCACTGGTAACTTCCTTAGGAGTATGTGGAGAAGTATGGTCTTCATTAAGAAGTTTCTCAATGGTACGAATATCTTCTTCCCAATCGGTGGGAGAATCATCATATGGTAACTCCACATCTCCTAAACTTGCCTCAAATTCTTACAAAAGAAAATCACTTGCTCCAAAAGGAGTCAAGGAAGGGGCAATTGAAGCTACGGTCTCAACACGTGGAATGTTCTCATCATTATTCCTACAAGCTTCATGAAAGTGTTCATCACACACCTCATCAAGCACATCCACTATGTTAATGGTTTCACAACTTTGAGATTTCTTAGTGACTTTCCCCAACTTAAACACTACTTTCTCATCCTCAACTCTCATAATTAGTTCTCCTTCCGCCACATCAATAAGAGTACGACGTGGTCCTTAAGAAAGGTCTACCTACAATAAGAGGAACTCTCGGGTCCATATCATAGTCAACAACTACAAAATCCGCGGGGAATGTGAATTTATCAACCCCTACAAACACATCCTCCGCAATGCCTACCGGATAAGCTATTGAACGGATTGCTAACTCAAGGGTCATCCTAGTAGGAGTGAGTTCAGGAAGAGAGAGTTTTTGCCAAACCGACAAAGGCATCAAGTTTATGCTTGCCCCAAGATCCGCAAGTGCCATGCAATCCCCCCCCCCTGAAAATTACAAGGGATCAAAAAACCGTCTCGGATGTCTAAGTTTTGTTGGTAAAGTCTTTAACAATACCGCGGAGCAATTTTCATTTAATGGACGTGTTAGGCATATCCACCAACTTTTCTTTATTTAAGAGGAGGTCTTTGAACATTTTAGCAAACTTGGGCATATAAGCTAGAGCTTCCGCAATGGATATGTTGATATTCAATTGCTTAAACATCCTCAAAAAGTTAGATACTTGAATGTCATCCTTATTCTTAGGCTTTTCCTTTCTCAATATTGAAGGATATGGAAGACTTGGTTTTGGTATAGGTTGAGTGGTACTTGTTGAAGGACTCTCTTTGTTGGTTTCTTTATTGATAGGTTTGGAAGGTGAATGAGTAGTAGGTGTAGGATTAGAAGGTGTAGGCTTTGAAGTTGTAGAGCTTGAAGGTGTTGGTTTTGAAGGTGTAGGCTTATCACAAGGAGGAACCATAGTAGGAGCTACCAAAGGAGGTGTAGGAGGCATTGAAGGATCAATAGTTGTTTTCCCACTCTTTGTAGTGATTGCATTTACATTTTCTCTTGGATTGGTTTGAGTGTTGGAGGGTAGAGCACCTTGTGGTCTTTGATTTAAGAGCATCATAAATTTCTTGTTTGTTTCCTCATGCATAGCCCTTAATTGATCTTGAGTCCTTTTTTCACTCTCACGAATCTTTCTCTCGTTCTCTTGATTCATCTTTTGAAATAACTCAAAGGCGTCATTTTGCCCATATCCTTCAGTATATCCTTGATTGTGTCCTTGATGGTGGAAAGGTGGAGGTGGTTGGTGAAACCCTTGGTGATTTGCATGAAAGTTATTCCCTTGATTGTGAAAGTTATTAGGCCCTCTATTGTTATTGTTTCCTTGGTAATTTGCCCTTGTCCCTTGATTTCTTTGAAGCAATTGTGGAGGGTTTGATTGGTTTTCGGTGGGTTGATGGGGAGGGAAACTAGGTGGAGTAAGGTAATTGTTAGATGTAAGAGAGTTAGTTAGGATTGATGTTCGGTTTAAAGTGCTCTCTTTGTTCATCTTGATAAGCATAGCATTCACCTTGAAAGTTTTGAACTTTATCACATTGTAAGTAAGAATGAGGACATCCACATGTTTCACAAGATAAAGTGATGGCATTGACATTGTTGGTGGAAGAATTGTTCATGGAAACCTTCATAAAGTCTTGAATCATTGCTTGTTGCATCTTAATAACTAGATTTTACTAGATTAAAAATTGTTCATTGAATTATGTCTAATCGAATTGATTACCGGTTAAAAGTGTGACTCAGTTGTTATTGGTAGAAAAGAAATAGATTTGGTCGTTGTTTAAAATAAAATTTCAAAACTTTAAAGTAAATAGTAAAGTAAATAAAGCTAAAAGTAATTAAAAAGTAAATGGTGCAAAATTAAGACTTTAAAAGTAAATTAATTAAAAGACGAGAAATTAAAGCTTGACGAAAAGTAAATTTAACAACTAAATAAAAATGCAATCTTGAAAATAAATCTAAGATAAAACAAGGTAAAAATAACACTTAAGAAAATGGCGGGAAAAATAAAGATTAAAAAAATAAAACAGGAAATTAGATCTAACATATAAGTAGGAATGCAAATGCTAGACCTAATTCGGAATAGACAAACCCACACCTAATTCGGAATAGCTATGATTAACCTAATTTGGAATCCAGATCTGAAACCTAATCCGAAATCTAAATTCAATACCTAATTCGGAATACACAATAGGTAGCTAATTCGGAATGCATGGTTCAAACCTAATTCGGAATGCGCGATTTCAGACCTAGTTCGGAATACACTGTCAACATATAATTCGGAATGTGTGTGAGGGATCTAATCCGGAATCTGGGTCCACATGCAGTTCGGAATAAGTGGTTCTCACCTAGTCCGGAATATTGATTCAATACTCAACTCGGAATAAACAAATTCGCACTTAATTCGGGAAATGTTGGTTAAGAGCTAATTCGGGAAAAACATTTTGGACCTAAGTCGGAATCAAATCAAGCACCTAGTTCGGGAAACTAGGGTTTTAAGGGGAATCCAAATTAGATAAAAATTAAGCACAACTAAAAATAAGCTAAAACCAAATAAGCACTTATCTAAAAGTTTAACCAAATCAAATTTAATAAAAGGTTAATAAGCCAAAATTTAATAACTTTTAAAAACACTTAATAATAAAATATTTAAAATAAACTTTTTGTAAAATAACTTTTAAGAACACTTAATTAAAATTAAATCAAACACACAATAAGCTATAAAATCAATAGGCTAACACAATCAAACACATAAAAACATAACAAATAATCAAATAAGCATGACAATAAGCAAATAAGCATAAAGATTAAGCAAAACAAGAAAGGTAGAATGAGAGATTAATTAAAAACTTGATTAAAAATAAAGATTCAACAACAAAATTAAAAACTTACTCGAAATAATCTTGAAATTAAAGAACAATTAAGTAAATGACAATAT
Source organism: Glebionis coronaria (assembly GCA_025667525.1). Taxonomy (NCBI): domain Eukaryota; kingdom Viridiplantae; phylum Streptophyta; class Magnoliopsida; order Asterales; family Asteraceae; genus Glebionis; species Glebionis coronaria. The sequence goes on from CM046879.1 coordinate 162,897,968, forward strand.
GAAAGTGCAAGAAAATAAAATGGAAAGACTAATGTATCAAATTAGCTAAGACCTCCTAACGACACATTAGGAGGGTATTTATAGGGAGTTTAGATGTCTTGATGCTTTCTTCCTATTCTCGTCTTTTCGTCTTTTTAAATTCTTCGACTTTCTTGACGTTGTCTTGGGATTTGTCGATATAAATTGAACTCGTCTTATATTTTCTTCTTTTATTAGACTTGGTTCTTCGATTTCGTTAAACTTCCGTCTTTAGACTTTTTCTTCGATAAATCTTCAGAATAGGCCTTGGAATTCCGTTCTTTTTGCACTCTTGATCTTTTGACTTCGTCTTTTGTCTTTTCTTTGATAAAAGCCCGTGAAAGCCTGTGTTTTCTTCCTTTTTCATCTTTTGTTCCTAAAACACAATAAAAGCACAAACCACGCATAATTCCGACATTTACGACATAAAATATACGTTTTGGATTGGTTATTATTATAATTAAGCGGTAAAAGGATAAGTGTTTTCACACTTATTAAATCCCCTACACTTGACCATTGCAATGCCCTCGTGCAATGCATTAATTACAAAGCAAGGTTTACATTTTCCATCATAATTATCCTACCTTGGCCTTTATTTGAACACAAGACACTAAGGAAACGTAAAAAGATAGAAGATAACAAAATATTTGAAGGAAGAAAACAAGTAAAGAGATCGAAAACTTACATTGGGGCTTTGGATTGTCATGAATGTTTATCACCCTCAAGTTTCACGTTCCCCAAACCAAGCTTAAAAACGAGACCATTGTTATTATAAGTTAGTAAACTAACACTCACTCATGTGGCCCAATTATTCACTTAGACTCCCTTATTCCTAGGTGTATCTCTTATATTTTATTTTTGTCTTGAATGATCACGAGGATGCATTGTTTGACTTATTTCGATAACTTATTAAGGCCGAAAATAAAGTAGGACGATTTAATCAATAGTTAGCTAAAGGACAAAATCTTTTAAAACTGCTTCTCGGGACCTCATAAAGTTCATATCTTGGCATAACTCGCTTCACGATTTGAGACCTTTCTCGGATCGATATTTGGCATTGACTTCATACTTCAAATCTTGAGATACGTTCATGAAATAATGGTCTTCTCTTCATAATAGGAATTTCTTCACTTTAAGTTTTGAGAGATTCTTCATACTTGTACCACGACTTCTTCATTTTTCTCCAATCTTTATTTGGGATTTTGATATACAATGATCCGCCTCCTTTTAGGACTTGGATCTATTTATCCTCATACCTTGCTAGGGTCTTTTCGGATAGACTTCTCCATGATCTTTAGGGGAGTATCTGCTTTTCGTTGTGTGTCTTGATCCTTCATATTGATTTTTGATAAATGTTTCACATCACTTTGGATCTTTAGCAACAAAATGTAGCCCTCATGTCTTGTTAGGACCTTTTCGGACTCGCCAATCTTCGCATCCCGCTTCAATAAGTTATGCCTTGGCTATGAACTCTAATTAATACCGAGCAACTTTTAAACGATCTTATGCTAGAAGCTAAGTAACTTTTCAAATCGTACGACCTTATTTATTGCAATTAAATTTATTAACAAGCGATGGGAGAAAAAGCTCATAATTAACTCACATAAATTCATGAAAGAATACCAAACTTATAACTGACTCTATCATCTCTCGTTCTCCACAATTTAAAATCTCAAGGAATGAGACTCGTGGATGCTTAGCCTATTAAATCAAATTTTTTGGTATTCAAGTCATTTATAGGATCTTGCATCCTCTTAGACTTTTTCAAGTTTAGAATTTGCATTTTAAAGTTCCCTTGATAAACGACTTTCTAGGATCAATTATAGGAACTTGCGAAAAGTTCTTGTTCTTAACCCGTAAGAGTTAAGACTTTCGCGTTTTAAAGTTCCCTATATAAAAGCCTAGCAAGACTTGATTTAAACACGTTAAGGATACTAGCTAGAGTAAAGTTAGATAAGTAAACTCGGGTTGAGTCAAAAGATTCATGATGGGCCTAATATATCAAAGATATCTAAACTTATTAAAACCATTTATTGAAATTTATTCTAATGAAAGAAAATAATGATAACAAAGGAAAATACTAATAGGCCAAAATAGATCAAAAATTTTGAAAAATGTCGAAAAATTCAATTTTCCGGTTAAAATGAGGACAAATACAAGGAAAAGCCCACTTAAATTCGATAGAAGTCCCCCTACACTTGATATAAACATTGTCCTCAATGTTTAAGCATGTGGGAGTAAACTCCCCTACACTTAGGACATTGTGTACGTTGTTTAAATCTCGCTAAGGAAGAGACAACTAAAGTGATTCCTATTTTAATATTAAAAAATATAAAATAGAGAATCAAAAGAGTTTAGGATAGAACCGGGAAGACGTGAACACGGAATCACGGGTCGTCAAAGTTATCAAGAATGGATCTTTGAAAGCTCGAATCCCTGCACATGATAAGAAAGAAAAGAACAAACACATACTAGGGTCTCCCCCTACGCTTATTATAAAAACAAAAAAAAAGGATAGATACTCGGGTTGCCTCCCGAGAAGCGCTTGTTTTTGTTCACCGAGTCGTGAGCCTGACTCGACCTTGATTATCATGGTAAGAAGCTTGAAACACATCCACCGGGATCAAATACATGGTTCTCGTCCATCAAATAGCACAAGCTTAAGGTGAACAAGGCAAGCTAAAGAAGAGTAGGCAAGGTTCCCTTAAGCAAAGATTGAGCATGGTGGTAGAAAGTAGGATGAAGTGCAAGCATATCTCCAGTGTTTCCAAAAATCTTTCCTTTTATTTCATCAGATGGATACTGAGACGGCTTGAAAATTACAATACCGGGATCAAACACCTTTTCCTTTAGGGGAAAATAGCACTCGACATCAGTAGACCTTGAAGAAGATCCGCTCATAAATCTCATTATCTCATCCTCAGAAGGTGGATAAAGAGGTGTCAAGACATAGGTACTACGGATATCGGTGTCATCCGGCTTCTTCTCCTTTAAACTGGTTTCTTCATATCCGAAGGAGGATACAGACCATAATCAAAGTCCAAAGGAGGAGAATCATTCTCATTGGGGAAGTAAGTATTGAGAAAAGTAGCAAAATCTTCCTCAAATAAGTAGTCATCCAAAGTAGGATCAAGCATTGTTGGTGGAGGATCTTCATCAAAAATAGGAGCAAGGTCATCATTTGAAGAATCACTCGAAAGAGTATCAACATCATCAAAATCATCATATGTTGGCATGTCTTTATATTCTGAAGTAAAATCATCATAATCATCCATATCTGAACTAGAATCATCATCATAGATTGGTGGAGCATCATATATTGGTGGGGCATCCAAATTGGAGAGAGGATCTTCAAAATCTTCCACATATTCTTGAAAAAGTGGATTATCATAGATAGGCTCGATAAGAGGATTGTTGTAGATGACAAAATCATCAAGCTTTGTACTTTCACAAGTAGTTGTATCAAGATCGTCTTGAAGCACATCAATCATATTCGCCGATTCTCTTCCATTGAATTTGTTTGTAATCCTCCCCATTTTAAACACTTTTTGATCATTCCCTACCCTTAGAATGAGTTCACCTTCGGCAACATCAACTAAAGCTTTTCCGGTTCTCAAGAATGGTCGTCCAAGTATTCACGGAATACGAGGGTCCATTTCATAATCAACAACAACAAAGTCGACCGGAAAAGGGACGGTACCAACTTTAACAAACACATCTTCGGCAATACCAACGGGTTAAGCGAGAGTTCGATTTGCTAGCTCAAGAGTCATCTTTTTTGGTGTAAGATCGGGTAATAATAACTTTTTCCAAACACTTAAAGGCATCAAATTAATTCTTGCCCCGAGATCGGCTAAGGTAGTAAATTATTCGGTTTGGTTAAAAGTACATGGTAAAACAAAACGACCGGGATCTCCAAGTTTTTCCGGAAGTTCTTTAAGAAGGACTGCAGAACAATTTTCATTTAAGCGGGTGTTGACAAACTCAGCCATCTTTTCCTTCTTACTAAGCAATTCCTTGAATGCTTTTATAAATTTTGGCATTTGGACAAGTGCTTCAACGAGGCAAATGTTAAAGTTCATTTGGGAGATCATCTTCAAAAGGAAGTGACTTGAGCATCCGCTTTAGTGAGCAATTTGCACTTGTCTAACCGAGAAGGATAAGGGATGTTGGGTTTAGGTGGTGTAGGTGTAGATTGAGATGTTGAAGGTTTAAAGGTGGAAGGTGGGGTTGGTGAAGTGTGTTTCTTGGGTACTTCTTCATGAAGAGGTGGAGACGGTAATGGAGAACTAGTACTAGGCGTGGAAGTAGGTGGGATAAATGGTGGTGGAGGAGGTGTAGATGGTGTAACTGGGGAAGGGATAGATGGTCCTACTAGAGTTGCTCCACTGCGTGTAGTAATAGCACTCACATTTTCTCTTGGGTTGGTGACAGTATTAGAAGGAAGAGAGCCTGAAGTAGAGGGTTGAGTACTTTGAAAGAAACTAGCCATCATATTCTTTAAATCATTCGTTTGATTGCTCAAAGAAGTTTGCATATCATGTCTAAGCTCGGTTCGAATATCATTCCCTTGTTTAGTGATATCTTCTTTCAAGTTGATGATTTGGCTTTGCAGATTCTTAACTACCTCTCCTTGGGTCCTCATGAAAGCTTCAACATCTTGATTATAAGTTGTGGGTGGAGTGATGGGTGGTGCTTGTTGAGCGGGTGGGTGACATGGATTAGAAGCTCGAGATTGGTTTGTATTACTTCGATTGAAGTTGTTAGGGTTGTGGTTTTGAGGAGAAAAACCGGGTGAAAGAAAGTTGTTGGAACGATAACTTAGCAAGTTACGGTCACCTTGAGGTCGGGCTTGATAACTTTCCGTTTAATAGTTACCATGAGCCGCATACATGTTTTCCGGATTTTCATGAGTAGAAGGACAATCAGTGTATGAATGAGGACCGCCACAAATCTCACAAGAAAGTGCTACAGCTTTAACTTGTTGTTGTTGATTCGTAGCTATGAGTAGGATATTTTTGTTCATTTCGGTCATCATGCGGGTGAATTCGGTCATCTCGGTGTGTGATAAAGTAGAAGAAACATTGACTCTCGGGTTATTCCTTGAAGATGCAGATGAATCCCAATTTTTTTTATGAGTATTCATGTTATATATAAGCTCTCTACACTCCTCGGGTCTTCTTTTCATAAATGTGCCACCGGCGGCTGCATTAATCGTATCACGATCACGAAAAGCTAAACCGTTGTAGAAAGTATCAATTAAGGTGACTGGGAGCATATTGTGATTAGGACATCGATCGATCAAAATATTATAACGTTCCCAAGCATCGAAAAGTGATTCATCAGGTTCTTGTGTGAAACCACTGATTTGATTCTGAAGGCTCGTGACCATGGATGGTGGAAAGTAGCGCGACAAAAATCGTTGAGTCATCTCGTCCCATGTATGAACTGAATTCTTCGGGAAACGATCAAACCATTTTTCGGCATGGTGGGATAAAGTATGTGGAAATAGATCAAGGCGAAGAAAATCCATAGTAACCCCGGGCAATTTCATGCTTTGAGTGACGGTAATGAATTTGTCGAGATGTTTGTTGGCATCATCATCCGATAATCCGCGAAATGGACAAGTGTTTTGAACTTGTTGGATCATGTGATGCTTCAACGAAAACTCTGGAGCCGTGATTTGCATCGGCGCAATCGGTCCTCCGCGTCCATTCATCGTAGGTTGACAAAGCTCCTCCATTGTACGAAGGTCGGGTTGAGGAAGATTGTTGTTATTATTCAAATTGGGGTGAGGTGGATTATTATTGTTGTGTACATCGGCCATGTCTAAGTCTTCAAGAGTCTCGGGCTCAGAATAAGACGAAGATCTAGTACGCATACACCTGCAAAAGAAAAAGATAACAAAGAAATAGAAAAATAATGGTTATCGTAAAAATAAAATCTTTTTGGTGCAAAACTTTGAAAAAGAAATGCTTTTTATGAGTTTTTAATGTTTTCGGATTTTTTGAAATTTTTTTTTTTTTAGGATTTTTGAAAATTTTTGACACGAAAAATAACGTTCACGAGTGAACGGATCCCAAAATCCAACGCGTCTCTCACAGAAAACCGTTTATCTTCACGAAAAGATCCGGCAGCGGCGCCATTTTAATAACTAGATTTTACTAGATAAAAATTGTTCTTTAAATTATGTCTAATCGAATTGATTACCGGTTAAAAGTGTGACTCAGTTGTTCTTGGTGGAAAAGAAATAGATTTGGTCGTTGTTTAAAATAAAATTTCAAAACTTTAAAGTAAATAGTAAAGTAAATAAAGCTAAAAGTAATCAAAAAGTAAATGGTGCAAAATTAAGACATTAAAAGTAAATTAATTAAAAGACGAGAAATTAAAGCTTGACGAAAAGTAAATTTAACAACTAAATAAAAATGCAATCTTGAAAATAAATCTAAGATAAAACAAGGTAAAAGTAACACTTAATAAAATGGCAGGAAAAATAAAGATTAAAAAAATAAAACAGGAAATCTAGATCTAACATATAAGTAGGAATACAAATGCTAGACCTAATTCGGAATAGACAAACCCACACCTAATTCGAAATAGCTATGATTAACCTAATTTGGAATCCAGATCCGAAACCTAATCCGAAATCTAAATTCAATACCTAATTCGGAATACACAATAGGTAGCTAATTCGGAATGCATGGTTCAAACCTAATTCGGAATGCGCGATTTCAGACCTAGTTCGGAATACACTGTCAACATATAATTCGGAATGTGTGTGAGGGATCTAATCCGGAATCTGGGTCCACATGCAGTTCGGAATAAGTGGTTCTCACCTAGTTCAGAATATTGATTCAATACTCAACTCGGAATAAACAAATTCGCACTTAATTCGGGAAATGCTGGTTAAGAGCTAATTCGGGAAAAACATTTTGGACCTAAGTCGGAATCAAATCAAGCACCTAGTTCGGGAAACTAGGGTTTTAAGGGGAATCCAAATTAGATAAAAATTAAGCACAACTAAAAATAAGCTAAAACCAAATAAGCACTTATCTAAAAGTTTAACCAAATCAAGTTTAAGAAAAGGTTAATAAGCCAAAATTTAATAACTTTTAAAAACACTTAATAATAAAAATATTTAAAATCAACTTTTTGTAAAATAACTTTTAAGAACACTTAATTAAAATTAAATCAAACACACAATAAGCTATAAAATCAATAAGCTAACACAATCAAACACATAAAAACATAACAAATAATCAAATAAGCATGACAATAAGCAAATAAGCATAAAGATTAAGCAAAACAAGAAAGGTAGAATGAGAGATTAATTAAAAACTTGATTAAAAATAAAGATTCAACAACAAAATTAAAAACTTACTTGAAATAATCTTGAAATTAAAGAACAATTAAGTATATGACAATATGAAAGTGCAAGAAAATAAAATGGAAAGACTAATGTGTCAAATTAGCTAAGACCTCCTAATGACACATTAGGAGGGTATTTATAGGGAGTTTAGATGTCTTGATGCTTTCTTCCTATTCTCGTCTTTTCGTCTTTTTAAATTCTTCGACTTTCTTGACGTTGTCTTGGGATTTGTCGATATAAATTGAACTCGTCTTATAATTTTCTTCTTTTATTAGACTTGGTTCTTCGACTTCGTTAAACTTCCGTCTTTAGACTTTTTCTTCGATAAATATTCAGAATATGCCTTGGACTTCCGTTCTTTTTGTACTGTAATATCCAGAAACCAAGGTCACTTATCTTACCCTAAATTACGACTATTTTTGAAATTTTTAAGAAATTTTGTTTACTATATATTTTATCGTTTTAGTTGAAACCAATGTTTGAGGCCGTAATCTTGATGATTGACGATTTAAGAAGAACGATGACGACTACGATCCCGACGGATGTCTAATTTTTATGTTTATTGTCGCTTTATCGATATTATAATTTTTCGAGGATTTTACTTTCGGTTCGTGTTATGTCGAGTCGGGTGCGTTTTATTTCTTTCTGTGTGCGTTTAAATTGTCCTAAAAGTATTTTGGAGTGTTCGGGATGACCCCTGACTCCCGCAAAATTTTTTAAGTCGACTAATAAGTCGTTTCCCGCTATTTGGAAGAGTCGTTTAAATTTGAGGCCAAAAGAATGCCTAAATTGCACCAAGGGTCCCTAAAAATTTACAAAAGGGAAGATGGGAGCACACACACAACATTTCACTTCAAAAAAAACACTCTCTCCCTCTCTTCTCCTTTGGCCGTCGGCCACACCACCACCACCACCACACTCCATTTTTTTTTCTTGTTTTGATCAAAACCAATTAAAGACCACCTTTTCTAATCTTTTTGTAAGTGTTTTTCCACAATCAAATTAAACATGCATGAACATGATTTTCCAAAAATTAAAAGATTTTTCAAAAGTTTGATTTTGTGTAATTAAACTTAATGCATGTTTGATTGAGGTTTAGATTATGTTAATTCACCATTAAAAGTAACCAAAACAAGTTTGGTTTGGGTGTTTTGATCACCAACACCCCACGGCCAAATGGGGGTGTTTGGTGGATCTTGGTGTTTGATTATTTTGTTGGTGGATTTGTGTTTAAATTGATGTTTTAAGTGTGTTTGAATGGGTTAAACATATTGCATGCTTGATTTGGTAAATGGGTTTTAGAGTGGATTTGATGTTCTAGGTGTTAAGGACTGATTAAGGTGTTTAGGAATGGTTATGAGTGATTAAGTTAGGGCTATGTATCGTTAAAATAGTTTGGAAACAAGTGTTAAGGTGATTTTGAAGTAGTAATTTTTAGGCAGATTGTTTAAGGGTGTTTTGAAAATCTTAAGCTTAGATACAGGTCATGAATATAGAATGTAGATGTAGGGCTTGTTCTTAGCTACATTTTGGTATAAAGTAGAGCTTACGACTTCTAACGAGTCAAAAGTTATGATGTTTTGAAAATACGTGTACCGGGAGATGAGAACCTACATAATCCGAAATTATGTTTGGTTTTGGGTCAAATCCCGGGGACCATAGATAGAGTTTGGTAATTGATTAAAAGTTGATTTTTTTGTTTCAAACCTGCATTTGTGAGTCTATTATTAGACTTAGGTGTTGGATGGGTCAATGGTGTATTTTAAATGGGTCAAACAAGTCCAACATGGTCAATGTGCAAAATCAGTCCGAAATATGTACGTCTAGTAATGTGTTAAGTAACGAGTCATAAAAGTGAAAATTTTTCATGGGATTAAAAATGGGTTTTCTACAGGTCATGAGGTATTTTTTTGAATTTTCTTAAATTTTATAAAAGGGTTTAAGTCATAGAAAACAGCCCATACTTTTGGTAAGTATCGGCGAAAAATGTAAAAAGGGTAGTAACTTTAATAACGTAGATAAATCGTATAAAACTAATAACGACTACTTGTTTGGTTTTGGCGTGAGTTTGTAATTATGACAATTGACTAATATGTACATATTATACAGTACTTAAATTTTTCTAAATGAGATTGACTCATTACGCGTTATTGTTTGTTAGGTATTGAATTTCCCGGGCATCCTCATCATCGTCAGTGATCATCATTCGTAATGTCGACTACTTCTATATATATAAGGTGTGAATTTGTAGCCTCGCTTACTACTGTTTTCAATTGTTTTTACCCGCGAGGGAGATGCATGCTAGTTTTATAAAATGAACATATGTCATGAATGATTGTTGGACCCAAAAGTTGCCTAAATTGTGTTGAGTACCTAGTTGAAAAAGACCCTATATTCATGAACTATTAACTATTGTTTAATCCTTGTGTGGATTGAAAATAGCCGCTTATACAATTGATAGTACTATGGGGTTGACGACCCTATCCGAGACGAGGGCTAGTACGTTGAGTACCCCCTGTGGACGGATAACTTGTGATAAGAAATAAGGTATAATTGCAACTAATGCCTTTAGAAGGGGCAATGGTTTCATCTTAATCACGCCGGTAATTATACGCGAGTGATTGAGTTAACGGATTAGTGTCATGAGCTTAAACACAATTGTCATAACCTTGATAATAGATTGTTTGATCGACAATTCTATGAATGATCGTGAATGATTTTTATAACACTTATGTTCAAAATGAGATTGTAAAACCTATGAACTCCACTTAACATTATTTGTTGACCCAATTTAGCATATGTTTCAGGTAATCGATGAAGTATAGCATGGAGCATGCAAGGGATGGGAGTTGTGTGTGCCTTGGCGGTCTACTTGTTTTCCACCCATTATTTAACTTGAAACACTTTTATTTTTCTGTCATGTGAACAAAAATGTATCTTTTGGGGTTGAGATTCAGTGGGGACCAAACGTAAAATCGGTTTTGTATCATCTTGGGATTTGGAAAACTGTAGACTTGTATTTTTTACAATGTTTAAATTATGCTTAAACTTTTACGTCTCTTTGAGTCGTTTGATATAGCTTGTGTGTGATGATAACTGCCTAGCACCCAAATGTTGTAGTTCCGATACGCATAGCATTTGTGGGGGTGTTAGAGATTGGTAATCAGAGCCATGAGTTATAGAGAACTAGGTCGTTTTGAAAAATCCTAAACTATAACTTTTGGTGTCGTAAGAAATTGTCCAAGCACACAACTATCCTGCATGGCTCCGGTAAGGTTTATTTTTAGTATTGATGGTATGGATGTATACCTTTGAATTGAAGTAATATATGAGTATTTATTACGTAAATATTGAACTACTATATGTAAACATTGAAATTGTACGTGGAGTACTCGATACTGTAATTCTTGTATTACATATACATGAGCATCATATTATCGCATTTTGGGCATGTGTACCATCTTTGCATTGCATTCGCATGCATGTATTTATAAATATTGAATAATAATCTTACGTACCCTCCAAAATTTTCTGTTATTGCAGAAATGGCCGAGGTACCGCCTAACGGGAATGTAAGCCAAATCGTGGAAGAAGTTGAGAGACAAGAGAATAGGGGAAATGTTGGAGCAGTTGTTGAAGGACAAGCCGAGACGGATAATGTGCAAGCTCAGATCCCCGATCGAAGGAGTACTACCGTCCCCAGGCCTACTCGTATTTCTCATATGATTGGTATGTTAGGTATCCCTAGAAGTTCCGACGCTGCAGCAAGTGCTAATTCTCTTCATCAGGACATCGCAAGAGTTACCTGCCCCGGACCAAGAGCTTATGGTGACGTTCCGCTTTTCTTGAGAAGAATTGAGAGGTCAATGTACGAACGTTATGTGGTGTAAACTAGAGTAATTAAAAGGTTTGACGAGAATGAAAGAGCACATCAGAAATTATTGGCAAGGACTGCAAGGGCTGAGTTCGATGGAGCAGTAAATAAGAGTGATATTAACAGTTTGAGATCGATGATAGCAAACCTGAGTGCCAGTCTTGAGCGAGTTAAGGAAGACCAGACTAGGTTGGTTAGGATGCAGAGTTGGGAGCACCGTGTTAGATCATCCCTGCCACAAGATTGGAGATTTGTAGATGACTCTGAGCTGGGGGCTAATGATTTCATGGTTCAGCCACCCGCCAGGGGTGAGTGTGTCATTTTAGGGAATCAGGTAGCATTGGAGTTTGGATCTACTTCTAGAACGAAGAAGGTAACTGAGTGTGAGCCGAGTGATAAGGGGAAGAGGAAGATGGACGAGGAAGAAGAAGACAGTGACGAAGAGCCCGAAGAGGATGAAGAAGAACCACCATCCAAGAGGTCGCGTGGATCACCACGTGACTAGTTACTTGTATTTTATTCTATCTTTTGATCGTTGTAATCGAACTATTTTAGACTCCTGTATGATGGTGTTGTGATGAAAACTTGATGACTTTAAGTTTGTTGGTGTATGGTTGTAGTGGCATTACTTGTCACAGATTTTGGTTGATCTATCAATGCAATCCATGTTTACCTTTCATAATCTATGATAAGTCTTAAATTGCTCTTTTGTGATGTGATTGATGAATATTAGTAACCTTGTAGTGATGTGTTGTTGTACTTATATTATGTCTTGAAATAGAAATTCATCTTAATCTTGATGTGTATACTTACTTTGTTTTCTATTTTCCCTGTCTTTGCAGAGAGGTGTAATTGAGACTTCACCATGCCTCCAAAGTTGACAGCTAACCGTGTGAACACAATAATTCAAGAGGCAATTGCCAATGCACTCGAGGTGGATCGTGCAAACCGAAACCCAGATCAAGGTGGAAATGCAGGAAGACATCCAGCCCCAAGGGAGTGTTCTTATGCCGGCTTTGTGAAATGTGGTCCCACATAGTTTCGTGGTACCGGCGGAGCTTTGTAACTCCGTAGATGGTTGGAGAAGATCGAAATCACTTTCTAAATCAGTGGGTGCTCAGAGGTAAATAAAGTTAAGTTTGCAGCTGCTACTTTTCTCGATGACGCTTTAAGCTGGTGGAACAACTAGGTGGCTACTGTCGGATTAGTGGTAGCAAATGGAAGAACTTGGGCTGCAACCAAGGCACTCTTGACCAAGAAGTTTTGTCCCAAAGAAGAGCTGGGTCAGCTAGAGGACGAGTTGAGGCACTTGTCTTTGAGGAACAATGACATCACTGCTTATACAAGGAGGTTTAATGAGTTAAGCCTATTGTGTCCCGATGCCTTCGCTGATGATCACAAGAAGATGAAGCAGTACATCAAGGGTTTGTCGAGCAATATTAAGGGTGAGACAACTTCGTCAAAGCCTGGATCATTTGATGAAGCCGTTCAAATGGCTCACGCACTAATGGATGTCAAGCTGTAAGATAAGAAGGACTACATTGCTGAGGGAAACAAAAGGAAGTGGGAAGCAGCTCAGGGGAATCAATCCCAAGGTCAAAATCGCAGGGGAAACCGCAACAACCAAGGTCATAATCGTAACCAGCAGTTCCACCAGAGAAGAAATGATGGGATGAGAGCTGCTATTGCCCCCAGAGGAGCTAAGGTGAATCCTCATTGTGGTCGATGTAATTTGTACCATATTGGGAATTGCCCTCCTGCATGTAGCAAGTGTGGAAAAGCGGGTCATAGAGTTGCAGATTGCCGATCTAGAGGTGTGGCTACAGGGGCAAATGCCACGAGGGTAATGGTTTGTTTTTGGTGTGGAGAAAAGGGGCACAAGCAAGGAAACTGCCCGAAAACTGGGAATAGACAAGGAGGAAATAATGTTGCTGTTGTATATCGAGTAGGTACCTGATAGGTGTGAAAACACCCATCATTTTACCACTTATTTCTTACTAAAACAAGACCAAAACGCGTGTTTAATATCATTTGTTTGGAATTATGCGTGGTTTTTGTGTTTAATGTGTTTTCAGAGCCAACCGGATGAATATTGAAGAAAACATGGGATTGCACGGGTTTTATCGAAGAAAAGGACTCAAGACGAAGTCTATTGTCCAAGAAATGCAAAAGATTTGAAGTCATTGTACCTATTTGAAGATTTATCGAAGAATAGAGCCAAAGATGGAAGATTCATATATGTCGAAGAACTCGAGTCTATTAAACAAAAGATTAAAAGACGAGCTGGAATTATTCACCGACACTTCTCAAAATCTGAAGTCGGAAACGTTTATTTAAAGAAACGTGAAGACTAAAGAAGAAAGAAGAAAAGAAGCCCGATACCAAAGCCCATTCACAAGCCCATATCACACGCCTATATATATGATTCTACTTCACAAATTTGGAGGACTTAGTTAGTCTTAGTTTTAGTTTTTCATTTCTCTAGTTTTAGAGAGAGAAAGTTCCAAACTTTCTCTCACTAAACTTTTTCTTTGTTTTCATCTTTCAAACTTTAAGCTTTTCATTAATCTTTGTACTTTGAGTTCTTTTAATTAAAAGTTTAAGTTTGTGTTCGTCAATCTTCTTCTTCATTTCTTGGTTTCACTTTGCTTTTGATCCGAAAACCATAATCCATACGGATTGATTTCGTTTGGTGTTTAAAGGTTGAAAGGGTAGTCTTTTTAATCCGTGTTAAGCTCTTACGTGTATAGGCTATAAGCTCTTAATGCTTAGTAGCTTATTTCAAGTTTAGCTTATTACTTTTCGGATTTCACAAGGGTTTTAATCATTTTTAAGTTCGTTTCATACGGTTTATAATTGTTTACGTTTTACAAGTTGTCGAATTTAAGCTTTTTAAGTTATTTAAGTTTCGGATTACTTAGCTTATTGATTTTGCTTATTGAGATTTTTAAGTTGCCACCAATTTCGGAATTACATTCCTTCCATCGCAATATCAGGGTTTACACACATTCCGACGGGTACTTATTTTGATCGCAATAACCCTTTGTGGTTTACTTTGCGATCGGTTGTCATTCCGCCTTATTCCGATCTGGATTGCGATCGCTTATTGCGATCGCACATTCCGACGGGACTAAGGTTCCTTTTTAGACGAAACTCTGCCCAATTCTCGACAGCAACATTGCGATCTGGTACAACATTCTGATCTGAACAATATTGCGATAGGTGTGCTTAGATTTCATACATTCCGATCTAGATCTTTCCGATAGATGCACATTGCGACAGAACTGACTTTATCATTCCGACAGCTTTACATTTATGTATTCCGATGGTTATGATTTTGTCATTCCGATGGACCTTCATTTGCAATATTCCGATGGACTGAGTTTTTAGATTTCAAAGTTTTACAAAGTTTTAAGTTTTAAGTATTACCCTAATCAATATTTAGTTTAATGTTTCAAGCTTTTATTTTTTTTAACTCGTCAATCTAGTTTAATCTTTCAAAGCTTTAATTTTACTCTTCGACACTTACTTATTTGTCATTAGTTTAAAATAGATAAACAAACCAACACCCTTTTTTATTAACCAAGAACAAATCATTCCACTTAGAGCCGTGATCAATTCGAGGAGATACCGAGAACTTAAATCCTGACCCAATGAAAACCAGTGTATCAAATGGCGCCGCTGCCGGCTCTTCTCGTTAAGATCAACAGTTTTTTGTGAGAACTTGGATTTTGGGATCCATTCCCCGTGAACGTTACTTTTTCATAAAAAAATTTCAAAAATCAAATATATATATATATATATATATATATATATATATATATATATATATATATATATATATATATATATATATATATATATATATATATATATATATATATATATATATAAAATTTTCAAAAATAAAAAAAATTAAAAAAACATAAAAACTAAAAATATTTCTACTTTGTTTTTGCCTTGTTAGTTCTTTTGCAGGTGCATGCGTACACGATCAACGTCTTATCAAGAGCCCGAGCCTCCCGAAGACTTAGACATGGCCGGTGTACAAAACAACAACAATAACCCACCTCAAAACAATAATAATAACAATAACAATCCACCTTTCAACAACAATAATAACAACAATAATGAGCCTCTACCGGATAATCGCCCGATGATTGAACTTCTGCAAGCACATGTAGATGGTAACAATGATCCAATTGTCATACCCGCGATTGCAGCCAAAAATTTTGAGCTCAAATCCGGCTTTATCCAGATGGTCTCTGCTCAACCATTCTTGGGGCGTACCATTGATGACCCACATGATCACATCAAAAGATTCTTGCAACTCACGAGTACGGTCAAATTCAATGGTGTTCCACAAGAGGTAATCCGTTTACAACTTTTTCCCTTTTCTTTAGAGGGACAAGCCCGGCATTGGCTTGCTAAGGAACCGCCACAAAGTATTCTTACGTGGACGGATTTGAAGACCATGTTTATCAACAACTTTTTCCCACCCTCTCGTACTACCGCTTTGCGGAATGAAATTATCAATTTTGAACAAAAGTACGATGAGTCGTTTAGTGAATCTTGGGACCGTTTCAAAGACCTTTTGAGAAAATGCCCACAACATGGTTTTACCAAAGTGCACCAAATTAATACTTTTTATAATGGTTTAAACATGAATGACCAAGATTCACTAAACAGTGCCTCGGGGGGTAATCTTTTGGCTAAGACTTCCAATGCTGCTTGTGATATCATTGAGAATAAGTCTCGTGTGCAAACCAAGAGTGTTCGGACCAATGTCGCTAGTGCTAGTACTAGTGACAGCGACAAGCGACTTGACAAAATCACTGCGCTTCTTGAATCGCTTGCTACCCAAACCGCCAGCAACACCAACAGCATCAACGCTAAAAACGCTAAAGACGCTCAAGTCAATGATGTTAGCCAACCATGTGAGATATGCGGGGGTCCTCACTCTTACACCACTTGTACCGCCACCCAAGACTACCCTTCTGAGAATGTGAATGCAGCATACGGTACCTATCCTCCACCCGCTTATCAAGCCCGTCCTCAAGGTGACCGTAACTTGCTTAGCTACCGCTCAAACAACTATCTCTCACCACCCGCTTTTACTCCTAGCAACCCAAACCAACAACAAAACCTCAACCGCCCTCAACAACAACAACAATCTCGTGGACTATACATACCACCTCACAAACAACAACAACCACCTCAAAGAAACAACCAAGTTTACCAGCAACCTGCTTATCAACCACCCGCATACAATGCTCCTCCCAACCAACCCACCGCTTTACACCAAGAAGTGGAAACCTACATGAGGACTAACGATGTGATCGTGGGAAATCTTCAGCGGGAAGTGCTCAACTTGAAAGCAGACCTGGTGAAACAAGGGAACGATCTGAGAGCTGATATGCGAAACACTTTGGATAGTCAAAAGAATGACTTAAAGAACATGATGGCTAGTTTCTTCCAAGGTAATCAACCCTCTTCTTCGGGTACTCTTCCGAGTAACACCGTTGCGAATCCAAGAGGGGAGATGAAAGCAATCACCACTCGCAGTGGCAAAGGTACCAAGGAACTCGAGCTTCCTATACCTCCACCGGTGATTGTGACTAAGGAGAACGAGTCACCTGATCCTATTCCTCATCCTTCTACTTCCCCAATTTCTCCACCTCTTACTTCTACCCCTCCTCCACCCAAGGATGTGAGTGATCCTTCGATCCCACAGACTTCCTCTTCTTCCGATATACCTTATCCATCAAGGTTGAGGAAAGAGAAGCTCAAAAGCAAGGATGATATTCAGGTTTCGAACTTTCTCAAAATGTTTAAACAATTGAATTTTAACATCTCCTTCGCTGAGGCTCTCGCTCACATGCCCAAATACGCGAAAATGTTCAAAGATCTTCTTAGCGACAAGGAGAAGCTTCTTGATATTGCTAACACCCAACTTAATGAGAATTGCTCTGCAGTGCTCTTAAGGAAATTGCCAACCAAGCTTGGTGATCCGGGTCGTTTCTTAATCCCTTGTAACTTCCCGGGAGTAGAGAATTGCATGGCCCTAGCCGATCTAGGAGCCAGTATTAACTTAATGCCTCTCAGTGTTTGGAAGCAATTATCTCTCCCTGAGCTAGTCCCCACCAAAATGACTTTGGAATTGGCTAACCGTACGGTTGCTTATCCAGTGGGGATAGCCGAAGACGTCTTTGTAGGAGTCGACAAATTCACTTTTCCTGCCAATTTCGTCGTTGTTGACTACGATATGGACCCTCGTGTGCCATTAATTGTTGGTCGTCCATTCCTGAGGACCGGTCGCACTCTCATCGATGTTGAAGCCGGTGAGCTTATCATGAGAGTGGGTGATGATAAAATCGTCTTCAACATGGGAAAGTTGTCTAAACAACCTTATTCTAACGAGAGTGTTAATTGTATTGACGTTCTTGATGAGGCTTGTGAAGAACACTTCAAAGATGCTTGCAAAATTATTCCTACCTCTCTTCCCAATGTTGAGACCGTTTCCTCTATCGATTCATCACTATCTCTATTTGGAGAAAGTGATTTCCTTTGGAAAGATTTGGAAGCCACCATGGGAGATGTGAACTTAGCTAATGACGATTCTACCACCAATTGGGATGAAGATCTTCGCCTCATTGAAAATATTCTTAAAGAAGACAATCTTTCTCCACCATCTCCCACGGTTATTGCTATCGATGCTCCGACTTCAAAAACGCCTCCCATCGAAAATCCTCCGGATTTAGAACTTAAGGAGTTGCCGCCCCATCTCGAGTACGTGTTCCTTGAAGAAGAGAAGAAGTCGCCTTTCATCATCGCGAAGGACCTTAAAGAAGAAGAGAAAACTCGCCTCATCGCCGTGCTTAAAGATCATAAGAAGGCAATTGCTTGGAAAATTTCCGACATCCGCGGAATTGATCCGAACTTTTGTACTCACAAGATTCTCACGGAAGATGACTTTAAACCCGCAATCCAGAGCCAAAGAAGGGTTAATCCTCGAATTCATGACGTCATCAAACAAGAGGTTATCAAACTTCTTGATGCCGGCTTGATCTACCCTATTTCAGATTCGCTGTGGGTAAGTCCCGTCCATTGTGTGCCCAAGAAGGGCGGAATAACCGTTGTTTCCAATGAACACAACGAGTTGATTCCCACTCGTCTCGTTACTGGGTGGAGAGTTTGTATTGATTATCGCAAGCTCAATGATGCCACAAGAAAAGATCACTTTCCTCTTCCTTTCATGGATCAAATGCTCGAGCGTCTAGCTGGTAATGACTATTACTGCTTTTTAGACGGTTTCTCCGGGTATTTTCAAATTCCCATCGATCCCAAGGACCAAGAAAAGACCACATTCACTTGTCCCTGTGGAACATTTGCTTACAAACGTATGCCTTTTGGTTTATGCAATGCTCCTGGGACGTTCCAAAGGTGTATGATAGCTATCTTCCATGACATGGTGGAAGACACTATGGAAGTATTCATGGATGATTTCTCGGTTTATGGCGATTCTTTCTCTGCTTGCCTTGCCAATTTAGAACGTATGATGAAGCGGTGTGAAGACACTCGCCTTGTTCTTAATTGGGAAAAATGCCATTTCATGGTAAAAGAGGGCATCGTGCTAGGACACAAGATCTCCAAAGCCGGTCTTGAAGTAGACCGTGCTAAAGTCGATGTTATCGCTAAGTTGCCTCCACCTTCAACCGTGAAGGGTGTGAGAAGTTTCCTTGGTCATGCGGGCTTCTACCGTCGATTCATCAAAGATTTTTCTCAAATCGCTCGCCCGATGACCCACCTCTTGGAGAAAGATACCCCTTTTATCTTTTCCAAAGAGTGTCTTGACGCCTTCAATTTGCTTAAGGATAAGCTAACTAAGGCACCCGTCTTGGTTACCCCTAATTGGGAGCTGCCTTTCGAGTTGATGTGCGATGCGAGTGACTTTGCTATTGGAGCGGTTCTGGGCCAAAGAGTGAACAAACACTTCCAACCAATCCATTACGCTAGCAAGACAATGACTGGGGCTCAATTGCATTACACGACAACCAAAAAAGAGCTTTTATCTGTTGTCTATGCCTTTGAAAAATTTCGCCCCTATCTTGTCCTTTCCACCACAATCGTTTATACCTATCATTCCGCGTTGAAGTACTTGTTGACTAAACAAGATTCCAAACCAAGACTTCTTCGTTGGGTTTTGCTACTCCAAGAATTTAAAATCGAAATTTGCGATAAAAAAGGAGCTGAAAACCTAGCCGCGGATCATCTCAGTAGACTTGAGGATCCTTACCAAGGGGAACATCTGAACAAAGAAATCAATGATTCTTTTCCCTTGGAGACCTTAATGTCTATCAACTCGACTGCTGATGAAACCCCGTGGTTTGCGGACATTGCAAACTACTTGGCGGGTGGAATTCTCGTTGACGGGTTAACATCCCAGCAAAAGAAAAAGTTCTTCAAAGACATTAAGACTTACTTTTGGGATGACCCGTATCTTTTCAAATAATGTGCTGATTTGATCATTCGCCGATGTGTTGATGGACCGGCAGCTTTAGAAATACTTGATGCTTGCCACAAAGGACCCACCAGTGGTCACTTTGGTCCCAACTACACCGCCAAAAAAGTGTTTGACTCGGGATTTTATTGGACCACCATCTATCGTGACGCTCACGATATGGTTAAACGTTGTGATGCTTTCCAAAAACAAGGCAAGATCACACATAAAGACGAGATGCCTCAGAATTTCATTCAGGAATGTGAAATCTTTGATGTTTGGGGTATCGACTTTATGGGGCCATTCCCTTCATCTAAAGGAAACAAATACATCCTTGTAGCCGTTGACTACGTTTCCAAATGGGTTGAAGCCAAAGCTTTACCCACTAATGACGCAAGGGTGGTTTGTAATTTTTTGAAATCGCTATTCGCTAGATTCGGTGTGCCTCGTGCCATTATTAGTGATCGTGGGACTCATTTTTGCAATGACCAATTCGCAAGAGTCATGGCTAAGTATGGTGTAAATCATCGTCTTTCCACAGCTTACCATCCACAAACTAATGGCCAGGCTGAAATATCCAACCGAGGATTAAAGCGAATTCTTGAAAGAATCGTGGGAGAGCTCGTGCCTCATGGGCTGATAAACTTGATGATGCTTTGTGGGCTTTCCGTACCGCATACAATACTCCGATTGGTTGTACACCATATCGTCTCGTGTACGGGGAAGCGTGCCACCTCCCCATTGAGTTGGAGCACAAGGCTTACTGGGCCTTGAAGTGGGCTAATTTCGATATCAACAAAGCCGGTGACCTACGCAAGATCCAACTCAATGAGCTCAATGAACTCCGGAATGAGGCTTACGAAAACTCTTTGATCTATAAGGAAAAGACTAAGCTCATTCACGAATCTAAGATTAAAAACCGAGAGTTCCAAGTTGGAGACAAAGTTTTGCTCTTTAACTCTCGGTTGAAAATCTTTTCGGGCAAGCTGAAATCTCGTTGGTCCGGCCCATTCACCATTGCCCAAATTTTTCCATATGGTACTCTCGAGCTCGCTCAACCTAATGGACCTAATTTTAAGGTGAATGGCCAACGAGTGAAGTTGTACTTTGGTGAGGACATCTCTCACCAGATGATTCCATCCCTCACCACGTTCCCCATGAACTAATTTTGGGTCGATTCAGGCTCGTGACTCGGTTATCAAAAACAAGCGCTCCTCGGGAGGCAACCCGAGTATCTATCTTTTTCTGTTTTAACCTCCTAAGTGTAGGAGGACCTATATAGGTGTTTGTATTTGTGTGGTGATGTGATTACAGGGATGAATGCACTTTTGGAACCTTTGAAGAACCGTGCTTCCGTGTTATCCGAAATCCGGTTCTATCTCTCAACTTTCGTGATTCAATTTTCTTCATACTCACATTTGAAATTGATCACGTTAGTCGTCTCTTCCTTAGCTTGATTTAACCAACGTGCACAATGTCATAAGTGTAGGGGAGACTTTTCCCACATGCTTAAACATTGAGGACAATGTTTATCTTAAGTGTAGGGGGACTTCTATCGAAGTTCTAAGTGGACTTTCCCATGAAAATGCCTTCATTTAACCGGAAAATCATCTTTTTCATCATTTTTCAAATTTTTTATTAACTTTGGCCATATAGTCGTAATTTTTAAATTTTTATCGTTGCTTTCATATGTATATATCCCGCAATAAAGTCAAAAATATTAATAAAGTGGTGTAGCTTGTTTAGAAATCTTTGACATATTAGGCCCGTTGCGATTATTTTGACTCAACCCGAATAGACTTATTCAAGTTTATTCTAGCTAGTATCCTTAACCATGTAGACCTTAATTGGTTTATTAGGCTAAGCATCCACGAGTCTCATTACTTGAGATTTTAAATTGTGGAGGACGAGAGATGATAGAGTCAATTATAAGTCGGTATTCCTGCACAAGCTCACTTGGTGTAATTATTTGCCTATTCTCCCATCACTTGCTAATATATTATCTGCAATAAGTAAGGTCGTACGATTTGAAAAGTTACTCAGCTTCTAGCCCAAGATCGTTTAAAAGTTGCTCGGTAATGATAAGAGTTCATAGCCAAGGTATAACTTATGAAGCGGGGCGCGAAGATTGGCGAGTCCGAAAAGGCCCTAACAAGGCATGAGGATTCCATTTTATTGCTGAAGATCCTAAGTGATGTGAAAAGCATTATTCCCAAAATCAATATGAAGGATCAAGACTCACGACGAAAAGCAATCAACTCCCATAAAGATCATGGAGAAGTCTATCCGAAAAGACCCTAACAAGGTATGAGGATAAATAGATCCAAGTCCGAAAAGGAGGCGGATCGTTGTATCTCAAAATCCTAATTAGAGATTGAAGAAATAATCATGAAGTCGTGGTCAACAAAGTTGGAGTACCCCTCAAAAGTCTCCAAGTGAAGAAACTCTATTACGATGAGAAGACCATTGTCTCAAGAACGTCTCTCGAAGATATGAAGTATGAAGTACATGCCAAATATCGGCCCGAGAAAGGTCTCAAATCGTGAACCAAGTTATGCCAAGATATGAACTTTTTGATATCCCGAGAAGCAGTTTTAAGAGATTTTGTCCTTTAGCTAACTATTGATCAAATCGTCCTACTTTGCTTTCAGCCTAAATAAACTATCGAAATAAGTCCAAAAATGCATCTTCATGATCATTCTAAGACAAAAATAAAATATAAGAGATACCTCTAGGAACAAGGGAGTTTACGCATTTAATTAAGCCATGTGTGTAAGTGTTTGATTGCTGACTTATAATAACAATGATCTCGTTTTTAAGCTTAGTTTGGGGAACGTAAAACTTCAGGGTGATAGATCTTCGCAGCACCAAAGCCCTAATGTAAGTCCTTGATCTCTTTGCAAGTTATTTCCATATATCTATTTTCAAGTGAAAATGGTTTTCTATCCTTTTGTTACTTTAAAATTTTAATTTCTCTTAGTACTTTAATTTTTGTTTAGTAGTATGTGTGACACCCTAGAATCGAGGTCATTAACGATACCCTAAATTACGCTAAATTTTGAAATTTTTGATAAATTTTAATTTCTATAATTATAAGTATTTTGGTTAGAGCCGATGTTCGAGGTTATAATTTTTACGGTTGACGTTTTGAGAAGGACGATGACGATTACGATCCCGAGAGATGCCCAATTTTATATAATTTTTGACGATTTATCGATAATGTAATTTTTCGAGAATTTTATTTACGGTTCGTGTTAAGTTGAGTCGTGTGAGTTTTATAGCCTTCCAAGTACATTTAAAGTATCCCAAAAATATTTTGGAGCATTCGGGAAGATTTCCGACTCCCGTAAAATTTTCAAAATTTACAAATGAGTCAAACCCGTAAGTTTTGAGGTTGTTTTCTATTTAAGGACAAAAGAAGCCCAATATTGCACTTAGGTCCCTCCTAACCATCAAAAAGGGGCAAAGTGGACAAACACACAAACACATACAACATTTCACAAGAAAAATCAAACATCACTCCCTCCCTCTCTCTCTAAACCCACGGTCACCCCAAGAACACACAAAAATCCACCAAAAATCTTTTCTACTTGATTTTTCAAAAATCTAAGGTTAGACCACGCTTAGTTTGGTCATTACCCACCTATTCATGTAATCAAATCCAACATGCATTGATAAAAATTTTTCAAGATTTTTCATATGATCCAAAATTCGTTTTTGTGGCTATTTGAGCTAATGCATGTTAATTTTAAGTGTTATGGAAGTATAAACACCATGAAAACCCACCAAAATTAATTTGGTTGTGGTGAATGGGTCACCCAAACCCCACGGCAATGGGGGTGTTTGGGGAGCCATGGTGGTTGTTGATCATGCATGTTATTATTGTGTTTGGTTATTTGTTTTATGATGATTTACATAGGTGTTACTACTTGCATGTGTATTTTTCTTTGATTCTTGATATTGAGATTGGTTGATCAATAGGGGTAGGATGGAAGTTTGATGTTAGGATATGTTTGGGAAGTCTTAGGATGATGTTTAGTGTTGGTTAGAAGTCTTGGAATCGAGTCTAAGCATGTTTTTGGTATAGTCATTTTTAGGCAGAAACATTTGGTCTATTTTGGAAAAATGATTTTTGTTCCAAGTCTTGAAAACTAAATATAGTGATAGAGGGTTTTTCTAGCTTTAATTTGGTATAAGGTAGAGCCCGTGACTCAAAACGAGCTAAAAGTTATGACATTTTAAAGATCGGGTACCGGGAGACGAGGACTTTCACAATCCGGATTTGTGCAAAGTTTTAGTCAAATCCCGGGGGTCACAAGTATAATTTGGTGAATGATCAAGGGTCAAAACTTGGTCCCTAACCTGTACAAATGAGTCTATATGTTGACTTATGAGTCAAGAAAGTCAAAGTTATTTTTCATATAGGTCAAAGTGGTCAAAATTGGTCGAAGCGCAATTTCAGCCCGTAAAATGTAGTCGTGGAAATGAGTTGCGTAACGGGTCGTAAAAGTGAAAACTTTTGTTGGACTTAAAAACATGTTATCTACAGGTCATATAGGATTTTTGGAAATTTTATCAAATTTTATAAGCATGGTTTAATAAAGTAAAACAGCCCGTACTTTAGTCAAGTACCGGCGAGAACGTGTAAAAAATGGACAACGTAGGTTATAAGAATGAATGGTATAAAATGAATGATACTTGTTATTTTGTTTTTGGCTTGAGTTATACTTGTCCTAAGTGACTAGTATATATGTATTTTATACAGTACCGTAAAGTATTTAAATGAGATTACTCATTACGCGTTATTTGTGATAGGTGTTGATTTAACCGGGCATCCGTTACGTCGTCAGTGATCATCCCTCGAACTACCGACTACTTAAGATATAAGGTGTGAATTTATAGCCTCGCTTATACTTATTTCAAATTGTTTTACCCGCGAGGGAAATGCATGCTAGTTTTTAAAAGGAACGTATATCATGAATGATTGTTAGACCCGAAAGTTGCCTTAGAAATTGTGTTGAGTACCAAAGTTGCAAAAGTCCCTAAAATCATGAACTATTAACTATTGTCCTGCCCTCGAGTAGGGGGAAATAGCCGCTTATGCAATTTGTAGTACTACGGGGTTAACGACCCAATGCTAGCCGAGAAGCTGTACTTTTAGTAAGTTCTGCGGTAGATTATTTTGTATGAGAAATAAGGTATAATTGCAACTGATGCCTTTAGAAGGGGCACTGGTTTCATCTGAATCACGCCGGTACTTATTACGCGGGTGATTGAGTTAACGGATTAGTGTCATGAGCTTAAACACAATTGTCAGTATCCTGATTATAGATTGTTTGATCGACAAGACTATAAATGATCACGAATGGTTTTTATTATATATACGTTCAAATGGATTGTAAAACCTATGAATTCCACTCAACGTTTTCGTTGACCAAATTTTTGGCATGTGTTTCAGGTAACCGCTGAGGTGTAGGATGGAGCATGCATGGGATGGATGTTGTGTGTACGGCTTGGTGTCCGCTTGTTTTTCCCTCCTTTTTCTACTTAAACATTTTAAGTTTAATGTTATGTTGTTGTAAAACTGAAGTTTTTGGGTTGAGATTCATGGGCACCGAAAACGCTAAACTCTGTGCACCATTTGGGGTTGGAAAAACTGTGGACATGTATCATCTAACAATTTTAAATTTCAAGTTTTAAGTTGACGTCTTTTTAGCGTCGTTTGATATATCTTGTGTGCAATGAATACTGTGTAGCACCCATTGTTGTAGTTCCGCTGCGCATAGCAATTGTGGGGGTGTTACAGATTGGTATCAGAGCCACGAGTTATAGAGAACTAGGTCGTTTTTGAAAATCCTAAACTATAACTTTTGGTGTCGTAAGAAAGGGTCCAAGCACACACAACTATCCTGCATGGCTCCGGTAAGATTTATTGTTGTATTTATGGCATTTGACGTATACTTTTGAGTAAAGTATATATGTGGGTAATTATTATATAAGTATGGAATTACTATATGTAGACGTTAAATTTTACGTGAAATATCCGACATCGTAATTTTCATATTTATCATGCATGAGCATCATATTATTACATTTCGGGCATATGTACCACCTTTGCATTGCATTTGCATGCATATATTTATAATTATTGTATAATTACTTATGTACCCTCCGAAATTCGCTGTTATTGCAGGAATGGCCGAGGTACCGCCCAACGATAACGGTAACGATGTACGAGCCCAGGACCCCGACTCAAGGAGAACTACTTGTCCCACGCCTATGCGTACTTCCCATCTGGTTGGTGTACCAGATATTCCCAGAAGAGCCGAAGGTGCAATGAGCGCAAATTCTCTTCATCAAGGCATCCCAAGAATTTGCTGTCCCGGACCGAGGAATTATCATGACGTGCGACGGACTGTGAGAGGTTTGGAAGGATCGATGTGCATGAGGTATGTAGTGGAATCAAGGGTGGTCAGTAGATTCGATGAGAATGACAAGGCGGACGAAAGATTGTTGGAAGGGACTTCAAGAATTGCGTATGATGGGATGATGAACACAAGTGCCATCAACAGTTTGAAATCAATGGTTGCGAATTTAAGTGCTAGTCTTGATCGTGTGAGAGAAGATCAGATGAGGTTGTCAAGGATGCAGAGTTGGGAGCATCGTGTGAGGGATTCATTGCCCCCGGATTGGAGATTCGTGGACGATGTGGAGATGGAGGCGAATGACTTCATGGTTCAGCCGCCTACTGGAGGTGCTTGTATTTCGGTGGGAAGTCAAGGAGCGATTGAGCATGGATCCACATCAGGGACGAAAAAGGAAACAGAATGTGGGCCAGATGAGAAAGGAAAGGGAAAAGTGGATGATGTGGACGAGGACGTGAGTGATGAGGAAACCGAGGACGACGACGAGCCGCCATCCAAGAGGCCGTGTGGATCACCACATGCCTAGTTACTTGTTTTGTATTTTTCTTTGATCATTGTAATAGAACTATTTTAGACCTTTGTATGATGGTATTATGACGAGAAACTCAAGTACTTGATGTTTTGTGGTGAATGATTGTAGTGGCATTACTTGTCACGATTTTGGTTAACTATCAATACAATCTATGTTACCTTTCATGATCTGTGATATGTCTTAAATTTGATCTTTTGTGGTGTGAATTGATGAATATTAGTAACTCCGTAGTGATGTGTCGTTGTATGTATTTTATGTCTGGGAAACTTGATATGAATACTTACATTGTTTTTCTATTTTTCTTGTCTTGCAGAAAGAGATATTCGATAAAACAATGCCTCCAAAGTTGACTGCCGATCGTGTTAACAACATGATTCAGGAAGCGATAGCTAATGCGTTGGAAGCGGACCGAGCTGGGAGAAATCAGGATCCAGGAAGGAACGCGGGGAGACAACCAGCCCCGAGAGTGTGTACCTATTCAAGCTTTATGAAGTGCGGTCCTACGCAGTTCCGTGGATCGGGTGGAGCCCTAGAACTTAGGCG
This sequence comes from Glebionis coronaria, assembly GCA_025667525.1. NCBI lineage: Eukaryota > Viridiplantae > Streptophyta > Magnoliopsida > Asterales > Asteraceae > Glebionis > Glebionis coronaria. Next base: position 162,925,229 of record CM046879.1, read on the forward strand.
ATGGTTGGAAAAAGTTGAGAGTACGTTTGAAATCAGTGGTTGTGCAGAGGCGGATAAAGTAAAGTTTGCAGCAGCTACATTTCTGGATGATGCGTTAAGCTGGTGGAATACCCAGGTAGCTACGGTGGGATTGGCTGTGGCAAATGCGAGAACGTGGAATGCGACCAAAGCTTTGTTGACAAAGAAGTTTTGCCCAGAGGAGGAATTGGGGCAATTGGAGGACGAATTGAGACATTTGACCTTAAGGAACAACGATATAGCTGCTTACACCAGGAGATTCAATGAGTTAAGTCTTTTGTGTCCGGACATATTTGCCAATGACGCCAAGAAAATGAAGCAGTATATTAAGGGTTTATCTAGCAACATCAAGGGTGAAACAACTTCGTCGAAACCTGGAACGTTTGACGAGGCGGTTCAAATGGCACACGCTTTGATGGACGTTAAGCTTCAGGATAAGCAGAATTACATTGCTGAGGGTAACAAAAGAAAATGGGAGGCAGCACAAGGCAATCAATCCCAAGGCCAGAACCGAGGAGGAAATCGAAACAACCAAGGGCCAAACCGTAACCAGCAGTTTAATCAGAGAAGGAACGAAGGGATGAGGGCCGTGACGAACCCTAGAGGTGTGAAAGTGAACCCCCATTGTGGAAAGTGCAACTTGTATCATGTTGGAAACTGCCCGCAGGCATGCGGCAAGTGTGGAAAGGCAGGTCATAGGACTTCTGGTTGTCGAACGGGAGGAGTAGCCACTGGGGCTAATGCTATTAGGATGAGGGGATGTTATAGCTGTGGAGAAAGGGGTCATGTGCAAGCGAATTGCCCGAAGGCAGGAAACAGGCGGGGAGGTAATAATGCGGCAGCTGTGTATCAAGTGGGAACTGCTGATAAACCACAGGGTCCAAATGTGGTTACCGGTACGTTTTTGCTAGACGCTTGTTATGCTAGTATTTTATTTGATTCTGGCTCCGACAAGAGTTTTGTAGACGTTAGATTTAGTCGTCATATTGATCGAGAACCGGTGTTGTTAACGACTAGTTATAATGTTGAATTAGCCGATGGAAAAATTGTTAGTACGAATTCTATACTGAAAGGGTGTACCTTGAAGTTAGGAAATTACGCTTTTAAAATCGACTTGATGCCTATAGAGCTAGGATCGTTTGACGTGATTGTGGGAATGGATTGGCTAATGGCGCATAGTGCTACGATCGTCTGTGGTGAGAGATTGGTTCAGATTCCGCTGAGGAATAGGGTTTTGACGATAAAGGGAGACGAATGCACTTCTCGTTTGAAGGTGATTTCGTGTTTGAAAATGATGAAGTACGTAGAGAACGGATGCGATGTGTTTTTGGCACAAGTTTCGAGTGATGGTGATGTAGAGGCGAGGATCGAAGAGGTACCAGTTATTTGCGAGTATCCGGACGTTTTTCCAGACGAGTTGCCAGGTTTACCGCCTACCCGTGAGGTCGAGTTTCGAATTGATTTAGCACCAGGAGCTGCGCCGGTTGCACGTGCACCTTATCGCTTAGCACCATCTGAGTTAAAGGAGTTAGCGGATCAATTGAAGGAATTGATGGACAAAGGATTTATTAGGCCGAGCTCATCACCTTGGGGAGCGCCAGTGTTGTTCGTAAAGAAGAAGGATGGTTCGTTTAGGATGTGTATCGACTATAGGGAACTCAATAAGCTGACGGTTAAGAATCGGTACCCATTGCCGAGGATTGACGATTTGTTCGATCAATTGCAAGGTTCCAGTGTATACTCAAAGATCGATTTAAGATCGGGGTATCATCAACTGCGTGTAAGAGAGGAGGATATTCCTGTAACTGCCTTTCGTACGCGGTATGGACACTTTGAATTTCGAGTGATGCCGTTTGGGTTGACTAACGCGCCTGCTGTATTCATGGATCTTATGAATCGCGTGTGCAAGCCGTATCTAGATAAGTTTGTTATTGTTTTCATCGACGACATACTTATTTACTCTAAGAGTAAGGAGGAGCACGAGAAGCACCTGAGAAAGATTTTGGAGTTGTTAAGGAAGGAGAAACTGTATGCAAAATTCTCTAAGTGTGAGTTTTGGTTGGAATCAGTGCAGTTTCTAGGTCATGTGATTGATAAGGAAGGAGTTCGTGTAGATCCTGCTAAGATCGTAGCAATCAGGGAATGGTCAGCACCGACGACGCCGACTGAAGTTCGACAATTTCTGGGTTTAGCTGGGTACTATAGAAGGTTTATTGAAAGATTTTCGTTGATTGCGAAACCATTGACGCGGCTTACCGAGAAGAATAGGGTGTATGAATGGGGAATTGAGGAAGAGCTTGCTTTCGAAACGCTCAAGGATAAGTTATGTTCCGCGCCGATTTTATCATTGCCTGAAGGAACCGAAGATTTCGTAGTGTATTGTGACGCGTCTCGTAAGGGTTACGGAGCAGTGATAATGCAACGTGAAAAGGTGATAGCTTACGCGTCGAGGCAATTAAGGAAGAACGAGGAGAACTACACGACGCACGATTTGGAATTAGGAGCGGTAGTGTTTGCGTTGAAACTGTGGAGACACTATCTGTATGGGACAAAGTGTGTTGTATTCACTGATCACAAGAGTTTGCAGCACATTTTAGATCAAAAGGAGTTGAATATGCGACAAAGACGATGGGTTGAACTACTGAGTGATTATGACTGCGAAATTCGCTACCACCCTGGGAAGGCGAATGTTGTAGCGGATGCATTAAGTAGGAAAGAACGGGAGAAACCTTTGAGGGTTAGAGCTTTAGTGATGAGTGAGAGCGTTGACTTAACCGAAACCATACTGAAGGCTCAGGAGAGAGGTTTAATGAAAGGAAATGTTGAAGCCGAGAGCTTGGGACGAATGTTGAAACCTCTTTTCGTGATTAGGTCTGACGGACTGAGATATTTTGAGAATCGGATTTGGTTGCCATTGTGTTCATCTGAGGAAGGAAAGCCTGGAGTTCGAGAATTGGTTATGAATGAGTCGCATAAGTCGAAGTATTCGATACATCCCGGATCGGATAAAATGTACCACGACCTGAAGAAAGTCTATTGGTGGCCGAATATGAAGGCGGATATTGCTCGTTACGTTAGTAAGTGTTTGACTTGCGCGAAGGTTCAGGCAGAACATAAGAAACCATCTGGATTGTTGGTACAACCGGAGATCCCAGAATGGAAATGGGAGAAAATCGCAATGGATTTTGTGACGGGTTTACCCAGGACTCCTAGTGGATGCGATATGATATGGGTAATTGTGGACAGGTTGACGAAATCTGCTCATTTCTTACCTATGAAGAAGACGGACAGCATGGAAAGACTCGCCAGCGTGTACGTGAAAGAGATCGTCTGTAGACATGGAGTGCCGTTATCGATCATTTCGGATCGCGACAGTAGATTTACGTCGGAATTTTGGAGATCGCTTCAACGTGCGATGGGCACTGAACTGAGTTTAAGCACGGCTTATCACCCGGAAACTGACGGCCAGAGTGAACGAACGATTCAAACGATGGAGGACATGCTCCGAGCATGCGTGATTGATTTTGGAGGAAGTTGGGAACGCCACTTGCCTCTAGTGGAATTTTCGTACAATAATAGTTATCATGCGAGTATCAAAGCAGCACCGTTCGAAGCATTGTATGGAAGGAAGTGTAGATCGCCCGTGTGTTGGAGTGAAGTAGGGGAAAGTCAATTGACTGGACCCGAAATGGTTTTAGAAACGACAGAGAAGATCGTGCAGATCAAGAACCGACTACTTGCTGCGAGAAGCCGACAGAAAAGTTATGCCGATAACCGAAGGAAACCGTTGGAGTTTGAAGTTGGAGATATGGTTATGCTCAAGGTATCGCCGTGGAAGGGTGTAATTCGTTTTGGAAAGAAAGGAAAGTTGAGTCCGAGGTATATTGGACCGTTTAAGATCATTGAACGAATTGGACCAGTAGCGTACAAGTTAGAATTGCCGACCGAGCTTAGTGCTATTCATGACACGTTTCACGTATCGAACCTGAAGAAGAGTTTGGCGGACAAGGAATTGGTGATTCCTTTGGACGAGATTCGACTAGACGACAAAATGCACTTTGTGGAAGAACCTGTGGAAATTATGGACCGGGAGGTCAAGCGGTTGAAGCATAGTAGGATTCCCATTGTGAAGGTCCGATGGAATTCTAAGCGTGGACCGGAATACACCTGGGAACGTGAGGACTTTTTCAAGGAAAGGTATCCTCATTTGTTCCAGTAAGACGAAATGTGAGCCCAAGAAGAGGCGAGCGCCGGGACGTCGCTCTCTTTAAGGAGGGGTGGATGTGACACCCTAGAATCGAGGTCATTAACGATACCCTAAATTACGCTAAATTTTGAAATTTTTGATAAATTTTAATTTCTATAATTATAAGTATTTTGGTTAGAGCCGATGTTCGAGGTTATAATTTTTACGGTTGACGTTTTGAGAAGGACGATGACGATTACGATCCCGAGAGATGCCCAATTTTATATAATTTTTGACGATTTATCGATAATGTAATTTTTCGAGAATTTTATTTACGGTTCGTGTTAAGTTGAGTCGTGTGAGTTTTATAGCCTTCCAAGTACATTTAAAGTATCCCAAAAATATTTTGGAGCATTCGGGAAGATTTCCGACTCCCGTAAAATTTTCAAAATTTACAAATGAGTCAAACCCGCAAGTTTTGAGGTTGTTTTCTATTTAAGGACAAAAGAAGCCCAATATTGCACTTAGGTCCCTCCTAACCATCAAAAAGGGGCAAAGTGGACAAACACACAAACACATACAACATTTCACAAGAAAAATCAAACATCACTCCCTCCCTCTCTCTCTAAACCCACGGTCACCCCAAGAACACACAAAAATCCACCAAAAATCTTTTCTACTTGATTTTTCAAAAATCTAAGGTTAGACCACGCTTAGTTTGGTCATTACCCACCTATTCATGTAATCAAATCCAACATGCATTGATAAAAAATTTTCAAGATTTTTCATATGATCCAAAATTCGTTTTTGTGGCTATTTGAGCTAATGCATGTTAATTTTAAGTGTTATGGAAGTATAAACACCATGAAAACCCACCAAAATTAATTTGGTTGTGGTGAATGGGTCACCCAAACCCCACGGCAATGGGGGTGTTTGGGGAGCCATGGTGGTTGTTGATCATGCATGTTATTATTGTGTTTGGTTATTTGTTTTATGATGATTTACATAGGTGTTACTACTTGCATGTGTATTTTTCTTTGATTCTTGATATTGAGATTGGTTGATCAATAGGGGTAGGATGGAAGTTTGATGTTAGGATATGTTTGGGAAGTCTTAGGATGATGTTTAGTGTTGGTTAGAAGTCTTGGAATCGAGTCTAAGCATGTTTTTGGTATAGTCATTTTTAGGCAGAAACATTTGGTCTATTTTGGAAAAATGATTTTTGTTCCAAGTCTTGAAAACTAAATATAGTGATAGAGGGTTTTTCTAGCTTTAATTTGGTATAAGGTAGAGCCCGTGACTCAAAACGAGCTAAAAGTTATGACATTTTAAAGATCGGGTACCGGGAGACGAGGACTTTCACAATCCGGATTTGTGCAAAGTTTTAGTCAAATCCCGGGGGTCACAAGTATAATTTGGTGAATGATCAAGGGTCAAAACTTGGTCCCTAACCTGTACAAATGAGTCTATATGTTGACTTATGAGTCAAGAAAGTCAAAGGTATTTTTCATATAGGTCAAAGTGGTCAAAATTGGTCGAAGCGCAATTTCAGCCCGTAAAATGTAGTCGTGGAAATGAGTTGCGTAACGGGTCGTAAAAGTGAAAACTTTTGTTGGACTTAAAAACATGTTATCTACAGGTCATATAGGATTTTTGGAAATTTTATCAAATTTTATAAGCATGGTTTAATAAAGTAAAACAGCCCGTACTTTAGTCAAGTACCGGCGAGAACGTGTAAAAAATGGACAACGTAGGTTATAAGAATGAATGGTATAAAATGAATGATACTTGTTATTTTGTTTTTGGCTTGAGTTATACTTGTCCTAAGTGACTAGTATATATGTATTTTATACAGTACCGTAAAGTATTTAAATGAGATTACTCATTACGCGTTATTTGTGATAGGTGTTGATTTAACCGGGCATCCGTTACGTCGTCAGTGATCATCCCTCGAACTACCGACTACTTAAGATATAAGGTGTGAATTTATAGCCTCGCTTATACTTATTTCAAATTGTTTTACCCGCGAGGGAAATGCATGCTAGTTTTTAAAAGGAACGTATATCATGAATGATTGTTAGACCCGAAAGTTGCCTTAGAAATTGTGTTGAGTACCAAAGTTGCAAAAGTCCCTAAAATCATGAACTATTAACTATTGTCCTGCCCTCGAGTAGGGGGAAATAGCCGCTTATGCAATTTGTAGTACTACGGGGTTAACGACCCAATGCTAGCCGAGAAGCTGTACTTTTAGTAAGTTCTGCGGTAGATTATTTTGTATGAGAAATAAGGTATAATTGCAACTGATGCCTTTAGAAGGGGCACTGGTTTCATCTGAATCACGCCGGTACTTATTACGCGGGTGATTGAGTTAACGGATTAGTGTCATGAGCTTAAACACAATTGTCAGTATCCTGATTATAGATTGTTTGATCGACAAGACTATAAATGATCACGAATGGTTTTTATTATATATACGTTCAAATGGATTGTAAAACCTATGAATTCCACTCAACGTTTTCGTTGACCAAATTTTTGGCATGTGTTTCAGGTAACCGCTGAGGTGTAGGATGGAGCATGCATGGGATGGATGTTGTGTGTACGGCTTGGTGTCCGCTTGTTTTTCCCTCCTTTTTCTACTTAAACATTTTAAGTTTAATGTTATGTTGTTGTAAAACTGAAGTTTTTGGGTTGAGATTCATGGGCACCGAAAACGCTAAACTCTGTGCACCATTTGGGGTTGGAAAAACTGTGGACATGTATCATCTAACAATTTTAAATTTCAAGTTTTAAGTTGACGTCTTTTTAGCGTCGTTTGATATATCTTGTGTGCAATGAATACTGTGTAGCACCCATTGTTGTAGTTCCGCTGCGCATAGCAATTGTGGGGGTGTTACAGTATGTTAATAAGGCCAAGGTTGATTAATTATCAGAAAAATGTAAATTTGCTTTATCACTAAGCATTGCATGAGGGCATGGCAATGGTTAAGTGTAGGGGATTTGATAGGTGTGAAAACACCCATCCTTTTACCACTTATTTCTTACTAAAACAAGACCAAAACGCGTGTTTAATATCATTTGTTTGGAATTATGCGTGGTTTTTATGTTTAATGTGTTTTCAGAGCCAACCGGATGAATATTGAAGAAAACATGGGATTGCACGGGTTTTATCGAAGAAAAAGACTCAAGACGAAGTCTATTGTCCAAGAGATGCAAAAGATTTGAAGTCATTGTACCTATTTGAAGATTTATCGAAGAATAGAGCCAAAGATGGAAGATTCATATATGTCGAAGAACTCGAGTCTATTAAACAAAAGATTAAAAGACGAGCTGGAATTATTCACCGACACTTCTCAAAATCCGAAGTCGGAAACGTTTATTTAAAGAAACGTGAAGACTAAAGAAGAAAGAAGAAAAGAAGCCTGATACCAAAGCCCATTCACAAGCCCATATTGTGGAGTCCATAGATCGTTTAGACTCAATGGTAAAAACCATTATATCTAGGATAATCATCATTCATATGATTAACATAGCGGAATAGAATCATGATTATGAACAAGGTGTTAACAAAGATGAATTTCCCCAATGATTACTTGTATTAAATAATAAAACAAATAATCTCTAGGCGTGTATGCATTAAATCCCACGCCTAGAACACGAACTCAATTGTAGGTTTACATTGTGAATGAATTGTTATGTAAAACCTACGTCTATGTTTTCTTTATATACTAGAAAACATAGCTTACAAAGAAAGCTAAACAATAAAAAGACTCCAACGGCTTATTCTTTTGCAACTTGTACTTTTTATCCCTTGTCTTCTTATTTTGTTGTTTTTGACGCATCAACTCATAATTTCGACCCAACAGTCTTCCCCTAGTTGATGATGTCAAAAACACTTCCCCTTAAGCTCGCATTCTTTGTAAAACATACAACACCAAGGATCAACAGATTGCATTGTGTAGACTTCTTCCCCTTTTTGACATGATCCAAATAGGGGTCTTGTATATAAGCAACCTTGATTTCGACCACCACCTAAATAATACCACACTACTAATACAAGTTTTCTATGTCTCAAATTACCCTCCATGAAGAACAACAGGATGAAATTAAATGAATTTGAGCTATAGAAACTCACACAAGTTGTAGTAAAACTAATGAGCAGTAGTAAACACCTTCACCTTAATGTTACACGTAAATGATTAACACATGAACAATTTAGCTTCCCCTTAAATTGTGCTAATCATTCTTGAATCTTCAAATTCTGTAGGCTTTATGTAATGATCACATATGAAGAAATCTAATTACGACTTACTTGATGATGAAGTAGAATAACCCGAACTTGCATTCCATGTCTTGTATTAAACATGTGACTCCAAACCTCACGGCTATAATGAGTAGACTATAAAACTCACGGCTATAATGAGTAGTCTCTTGACAAAAAGAGTTCTCTAGCAAATATGAGCATAAAGTGTCTTAAGTAAAATCTCATACCTTTGCTACCTTTTTATCAAGTCCGTTGTCACAACTTAAATCACCTACAAGTTACCTTCAACTGCTGACAAAATTTGAAGATAAGATAGAACACCAATCCGCGAAAATCTACTTCGTCTTCAAACAAGTAATAAAAACTTTTCTTCGTAATCAATGAAAATAAAACGAGCCTTTATACCTTTAAGAACTAGTTGCTGCGAATAAACCAAATTCCAAACCAAAATATCACCAAAACTTTCTGCAGTGGCTGCGAACAATGCTATCAACGGATAAATTAATCCACTGTCATCTGTCCGTGGCTAAATAATTCCTATCAGCGGCTTAAAAAAAATACGTGACAGCGTCCCAAAAAAAATACCAATACCTTACTGTGGACTCCACTTGAGACCACATGTTGTAGCCCATATTACGTGAAGTAAGTAGCACATGCATAGGTCTCCCTCTTGTCTACATGAATCAAACATCAAGTCACTGTTTATATTATAATGACCAAGCACTGTCCAACTTACGTGAACCATAAAGGTACATAAGTATCTTACGTCACATCTTGGATATTGCAAAACCAATATTCACTTATCACAATCAATAGCATCTTTTCTTGGCAAAATTGAGAAGTTAGGATCACGTGATATTCACTTATCACAATCAGCCTTTGACTTCCTTTTCATCATAGCAATAAATATCAAACCCTTGGCCACGTCATTATCAGCCAGCGAATATTGTAAACTGTACATCCACACGTCTCTTGTTGCATTGGATTCCCATGTGATCTTTAACCAATAAAGCTGCTTTCTTTTGCTTTGAACGACACAAGCAGGCTTTTGTGTAGAAACAAAAACCAATATCACGTTCTCTTTCTTTTACTCGAATCTGCTGTACTTTCTTTGTGCATTAATCGACATACCAACAGTAGCATATGAATATTCGTTGGACCATATGTAGATCACGTACAAAAAGTAATCCCACAAAATCAGCAACAATAAAATGCTTCCAAAACTGTCGGATCATAACTTCCACAACCATTATCTCAAACGTGAGATGTCACCAAGAATATTGCATCCATAAATAATTTGTCAACAGTCAACCTGCCTGTTTGATATTATCACGTGAATACTTCTACTTGATTCTCCAAACACGTCATTGCCTACAGCAACCATGAAAACCCTATGTGAATCATGAGATGTTCCTGCAGCTATCAAAAACCACGAGATCCATCCAAAGCTAATGAAATCACCATCACATCTGCTGCTATTAATCAGAGTTTGCAAAACTCTAATTACATCGAATCTGCCTTCATCTTCTTCATGAATACTCAATATGTGCTTCTAGTGTTTCAATTACGAATTTAGGGTTTATTCAAAACCCTAATAACAAAGATCTTCCAATCAGTAGCAATATCAGGAATATTATGAACAGTGATGTACGTTTGCACCTCCAACACGATCACCAGTAATCAATCACAGTTTAAACTTCGATCTTAGGGTTTTGGACGAAACCCTAATACTTTAACACCTCCAATAGGTCGCCACCTGCTTCTTTTCTTCTCTGCAGCCAACATCAGTAACAGTTTATTCGTTACTAAACCGTCGCAGATCTGATTACTACTTCCTCCCATTCTTTTTGCGACAGCAAATCTGTCGTAAAAACGTTGCAAATCTGTCACAGATCTGACAGACCGTCGCTAACCCGTCACAAAAACTGTCGCTAATCCTGGACAGCGCTTCACAGCAATATGAACACGAATATAACACCTTGTATCTCCTAGATATCACAAGCCTTAGGCTCTGATACCAATTGTGGAGTCCATAGATCATTTAGACTCAATGGTAAAAACCATTATATCTAGGATAATCATCATTCATATGATTAACATAGCGGAATAGAATCATGATTAAGAACAAGGTGTTAACAAAGATGAATTTCCCCAATGATTACTTGTATTAAATAATAAAACAAATAATCTCTAGGCGTGTATGCATTAAATCCCACGCCTAGAACACGAACTCAATTGTAGGTTTACATTGTGAATGAATTGTTATGTAAAACCTACGTCTATGCTACTAGGAATGCACCATGTTCATATGATTATACAATCAAAGTGGAATTAGAACATGACACATTAACAAGGTGTTTAGGCACAAATAACATGAATTAAAACAATTAGATTGCTCATTATATTAATAACGAACAACCACTAGACGTGTATACATTGAATCCCACGTCTAGTCGACACACACTTTAGGTTTACATTGTGAATGAATTATCTGAAAAACCTAATAACCCTTGGTTCCTTATATAGTGTAAGGATTAGGGTTTTACAAGAGATAATGATGAATAAACAAGTAAATCTTCTATTTAAATAAACTTATGCAGAATATCTTTTGCATGTTTATCTAAATAGAAGCTTCCATAAGCTTCTTTGTCTACGTTTTGTCAATGCTTGAATTGCATGTGACAATGCTTGGATTGCACACGACAATGCTTGAGCCATCAACGCCTAATTTGCTCTTATCAACGCTTGATTAACTCTTGACAATGCTTGGACAATTTCTTCATGTTTCTTCGTTTTTGAGTTTCTGCCACATCAACTTTTTGACCCAACAATCTTCCCCTAGTTGATGATGGCAAAACTCTATGTGTATCTCTTGTAAGTTGTACATGATCTTCAAATTGCTTCCCCTCAAGTATAGCACGTATTTCTTCCCCTTTTTTGTCACATCAACAGGGAAGTAAACAATGTTGCAATGTTGAAGATTCTCCATATGTAGGTTCTGTGTAATGATCTTGAAGAACAATTAATATAATATTTTTTTTGATGTAGAAGTAGAATAACCCAAACCTATGTTCCATGTCTTGTACTATCCATGTGACTAAGAACTTATACTCATGGAGCTAAGTATAAGTAGACCTCGATCTCTTGTCAATATTCTCATCCTTTGTGAGACACTGAGCACGATAATGTAACTCCCTCAAGTGTTATGACAAGTCTTCGTCACCAAACATGTAAAGCACGAACAAGTTACCTTTAAATTCTATGACTGGGAGTGCATGACTTTAAGATATGATAGAACACAAACTCGCGAAAATCTTCTTCAATCATCAAACTTATCATAAGAATTCTTCCCCTTAAGTCAACATCTCTTCATGATGAACCAATATCTTTGTATGTAAAAGTCAATAACGAATAACTCTTTCACAAGGCTATCCCGATTACATAATCCAATAAAATTCTTCATGAATTGTTGCTAACTTACTTAAAAATCATTAATCCCTTTCAAAATATCCGAGCCATAAATATCATCATGATATTCTAAATTAAAACGGAGATTCCATGTACCTTTGTGTGTATAATCCTCCTTTTTGTGTGCTAAAAACGTATCCATTTTCTCAAACAACAACAAACCTTGTGTTGTCCAATATCCTCTTCTGTCCAATATCTTTGACAGATGTATTGTCCAATATCAGACAATACCTATCAGCGTTGAAGTTCATATATCAGACGACACTGTCAACGCTATCAGCGTTGACTTATTCTGTCAGCGTCAAATTTTCACTCGTCAGCGTCAACATTACTCTTGTCAGCGCCTCTTTCTGCTGACGTCATGTAGGGCAATAAATTTCCACAGCAATGTTTATATCTTATTCCCATAAATGGAAACAAAATATATTCACCTAAATTCAAACCTTCTGTTTGATTGGTTGATTCATGTGAACACTCAATTACGAATAATCTTCCAAACGTGTGATCCTCTTGACCAATCAAAAAGTTTAGACAACACGTTTCATCCAATCTCAATTATGTAACCGTGTGAACACACAAATACCTTGTTACTCATGTCTTTTGCTTCGAACAGAATACGGTCCCACATCTTGCAATTTGAATGCAGAAAGTCTAACTTGTCTTGCAAGATGTCATGGTCACAAATGTATCATCCAATCAAAAACTTCTCACCGTGTGAACATAGACATGTCATCCAATCAGAACGTTCTCCTCGTATGAACACAAGTATCTTCCAACAATAAGAAACGAAAGCTCACGCCTTAGATATCCTTTGCGTGTAAACCACCTTCGCTTCGATCTGCTGCACTTTTCACTTAGGTTACTAAAACACTATAACCCAAACATACCAAACAGCAATCGATTATAACAGATCCTAATACTTGTTACCAGATCTAGGGTTCTTGAAACCCTAAAAATAATTTTAGGCATTAAAAATCGATTTAGGGTTATGTAAATCCCTTTTCTTGCTGCTGAACATTCCTTATCTCAGCTGCAAATCATCTCTTGTGTCTTCTTGAATTGATCTAGGGTTTGTAGAAAAATCCTAAAACATGATTTTATGTAAACAAGAAATCTGAAAATTACCTCATCAGCCTACTTCGACGCTTAATAACTTTTGCCTGGGGATAAAACTCGACAATCCCTCCCGTGGATTTTTAGATCTATGTATGTAGAACACACATATAAAATTTCGCGATGATCCAACGGTTCAATCAAAAGTTATGACCTTCTGAATACTGCTGCGCACACAAAAACGTCCAGAAAAACCCTAGACGGATTTTTCTTTTCTTCTCGAAACACGAACACCTTGTTGGTCCTAGCATCACGATCCACGAGGCTCTGATACCAATTGTGGAAACCTTGGTTTCTGGATCTTTTAAGCTACTAGGAATGCACCATGTTCATATGATTATACAATCAAAGCGGAATTAGAACATGACACATTAACAAGGTGTTTAGGCACAAATACATGAATTAAACAATTGGATTGCTCATTATATTAATAACGAACAACCACTAGACGTGTATACATTGAATCCCACGTCTAGTCGACATACACTTTAGGTTTACATTGTGAATGAATTATCTGAAAAACCTAATAACCCTTGGTTCCTTTTATAGTGTAAGGATTAGGGTTTTACAAGAGATAATGATGAATAAACAAGTAAATCTTCTATTTAAATAAACTTATGCAGAATATCTTTTGCATGTTTATCTAAATAGAAGCTTCCATAAGCTTCTTTGTCTATGTTTTGTCAATGCTTGAATTGCATGTGACAATGCTTGGATTGCACACGACAATGCTTGAGCCATCAACGCCTAATTTGCTCTTATCAACGCTTGATTAACTCTTGGCAATGCTTGGACAATTTCTTCATGTTTTCTTCGTTTTTGAGTTTCTGCCACATCAACTTTTTGACCCAACACATATCACACGCCTATATATATGATTCTACTTCACAAATTTGGAGGACTTAGTTAGTCTTAGTTTTAGTTTTTCATTTCTCTAGTTAGAGAGAGAAAGTTCCAAACTTTCTCTCACTAAACTTTTTCTTTGTTTTCATCTTTCAAACTTTAAGCTTTTCATTAATCTTTGTACTTTGAGTTCTTTTAATTAAAAGTTTAAGTTTAAGTTTGTGTTCGTCAATCTTCTTCTTCATTTCTTGGTTTCACTTTGCTTTTGATCCGAAAACCATAATCCATACGGATTGATTTCGTTTGGTGTTTAAAGGTTGAAAGGGTAGTCTTTTTAATCCTTGTTAAGCTCTTACGTGTATAGGCTATAAGCTCTTAATGCTTAGTAGCTTATTTCAAGTTTAGCTTATTACTTTTCGGATTTCACAAGGGTTTTAATCATTTTTAAGTTCGTTTCATACGGTTTATAATTGTTTACGTTTTACAAGTTGTCGAATTTAAGCTTTTTAAGTTATTTAAGTTTCGGATTACTTAGCTTATTGATTTTGCTTATTGAGATTTTTAAGTTGCCACCAATTTCGGAATTACATTCCTTCCATCGCAATATCAGGGTTTACACACATTCCGACGGGTACTTATTTTGATCGCAATAACCCTTTGTGGTTTACTTTGCGATCGGTTGTCATTCCCCCTTATTCCGATCTGGATTGCGATCTCTTATTGCGATCGCACATTCCGACGGGACTAAGGTTCCTTTTTAGACGAAACTCTGCCCAATTCTCGACAGCAACATTGCGATCTGGTACAACATTCCGATCTGAACAATATTGCGATAGGTGTGCTTAGATTTCATACATTCCGATCTAGATCTTTCCGATAGATGCACATTGCGACAGAACTGACTTTATCATTCCGACAGCTTTACATTTATGTATTCCGATGGTTATGATTTTGTCATTCCGATGGACCTTCATTTGCAATATTCCGATGGACTGAGTTTTTAGATTTCAAAGTTTTACAAAGTTTTAAGTTTTAAGTATTACCCTAATCAATATTTAGTTTAATGTTTCAAGCTTTTATTTTTTTAACTCGTCAATCTAGTTTAATCTTTCAAAGCTTTAATTTTACTCTTCGACACTTACTTATTTGTCATTAGTTTAAAATAGATAAACAAACCAACACCCTTTTTTATTAACCAAGAACAAATCATTCCACTTAGAGCCGTGATCAATTCGAGGAGATACCGAGAACTTAAATCCTGACCCAATGAAAACCAGTGTATCAGTACCGCTAATAAACCGCAAGGCCCGAATGTGGTGATCGGTACGTTTCTACTTTACGCTCGTTATGCTAGTGTATTATTTGATTCTGGTTCCGACAAAAGCTTTGTAGATGTAAAATTTAGTCGTCTTATCAATAGAGAACCGGTAATGCTAACGACTAACTATAATGTGGAATTAGTTGATGGAAAGATTGTTAGTACAAATTCTATACTAAGAGGGTGTACCTTGAAGTTAGGGAATTATGCCTTTGATATCGACTTAATGCCTATAGAGCTAGGATCTTTCGACGTGATCGTTGGGATGGATTGGTTAATGGCGCATAGTGCGGTGATCGTTTGTGGAGAAAGATTAGTCCAAATCCCGTTGAGGAATAGGGTTTTGACTGTGAAGGGAAATGAATGTACTTCTCGTCTAAGAGTAATATCTTGCTTGAAAATGATGAGGTATGTGGAAGAAGGATGCCATGTGGTTCTGGCACAAATTTCTAGTGATGGTGATGTAGAGACAAAGTTGGAAGAGGTGCCTGTGATTCGAGAATATCCGGAAGTTTTTCCTGATGAGTTGCCGGGTTTACCGCCCTCTCGTGAAGTCGAATTTCGGATCGACTTGATGCCAGGAGCCGCACCAGTTGCTCGTGTACCTTATCGATTGGCACCGTCAGAACTGAAGGAGTTATCTGATCAATTGAAAGAATTGATGGATAAGGGGTTTATTCGACCGAGCTCATCACCATGGGGAGCGCCTGTGTTGTTTGTAAAGAAGAGGATGGGTCGTTTAGAATGTGTATCGACTATCGAGAGCTTAACAAATTGACGATTAAGAATCGGTATCCATTGCCGAGGATTAACGATTTGTTTGATCAGTTGCAAGGTTCCTGTGTGTACTCAAAGATTGACTTGAGATCAAGGTATCATCAACTGCGAGTTAGAGAGGAGGATATTCCTATAACTGCTTTTCGTACGCGATATGGACATTTTGAATTCCGAGTGATGCCTTTTGGGTTAATGAATGTGCCTGCAGTGTTCATGGATCTTATGAATCGAGTGTGCAAGCCGTATTTGGATAAGTTTGTCATTGTATTCATTGATGATATTCTTATTTACTCCAAGAGCAAAGAAGAACATGAGAAGCACTTGAGGACGATATTGGAGCTGTTGAAGAAAGAGAAGTTGTACGCGAAATTCTCAGAGTGTGAATTTTGGTTGGAATCTGTACAATTTCTTGGGCATGTGATTGATAGCAAGGGAGTTCGTATGGATCCTGCCAAGGTAGAGGCAATTAAGGAATGGTCGGCACCGACAACGCCGACTGAAGTTCGACAATTTCTCGGTTTAGCCGGTTATTATCGGAGATTCATCGAAGGGTTTTCGTTGATTGCAAAGCCGTTGACCAAGCTTACTGAGAAGAATCGGGTGTTTGAATGGGGAAATGATGAAGAAATCGCTTTCAAAACACTTAAGGACAAATTGTGTTCTGCTCCAATTTTGTCATTGCCAGAAGGAATCGAAGACTTCATGGTTTATTGTGACGCGTCTCATAAGGGTTATGGAGCTGTGTTGATGCAGCGTGAGAAGGTGATCGCTTACGCGTCGAGACAATTGAGGAAGAATGAAGAAAACTACACTACGCATGATTTGGAATTGGGAGTTGTAGTTTTTGCGCTAAAGTTGTGGAGACACTACTTGTATGTGACTAAGTGTGTTGTATTCACTGACCACAAGAGTTTGCAGCACATTTTAGACCAAAAGGAGTTGAATATTAGACAAAGACGATGGGTGGAACTACTGAGTGACTATGACTGCGAGATTCGCTACCATCCTGGCAAGGCGAACGTTGTAGCAGATGCACTTAGTAGGAAGGATAGGGAGAAACCTTTGAGAGTCATAGCATTAGTGATGACTGAGGGTGTTGATTTGACCGAAACAATATTGAAGGCTCAAGAGAAGGGATTAAGGAAAGAAAATGTTGGTGCTGAGAATCTGGGAAGACTACTGAAACCTCTTTTTGTAGTTAAGTCAGACGGGTTGAGATATTTTTAGAATCGGATTTGGTTACCGCTATATCCATCCGAGGAAGGAATGCCTGGAGTACGAGATTTGGTTATGAATGAGTCTCATAAGTCGAAGTACTCGATACATCCTGGAGCGGATAAGATGTATCATGATCTGAAAAAAGTCTACTGGTGGCCGAATATGAAGGCGGAGATTGCTCGTTATGTCAGTAAGTGTTTGACTTGCGCAAAGGTTAAAGCTGAACATAAGAAACCGTCTGGGTTGTTGGTGCAACCTGAGATCCCAGAATGGAAATGGGAAAAGATCGCTATGGATTTCGTGACGGGTTTACCAAGAACTCCTAGTGGTTGTGATATGATTTGGGTAATAGTGGATAGATTGACGAAATATGCTCACTTCTTAGCTATGAAGAAGACGAACAGCATGGAGAAACTTGCCAGTGTGTACGTGAAGGAGATTGTTTGTAGACATGGTGTACCTTTATCGATCATTTCGGATCGCGATAGCAGGTTTACTTCGAAATTTTGGAACGTGCGATGTGCACCGAATTGAGTTTGATCACGGCCTATCACCCTGAAACTGATGGCCAAAGCGAACGAACTATTCAGACGTTGGAGGACATGCTCCGAGCATGCGTGATTGATTTTGGAGGAAGTTGGGAACACCACTTACCTTTAGTGGAGTTTTCGTATAATAATAGTTATCATGCGAGCATTAAGGCTGCACCATTTGAAGCGTTGTATGGAAGGAAGTGTAGATCTCCTGTGTGTTGGAGCGAAGTAGGAGAGAGTCAGTTGAATGGGCCCGAGATGGTTTTGGAGACGACAGAGAAGATTGTGCAAATTAAGAACCGTTTACTTGCTGCAAGAAGCCAGCAGAAGAGTTATGTCGATAATAGAAGGACACCGTTGGAATTTGAGGTCGGAGACATGGTCATGCTTAAGGTTTCTCCATGGAAGGGTGTGATTCGTTTTGGGAAGAAAGGAAAGCTGAGTCCAAGGTATATTGGACCATTCAAGATTGTTAAACGAATTGGACCGGTAGCATATAAGTTAGAATTGCCGAATGAGCTTAGTGCTATTCACGACACGTTTCACGTATCAAATTTGAAGAAGAGTTTGGCGGATAAGGAATTGGTGATTCCTTTGGACGAGATTCAGCTTGAAGATAAAATGTATTTCGTGGAGGAACCAGTAGAGATTATGGAACGAGAGGTTAAGAGGCTGAAGCATAGTAGAATTCCCATTGTGAAGGTACGATGGAATTCTAGGTGTGGACCGGAATACACTTGGGAACGTGAGGACTTCTTCAAGGAGAGATATCCTCATCTGTTCCAGCGGCACGAAATGTGAGGATAAGAAGAAGCGAGCGTCGGGACGTCGCTCTCTTTAAGGAGGGGTGGATGTAATACCCAGAAACCGAGGTCACTTATCTTACCCTAAATTACGACTATTTTTGAATTTTTTAAGAAATTTTGTTTACTATATATTTTATCGTTTTAGTTGAAACCAATGTTTGAGGTCGTAATCTTGTCGATTGACGATTTAAGAAGAACGATGACGACTACGATCCCGACGGATGCCCAATTTTTATGTTTATTGTCGCTTTATCGATATTATAATTTTTCGAGGATTTTACTTTCGATTCGTGTTAAGTCGAGTCGGGTGCGTTTTATTTCTTTCCGGGTGCGTTTAAATTGTCCTAAAAGTATTTTTGGAGTGTTCGGGATGACCCCCGACTCCCGCAAAATTTTCCAAGTCGACTAATTAGTCGTTTCCTGCTATTTAGAAGAGTCATTTAAATTTGAGGCCAAAAGAATACCTAAATTGCACCAAGGGTCCCTAAAAATTTACAAAAGGGAAGATGGGAGCACACACACAACATTTCACTTCAAAAAAACCCCACTCTCTCCCTCTCTTCTCCTTTGGCCGTCGGCCACACCACCACCACCACCACAATCCATTTTTTTTCTTGTTTTGATCAAAACCAATTAAAGACCACCTTTTCTAATCCTTTTGTAAGTGTTTTTCCACAATCAAATCAAACATGCATGAACATGATTTTCCAAAAATTAAAAGATTTTTCAAAAGTTTGATTTTGTGTAATTAAACTTAATGCATGTTTGATTGAGGTTTAGATTATGTTAATTCACCATTAAAAGTAACCAAAACAAGTTTGGTTTGGGTGTTTTGATCACCAACACCCCACGGCCAAATGGGGGTGTTTGGTGGATCTTGGTGTTTGATTATTTTGTTGGTGGATTTGTGTTTAGATTGATGTTTTAAGTGTGTTTGAATGGGTTAAACATATTGCATGCTTGATTTGGTAAATGGGTTTTAGAGTGGATTTGATGTTCTAGGTGTTAAGGACTGATTAAGGTGTTTATTAATGGTTATGAGTGATTAAGTTAGGGCTAGGTGTCGTTAAAATGGTTTGGAAACAAGTGTTAAGGTGATTTTGAAGTAGTAATTTTTAGGCAGATTGTTTAAGGGTGTTTTGAAAATCTTAAGCTTAGATACATGTCATGAATATAGAATGTAGATGTAGGACTTGTTCTTAGCTACATTTTGGTATAAAGTATAGCTTACGACTCCTAACGAGTCAAAAGTTATGATGTTTTGAAAATACGTGTACCGGGAGATGAGAACCTACATAATCCGAAATTATGTTTGGTTTTGGGTCAAATCCCGGGGACCATAGATAGAGTTTGGTAATTGATTAATAGTTGATTTTTGGTTTCAAACATGCATTTGTGAGTCTATTATTAGACTTAGGTGTTGGATGGGTCAATGGTGTATTTTAAATGGGTCAAACAAGTCCAACATGGTCAATATGCAAAATCAGTCCGAAATATGTGCGTCTAGTAATGTGTTAAGTAACGAGTCATAAAAGTGAAAACTTTTCATGGGATTAAAAATGGGTTTTCTACAGGTCATGAGGTATTTTTGTGAATTTTCTTAAATTTTATAAAAGGGTTTAAGTCATAGAAAACAGCCCATACTTTTGGTAAGTATCGGCGAAAAATGTAAAAAGGGTAGTAACTTTAATAACGTAGATAAATCGTATAAAACTAATAACAACTACTTGTTTGATTTTGGCGTGAGTTTGTAATTATGACAATTGACTAATATGTACATATTATACAGTACTTAAAGTTTTCTAAATGAGATTGACTCATTACGCGTTATTGTTTGTTAGGTATTGAATTTCCCAGGCATCCTCATCATCGTCAGTGATCGTCATTCGTAACGTCGACTACTTCTATATATATATGGTGTGAATTTGTAGCCTCGCTTACTACTGTTTTCAATTGTTTTTACCCGCGAGGGAGATGCATGCTAGTTTTATAAAATGAACATATGTCATGAATGATTGTTGGACCCGAAAGTTGCCTAAATTGTGTTGAGTACCTAGTTGCAAAAGACCCTATATTCATGAACTATTAACTATTGTTTAATCCTTATGTGGATTGAAAATAGCCGCTTATATAATTGATAGTACTATGGGGTTGACGACCCTATCCGAGACGAGGGCTAGTACGTTGAGTACCCCCTGCGGACGGATAACTTGTGATAAGAAATAAGCTATATTTGCAACTAATGCCTTTAGAAGGGGCAATGGTTTCATCTTAATCACGCCGGTAATTATACGCGGGTGATTGAGTTAATGGATTAGTGTCATAAGCTTAAACACAATTGTCATAACCTTGATAATAGATTGTTTGATCGACAATTCTATGAATGATGGTGAATGATTTCTATAACACTTATGTTCAAAATGAGATTGTAAAACCTATGAATTCCACTCAACATTATTTGTTGACCCAATTTAGCATGTGTTTCAGGTAATCGATGAAGTATAGCATGGAGCATGCAAGGGATGGGAGTTGTGTGTGCCTTGGCGGTCTACTTGTTTTCCACCCATTATTTAACTTGAAACACTTTTATTTTTCTTTCATGTGAACACAAATGTATCTTTTGGGGTTGAGATTCAGTGGGGACCAAACGTAAACTCTGTGTTGTATCATCTTGGGATTTGGAAAACTGTAGACTTGTATGTTTTAACAATGTTTAAATTATGCTTAAACTTTTACATCTCTTTGAGTCGTTTGATATAGCTTGTGTGTGATGATAACTTCCTAGCACCCAAATGTCGTAGTTCCGCTGTGCATAGCATTTGTCGGGGTGTTAGATGCACTCTTTGTTGGGTCAAAAAGTTGATGTGGCAGAAACTCAAAAATGAAGAAAACGTGAAGTATTTGTCTAGGCGTTGACAAGAGCATTCCAGGCGTTGACATGTACAATCTAGGCGTTGATGGAATCAAGCATTGTCAAGAGCAATCCAAGCATTGTCACATGCAATTCAAGCATTGACAAAACGTAGACAAAAGAAGCTAATGGAAGCTTCTATTTAGATAAACATGCAAAAGATATTCTGCATAAGTTTATTTAAATAGAAGATTTACTTGTTTATTCATTCTTATCTCTTGTAAACCCTAATCCTTACACTATAAAAGGAACCAAGGGTCATAGGTTTTATTCATATCATTCATTCACAATGTAAACCTAAAAAAGTGTGTGTCGCACTAGACGTGGGATTCAATGTATACACGTCTAGTGGTTGTTTATTATTAATATAATGAGCAACCCATTTGTTTTAATTCGTGTTCTTTGTGTCTAAACACCTTGTCATGATCATTGTTCTTTTCCGCTATGTTATCATATGAACGATGATCAAACCTAGATATAATGGTTCTTAATCATTGAGTCGAACTATTATAGGGATCATCAATTGGTATCATAGCCTAAGGCTCTTGATATCTAGGTCCGACGAGGTGTTCGTGTATGGTGAAGAAGAAAAATTCGTATTGAATTTTTCTGGACGTTTTTGTGTGCGCAGCAGTATTCAGAAGGTCATAACTTTTGATTGAACCGTTGGATCGTCACGAAATTTTAGATGTGTGTTCTACATACATAGATCTAAACATCCACCGGAGGGATTGTCGAGTTTTATCCCCAGGCAAAAGTTATTAAGCATCGAAGTTGGCTGATGGCAGATTTTCAGTTTTCTGCTTTTACATAATATCATGAACTAGGGTTCCTCAAACCCTAGATCTACTTAAAAAGCAGGAAGAATTGAAATTGGAGGCTGTTATAATGGTGTTTAAATTCGAATCTGATTAGGCTTAAAACCCTAATTAGGGTTTCGATTTTAAACAATCTTCGTTCTAGGGTTTTCAATGCTTCAACTTTTCTGATTTAAAGTAAAATCCTAGATCCGGTCGCATGATAGTAGCAGTGACAAGGACGTGCGAAGAATATTCATATGGTTCACGTGATGTTACAAACACAAGGACGTGGATTGATTTATGATTATGGTGGGCATGCGATTCACACAGCCAAAAGGAGTAAACCCTAATATTATGTTACTGTATTCTACTTAATATTTGGATCCTCTACATGCTGGTTCACTGTATTACCTTGGGTCATTCATTCCTATTGGTGAAAAACGATGCGTTCACACGATGCTTTGCCTATGATTGGTTTAAGTTCACACGGTTCTACATATCTAGCAAGTGACGTAAGATCCATTGTGTTCACACGGCTATTTGTTTCTTACTGGTGGAGATAGTTGTGTTCACATGAATGTTTCTTATGCATCTATTTACAAACCTTTCGTTCCTCATTGGTCAGAATTAGTGTGTTCACACGGTTGAAAGTTTTCAATTGGTGAATACATGCGAGTGAGAGATACTTGTGTTCACACGGTGGTTAGATGTTGATTGGCTATTAGTATCTTGTGTTCATACGGTGGAAGAGCTATGATTGGAGGAAAGAACACTTGAACATATATATATCATGCGTATGTACACTGATGTGTACTTTGTGGATACACGTCTAGATGAGTGAATTTAGACGCTGATATTCATTTTTAAGACGCTGACAGAAGTGAACGCTGACGAGTATAGGTCAGACGCTGACAGGATTTTAGGTTGGCGCTGATGTTTGTTATTTGGGCGCTGACAGGAATGGTTTCGACGCTGACAGGAATAAGTCAACGCTGACAGCGTTGACAGTGTTGTCCGAGATATGTTCTTCAAACGCTGATACGCCTTGTCCGATATCGGGTAATGAATGTGGATATTGGACAGTAAGGGTTCTCGGATAACAAACTGATTGCTGCTGTTTGAGAAAATGGGTACGTTTTAAGCACACAAAAAGGAGGAAAATACACACAAAGGTACATGGAATCTCCGTTTTATTTAGAATATCAAGTTGATATTTATGGCTCGGATATATTTAAAGGGATTAATGATTTTTTAAGTAAGTTAGCAACCATTCATGAAGAATTTTATTGGATTATGTAATCGGAATAGCCTTGTGAAAGAGTTATTCGTTGACAGCTTTTACGTATGAAGATATTGACTTGTCATGAAAAGGTGTTGGCTTAAGGGGAAGAATTCTTATGGTAAGTTTGATGATTGAAGAAGATTTTCGCGAGTTTGTGTTCTATCATATCTTAAAGTCATGGACTTCCAGCCACTGACTTTAAAGGTAACTTGTTTATGCTTACATGGTTACTGATGAAGTGATACAAGGTCTAGAAATATGTGATTTTTCTTATGGTTCTCTATGCACATATTTGCTATCACTTGAAGGAGTTACATTATCGTGCTCAGTGTCTCACAAAGGATGAGGATTTTTGTATCAGCCACATACTTCATCACATCATCGTACAAGATATGGAACATAAGTTTGGGTTATTTTACTTCTACATCAAAGACTACTTTATTTATTTTTCTTCAGGATCATTACATAGAGCCTACTTCTGGAGAATCTTCAACATTGCAACATTGTTTACTTCCTTGTTGATGTGACAAAAAGGGGAAGAAAACACATGCTACATTTGAGGGGAAGCAATTTGAAGATCATGTATAACTTACAAGAGATACACATAGAGTTTTGCCACTATCAACTAGGGGAAGATTGTTGGGTCAAAAAGTTGATGTGGCAGAAACTCAAAAATGAAGAAAACGTGAAGTATTTGTCTAGGCGTTGACAAGAGCATTCCAGGCGTTGACATGTACAATCTAGGCGTTGATGGAATCAAGCATTGTCAAGAGCAATCCAAGCATTGTCACATGCAATTCAAGCATTGACAAAACGTAGACAAAAGAAGCTAATGGAAGCTTCTATTTAGATAAACATGCAAAAGATATTCTGCATAAGTTTATTTAAATAGAAGATTTACTTGTTTATTCATTCTTATCTCTTGTAAACCCTAATCCTTACACTATAAAAGGAACCAAGGGTCATAGGTTTTATTCATATCATTCATTCACAATGTAAACCTAAAGTGTGTGTCGCACTAGACGTGGGATTCAATGTATACACGTCTAGTGGTTGTTTATTATTAATATAATGAGCAACCCATTTGTTTTAATTCGTGTTCTTTGTGTCTAAACACCTTGTCATGATCATTGTTCTTTTCCGCTATGTTATCATATGAACGATGATCAAACCTAGATATAATGGTTCTTAATCATTGAGTCGAACGATTATAGGGATCATCACTCTTGATCTTTTGACTTCGTCTTTTGTCTTTTTCTTCGATAAAAGCCCGTGAAAGCCCGTGTTTTCTTCCTTTTTCATCTTTTGGTCCTAAAACATAATAAAAACACAAACCACGCATAATTCCGACATTTACGACATAAAATATACGTTTTGGCTTGGTTATTATTATAATTAAGCGGTAAAAGGGTAAGTGTTTTCACACTTATTACATCTTTTGACTTTGGTTCATTTCTTGAAATTGTAAAAGGATTTAACTCTCATATGGTATAGGAGCACCCTCTTGAACAACATGTACATTCTCATCTCTTTGATTATTTGTTTGAACCATGGATTTTGTCTCAATGATATCCCATGCATCTTGTGTGGATTTTGAAAGAATGTTCCCTCCCGCGGTCGAGTTAAGGGAATCTTGATGGTGAGGTTTCAAAGCATTGTAGAAGGTATTGATTTGATAAACTTGGTTAAAACCATGGTTTGGGCACTTTCTCAACAACTCTTTGAACTCTTACCAAGCCTCACTAAAGTTTTAGTCTTGCCTTTGTTGAAAACCTATGATTTGGTTTCTCAAGTCTGTGGTTCGTGAAGGAGGAAAGAACTTATTCACAAATTTCTTCTTTAAGTCCTCCCAAGTGAAAATGCTCCTAGATGGTTGCTTGTCTAACCAACTCCTAGCATTACCCTCTAAGGAGAAAGGGAATAGGATCAACTTAATAGCCTCATGAGGGACCCCATTATACTTAAGTGTATTGTAAAGTGACATGAATCTCTTGATATGCTCATGGGGGTCATCCATGGATCTTCCTAAAAATGGAATAGAAGAAACCATATTTATCATGTTTGTCTTAAGCTCAAAAGTGTTTGCGGGTATCTCGGGTATAACAATAGCATCCGCATTTCCCTCCACATTTGATTGGAGGATCTCAATCAATGGTCTATTATCAACGGCGGCCATGACTTCTTGTAAGTTGTTCAAAACACGATGCTCGGGATCGGCTTGATGGACAGTATTGTTCTTGTTCTTTTTCTTCCTTTTTGGGAGGAAGGGGTTGTACACCAAAAGGTATATGTGCACGCGCTCGAGTGTGCATGCAACTCAACTCGAAGAGTGAGAGAGGAGCTCTCGTTCGACTTTGGAAAAGAAGGGATTATCCTTTCCGAGGTTCAATAAGTAATTTCCACAAGAAAATATAATATATGTAAGTAATACTTGGGTGGCACACCACTCACCACTATTACTCTTGAAAGACCCACAAGGAAGCGGAGAAACGAGGCGGCACGTAGCACTTAAGAGCCTGCTTCTTTAGAATGTGTAATACACTCGCCTTATACCCCCCACACACACAGTGGCCTCTTTCTCAAGATCAAGTAGATTATGGTATTTATCTATTGTGCCTTAATTAACTTTGATCGATATACGTACTTAGGACCGGAACACCCCCAAGCACGGTGTATTGCAAAAGCAATACTTATGGAAGTATGTGTATTGGTTGTTCGTATCTACGTATATGTATTCACATATAATAATATATCAAAAATATTTTTGTATTTATTGAATTTTTAAGAAAATATAGTATGTACATAAAAACGAGTGAAACCAATATATACAATATATTTTTGGTGTAATCTTTTAGGAAAAAGACTACTTTTTGAATTTTTTATTTTTTTGGTTCAATGCTTAGGAAAGAATTAAATTTTGTGGTTTTTTTATTATTTATATTTCTATATTTTTGATTTTTTTATGTTTTTTATTTATGATACGTAAAAGGAACGTTCATAAGGTGAACGGATCCTAAAATCCAATCGTAACCGTCAATCAATCGTTAATCGTAACATCATGAACCGGCAGTGGTGCCATTTAATATTTCACTTTTTATATCGTAATTCCCAACTCAAGACGAATTGATTGTCCAAAAGATATTAAGTCCACAAATTGTTTTTGGTTTTAGATTTTTATAAAAGTTTTGGTAATCTAGGTCTATGTCAACAAAGCATGTTAAAAGGTAAAAATATTATAGCTATTTATCCATACTATTCTAAAACAAAATGCATTTACCACAATTAAAGCAAATTATACAAGTTTCTAATGCACAAATGGTAAAGTTGATCAAAATGTAAAATATGTAAAGTGCAAGGACTAAAATGTAAATGTTGAAACTAAAAGGACTAAAAATGTAAATTCTAACAAACTATAACAAATTTATAAAAAACTTGCAAAACTGCCTAGCCAATTTGTAACAAATCCAAATTCCAGGGACCAAAGAGTACAAACCCTAAAAAGTTTACTTATTAAAAGCTGTTTAAACAAAGCCCTAAAGTTTAGGGACTATTTTGCAATTAAAACTAAGTTTATAGTGTAAACGGGTTCACAAGGTTTAATAAGCTCGTTTGAGCTTATTACTCAATCTTTTAAGCTCTAATCTTTTGCAAAAAGCTTAAAATTGAATTATACCTAGACAACTCAAAGGAAATCAGCTAAAACAACCTAAATCTCAAGTTAGCTTATTTGAATAAGCTCAAAATAAGCTATTAGCTTATCTAGACAGGAACTATTTGATTTTTCTAATGAAAATGAAAGATTAAGCTTTAAGAAAAAGGGAATGTCAAGTATTATCATATTTCATCAAGAAAATAAGCTGAAAAGTTGAATTAAGCAAAAATGAGCTTATTTGACTTTCGTTGACCAAAATTTTGCAAAAAGCTGAAAACTTCCAAAACACCTTAGAAACACTTTGGCAACAAGATTGTGCAAGAAAATCGCAACTTTTATGAAATGGATTAATGGGAAATGCTAAACAGTCAAGGCTTCATTATAGAAACTGACATTTGGTTAACAGCTTATTTAATTGCTTATTTCTAGCTGAATTTAGAAAACTGTATGGTCTACTTTAGTTTTATGGAAAGCTTGTATGTTGAACTTTACTCGTTTACAAAATTCAGCTTCTAAATCTCATTAACAAAGAAATGGCAAGTGATTAAATCAAGCTAGTTTAGACTGATGAAAATGACCCAAAGTATTTTATGGAAAATAGCATGTTTGACTATTTTTATGACTACAAAAGCTTTGCAAATGACTTGTACCAGTTTAGTGAATGAGTATAAGCTCAAAATAACTACTTACAACAACTGAATCAAGAATACTCTACTTATCCAAACACCAGTTATCAGATTAAACACAATTCTAAAGCTATGAGTCTAAGATAGACTAACAAATTATGAAAACTAGTTATCAAAGCAAATCAAGAAGCTAACAATGAACAATAAGCAGGCATCAGCAAAGTTTGTACACTAAGAAAGCAACAATAAGCATGCAATAGGATTTTTAGAGGAAATTAACAAAGGAGAAACTTATGAAATTGATTGTAGGCTTCTTTGGGGATGAAGTGGAGTGCTGAGATCACTTAACCTCTAGTCACCACCTACTCTAACATCTACCACAGCTACACGTCTTCAATCATCATCATCATCATCTCATCACCCTGCTACAAGTGTCTGATCAAGGTTCTGGAAACGGCTGTGAGCTATGAACGATTCTGAACATGTACAAGCTTCCAAACATAACTTAAATCAACTCATTGTTCAATGAGAACAATGAATTCAATCACAAGAATAGTAGAGTAGCAGTATGTAGTAAGTAATGAGAGTGAGAGTGAAATTTAGGGAAAATAAGCTTGCATTAATGGTGAATTCAGTTACAAAGGTTCTAACTAACTAACAAACTCTCTCAAGTGTTTGTCAGACACTTGAGAGAAGTTACTAACTGAAATTCTAACTGAAAATGAGAGAGATTAAAAGTGTGTGTGTTTTCACACTTTTCTACAATACAAGAAATGAACTACATCTAGGGTATTTATAGAGTGAGGTTGAGTTGAAGTGAGGTGTAGTGACGTTTTTTGGCCAATTGTAGACTTCCACATGTCCCAATTCAGTTAATTGAATATTGCAGACAATGAACAAATTTGGGCTTTTCTTGTTTAGTGAATTTCATCTTAATTGGTTGAATGGGATAGACTCGTCTCTTGATTACGAACACTTTTGATGTTGAAAGTTTTCTTTGAGCTTCACTCCTTCGTCTTCTTCAATCTGCATTTGATAGAGCCACGTGGCGTGTTCTTATTTGTTGTTGAGAGGTCACACGGATCGTGATCCATTGTAATAGTGGAATTATGACATGGCTTGTTTTAATTGGTGGATATGTGGCTTAGTGCGCCTCACTGTTGGGATACGGCTCATTAATGAGCCCTCTTCTCTTTCTTCTTTAATTACTCCAGCTAGCGATCCAAGGTTATAAAATGGAGGCTTCTTATTGGTTCTCAGCTCATCACATGGATTAAGCTTGTAATAAGTTTCAAACTTGGCAGAATTAACCCTTCATCTTTAGCAGATTATCAACTTGAGCTTTTATCTTCATCAACTTGTCATTTATGGCCCTTTTGACTTTAAACTTGAACAATTATGAACCCTTGACTTGTTGACTTGACTTTTGACCATGTTTGACTTTGTTCTTGACTTTTCCATATTTGTACTTTAAGTCCCTCTACTTTGAAAGTTGTCAAGAAAGGTCCTTTGACTTTGATTGACTTGTCACTTTTCATCCTCCTTTTGTCTTTTCTTCATCAGTAAGGCTTGATTTCCTTTTTTGCTTCATATTTGAATCCTTTTACCTACATAAGCACAAACAACAAAGTATACCCATAATACTGCTTTTATAAATCAAAATCAGGTATTTTGCTTTGTATTTTAGGGTTATTTATGATATAATTGATATGAGATTTCACTCATATCAATACTTTATCAAGTAGATGATCGACGGAAATTACAACAGGTAAGTTTGACTGAGCGTACATGCACTTGTCGTAGATGGCATCTTTCGGGTATACCTTGCGGTCATGTTATAGCGGTTACTAGACATCTTGGATGTTCTGATTGTTGCGAGTTAGTGGAATGGTGGTTTAGAAAATCAATTCTTTATAACACTTACAAAGAGTTGGTGTATCATGTGGGAGAATCACTGATAGGTGTGAAAACACCCATCCTTTTACCACTTAATTATAATAATAACCAAGCCAAAACGTGTATTTTATGTCGTAAATGTCGGAATTATGCGTGGTTTGTGTTTTTGTTGTGATTTAGGACCAAAATGTGAAAAGGGAAGAAAACACGGGCTTTCACGGGCTTTTATCGAAGAAACAGACAAAAGACGAAGTCAAAAGATCAAGAGTGCAAAAAGAACGGAAGTCCAAGGCCTATTCTGAAGATTTATCGAAGAAAAAGTCTAAAGATGGAAGTTTAATGAAGTCGAAGAACCAAGTCTAATTAAAGAAGAAAATTATAAGACGAGTTCAATTTATATCGATAAATCCCGAGACGACGTCGAGAAAGACAAATAATTTAAATCGAGTCAAGACGAGAAGTGAAAGAAGAAAGCATCAACACCTAGCCTCCCCTCCTCCTATATATACCCTCCTAATGTGTCATTAGAAGGGTGTTAGTTAGTTAGTTAGATTTTAGTTAGTTTTGAGATTAGGAGTAGATTAGAGTATGAGTAGGTGTAATCTAAATTTCCATGCTTTTTCATTAATCTTGTAATTTGAATCTTTAATCATCTTAATTTCAAGCTTTTTCAATTAATCATTCTCATTCTTCCTTTCTTAATATTTTTAATCTTATGTTTTGAATTGGTTAATCATGTAGTTTGATTTAATCTTTATGCTTATTTGCTTTATTGTTGTGCTTATTGATTTTTAAGTGTTTGATGTTTTGGCTTATTGCTTTTATAGCTTATTGTGTTATTTTTCTTAATTTTAGTTAAGTGCTTATTAGCTATTTTTATAAAAAGTTGTTTTTTAATATTTTTATTATTTAGTGTTTTTAAAAGTTTTTAAATTTCGGCTTATTAGCTTTTTCTTAAAGTTGATTTGGTTAAGTTTTTAGATAAGTGCTTAATTGGTTTTAGCTTAATTCTCATTTTTGCTTTTTACTGTTTCTAATTCGGGTTATCCAAAACCCTTTTATCCCGAACTGCTTGAATTCTCCTTTTCCCGAATTACATGTGGGATGGGTTATTCCGAATTAGGTTAATGATACTTTTCCCGAATTGAGTGTTAGAAGGCATTCTGAACTAGTTCATGAAATGGCATTCCGAACTAGGTCATGAAATGGCATTCCAAACTAGGTCATGAAATGGCATTCCGAACTAAGTTGATTTTGCACATTCCGAATTATTTTATTATTCTGCATTCCGAATTAGGTATCAAATCAATATTCCGAACTAGGTCCTCATCACGGATTCCGAATTACCTGTAGGACTTACATTCCGAATTAGATGACACATGGTATTCCGAACTAGATACAGTTTGCCCATTCCGAATTAGCTTACAAAGTGTGGATTCAGAATTGTGACAGGATTTTGGGATTCCCACTTATGATTTGTGTATTTCTTGTTTTAGTTTTTAATCATTATTTTTCCCGCCATTTTCTTAAAGTGTCATTTTAATTTTGTTTTACCTTAGAATTATTTTAAGTTTACATTTTTATTATCAAATTTACTTTTCGTCAAGCTTTAATTTCTCGTCATTTAATTAATTACTTTTAAAGTTTTAATATTTCATCAGTTACTTTTTAATTACTTTTAGCTTTATTTATCGTGTTATTTACATTAAAGTTTTATAATTTTATTTTAACGACAACCAAATCTTTCTTTTTCACCAAGAACAACTGAGTCACACTTTTAACTGGTAATCAATTCGAATTGAATCGAGACGAACAAATTTTTATACTTGGTGAAAACCTTGTATTAAAATGGCGCCGCTGCCGGCTCTTTTCGTGAAGATTAACGGTTTTCTGTGAGAGAGGCGTTGGATTTTGGGATCCGTTCACTCGTGAACGTTATTTTTCGTGTAAAACAATTTTCAAAAATCCTAAAAATAAAAAAATTTAAAAAATATAAAAACATCTAAAAATCATAAAAAAAACATTTCTTTTTCGAAAGTTTTGCACCAAAAATATTCTTCTTACTTAACTATTGTGTTTAATGGATTCGTTTGTTGATTGTGTAGGGTGTGGAAGACCATCTTCTGGTAGTCAATCCTGCCTATGGTGTTCATGCCAACGGTGTGGAATGGATATCCCTAATTACGAATTTGGCCGTTGTCTATCGTGCAATTCGATCAATTCATACTTCAATTCATCCTTCCCTTCTAATGACACTATTTCACCCTCTCCCATATATGACGATCCATATCCACAAAATGCACCGGGTTTTTCTCCATACCCGTGTTGCCACAATTGTGGGGGCCCTCACGATACCTTTTCTTGTCAGTCGATGAATTATTATGAGCCAAATCCGTGTTCTCATTCTTCTCAACCAATGATATATTATGAGACAAATCCGTGTTTTAATTCTTTTTAACCGATGATTTATGATGAGCCACATCCGTGCTATAATTCCGGTTTTCAAAATTTTGAGCCCCCACAATACACCCTCGATCATCAACCTTCTTTGAATCCGAATGACAAAAGACAAGCCCTTCTTTTGAAACTTCAAGAAGCCGTAGTTCAACTAAAAGAAGCATGGGAGAAGGAAAAGCGACAGCAACAAGAGCAAGTATCTAATCTTAGTGATTATACTCCTCCTCTTGTGCGTCCCTTTTATTATGATGATGACGATGAGACTACTATTTCTTTCCGAGATCTTGTGGCTCAACATCCTAGTGCAATTGTCATTCCTTATCTTGATCTCCCAAATGCGTCTAAGGATTGTGATACATCGAGTGAGATTAGTGAATTTGGTCTCGACAACTTATTTGCAGAGGTTTATGATGTACCGACTTTTGCTGAGCTTACGGACGAGGTCGATCTTAATGATGATTTTTCTCCATGCTATGAGAATTTCACCTTTGAAATCTCTCAATCTCCTCCGGGAGATGAGGGCGATGTTGATTTATTCTCTCCGACATACGAGAAGTTCACCACTGAACTTGGTCTTGTAGATGAGGTGGAAGACGTTATTATTCGCGACAAATTACGGAAAGTTCATCTTCTTATTGATCAATTGAAGCGTTGAATTCTGCTCCTATTTCCGAGTCTTTACCTCCGTCTATTACTCCCGTTGAGAATAATGACACATTTATGAAAGAAATCGACATTCACTCAATACCTCCGGGTATTGATGATGATGACACGGAGGAGGATATTCTTTTTGATACTTTAATACCTGAAGCTATTATCCCAAGTCCCCCTCCCGAGCACCTCTTATCCCATACTTTGGAGACCATTACTGAGGATGAGTGCTTTGACTCGGGAGGTGACATTGACCATTCTATGATTGACACCTTTACGGCTTTGTCGCTCAGTGATAATCATATGTCTTTTGGGGATGGCATTTTGATTCCTTTACCCACCCCACCTCCCGTGGATCAAGAATTCACTTATTTTTCTTTTATTGAGAGGACTTTTCTTCCGTTTAAGACTTATCCTCTGGCGTCTCCTATTTTATTTTCCTCCGGGAACAAGGGCAAGGTCTTTGATCCCGGTATTACATTCGAGGCTTCCCCATGGATCATTTAATTCAGGGACGAGTCAGGCTCGTAACTCGGTTAACAAAAATAAGCGCTTCTCGGGAGGCAACCTGATTATCTATCCTTTTTATCTGTTTTCATAATAAGTGTAGGGGGAGACCCTCGTATGTGTTTGTTGTTTTCTTTCTTATCATGTGCAGAGATTCGAGCTTTCAAAGATCCATTCTTGATGACTTTTGACGACCCGTGATTCCGTGATTCCGTGTTCCCGTCTTCCCGGTTCTATCCTAAACTCTTTTGATTCACTATTTTATATTCTTCAATATTAAAATAGGAATCAATTTAGTTGTCCTTTTCTTAGCAAGATATAAACAACGTACACAATGTCCTAAGTGTAGGGGAGTTTACTTCCACATGCTTAAACATTGAGGACAATGTTTTTATTAAGTGCAGGGGGGACTTCTATCGAAGTAAGTGGGCTTTTCCATTAATTTGTCCTCGTTTTAACCGGAAAATCTAATTTTTCGACATTTTTCAAAATTTTTAATCTATTTTGGCCAAGTAGTTTTTCCTTTGTTATCGTTATTTACTTTCTTTGCTAAAATAAAGTTTAATAAAGTGGTTTTAAATTTTCAAGCGTTATGAATCTTTTGACTCAACCCGAGTTTACTTATCTAAGTTTACTCTAGCTAGTATCCTTAACGTGTTTAAGTCAAGTTTTGCTAGGCTTTTATATAGGGAACTTTAAAACGCGAAAGTCTTAACTCTTACGGGTTAACAACAAGAACTTTTCGCAAATTCCTATAATTGATCCTAGAAAGTCATTTATCAAGGGAACTTTAAAATACGAATTCTAAACTTGAAAGAGTCTATGAAGTTGTAAGATCCTATAGATGACTTTAAAACCCAAAACTTTGATTTAATTGGCTAAGCATCCACGAGTCTCATTCCTTGAGATTTTAAATTGTGGAGAACAAGAGATGATAGAGTCAATTATAAGTTTAGTATTCTTTCATGAATTTATGTGAGTTGATTATAAGCTTTTTCTCCCATCGCTTGTTAATAAATATATTTGCAATAAATAAGGTTGTACGATTTGAAAAGTTACTTAGCTTCTAGCACTAGATCGTTTAAAAGTTGCTCGGTATTAATTAGAGTTCATAGCCAAGGCATAACTTATTGAAGCGGGATGCGAAGATTGGCGAGTCCGAAAAGGCCCTAACAAGGCATGAGGGCTACATTTTGTTGCTAAAGATCCAAAAGTGATGTGAAGAATCATTTATCAAAAATCAATATGAAGGATCGAGACACACGACGAAAAGCAAATACTCCCCAAAAGATCATGGAGAAGTCTATCCGAAAAGACCCTATCAAGGTATGAGGATAAATAGATCCAAGTCCTAAAAGGAGGCGGATCGTTGTATATCAAAATCCCAAATAAAGATTGGAGAAAAATGAAGAAGTCGTGGTCCAAATATGAAAAATCTCTCAAAAAGTTCAAGTGAAGAAATTCCTATTATGAAGAGAAGACTATTATTTCATGAACGTCTCTAAAGATTTGAAGTATGAAGTCAATGCCAAATATCGATCCGAGAAAGGTCTCAAATCGTGAAGCGAGTTATGCCAAGATATGAACTTTATGAGGTCCCGAGAAGCAGTTTTAAAGATTTTGTCCTTTAGCTAACTATTGATTAAATCGTCCCACTTTATTTTCAGCCTAAATAACTATCAAAATAAGTCAACAATGCATCCTCGTGATCATTTTAAGACAACAATAAAATATAAGAGATACACTTAGGAATAAGGGAGTCTAAGTGAATAATTAGGGCCACATGAGTTTGTGTTAGTTTGCTAACTTATAATAACAATGATCTCGTTTTTAAGCTTGGTATGGGAAACGTGAAACTTGAGGGTGATAAACATTCATGACATTCCAAAACCCTAATGTAAGTCTTTTATCTCTTTACTTGTTTTCTTCCTTTGAATATTTTGTAATTTTCTATATCTTTAATGTCTTGTGTTTAATAAAGGTCAAGGTGGATTGATTATGATGGAAAAGGTAAAACTTGCTTTGTAATTAATGCATTGCATGAGGGCATTGCAATGGTCAAGTGTAGGGATTTGATAGGTGTAAAAACACCCATCCTTTTACCACTTAATTATAATACTAACCAAGCCAAAACGTGTATTTTATGTCGTAAATGTCGGAATTATGCGTGGTTTGTGTTTTTGTTGTGATTTAGGACCAAAATGTGAAAAGGGAAGAAAACACGGGCTTTCACGGGCTTTTATCGAAGAAAAAGACAAAAGATGAAGTCAAAAGATCAAGAGTGCAAAAAGAACGGAAGTCCAAGTCCTATTCTGAAGATTTATCGAAGAAAAAGTCTAAAGACGGAAGTTTAATGAAGTCGAGGAACCAAGTCTAATTAAAGAAGAAAATTATAAGACAAGTTCATTTATATCGACAAATCCCGAGACGACGTCGAGAAAGACAAAGAATTTAAATCGAGTCAAGACGAGAAGTGAAAGAAGAAAGCATCAACACCTAGCCTCCCCTCCTCCTATATATGCCCTCCTAATGTGTCATTAGGAGGGTGTTAGTTAATTAGTTAGATTTTAGTTAGTTTTGAGATTAGGAGTAGATTAGAGTAGGAGTAGGTTTAATATAAATTTCCATGCTTTTTCATTAATCTTGTAATTTGAATCTTTAATCATCTTAATTTCAAGCTTTTTCAATTAATCATTCTCATTCTTCCTTTCTTAATCTTTTTAATCTTATGTATTGAATTGGTTAATCATGTAGTTTGATTTAATCTTTACGCTTATTTGCTTTATTGTTGTGCTTATTTATTTTTAAGTGTTTGATGTTTTGGCTTATTGCTTTTATAGCTTATTGAGTTATTTTTCTTAATTTTAGTTAAGTGCTTATTAGCTATTTTTATAAAAAGTTGTTTTTAAATATTTTTATTATTTAGTGTTTTTAAAAGTTTTTAAATTTCGGCTTATTAGCTTTTTCTTAAACTTGATTTGGTTTAGTTTTTAGATAAGTGCTTAATTGGTTTTAGCTTAATTCTCATTTTTGCTTTTTACTGTTTCTAATTCGGGTTATCCAAAACCCTTTTATCCCGAACTGCTTGAATTCTCCTTTTCCCGAATTACATGTGGGATGGGTTATTCCGAATTAGGTTAATGATACTTTTCTCGAATTGAGTGTTAGAAGGCATTCCGAATTAGTTCATGAAATGGCATTCCAAACTAGGTCATGAAATGGCATTCCGAACTAGGTCATGAAATGGCATTCCGAACTAAGTTGATTTTGCACATTCCGAATTAGTTTATTATTCTGCATTCCGAATTAGGTATCAAATCAATATTCCGAACTAGGTCCTCATCACGGATTCCGAATTAACTATAGGACTTACATTCCGAATTAGATGACACATGGTATTCCGAACTAGATACAGTTTGCCCATTCCGAATTAGGTTACAAAGTGTGGATTCTGAATTGTGACAGGATTTTGGGATTCCCACTTATGATTTGTGTATTTCTTGTTTTAGTTTTTAATCATTATTTTTCCTGTCATTTTCTTAAAGTGTCATTTTAATTTTGTTTTACCTTAGAATTATTTTAGGTTTACATTTTTATTAAATTGTCAAATTTACTTTTCGTCAAGCTTTAATTTCTCGTCATTTAATTAATTACTTTTAAAGTTTTAATCTTTCATCATTTACTTTTTAATTACTTTTAGCATTATTTACCGTGTTATTTACATTAAAGTTTTATAATCTTATTTAAACGACAACCAAATCTTTCTTTTTCACCAAGAACAACTGAGTCACACTTTTAACCGGTAATCAATTCGAATTGAATCGAGACGAACAAATTTTTATACTTGGTGAAAACCTTGTATTAATCACACGAATGGATAGTACCAGATGAACCGGAAGTTGTTAAAGCACCAAATATGGACATTCGACAATCTGGTAGGCCAAAAACAAAGACCAGATGAAATTCAAAGGTGAGGCACCGATTGTGACAAAATGTTCAAGGTGTGGAAAGTCTGGACACACAAGGGCTGCTTTCCATTCACCCATTGCAAATAATGATGTGAGTGCGATTATGTTAATCTTGTTAATTATTTGTTTAAAAATAACATATCTTGTCTAAAAGTCGACTAATTTACACAAAATGATAGGGTTCTACTTTTCCAAGCTCAAACATATGGAGACACAGACAAGGACTAATGCTTGTGACTGTGAATCAATTTAACTTGGGTGGAGGTTCAAGAGAAACACATGAAAACATTCCGGTGATGGTTAACCAAATTTATGTTGGAGAAAGCTCTAGAGGCCCAAACCAAGCAATGGCCTTCACGGTGAACAAATTTAACTTTGGAGAGGTAAGCTTACACATGAAAACATTCCGGTGATGGTTAACCAAATTTATGTTGGAGAAAGCTCTAGAGGCCCAAACCAAGCAATGGCCTTCACGGTGAACAAATTTACCTTTGGAGAGGTAAGCTTACAACAAAATCAGGCACGATTTCCATGGCCTGAATATGCTTTTGGGGGAGGATCATAAGACACAGGGTTTGGATGAAATCTTGTTAACCTGGATGCCCTTGAGAAACACATGTTGAATGATGCATATGATGAAGATTATGCATTTGGTGTTGTTTATGCTTTTGGTATTTATTTCTAGAAAATAGCTATGAATTGATGCTTTTATTACCTATGGATATGCTTATGTTGAAGTTCATTATTTTCGTATATTACAAGTGTACAGTGTTTAAGATGGATGCATATTAATGGTAGTTTAACATAAAAAAATACAAATAACTTAAAAATAAGATAGGAAATAATAAATAAGCATACAATAATAGAGAATAGGTCTGATAATGGTTGGTGCACAAATTTATAATAATGATCTAATTGTTTTTGCAAACATCATACAATGATGGTTTTGCAAACACGATGCAAGTACCAAGTAGATAGAAGTTTTTAATTGTTTAAACAAGTTACAAACTATTCATAACGACAACATTCTTGGGTCTTCAAATGCTAGGAACATACAACGTTCATGGAGAAAACATTTTGTGATCGAAAAAAAACCGAAGCATTTTTTCTCGATAGGCAAGAGCAGTTTGTATTGGATCATCAATGTTGGGTCAAAAGTTGATGAGTCAAATCACCATGGAAACTAGAAGGACCAAATATGACATTAGGAGAAACTTCAAGCTGGTGGACAAATACTACAAAGTTCCCCCTGCTAGTGAAACTTTACACTGCTATAAGTTTCCCTTGCCATGTATTGATGAATGAAGATTTGGTCAATTATATTATATAAGTATGAATAAGTCAGTTTTGATTTAGTCATTATTGCTTTATTTAGTTTCCATGTAATTATGGTTTCCTTATGTTATAAAAGGAACCAAATGTAGGTTTTGTTTATCACTTCAATATTCACAAATGTAACCTACAGTAAACTTTGATCTCTAGGTGTGGGATTCAATGTACACACACCTAGAGTGGTTTGTGTTAATCAAATAATGCAAACCCTTTGGGAAATTCATCTTTGTTAAACATATTGTTCTAGTTAATTGTATTATTCCGTTGTGTTCATCACATATACAATTGACAACCTAGATAAAATGGTTTTTACTGTTTGAGTCTCAAGATCTGGGATTCCACAATTGGTATCAGAGCGGGCGGCTCTTGATCTAGGAGAATAAGATGTTTTTCGTGTTGTTTCTGTGAAGAATATGGTGATCAAAGTCTAAAGCTGTGAACAATAGGCCGACTGTTTTTTTTGTTGTGAAGGAGGTACTATTTTATCAGTTTAATAAAACATGTTGATTGGTGTTTACCCATCACGTGTTTAATCAATTGATGAAAAGAATCCCACATAATCAATAAATAAAAGATGTGAGGCCTTGGATGTAGTACTGGTCACATGATGATGAATAAAAGACTTCATGGGGTCAGGACAAAAAGTATCAGCAATTAATTTTCATGGGTTTCGAGTGTTATTCAAAGTGAGGGCTGCGTCAATTTCTGTGTGGTCCCACAATGAATTAATGCTCGTAATTTTTCAGCCAGCTATGAGAATTGGTCGAATGAAAATACTTTAAGAAATTTGTGTTCACACAGTTAAAGTATTGTGTGTTCACACGAATATTGTATGACCCATTCTTAAATAACACGAATGTGGGATGTGAGTATACTCACGTGTTCACACGAAAGGCAAACATAGATCCCACTAATGCGTTCACACAAAGATATGGGTGATCGAATAATAACAGTGCAAGAAAGTGGACATAGACTTCATATGGGGTATAGCAGTTGTGGTGATGTCTGCCCAAGACAGTGGTACGTCTTCACAGTAGGTATAATTTTTAATTGTCTTTGTTTTTGTTATTTATCACCTATTATAAATTCATTCCCACTGTGTGTGGGTTTGGCACAGTTGTTGTCCCATATATTTGTGATGATTAATCAATGAAGAAAGAAAGAAAAATAGATGAAGAAGAGATGAATTCCTAGAGAGAGAAAGTAGTGAGAGAAAGTAGAGAGGAGGAGAGGATTAACTTTTGGAATATTAGATTAGAAGTGAGAAAATGAACAACCAACCCTCTTAACATGCTAGGAGGGTCGTATATATAGTCCACCCACATGCGGGCTTTATTGGACTATATATTGGGCAGGGCTTGTCTTTTGGACTTTAATTAGTTTAAATCCAAGCCCGTAAACCACGACTAATTAACTACCTATTATAACGTTCTAACTAATGTTACAATAATAACCTATGACCGAGCATTCTTGTTTGACTCAATATTTTGAGGCTAACAATCTCCCCTAATGTGAGGTCATACCCTTTTGATATTTGAAGATCAAAGGAGATTACGAATCTCGTCATAAATGAGCCTTGAACGTGTAACAGTAGTTTTGTTCCTTCATGTTGTGATCTTTGAGCCTTTGTTGTTGTCTTTCGACTTTGTCTTTTAGTCTTGAGATCTTCAAATCATCCTTGACTTGTCATTTCCATCTTGCGATCTTGTGTCTTTATCCACATGCTCACACTATCAATTGTTGGATAAGTCTTTAGGCATGAATATGTGGTTGTGAATCTTTGACTTTGCTGAGTACACCGTGACGCCACCTTCTCGAGACAAAACATAGACTCGGACTGAATGGCTTTGACATTCGTCCTAAATCGGTAGCGTTTTACCTCCGGTCGGTGAAGACCGTTATACGATATTAAATATCGTACCTGTGATTAGGTAGATTCAATTAAGAATCTCCTTGACAGGGTTTCGCGGCTGTACTAGCCGTTCTCTTTACTCGACCGTCTCAAAGCAAGACTGCGAACATAAAGAGTGAATCAATTGGATAAATATTCGCTTGATTAAAGTCGTCAATTCAAATTCCTGGAACAAGTTTGATTCATTAAGAATCTTACCATTGTTGCTTTCCAGTTGACACAAGTTTGATTCATAAGAATCTCACAAGTCACCTACCGTAGCGCTGTTTGATGTTGACGCTAGAAGGATTTCCATTCGTCACTGTGAGTATTAATGAATATCACTATGAATGTTCTGGCAAGACCATAAGGATATTGCGTAGAAACCTGAAACGAGTTTGAATCAATTCAGAATCAAACCACTGTTGCTTTTCAGTTTTACATATGTTTAATTCATAAAGAATCTTGCATATGACCTACCGCAGTGCTGTTTGATGTTAACACTGGAAGGATTTCCACTCATCATTGTGAATACTAAGTAGTATCACTCTGAGTGTTCTAGCAATATCGCAAGGATATAGCGTAGGACTCTCTTTATCTTCATCCGTGTGTCCTAACGAGATTTGATTGATCTCTTGGCTCTAGACTCGATTTGTGCACTTTTAGTTATTGGAGGCTGGAGCAGATGCCACCTATTCAATATCAACTATCTCGGAGTGAGAAAGTCAATAGAAGTCTTGTTGATCTCCGTGACAATAAAACAAACTTCTTTTGAGAGAAGCCTGAGTAGCTAGGAAAGGGTTGTGCTTCACATCAGTGGGTCCATGATGAGTTGTCTTCATGATGTGTTGACCCGGTTTCTGCCTAAGTTGTATGGAGGGCTTCTTTCTTTACACCCTTTATCCTTACATTTCTTTTTCATTTTTCAACCCCTTCAATGCTTACCAAGACATCATTAATAGCACCTTGTTGTGATTGTTCCAGTGTTATCATCAGTACTTAGTCGGCGTTCAGCTACGTTCACATTCTACTCCATCTTTCCTAAGGACTTCTAATAATCTATTGGATTGTCCATGGGAAGATCCCTCCGGTTCTGGTTGGATCATATGACTTAAACCTAACCACCCTTTTGACACCAATAACGTCGTGAATTAAAGATGTTGTGGGTATTTGATCGTAACCATGAAAACCACTTTAAATTCTAACAAAGTGTTTGAAAAACATTTAACACCTTGCTAGTTTTGTCGTTTCAGAAATGCTCCCCCTTCACATGTGCATCGATAATCGAAAGTGTTTCGCACATGTAGGTAAGAGTTAAAGTGCTTAAGTCTTATATAAGATCACATTTTCTCCCCCTATCTCTAATATATAAAATCTTTTGATATTAGAGATACCAAATTTGATTAAAATATATTTTGAAAAAATAGTCTTGAAAATCTTCGGGAGAAAGATGTGTTAATCTTTTGCATGAAGTTGAATTGCTCCCCCTCAAAAATTGATCCAATGGATTTGTCATTACGAGGATTTGATCCACATTACACTTTTGAGGATAGGAGTTGTTGAACACACAATTTTTGAAAGATTTTGAATATCATTGAGAAATTCTTGAAAAAACTTGGTTCAACGCTTTTTGAAAAATCAATTCTTTTTGACGAAAAGGTTTTTCTAAAGCATAAACTTGAGTTCATAGACTTTGAATGTCTTGACGAATCCACTCAAGTGTAAGAAGATTTAACTTCTTTTGCTAAGGGTAAGTGTACAAAAGCGTACACTCCCCCGTGATTTTAGATCCGGGTTGCAATCTGAAAGTGATTACAAGCCATTGTGTTGAGCTTAAAACGTTGAATGTTTTGTGACAAGCTCAACCCGTGATAGATTGCTCTACCCGTTGTTTGGAAATATTGTCCAAAATAGACAATTTCCTTTATTAAAAGAAGAAATGACATGTTTTGAAAAATATTTACAACTTTCATTCGAGCTTTATGTACATACCCGTGTCGTTATTGAGCGACATTTCTAGGTACGTCCATATTATCGATACTGAAAGACATGTCGAGAAGAATATTTTTAGATTATCAAAGATTTTTTAATTTTGTATTTTTCTTTTTCATTAATATTTACAGGTAGATGTTTGATAGATGAATCAAGTAGGCTTCTTTGCCAGAACCTCCAGTTCTAATGGAGTCAAACATCTCATACCAATTTGCCTAACAAGATACGCAAACCTCTCTTTCGAAAGAGCTTTTGTAAACAAGTCAGCTAATTGGTAATCAGTTCCAACAAAGTATAATTCAACAATACCCTTTTCAACTTGTTCCTTAATGAAGTGATATCTGACATCAATGTGCTTCGTGCGGGAATGCTGTACCGGATTGCAGGAGATGGCTATGGCAGACTTTGAGTCACAGTACATAGGTACTTTATCAAAGTGGAAGCCATAATCCGTGAGTTGTGTTCTCATCCAAAGAACTTGAGCACAACACGCAGATAGAGACACATACTCCGCTTCGGCTGATGAAAGTGACGTGCAATCCTGCTTCTTGGAAGACCATCCCACAAGCTTGTCTTGACCTAGAAATTGTGCACCACCAGAAGTACTTTTACGTGTATCAAGACACCCTGCATGATCAGAATCTAAATAGGCCGTTAGAAAGAAACCGGTTTCCCTCGGATACCAGAGTCCCATGTGAATGGTATTCTTAAGGTACCGAAAGATCCGTTTAACCTCCTTGAGGTGCTTTTCAGTGGGTCGTGCTTGATATCGTGCACAATAGCATGTAGCATGATGAATATCAGGTATGCTTGCTGTCAAGTACATGAGGGACCCGATCATGGAACGATATCTCGTTTGATCTATGGGTAATCCCTCCAAATCAGCATCTAGGGATGTGGTTGATAATGGTGTCCCAACGGGGTCACATGATGTCATACCATGCTTTTTGATTATCTCTTGACAATACTTAGCTTGGTTAATGAAGATACCACTTGGGGATTGGTGAACTTGAATTCCTAGAAAGAATTTTAGTTCGCCCATCATAGACATTTCAAATCTGTTGTGCATTACTTTTTCAAACCATTTTGAAAGTTTTGGGTTTGTAGACCCGAAAATAATGTCATCAACATAAATCTGCACAAGCAAAATGTCATCCCCATATTTATAAGTGAACAAAGTTAAATCAATGGAACCTTTTGAGAACCCTTTGGAGACCAGAAATTTCGAGAGCTCGTCGTACCACGCCCTTGGAGCTTGCTTGAGTCCATAAAGTGCTTTGTGGAGACGATACACCTTGTCAGGATAATGAGGATTGACAAATCCTTCCGGCTGCGTGACATAAACTTCTTCCTTCAAAGTACCGTTAAGAAACGTCGTCTTTACGTCCATTTGATAAACGATGAATCCCTTATGTGCAGCATAAGCAAGGAAAATCCTGACCGCTTCCATTCGAGCTACTAGTGCAAATGATTCTTCAAAATCAATACCCTCTTTCTGTCCATACCCTTTAGCCACAAGCCTAGATTTGTTCTTGATGATCGTGTTCTCTTCATCCATCTTGTTTTTCCAGATCCATCGAAGATTTAATGGTGTTACATCGTATGGTCTGTCAACAAGTTCCCAGACTTTAAGTCTTTCAAATTGTTGAAGTTCATCCGTCATCGATTCAATCCAAGCATGATCAGCCATGGCTTCTTTGATGTTTTTCGGTTCAGCAGTACTCACGGCGAGTGCGAACATACAAACATCACCATCGGTTTCAAGCTGTCGTCTTGTACGA
Source organism: Glebionis coronaria (assembly GCA_025667525.1). Taxonomy (NCBI): domain Eukaryota; kingdom Viridiplantae; phylum Streptophyta; class Magnoliopsida; order Asterales; family Asteraceae; genus Glebionis; species Glebionis coronaria. The sequence continues at coordinate 162,969,516 of CM046879.1, forward strand.
ACGGGCTGTGAAGGGTTTCCAATTATGTGAACCAAAGGATGATCTCGGGTCTAATGATGTGTTGAAGGATGTCGTTGATAGAAAGTATGCATATTTGACGGATCAACATGGCGAGTAGAAGACTCTCCAGTTTCGTGTACCGGTGTACCGAATGGGTTAATAAATTCGTCTTCGTCAGATAATGCATTGTCTGCTTGATTTGTGTTCTCTGGAGCAATGACAGTAGTTGTGGATGTTGTAGGATCGATTGTTGAAGTGATATTCTGAGGAGGTAAATCTGCAGCAACCCGTGTTGAAGTAGATGAAGTTGTATCCATTTGTTGACGATGATCGGTATCATCATTCATATCATGAGTGACAGCGGAAGACTTCGATACAACTTGTTTCTCCCCCGTGAAATATTCATCATACATTGGTCCATATAACATTTCCAACTCTTCAATTGTCGTGTCGACTGTCATATCAGCTCTAGGAACATTTTCTGGAACTAGCGTTGAACTTGACGGTTCATTGATGTGGTCTTGAGTTTCGAGTTATGTGCGGTTGTGAACAGAAGTCGTTTGTCGTTGTGGGTCGGGACTTAAACTGTTTTGTTCAAGTGCCATCTCTTGTAATTCATCAAATCGGATGTGAATTGTCTCGACAATCAATTTTGTTCTCTTGTTGTATACTCTATATCCCTTTGACTGAGTTGCATATCCCACAAGAATACATGCATCACCTTTCTCTTTCATCTTATCCAAATTTTCACCATCTCGAATAATGTGGCAAGTACATCCAAAAACATGAAGGTGTTTGAGTGAAGGTTTTCGATCATGAATTATGTGATATGGTGTCTTTTCATGTCTTGGGATAATTAAGGAACGGTTTTATGTGTAGCATGCGGTTGACACGGCTTCGGCCCAAAAGTATAATGGAAGTTTTGAAGTGGATAATAATGTTCGAGCAACATCAACCAAAGTACGGTTTCGTCTTTCAACAACGCCGTTTTGTTCGGGTTTTCGAGCAATAGATGTTTCATGTTCAATCCCTTCGGCTTCAAAATACTTTCTCAGATTTGAATTCAAAAATTCTGTACCTTTGTCTGTAAGAACCACTTTAACTTGAGCTTGAAGACCACGTTGTATCAATTTAAGAAAGCTGATGAGAACGTAGGGTGTTTCATCCTTGAACCTCAAGAAGTGAGTCCATGTGTACCTTGAGTAATCATCGACTATTACAAGAATATATTTCTTTCCATTGATACTCTGAACACGCATGGGACCACACAGATCCATGTGAAGAAGATCTAACCGTCCTTTAGAGCTTGGTGTGGTCTTTGTTTTGAAGCTACTTCGTTTAGCTTTACAAAGTTCACAAGAAGAACAAAGATGATCTTTGATGAATTTCAAGCTTGGAAGGCCTCTCACAATATCTTTCTTGGAAAGCAAGTTAATGGTATCAAAGTTGAGATGAGAAAGACGTTGATGCCATAACCATGCCTGAGTCGTTGAAGCTTTAGCCATGAAGCAAAATGGAGTTGATGAAGTTGTGTCTTGAAGTGAAATTGTGTAAAGATCAGTACCCCGTGTACCGGTAAGTAAGTCATTCCCATCATAATCACGAACAAAACATGTCTTCTTTCTGAAAGCAACTTCCAAATCCGCATCACAGAATTGACCAACCGAGAAAAGATTGTGATTGAGCCCTTCAACGTAGTATACCCTTTTAATTGTGATATTCCCCTGAACCAAATCTCCATATCCTAGGATCGGTGCAAATTGATCATTTCTGAATCGGACCGTACCCAGGAACTTCTCCACGAAGTTAATTAGAAGCTTGAGATTCCCCGTCATGTGCTTCGTGTATCCGGAGTCCAGTATGAAGACAATTATTTGTATCACCTACAGAAGAGTTAGAACACGATGGAGCATTTGCTAAACTGGATACCACAGTAGTTGTGATAGTAGAATCATTAGTGTCCTTATCAATATTTAAAGGCAAACTAACACTCGTTTTCACATTTTATGTCCTAACTTTAGGCATCCATTTATATCCGGGAGGACATTGATTAGCAAACCACCATTTCCAAGACTTACTGGCAGACTCATATAATTCCTTAATTTTGCCTCTAGGGTTCTTAGTGGTGGAGTCAGATGCATTACTTTTCTCAGTGGGGGTTGCACCAGAATGGTTCACTTTGCGTTTGGGTTTACTAGCTCTAATAGGCATTACAACTTGCTTCTTAGTTCTAGTATCTACGCCTTTGACTTCATTTATAGCACACATAGAATGATTAGCATTAGCACACTTTCCACATTTGACACAAACAAATTTCACATTCATAGCATTCAAATCATTCACAGCATTCAAATTGTCATTACATGCGATTACAGACTTTTTATTCTTAAAAACGTTCAAATTCCTAGGGTGTTCTTCTACTTCCTGCATCTCCCCTTGATTCTTGTGTTTCCAGACCTTATCATTCACTTGAGTGTGCTTAAGCTTAGGCCGGCTAACACTAGTAGTGGAAACTATTCCTGTAGTAGAAGACACACGAATATTAGTGTTTCTAGAAGTCTGAGGCGATTGAGTAACTTTGTTTGTGGGCTTAGTGGGCATTCTATATATCCCTGGTTTAATCACATTATTATGCTTAACGCTTGGTGCTATAGGATTCCGTATGGGTTGAGCTTGTGGTAACCTTTCCTTTCCATCCATCTTGGGGGCAAACACATGTTTTGCAAACGAGGAATTAGATAAAGCAGATGGTTTTCCCAAGATAGAGGATCTATTCTCTTTAGAGGCATTGGGTTGTCTAACAACATTTTTCTTAATGCTAGGTTCCACAATTTTCCCACCCATGTTAGCAATGAGTTTCTGCAACTCTGCTATCGCAGGAAAATGCTTTGTTCCATTGAATTCTCTTTTGTTTACATTCTAGGAACACTTCCTCACGAGTTTTCTGAGTTTGTTTGTTGAACATGCCATAAAGACTATTCTCATAAGCATAATTATATGGTTTCACAAACTCCTTATTAACAAGTGGTTGACTATCAGCATCCCAAAGGGCAGTCTCTTCACTATTGGCACTAACAGGCATGCAATCAAGATCTGTCCTTTCAGTCTCATCAAGATAAAGATGCGGGTTCGCAGCTTGAGCTTTGGCAAGGTACTCAGGACTTGCAAAGCTAGCTTGACCCTTAAACATCGAAAGAGGTGACAGCATTCTCACAGATTGAATAGAATCATGCGTTTTATAAACAACGTTCTTCAAAAATTTGACTTGTGCTTCTAATTTTGTTACCTTTTCAGTTTCTTTATCATATCTACTTTTGAAGTCTTGTTTTAACGCATCTACCTCTTGTTTCTTATCCTCGAGAATTTTAGCAGAATCTGTAGTGGTCATAGAGAGCTTTTGTTCAAGTTCATTAACTTTAGTATTGGCAAGGTACGTTTTTTGACGTTCATCCATTAAGAAAACATTATATTGACGCTTCTCTTTGGCTAATAACTCAAGAGTGGTATTATATTTGTTTTCAAAATCGTCCTTTTGACTTTTTAACGCACTTCCCTTGTACCCCTCAAGCTCTTTGGTTTTCTGAAGGAGCTCATCTCTATAGCTTTCAGTGATCTCAGTAGATTTGATAAGAGCAGCTTTGCATTCTTCAAAACTTTGAGTGAGCGTAGCGTTTGCCTTCTTTAATTGCTTTTGACTCTTTTTATTTTCAGTGACATCTTTTTGTAAAGTAGCAATTAAATTAGCAAGCGCAATACGTTCCTCTTCATCATATTCATTTGCATGTTGATCATCCTCAGACTCATTATTGCACATGTCTGATGAATCGGGTATTACTATCAACCGTTTCCATCATACACGTGTCATTATTGGCATTGGCTAGATCACTATGCTCAGGAATATCACCAAACACATTATATTCATCAGTAGTGTGTACCTTATCGATTGGCTCAGTGTCAAAGATAGGGCCATTGTCATCTTCAGTGACTTTGAGAACTTCTTCAACCTTTGCCATGTACGAGTAATGTACATCAAGCTCTTGATCAGAATCTTCATCATCAGTATCATCAAGCATTGCTCCTTCCTCAGCTGACAATTTAACCCCTGCTTCCATCTTTTTGCATAGCAGCATCTTTTCCTTGTGATAGCTGGAGTCTCGAACCCTTTTCGGCTTCCTGCATTCCTTTGCCATATGCCCATAACCTTGGCAATTAAAACATTGAATCCCACTCTGCTGAACCACTTGACTTCCAACCGTTTCCCTATTCCCAGTAGCAGCAACAATCCTCTGAGTATCATACTTGGCAGTTTGTCGATCATACCTTGCAGAACCCTCAACATGCGTTGGATTATGTCGATCATACCTAGAAGGACTTTCACCACGTCGACGTGTGTCATACCTTGGAGGACTCTCAACATATCGGTTCTTGGTGTTAGATGATGTGCGAAGATTTTTGTTGGTGGGTTTGTAGATTTTCTTGTAAGTCTTCATTATGAAAGCAATTTGTTGTTTCATCTCTCGATTCTTTTGAGCTTGGTCTTCATCACTATCTTCTTCAGATGATGACTCAGATGGTGGTGATGGTGCTTAATAACTAGCTTTTACTCAGTTAAATTGTTGTTCTCGGTATCTTAACGAATTGATCTAGGCTCTAAGTGTGACTCAGTCGTTCTTTGGTGGAACAAATAATTTTGGTTGATTTTAAATAAAAAGTGCAAAAACAATTAATGTAAATGACGTAAAAGTAAAATGGCGTTAATGTAAAATGCGTTAAAATTAAATCGGCGTTAAATTAAATCTAAGTCTAATTAAAAGAAATGGTGTGATATTTAAAAATTTTGAAAAGTAAAATAATTAAATGACTTAAATTAAAAGCGTGACGAGAATTAAAATTAGACAAAATATGAAAATGTAAACTTAGAAAATAAACAAAGTTAAATAGAGAAAAACAATGCCAAATCGGAATATATTCCGATCAAACCTCGTCGGAATGTTCACACACCTCCCTATCGGAATGTTTATCGGAACCTTAGATCGGAATAACCTGTCACCTATTCAGATCGGAATATCCAAACAAACCTTGATCGGAATGTTGCTACTTACCGTGATCGGAATGACAAACAACCTCAGATCGGAATAAGTAAGGGACTCTGGTCGGAATGTAGATCGGAACCCTAAGATCGGAATAATGTCACCTCTCCTAATCGGAATACCAAACTTACCTCCCAATCGGAATATCAACTTACTTGATCGGAATGTCACAAATCATCCAATCGGAATGTCAAAACCCTTATCCGATCACTATGATCGGAATGTATAACCCTTTTCCGATTTGTCAGATCGGAATACGAAGAAAAAGCACAAAATAAGCTAGAAAAATAAGCTACTAATCAAATAAGCACACAACGAAAATCCTAAGGCAAACCGTATAAGAAAAAGCTATTAAACAGAAATTTAAAGACTTTTTATAACACGAAAAGAAAAGGTTTACACAAAACAAACTTTATACGAAAATAACTTTTATAAAAACTTTATAAAAACTTAACAATAACACAAATAAGCTTTAAGAATCAATAATCTAAAACAATCAAAAGCATAAAAACATAACCTTTAATCAAATAAGCAAGACAAATAGCATGTAAACAACAAGGTCAAGCAAAGAAAGAAAGGTAGAATGAGAGATCAAACAAGTAAAGTAAAGGTGCAATAAAGATAAAATTAACTTACTTCAAAATTAAAGTGCAAGACAAGGTAATTAAAGGTGCAATAAAATAAATGTGCAAGTAATTAAAAGGTGGAAGACTAATTGTCACCTTAGCCAACAAAAAAAATGATTAACAACTAATCTATATATATAGGGGAGGATAAAGGAATGCTTAGGAAGCTTCCTCCCCTCTTTCCTTTCTCCTTAATTGCATCATTAGGTCCTTCCTTCTTAATCTCTTTGTTAATTGCACCATTAGTCCTTAAGCCTTTAAATATTCTTTAATCTTGGACTTTAATGACTTTTGGCTCGGGATTTCTTTGAACTCGTCTTTTAATTCTTCAATAAATTAGACTTGAGTTTTTCGGCTTTTGATAAACTTCCGTATTTTGACTTTTTCTTCGATAAATCTTCAGAATTGGTCTTGGACTTCCGTTCTTTTTGCACTCTTGACTTCTCGACTTCGTCTTTCATCTTTTTCTTCAATAAAAGCCCGTAAATGCCCGTGTTTTCTCCACTTTTCACTTTTTCGTCCTAAATCACAACAAAAACACAAATCACGCATAATTCCGACATAAAAGACATAAAATACACGTTTTGGATCGGTTATTATTGTAATTAAATGGTAAAAAGGATGGGTGTTTACACACCTATCAAATCCCCTACACTTGACCATTGCAATGTCCTCATGCAATGCATTAGTTACAAAGCAAGTTTAGATTTTTCATCATAATTAATCCACGTTGGCCTTTAATAACGAGATAGAAAATTATAAACATACAAAGTAAAGAAATCAAAAACATACCTTGGGTTTTGGAAATGTCATGAATAATCATCATCCTCAGGTTTTCACTTTCTCCAAACCAAGCTTAAAAACGAGATCATTGTTATTATAAGTTAGTAAACTAACACGAACTCATGTGGGCCAATTATTCACTTAGACTCCCTTATTCCTAGGTGTATCTCTTATATTTTATTGTTGTCTTGAATGATCACGAGGATACATTGTTTGACTTATTTCGATAGTTTATTAGGCCGAAAATAAAGTGAACGATTTAATCAATAGTTAGCTAAAGGACAAAATCTTTTAAAACTGCTTCTCGGGACCTCATAAAGTTCATATCTTGGCATAACTCGCTTCGCGATTTGAGACCTTTCTCGGACCGATATTTGGCAGCGACTTCATACTTCAAACCTTGAGAGACGTTCATGAAAGTATGGTCTTCTCTTCATAATGGAATTTCTTCACTTGAAATTTTGAGAGATTCATACTTGGACCACGACTTCTTCATTTTTCTCCAATCTTTATTTTGGACTTTGATATACAACGATCCGCCTCCTTTTTGGACTTGGATCTATTTATCCTCATACCTTGTTAGGGCCTTTTTGGATAGACTTCTCCATGACTTTTGCGGAGTTTGCTTTTCGTCGTGTGTCTCGATCCTTTATATTGATTTTCGATAAATGATTCTTCACATCACTTTTGGATCTTTAGCAACAAAATGTAGCCCTCATGCCTTGTTAGGGCCTTTTCGGACTCGCCAATCTTCGCATCCCGCTTCAATAAGTTATGCCTTGGCTATGAACTCTAATCCATACCGAGCAACTTTTAAACGATCTTGGGCTAGAAGCTAAGTAACTTTTCAAATCGTACAACCTTATTTATTGCAGATAAATTTATTAGCAGGCGATGGGAGAATAGGCTCATAATTAACTCACATAAATTCCCGAAAGAATACCAAACTTATAATTGACTATATCATCTCTCGTTCTCCACAGTTTAAAATCTCAAGGAATGAGACTCGTGGATGCTTAGCCTATTAAATCAAAGTTTTGGGTTTTCGAGTCGCCTATGGGATCTTGCAAATTCTTAGACTTTTTCAAGTTTAGAAATCGCATTTTAAAGTTCCCTTGATAAACGACTCTCTAGGATCAATTATAGGAACTTGCGAAAAGTTCTTGTTCTTAACCCGTGAGAGTTAAGACTTTCGCGTTTTATAGCTCCCTATATAAAAGCCTAGCAAAACTTGACTTAAACATGTTAAGGATACTAGCTAGAGTAACTCAGATAAGTAAACTCGGGTTGAGTCAAAAGATTCACAACGTTTGAAAATTAAAACCACTTTATTAAACATTTATTCTAGCAAAGAAAGAAAATAACTATACAAAGAGCAAAACTAATAGGCCAAAATAGATCAAAAATTTTGAAAAATGTCGAAAAATTGATTTTCTGGTTAAACTGAGGACAAATACAAGGAAAAGGCCACTTAACTTCGATAGAAGTCCCCCCTACACTTAACATAAACATTGTCCTCAATGTTTAAGCATGTGGGAGTAAACTCCCCTACACTTAGGACATTGTGCACTTTGTTTAAATCTCGCTAAAGAAGAGACAACTAACGAGATTCCTATTTTAATATTGAGAAAATATAAAATAGTGAATCGAAAAGAGTTTAGGATAGAACCGGGAAGAAGGGAACACGGAATCACGGGTTGTCAAGAATCATCAAGGGTGGATCATTGAGCGCTTGAATCCCTGATTAAGAAGAGAGGAGAGGAAAGCAAACCAACGGGTCTCCCCTACACTTATGATAAAGAAAGCTAAAAGATAGATGCATGGGTTGCCTCCCAAGAAGCGCTTGGTTTTTGTTTACCGAGTCGTGAGCCTGACTCGACCTTGATCATCATAGGAAGAAGCATGAAACATATCCACCAGGATCAAAAACATAGTTTTCGTCCATCAAATAGCACAAGCTTAAGGCGAACAAGGCAAGCCAAAGAAGAGTAGGCAAGGTTCCCTTAAGCAGCGATGGAGTACGGTGGAAGCAAGGGTGAAGTAGTGTAAGCATGTCTTCAGTAATTCCAAAGATTTTTCCTTTTATTTCATCAGGTGGATACTGAGATGGCTGCAGAATATCGATACCGGGGTCGAACACCTTTTCCTTTAAGGTAAAATAGCACTCAGGCTCAGCAGAGTGTGAAGAAGATCCGCGAAGAACATGCACAACCTCGTCCTCAGAAGGGGGACAAAGAGGTGTTAAATCATATGTGTTGTGGATATTGGTGTCGACCTGTTTCTTCTCCTTTGAAAGAATGTTCTTCAAATCCAAAGTAGGATCAAGACGATAATCTTCAAAATCATAAGGAGGAGCATCACTCTCATGAGGGAAGTATGTATTGAGAAATGCAGAGAAGTCTTCCTCAAATGAGTAATCGTCCAAAGTAGGATCGAATGATGGCGGAGGAGGATCTTCATCATGTGAAGAATCGCTCGAAAGAGTATCACCCTCATCGAAATCATCGTATGTGGGCAGGTCGGGATACTCAGAAGTAAGGTCATCATAATCATCCGAATCTGAGCTAGAATCATCATCATCATAAGCATCAAAGATCGGTGGAGAATTATAAATGGGAGAAGCGTCCAAATTGGATAGAGAATCATCCACATCATCATGAAAAAGTGGATTATCATTACAAGACTCGAATAGAGGATTGTTGTAGACAACAAAGTCATCAAGCACATTAATCATTCTTGGAAATACGTTTTACGTATTAAGAAGGATCGGTCACTCCAACGATAGTCCATGTAATAGCTCTTAGTTTAGTTAACCTTGTTTATTTATCAAACAAGTCCAAGCCTAGCCTACAACATGTGTAGGCCGGCCCAAACGTGTAAGCCCAAGCCCATTCCAAGGCTTGGGTATATAAACCCTCTCCTTTGATGGAGAGGGTGTGTGGTTTCATAATAAACACATAGTTCTCTTAACTTTCTCTCTCTAAAAGTGTGAAATCCACCATCTCTTTCTCTCTCTAAAAACATAAGCAAGATTTACATTTCTACAAATGGTATCAAGAGCCATGGGATGATTGTTTAGTTCTTGTGTTTGTGTTCTTGATTCTCGCCATTTTTGATCCATTTTCACACGAACCAAATTTTTTTTGTGTTTTTATGGGTTAATCTTGATATACTTCATCTTGTTACTTGTTATAGTGATTTGGTATTGTTATTTGGGTTAAAAACACAAAATTTTTGGTTGTTTGATTCATATTTTGGCTTTGAATCTTGATTTGATCGTGTTATTGTACTGTCCGAGAAATAAGGTAAGTGGGTATTCAGTTCGATCTGACTTTGTGTTTGCATAAACCCTGGGGGTTTCTACTTGCGATCCATAGTCACGATCTGTTGTTACGATCTAACTACGATCAAGGTAAGTTTGGTCAGTACGATCTTCGTTACGATCCATCAGTATGATAGCAGAGTACGATCCATCAATCCAAGTGCTTAGTACGATCCCTAATACGATTGCAGAGTACGATCCCTCAATCTGATTGCTTAGTACGATCACTTGTTACGATCTGGGAGTACGATCTGAGTGCGATCACTTGTTGCGATAAGGGAGTGCGATCAGGTTACGATCTAGGAGTCCGATCTGAGTGCGATTACTTGTTGCGATAAGGGAGTGCGATCAGGGTACAATCGTTGGGTACGATCTGGGAGTCCGATCTGAGTGCGATCACAGGGAGTGCGATCACAACTACGATCTGAGTACGATCATAGGGAGTACGATCACCACTGCGATCTCAGTACGATCCAACATTTTTTCAAAAACGTGTTTTTGAAAATTTTCGTGTGTAATTTTGACTTGGATTTTTTGGTTTATCGAGGACATAATTTAGGGGATTTTAACATTATTTCTCGGTTTTAACACACTACAACAAACACATTTAATTTCTTTCATTGATCGATCAACTTTGTAAATCTTCACTTATTGAAAAGGAGTACACATCTCTGACGGATAAGTCCATCCTCTCGAGTACGGATAATCGTCCACCAATGTTGGTGAAGACTATGTATGAGGAATGGGCTTCCCGAATGGAACTTTATATGTTGAACAAGGAGAATGGACATCTAATTTGGGCATCGGCGCTCAATGGACCATTAGATTATGGTACAGTGACGGAAGGTACGACTACTCGTCCTCGCACAACGGGTGAGTTGACTGGAGATATGAAGATTCAAGATGAATGTGATAAGTATGCTACAAACATCATTCTCCAAGCCCTTCCTCCAGATGTCTACAAACTCGTCAGCAAACATAAAGTTGCCAAAGAGTTATGGGATAGAATTCGTGTTCTCATGCAAGGCACCTCGTTAACTAAACAAGAACGTGAGTGTAAGCTTTATGATACTTTTGATAAGTTTGCCTATGTGCCAGGGGAGACTCTCACTGACTACTATCTGAGATTTACCCTATTGTTGAATGAGCTAAATATCTATGGCATGGAAATTCCTACCTTTCAATTGAACACCAAGTATTTGAACACTCTTCCTCCAGAATGGAAAAAATACGTGACGGATGTTAAATTGGCAAAGGACTTGCATAACACCAATGTAGATTAACTTCAAGCTTTTCTTCAACAACACGAATGCCATGTGATCGAGGCTCGGTTGTCTACAACTCAAGTTCATGATCCACTTGCAATGTATGCTTCTCAACAAAACATGGCTTATACTTATCAACAACCATCATACTTGCAGCAGCCACCACCACACATCTATCAGCAACCATCTTATCAACCACCAATGATGCCACAACAAGAATATCAACAAAGTGTTCATCAACAATCTTTTCAACAGCAACCACCATATCAGACATCACTATCACAAGCCAACACTTCTCTATTGGGCTACACTCCTCAGCAAGGATATTTTCCAATAGAAGCACAACCAGCACAAGCTTTCTACTCTAATGAACTTCCACCAATCCAAACACTGGTCTTTACTCCAAATGATACGCCAGCTGATATTCTAAACCATCTCACAGCCTACTTGTCAAAACTTGTTGCAACTAGAGGATTTCCACCAACAAACAATCAGCTCCGCACCTCATCAAATCCTCGACAACAAGCCACTGTTCAAGATGGTCAAGTGACGGTGCAACCTATTCAGGGAAGGCAAAATTCATATGGACCTCCTACAAGGACTGGGAACAATCAAGCTGTGAATTCTCAAGCTAGTGTAAATGGGAGTCCTATTGGTCCTAAGAAGGTTGTGACTTGCTACAATTGCCGAGGACAAGGTCATATGGCTAGGGAATGCACTCAACCGAAAAGGAGGAGGGATGATGCATGGTTTCGTGAGAAGATGTATTTGGTTGATGCTCAGTCTAAGGGGAAGATTTTGGATTCAGAGGAGTTGGCATTTCTTGCAGACCCAGGGGCAGCAGATACTGAAGGCATTGCAGTCGTTTCTACTTCTAATGCAGCTTATCAAGCGGACGATCTTGATGCATACGATTCGGATTGTGATGACATTCACTCTGCCCAAGCTGCTCTCGTTGCTAATCTCTCTCACTACGGTTCTGATGTCATCAGTGAGGTACCAACCACATCTAATAATATTGATGATAACCAACATCAAGTTGGGCATGAAAATGACAACCTCGAACAGCATTCGGGAACTAGTAACTCAAATGATGTGGTACCTAATCCTACACATTTGAGTGAACCTCAACCAAATGCTACGACGGGTATGGCATCTTATGCTCAACATGATTTGGTCATGGTGCCTAAACATATTATTGATCAAATGCATATGGCCCTCGGACAATCCGTAGATACCAATTCCACCCTAACTGCTGAGCTTGCGTTGCATAAAGAAAAGGTCAAAGCTTTTGAAATGGTCCCTCAAGAAGAGAAAATAACATGTTCTAAATTTGACCAATTTCGTTTTGAAAAGATTGAACACTTAAAAGAAATAGAATCATTAAAAGCTAATCTTTCTAATGAATTAAAAGAAAAGGAGTCGGTTTTCAATGATTTTCAGAAACTTAAAATGGATTTCGAAACTCTCGAGTCTAAAAAGGTTGAATCAGAAATTAATGCTACCAAACTTCTTAAATTCAAGGAACAACAGCTTTTAAAACAATATGCTTCCACATAAAAGGTTCATCTTTTAACTAAATCATTTAAAGAACTCAAACTTAAGCGTCTTCAAGATTTACCACCTAATCCCGGTTATGCAAAACAAGCTCAGGAATATATTTCCGGTCTTTATGATATGACCATAATTGGAAAATCGAAAGAAGCACCTTATGTTCGTAGTACTAAGGAGACACAATCATTGCGGATGAAACTCATTCTAAAATGCTTTCAAAATTCCATACAATTGATTATGATCAACACAACAAAGATCAATTTTCGAAAAAGACACGCATTCGCTTACAAAAGGAATTAGCAGAATTAACAGTTCTTGTGCCCCAAAGTTTGTCAAATGAAAACCTTCCTAGTACGTCTCCTACACTTGTCAAAAAGGATTTAACGAAGTTAATCCCACCGGTAAGTAAGGCGTCCGTTAACTTAAATGCGGTTCACCAACACTTAGCCGATTTTGACAAGGTCATTTTGGAACGTACGACGGCCACGGCCATAACGGAAGGTGAATGGAACTTTGAGCACACTAGAGCTGCGTTTCGAGATGAGATTGTTCCGTTTGTAGACAATGTTAAAGCTTGTCTTAGTACTATTGATCAAGATTTGTTTTTGGAAATAGAAGAAGCTAGACGTGTTTTCAATGAAATGGAAGATGCTTTTGAAAACAGTTTACTTGAAATAGAACGGGTTTCACGCCAAAATGATCAGCTTCTGAAGCAAGTGATGTCTCATGATATAGTTTCCGTCTGTGTGAATAAAAGTGTTGATGATGATTCTATTGTGCATAATGTTGAATCTGTGGATACTGTGGTAGATAGTACTTGTCACGAATCTGACGCTGAATTTTTAAAGCTTCGTGATTCATATTCTTCGCTTTCAAAACGTTTTGATGAAATTCAAACACATTGTATTTCGCTTGAATGTAAGCAACAATTTATTCAAGAAATCTTTGAAACGTCATTCGAAGGTGTTAATATCGATGATGCAAACTTTGGAAAGAACTTTCGATTGAATTTACAATCAAAACAGCGTCAGCCAAGTGACAAGGTTGCTCAATATTTGCCGATAGACATAGAGAAATCTAAGGAGCTTAACTGTGTGAACGTACTTGAGGCCGCTGAAAATTTTAAACATGATCTAGATAATCGTGTTTCCAAGATTTTGTCCAAAGTTGATAACTTAAAACAGAAAAATACACGACTCTTCGATTCAGTAAAGCCCGCATGTGCTAATACCACTGCATAGAATCAATCATTGATTGAACAATTGAATCGAAAGTCGGTGGAAATATCTGATTTGAGGGAACAAATTTGTGATAAAAATCTGGTCTTGGCTGAGTTAAAGGAAACACTTCGTACTCTAAAAGGTAAGAATGTTGTGGATAATGCAGCCACTATCTCAGCATCGTCCTCTAGTGCAATCAAAAGGAACCTAATTGCCGTCACACCACTTAACAAGGGCCCTAGGACTAAACCATCTCAAACTTTGGTCACTAAAGATAAGGCGGAATCAAAACCAGCTTCTAATATTCCCGTGTTGCCTTCTACAGGAGTAAGCACCACTACTAAGGCTCAAAGATCTAAGCTTAAGAGAAACAAGAAGAATGATAGGATCTTGCCCCCATCTAGTAGTCAAGTGAAGAAGAAAGTAGAAGCCCATCCTAGGAATGTTATTTCTGTTTTGAATAAAAAGAATCATGTAGCTAAACCTCAAGGCTCTGCGGTTGTGCAGCGTTCTAAGCCTACTGTGAATTCTAATTTGAAATGTTGGAATTGCAATGAATGTATGTTTTCTACTCGTCATGATTCTTGCCTTATTGACCATGTGAATGAGATGCATGCCCGGAAAAATGGATCAGAATGGAAACCGACTGGGAAAGTGTTAATCCAAGTTGGTTGGATGTGGTGCCCCATTGGTAGAACTTTCACTATAGTAGGAAATATGTGCCCTTTGACTAGGATCACTCCCACTAAAGCGAAGAAAGCGTGCCCTTTAACTAGGAGTACCAAGGCTACCAAAACACAAACGAGTCCTTTAACTAGGAACACCGACACTACTGTAGGAACCAAGTGCCCTTTAAATAGGTCTACTCCCACTGTAGTGCCCGCGAATAATCCAAAACCTACGAAAGTTGGAATAGTAAAACCTGTTAGTGCTAAAACTCACATTAGAAAACGCAGGAAATCTAAGGGTCTCAAAAATGTTAGCAATTTTGATAATTCTATATCTGTATCTGCTAACACTCTGGAACCAATAGTTTCCAATGCATTGTCTACTGTTGTTATTGAAAACAGGTGGTCCAAATTGTTCTCTGGTATTTGGACTCTGGTTGCTCCAAGCATATGACCGGAGATCGCTCTCAGCTCAGAAATTTCGTCAGCAAGTTTCTTGGTACGGTTCGATTTGGAAATGATCATATTGCAAAGATAATGGGTTATGGTGAATATCATATTAGGAATGTTATAATTTCGAGAGTGTATTATGTGGAAGGTCTCGGTCACAACTTATTTTCTGTGGGACAATTTTGTGATGCAAACCTAGAAGTTGCTTTTCGAGAGCATACCTGCTTCATTCGTAATTTGGAAGGGGTTGATTTATTGAAAGGTACTCGAGGAAATAATTTGTACACTTTGTCTCTACAAGACATGATGGCCGCTTCTCCCGTATGTCTTCTCTCCAAAGCATCGAAGACTAAGTCATGGTTATGGCATCGACGGTTATCTCATCTTAACTTTGACGCTATTAATCATTTGGCGAAATACGAACTTGTTCGTGATCTTCCTAAACTTTCATTTCACAAGGATCATTTGTGTTCCGCGTGTACAATGGGGAAAAGCACTAAGAAATCATACAAACCCAAGACGGAAGACACCAACCAAGAGAAACTTTATCTTTTACATATGGATCTTTGTGGGCCGATGCGTGTTGAAAGTCTTAGTGGCAAAAAGTACATCCTCGTCATTGTCGATGATTACTCTCGGTTTACATGGGTGAAATTTCTTAAAGCAAAAAATGAGGCACCTAAATTCATCATCGGATTTCTCAAGATGATTCAAGTGCGTCTCAACACTACTGTCCGACGCATTCGTACAGATAATGGAACCGAATTTGTGAATCAAATTTTGCGTGATTATTATGAAGAAGTTGGCATATCTCATGAAACATCCGTTGCTCGCACTCCACAACAAAACGGTGTCGTTGAAAGGCGAAATCGCACACTTATGGAAGCTGCTCGAACGATGTTAATTTACGCAAAGGCTCCATTGTTTTTATGGGCAGAAGCAGTATCTACAGCAGTGTACACCCAAAACCGGTCACTAATTCGTAAACGTCATGGTAAAACACCTTATGAGCTTCTCCATGGAAAAGTACCAGATTTATCATATCTTCATGTATTTGGTTCTCTTTGCTATCCAAATAATGATGGTGACAATTTGGGAAAACTTCAACCAAAGGCTGATATTGGTATTTTCATTGGTTACGCCCCCGCAAAGAAGGCATACCGAATCTACAACCGTAACTCTCGCAAGATCCTCGAAACTATGAATGTTGATTTTGATGAGCTGGCAGCAATGGCTTCTGAGCAAAGCAGCTCTGAACCCGCACTTCATGAAATGGGACCCAGTAATATTAGTTATGGTCTTGTCCCAAAAAACCCTTCTTCATCATCATTTACACCACCTACTAGGAAGGAATGGGATACGTTGTTTCAACCGTTCTTTGATGAATTCTTTACTCCTCCCAGTATTGTTGCTCCAGAATCTGAGGTAATAGCTCCGGTAACCGAAGTTGTCGCTCCAGCAACCGTTGCACAATTAGATACATCTGCACCTACAATTGGTCAAGATATACCATCAACCAGTAATTCTCAACCAACACCTGCTTCAACTACCCATGTCATGCCTATTGATGATGAAGAGGATGATGATGATCACGATTTGGAATTCGCTCAAATGCGTGAACTTCCATTCTTTGGTGTACCAATCCCCGCCTCTAATCAAGCCGGTTCGTCCACCTCAGAAGAAGCTCCAACTACGGTTTACTCCAATCCACGGATTCGTGAACATGATAGCAAGTGGTCAAAGGATCATCCTATAGATTCTATTATTGGTGACCCTAATCGTCCAGTATCCACACGAAGTCAGTTACAAGAAAGTGCAATGTTTTGTCACTTTGATGCTTTTCTCACTGAAGTTGAACCTAAGACATGGCAAGAAGCTTTTACTCAATCCTGTTGGATAGAAGTTATGCAAGAAGAACTTAATGAATTTATACGTCTTGAAGTATGGGAACTTGTCCCATGCCCGGATCAAGTGCAGTTACTCACTTTGAAATGGGTTTACAAGGTGAAACTCGACGAGTTAGGCGGAATATTGAAGAACAAAGCTAGACTAGTAGCTCGTGGATACAAGCAATTATTGGGCATCGACTTTATGGAATCCTTTGCACCTGTTGCCCGTTTGGAAGCCATTAGACTATTCCTCGCTTATGCAGCCCACATGAATATGATCGTCTATCAGATGGATGTGAAGACGGCATTTCTTAATGGTGAAATCAAGGAAGAGGTCTATGTTCAACAACCGGATGGTTTTGTGAATCCTAAATATCCTAATCATGTGTACAAGCTTAAGAAGGCTCTCTATGGGTTGAAGCAAGCTCCACGCGCATGGTATGATCTATTATCACAATTCCTCATTACGCAAGGCTTCGCTAAAGGCAAGGTGGATCCCACGCTGTTCATTCAGAAACGAGGTAAAGATATGATTATGGTACAAATATATGTTGATGATATTATATTTGCAGCCTCGACCCAAACCTTATCGGATGAGTTTGGGACACTCATGTCTTCCAAGTTTAAGATGTCAATGATGGGCAAGGTATCATTCTTCTTAGGTCTTCAGATATCTCAGAGTCCCAGAGGCATCTTTATCAATCAATCCAAGTATGCCCTTGAATCGCTAAAGAAGTATAAGATGGAATCTTGCGACCCCGTGGACACTCCAATGGTGGAAAAATCTAAGCTTGATGCGGATCCACATGGATTTGCCGTTGATCTGACACTTTATCGTGGAATGATAGGTACTCTTCTGTATATCACAGCCAGTCGACCAGATCTTCAGTTTGCTATATGTATGTGTGCTAGGTATCAAACTAGGCCTACTGAGTTACACTTAGCTACTGTTAAAAGAATCTTTCGATATCTTAAAGGAACCATTAATCGGGGACTTCGGTATTCGAAGGACTCTTCTATTGCACTAATGGCATATGCAGATGCGGATCACGCGGGTTGTCAAGATACAAGGCGTAGCACGAGTGGAACTTTGCAACTACTAGGAGATCGACTAATCAGTTGGGCATCGAAAAGGCAGAAAAGCGCTGCAATTTCAAGTATGGAAGCAGAATACATAGCTATGTCCGGTTGCTGTGCTCAAATTCTTTGGATGAGATCGCAATTAACCGACTATGGTCTATGTTTCAATAAGATTCCGATGTACTGCGACAACAAGAGTGCAATTGCTTTATGCTGCAACAATGTTCAATTCTCCCGGTCGAAGCATATTGACATTCGCTACCACTTCATCAAGGAGCAAGTGGAAAATGGAGTAATCGAGCTTTACTTTGTCCGATCTGAGTATCAATTGGCGGATATTTTCACGAAGGCTTTAGATCGCGCTCGAATTGAATTTTTGGCCGACAAGCTAGGAATGAGAACCTTCTCGCCTGAGACTCTAAAGGAACTAGCAGATGAAGCGAAAGAATAGTCTTGGTAAAACTATTCTCCGTATCCTTGGTGATCATCTGTATATATTGTTTATATTTTTATCCACAAAAGCAAAATACAAAAATATAAAACCATATAAAACCATAAAAATTGAAAAATTCATAAAAATCCAAAAATATTTTTACTTTATTTTTCAAAGGCATGTCTTTTGGTACGATAATATTTACGGCCTTAGAAATGTTGATTAATATTGACACGGCGCCATAAATAGAGTTCGTACAAAAGTTGTAAATATTTCATAAAACATGCATAAATGGCTTGTAGTTATTTCTGACTGCAACCCGGTTTTCACATTAAAGTCAAGTATTTCTTATGAAAGCTTTGGCTAACAACGGGAATTAATTTTCTCGGGCAAGGTTTACTTTAAAACCTTGTAAGGGATCAAGTTTACTTTATAACTTGGTCTAACACAAATCTATGTACGCCTCAGTGCATTTATTTGTTAAAACAAGAGAAGTCTTGTTTTTATGAAGCTATCATCTCTACAACCATGCAATCTACAATTGGTATCTACATACTCGACGCTGCGACTACTCAACCGACGACTACAGCTCTTTCAATAGAACACGGGTCAACAATTGAGGGGGAGAAATTGTCAAGCATTCAGAATCTTCGATGCCGAACGTGCCAAGCTCACTAACTGGTGTCAAGACAAAAATACCAATCGTACACGTGGTGTCAAGAGATGACTTCAGACGTGACGAGGCGACCAACATATGCTGACAAGAACCATTTGATCTTATCATATGATGTTCTCATCTATCAGTTCTAACCTTGTCAATTCTTTTTAATATGGTGAATATGTGATCATGCTACAAATCGATATCATATCTCATACATTTGGTATCATGAAGATAAAACGGACTTGCATTTTTCTTCCCAAAACCTTTGTTAAAACTTCATTAAATCAATTGATATTAAAAACATCGATTGGGTTAATATTTTTAATATGGGGGAGAAAATGTGATTTAATATGGGATATTATCACAAATAGTTTGACTTAATGTGCTGGCTCATCCCGACATGTGCGAAATGTTTTCGAATATCGTGGCATATGTTAAGGGGGAGCAAAATGGATTTGCATATCAAAAATGGATTTTCATGGTGATTTATACTTACCCAAAACCCATTTATTTCACGACGATGAAGATTGTGGTGATATAAGGATGGTAGGATAGGTTAAGTCCTATGGTTCTTCCAGAACTGGAGGAATCTTCCCAAGGACATTCCATAGCTAGAAATAGTCATCCTTAGGAAAGTTGGAGAAAGATTGTGAACGTAGTTGAATGCCGACCAAGTACTTAAGTTAGCACTGGAACAATCACAACAAGGTGCTAGTTATGACGTATTGGTAAGCATTGAAGGGGTTGAAAGAATGAAAAAGAATTGTAAAGATAAAGGGTGTAAAGAAAGAAGCCCTCCTTACAACTTTAGGCAGAAACCAGGTCAATACATATGCTATCGAGATCATTTTTAATGATGCTTGATATTGAAGATAAGACATCATGGACCCAGTGATGCAATGCACAACCCATCCCAGCTAACTTAGATATCTCTCAAAAGGTATTTGTTTTAATCACACGGAGACAACACGTTATCTATCGATTTATTCACTCCGAATAAATTGGAATTGAAATGGTGGCACTCCTCTCCAGCCTCCGATCACTAAAATTCAAAATGCACGATCGAGTCTAGAGCCATTTGAGATCATCAAATATCTCATTAGGACACACTTTCATGTTTCCTTGCTTCTTCACACATTGTGAAAAGTAAGAAAGATTTTAAGAGTCCTACGCAAAATCTTCATGATCTTGCCTGAACATCCGAGTAATACGAAAGTATTTACAATGAAGATGGAAATCCTTCTTGAGCGAATATCAAAAAGCTCATGGTAGGTGACTTGTGCGATTCTTTATGAATCAAACTTGTGATAACTGGAAAGCAACAGTGGTTTAATTCTTAACTGAATTTAAACACGTTCTAGGCCTCTACGTAATATCTCAGTGATCTTGCCAGAACACTCAGAGTGATACCTTAGTGTTCACGGTGATGAGTGGAAATCCTTCTAGTGTTAACCTCAAACAGCACTTGGTAGGTAACTTGCAAGATTCTATACGAATCAAGCTCGTGACAACTGGAAAGCAACGATGGTGTGGTTCTTAATTGAATTTCACTTGTTCCAGGAACATGAATTGACGGCTTCAAATCATGTGGATATTATTATCCAAATGATTCACTCTTTATGTTCGCAGTCAGCTTTGGACGGTCGAATAAAGAGAACGGGTTTACCCGCGAAATCTTGTCAGGAAGTTACTTAATTGAAACTATCCGTCACAGGTACGATATCTAATATCGTCCAATGGTCTTCACCGACCGGAGGTAAAATGCTACCGAATTAGAATGAAATGTTTAAGCCATTTCGTTCGTGTCTAGTTATGTTGCGGCATTTGAAGATGGTGGCGTTGCGGGATCCAAGAAGAAGTCGTCCCCGCATGCTTATACTTTATGCACTTAATATCTCATTTAATTCAAGAAAGCCTAAAAGTTAAGTCTTCTGCTGTATCGAACTTTGAAGCTTTCAAGAATTACGAAGGTATAAGTATGTGGGACATGACGTCACGAAGAGGCGAAGATCACAAGTGATGGATGCACAAGATCACGGCAAGAGATTAATTCTCAAGATTGATATCAAAGATCACATCAGCATGTTCACCAGAAAAGAAAAAGAAAAAGAAAGACGAAGACTACGAGCTCAAGACAAGCATAGTATGCTAGGTTTATTTTATTATTGTAACTTGGGTAACGCCCTTGTTTGGAGTGACCTCCCTTAGGGGGAGATTGTTGGAAATACGTTTTACGTATTAAGAAGGATCGGTCACTCCAACGATAGTCCATGTAATAGCTCGTAGTTTAGTTAACCTTCTTTATTTATCAAACAAGTCCAAGCCTAGCCTACAACATGTGTAGGCCGGCCCAAACGTGTAAGCCCAAGCCCATTCCAAGGCTTGGGTATATAAACCCTCTCCTTTGATGGAGAGGGTGTGTGGTTTCATAATAAACACATAGTTCTCTTAACTTTCTCTCTCTAAAAGTGTGAAATCCACCATCTCTTTCTCTCTCTAAAAACATAAGCAAGATTTACATTTCTACAATCATATTCACTGATTCTCGTCCAAAGGATTTGCTTGTAAGCTTCCCCATTTTGAAAACTTGTGAATCATTCCCGACTCTTAAGATTAACTCGCCTTCGGCAACATCAACTAAAGCTCGTCCGGTTCTCAAGAATGACCGACCAAGTATTAAAGGAATACGAGGGTCCATTTCATAATCAACAACCACAAAGTCGACCGGGAAAGTAAATGTGCCAACTTTAATGAACACATCTTCGGCAATACCAACGGGGTAAGCGAGAGTGTGGTTTGCAAGTTCAAGAGTCATCTTTGTTGGAGTGAGGTCGGGTAATGATAGTGTTTTCCAAACACTCAAAGACATAAGATTAATACTGGCCCCGAGATCATCAAGGGCAGTAAAATCTTCAGTTTTGTTGAAAACGCAAGGCAACACAAAACGACCGGGATCTCCAAGCTTTTCCGGAAGTTCTTTAAGAATAACTGCAGAGCAGTTTTCATTTATGCGTGTGTTGGCGAGTTCAATCAGCTTCTCCTTCTTGTTAAGCAATTCCTTAAATGCTTTGACAAATTTCGGCATGTGGACAAGTGCTTCGAGAAAGCTAATGTTGAAGTTCATTTGAGAGATCATCTTCGCATAGTGTGACACTTCGGAGTCATCCTTGGTTAGCATTTTGGTCTTGCCTAAACGAGAGGGATAAGGGATATTGGGTTTGGGTGGGGAAGGTGAAGGCGTAGCAGGTAAAGGTTGAGATGTTGAAGGTTCCTTCCTAGAGACATCGTCATGGCGAGGCGGAGACGGTAATGGTGCACTAATACTAGGTGTAGGAGGAGTAGGGATAAATGGTGGTGGAGGAGGTGTAGATGATAGGGGTGGGATCGGTGGATCGACAATGGTAATTCCACTATGAGTAGTAATAGCACTCACATTTGCTCGCGGATTGGTGACGGTGTTTGAAGGTAGAGAACTTGAAGAAGAAGGTTGAGCGGCGGGCAAGAAACTAGCAAGCATATTCTTTAAATCATTTGTTTGATTGCTGAAGGAGGATTGAATATTATCGCGAAGCTCGGATCTTATCTCATTTCCTTGCTTGGTAATATCTCCTTTAAGATTTATAATTTGGCTTTGCAGATTCTTGATGTTGTCCCTAATATATGATGTTATATATATACGATTATGAAGAAAGAAAGGTAGATATGAGATGAATTTTAGAGAGAGAAAGTAGTGAGCGAAAGTAGAGAGAAATGGTTGGAACTAGGTGAATGTTAGATTGAGAAGTGAGAATACAAATGAACCAACACTCTTCCTAACATGCTAGGAAGGGTATATATAATCCACCCACATGCGGGCTTCTTTATGGACTATATGGTTTGGGCCGGGCTTTCCTTTTTGGGCTTTAGTTACTTATCAATGGACTTTAGCCTAAAGTTAAGCGCGTATAACACGACTAATATACTACCTATTACAACGTCTAAAATACGATACGTAATAAACATATGACCGAGCATTCTTGTTTGACTCAATATTTTGAGGCTAACAATCTCCCCCAATGAGAGGTCATAAACCTTGGTCATTTAGGAAATTTGTAGAGATTACTAATCTCGCTATAAATGAGTCTTGAACGTGTAATCGTAGTCTTGTTCCTTCATGCTGTGATCTTTGAGCCTTTGTCGTTGTCTTTCGACTTTGTCTTTAAGCTTGAGATCTTCAAATCATCCTTGACATGTCTTTGCCATCTTGGGATCTTGTGTCTTCATACACATGCTCACACTATTAATTGTTGAATATGTCTTTAGGCATGAGTATGTGGTTTCTGAATCATTGACTTTGCTGAGTACACCGTGATGCCACCTTCTCGAGACAAAACATAGACACGGACAGAATGGCTTTGACATTGGTCCTAAATCGGTAGCGTTTTACCTCCGGTCGGTGAAGACCGTTATACGATATTAAATATCGTACCTGTGATCAGGTAGATTCAATTAAGAATCTCCTTGACAGGGTTTCGCGGCTGTACTAGCCGTTCTCTTTACTCAACCGTCTCAAAGCAAGACTGCGAACATAAAGAGTGAATCAATTGGATAAATATCCGCTTGATTAAAGTCGTCAATTCAAATTCCTGGAACAAGTTTGATTCATTAAGAATCTTACCATTGTTGCTTTCCAGTTGACACAAGCTTGATTCATAAGAATCTCGCAAGTTACCTACCGTAGCGTTGTTTGATGTTGACGCTAGAAGGATTTCCATTCGTCACTGTGAATATTAATAAATATCACTCTGAATGTTCTGGCAAGACCATAAAGATATTGCATAGAAACTTGAAACGAGTTTGAATCAATTAAGAATCAAACCACTGTTGCTTTTCAGTTTTACACATGTTCAATTCATAAAGAATCTTACATATGACCTACCGCAGTGCTGTTTGTTAACACTGGAAGGATTTCCACTCATCATTGTGAATACTAAGTAGTATCACTCTGAGTGTTCTAGCAATATCGCAAGGATATAGCGTAGGACTCTGTTGATCTTCATCTGTGTGTCCTAACGAGATTTGATTGATCTCTTGGCTCTAGACTCTATTTGTGCACTTTTAGTGGTCGGAGGCTGGAGCAGGTGCCACCTATTCAATATCAACCATCTCGAAGTGAGAAAGTAAATAGTAGTCATGTTGTTCTCCGTGACAATAAAACAAACTTCTTTTGAGAGAAGCCTGAGTAGCTAGGAAAGGGTTGTGCATACATCACTGGGTCCATGATGAGTTTGTCTTCATGATGAGTTGACCCGGTTTCTGCCTAAGTTGTATAGAGGGCTTCTTTCTTTACACCCTTTATCCTTACATTTCTTTTTCAATCTTCAACCCCTTCAATGCTTACCAAGACATCATTACTAGCACCTTGTTGTGATTGTTCTAGTGCTAGCATCAGTACTTAGTCGGCATTCAGCTACGTTCACATTCTACTCCATCTTTCCTAAGGACTTCTAATAATCTATTGGATTGTCCCAGGGAAGATCCCTCCGGTTCTGGTTGGATCATAGGACTTAAACCTAACCACCCTTTTGACACCAATAACGTCGTGAATTAAAGATGTTGTGGGTATTTGATCGTAACCATGAAAACCACTTTAAATTCTAACAAAGTTTAACACCTTGCTAGTTTTGTCATTTTAGAAATGCTCCCCCTTCACATGTGCATCGATAATCGAAAGTGTTTCGCACATGTAGGTAAGAGTTAAAGTGCATGAGTCTTATATTAGATCACATTTTAATCACATTTTCTCCCCCTATCTCTAATATATAAAATCTTTTGATATTAGAGATTCCAAATTTGATTAAAATATATTTTGAAAAAATAGTCTTGAAATCTCTGGGAGAAAGATGTGTTAATCTTTTGCATGAAGTTAAAATGCTCCCCTTCAAAAATTGATCCAATTGAATTGTCATTGTGAGGATATGATCCACATTTCGCTTTTTGAGGATGGGAGTTGTTGAACACACAATTTTGAAAGATTTTGAATATCATTGAGAAATTCTTAAAAAACTGTGTTCAACGCTTTTTGAAAAATCCTATTTCTTTTTGTCGAAGAGGTTTTTCTAAAGCATAAACTTGAGTTCATAGACTTTGAATGTCTTGACGAATCCACTCAAGTGTAAGAAGATTTCTCTTCTTTTGCTGAGGGTAAGAGCACGAAATCGTACACTCCCCCATGAATATGGAACCAGGTTGCAATCTGAAAGTGATTACAAGCCATTGTGTTGAGCTCAAAACGTTGAATGTTTTGTGACAAGCTCAACCCGTGATAGATTGCTCTACCCGTTGTTTGGAAATATTTGTCCAAAATAGACAATTTCCTTTATTAAAAGAAGAAATGACATGTTTTGAAAAATATTTACAACTTTCATTCGAGCTTTATGTACACACCCGTGTCGTTATTGAGCCACATTTCTAGGCACGTCCATATTATCGATACTGAAAGACATGTCGAGAAGAATATTTTTGGATTTTGAAAGATTTTTAATTTTGTGTTTTGCTTTTATGTGTTTTATATTTTTGTATTTTGCTTTTTCAAAGATATTTACAAGTTGATGTTTGATAGATAAATTAAGCAGGCACCTTTGCCAGAATCTCCAGGTCTGCTGGAGTCAAACATCTCATACCAATTTGCCTAACGAGGTACTCAAACCTATCTTTCGACAGAGCTTTCGTAAACAAGCCGGCTAATTGGTAATCCGTTCCAACAAAGTATAATTCAATGATACCTCTTTCAACTTGTTCCTTTATGAAGTGGTATCTGACATCGATGTGCTTCGTGCGGGAATGTTGTACCGGATTGCAGGAGATGGCTATGGCCGACTTTGAGTCACAGTACATAGGTACTTTATCAAAGTGGAAGCCATAATCCGTGAGTTGTGTTCTCATCCAAAGAACTTGAACACAACACGCATATAGAGACACATACTCTGCTTCGGCTGATGAAAGTGACGTGCAATCCTACTTCTTGGAAGACCATCCCACAAGCTTATCTTGACCTAGAAATTGTGCACCACCAGAAGTACTTTTTCGTGTATCAAGACACCCTGCATGATCAGAATCTGAATAGGCCGTTAGAAAGAAACCAGTTTCCCTCGGATACCAGAGTCCCAAATGAATGGTATTCTTGAGGTACCGAAAGATCCGTTTAACCTCCTTGAGGTGCTTTATAGTGGGTCGTGCTTGATAACGTGCACAATAACACGTAGCATGTGAAATATCAGGTCTGCTTGCTGTCAAGTACATGAGGGACCCGATCATGGAACGATATCTCGTTTGATCTATGGGTAATCCCTCCAAGTCAGCATCTAGCGATGTGGTTGATAATGGTGTCCCAACGGGGTCACATGAAGTCATACCATGCTTTTTGATTATCTCTTGACAATACTTAGCTTGGTTTATAAAGATACCACTTGGGGATTGGTGAACTTGAATTCCTAGAAAGAATTTTAGTTCGCCCATCATTGACATTTCAAATTTGTTGTGCATTACTTTTTCAAACCATTTTGAAAGTTTTGGGTATGTAGACCTGAAAATAATGTCATCAACATAAATTTGCACAAGCAAAATGTCATCCCCATATTTATAAGTGAACAGAGTTAGATCAATGGAACCTTTTGAGAAACCTTTGGATACCAGAAATTTAGAGAGCTCGTCGTACCACGCCCTTGGAGCTTGCTTGAGTCCATAAAGTGCTTTGTGGAGACGATACACCTTGTCAGGATAATGAGGATTGACAAATCCTTACGGCTGCGTGACATAGACTTCTTCCTTCAAAGGACCGTTAAGAAACACCGTCTTTACGTCCATTTGATAGACAGTGAATCCCTTATGTGCAGCATAAGCAAGGAAAATTCTGACCGCTTCCATGCGAGCAACAGGTGCAAATGATTCATCAAAATCAATTCCCTCTTTCTGGCCATACCCCTTAGCCACTAGCCTAGCTTTGTTCTTGATGATCGTATTCTCTTCATCCATCTTGTTTTTCCAGATCCAATGAAGATTTAATGGAGTCACATTGTATGGTCTGTCAACATGATGAGACTGCTTTTATACATGGTCTCATCGTCCAAAACGGACTTTAAATGCATTAAAAATCATCAAATATACCAAATATATGCTCGTGTTTGTTACTTGTGTATTTTTAGGTACGGATATTGAGGAATTGGCAAAAGTTCGCAAGAATCATTCAAAAACGAACACGGGAAACGAAGTCGCACAATGAACCGGGCCCAAGTTTGGAAAATTGCAAAAAGACCCTTGAAGAATTGAAGATTGTCAAGTTTAGTCCCTCATCTTTGAAGAACTTGTCACAATTGACCCTCCAAATGTCAATTGTACAAGAATGGTCCTTATTGTTTGAAGATATTATAAGACCAGTCCCTGGAATATGAAGAATATACATTTAATACCCTTGGATAAAGTTTTGTAAGCCATTGTGCCATATTTGACAACTATCCAAAAGTTGTCATGTGTAAAACAAGAGTTTATAGCCTTTATTTACAAAATGAAGAGAAGAGGAAAGTTGGGGGACTGTTTTTGCCAGACAACAATACTCCCACCACCAACCAGCCCTTGACACGTCAACAACCCACCCATTTACCCATATCCTACCCAACCCGTACCCACCACCCATTAACCCACCCAGTTTATTTAATAAACTGGGTCAAACCCCAGTCAACACACCCCAACTTTTCTCACCTAAAACACTTTTTTAAAAAGTGTTTATACCAAAAATAGATTAAACCCACTCCCTAATCCCCTTAAACCCTAAAACCCACCCAGATCAATTAAACCCTAAACCAAAGGGTTATTCCCCAATAACGTGCAGATTGTTAATTAACTTCACCCTCACTTAATCCCACCTCACTTGACAACATCACATGCATTGTGGACCCCTCCCCATACCTCCCCTGCACAAGTCATTTTCCCCCAAACCCTATGTCCCGACCAAATGAGCGACTAAGCTCAACTCCTTTGTCCCCAAGCTTGTTTAAACGGCCAAGATCATTCCACCAAGCTGGCATCCAACAGAATCACATGGGAGCACAAATTTGACCCATTTTCAGTCAAAGATCCAAGGGCAGATTAGGCAATTCAAGAACTAGGGTTTTATCATCTAGATTATTCTATAGCTTATTATAAAAGGAGGATGAGACTTGTTCATTCCCTTTTGTTCCAGTTTTTTTAGCTTTTCACTTGTAATCCCTTTTTAATGAAATGAAAGTTTGGTGTTTGTGTTAAACAAGTGTAATTCCTTTTTAGGTTTATTAAAAGTTGTGTGTTGTGTTAAAAGCTAAGAAACTGAGTTCCATTTTAAAATTTGTGAAGGTTTTGTGTGATTTAAGTTTTCAAAAAGGATTTTTGAAAAAGTTTAGCAAATTCAGAAATTGGAGTCTCCTTTGAAGTGAAAGTGGATAAGGAAGGTTTTGATTTTTGGTTTGTGCTCATTTGATACGTGTTAAAGTTCCAAGGTTTCAAGGTTTAAAGTTTGAAAAAAAAGTTTTTAAGAAAGAAAAAAGATATAAACAGAATATACATTCTTGTTCTTGTTTTTCTTCTTTTCTTTTCTTAGCAGGTTTGAAGAGAGTTGTTGATCATAGTTCAGCATACACCCGAGTGTATAAGGAGGTGACAAAGCTGTCACAAAGAGCCTTGGATGTAGGGCTCTAAGGTAAAAATCCTTTTCCTTTTTGAAAATTTCAGAAAGTGGTGATTTATGTGGAATTTCATGTTTTGTGTTGAATGTTTGTTTAAGCTGTTTAATTTGAGTCCTTATGGTATATTATGCATGGTAGGAGAGATTTAGACTAGTTTGGAGCTGTTTAAAAGTGAATTGTTTTGAAAAAAGTTGGATTAAAGTTTTAAAGGTGTGTTTGGATCTGCTTTTATTTTGATAATTTTGAGAGATTTGTGTAGTGTAAACGTGTTAGAATGATTCAATAGGGTTGTTTAGGGTTGCATGAAAGTTTTAGCTTAGATTGGTGCTAGTCTAAACAAGTTTGTGTGTAAAAAAGTAATAATGATAGCCTAAATCTGCTTAGTCAGTTTTCAATGTATTTTCATAGAATTTTGAGCTTGATTCTTGCTATTCTGTTAGATTTTAGGGTTAAGAAAGGATTGCAATTGATTGTATGCTAGTTTATGTGAGTGTGTGCAAGATTGGTGGATTTGAAAGTTGTTTTTGTGCAAGTAAGCAAGAAAAAAATACCACCAGACCTTAAAGTTGTCACAGCAACTTGATTTGCTTCATTGTGGCCTTTGTTTGTGCTATTTGGATTGGTAAGTGCTTGTTTCCTGCTTAGTTGTGACTCCCTACACTCCAAAGAGTGTAGGGGTGCCTGCTTGTTCCAAAATACAACACCAAAATCACACAACCAAGCCCTCTTGGTTTTCTTTACAAGTGAAGAACCCTTCACTTGTTCATCAGTCACCAAGCCCAACTGGGCATGTTTTTGGCTTCAAATAGCTTGAATCTTTGATAAGTTTGGATTTGGTTGGTGTTTTTATGGCCTACAAGAGTTACTGATCAAGTGTAAAAAGAAAAAAAAAAAAAAAGTTTTATAAAAACTTCACCCTGCCTGGACTCGAACCCCCGACCTGCAGCTCAGGAGTGGGGGTTCTACCAGTGATCTAGATGAGTTTTTACGTTATCATTTCATTTCATTAGTTATTTAACCAATTTTTGGTTTTGGCTTATATTAATAAGCCGTAGCTTATTTGATTATTTCTAGCTTATTTATTAAGCATTTTTGCTTCCTTTCATTTTTCATAGGTTAATATTAGAGTTTAGTATTTTTCTGTTTTAAAGTTTTATTTTTCCCATTATTTATTTATTTATTAGAATTATTTTTAGTTTTATTTTTAGAAAGTAATTAAAAAATAGTAAACAGTAATTTAAAAATACAAAAAAATAGTTTTTAGGTTTTAATTTATATTTTTGAGGTTTACATTCAATAAAGTTTTCAAAAACTTTAATTTTTAATTTTATGTGATTTTAAGTTTTTTATTAGACTTTGAAAATAAATATAAAATTAACTAAAAGGTTTTAGGAACTTTAATTTGCATTTTCTTCTTAGTTAGAATATTTAGGATTTTTGAGAATTTTTTAGAATTTATTTGAGAACTTTTTATTTTTTGGAATTTTTTAATATTATTTTATTATTAAACATTCAAAGTTTTATTTTTAACTTTTTTTTCATTTTTCCTAGATTCTAGACATTAAAATAGGACCTTTGTCACTTTCCAATTAATTTTTAGGCTTTTCAATTAATTTTTAGAATTAATTTAAGATTTAATAGATTTTAATAGTTTTTAGGAGTTTAAAAATAGTTTAATTTGGTTTTAAAATTTTTAAAAATAGTTTTTAGTTTAATTAGGTCATTTTTGAGGTTTACAAACTATTAAATCTTGTTTAGGGCTTTTTAATATTTAAAAGTGATTTTTAGGGCTTTAATTAGCATTAAAAAGTCATTATTAAATTAATTAAAAGGTTTTAGCAAGTTTGGATTTTTTGTAAACTCTTAGAATATTATTTGGGATTTTTAGTAATTTTTAGGAATTTTTAGGTTAAAATTTTGAATTTTGTGCTTTTTACGTTTCTACGTCGTAACTTTCTAGTAGTGTTTTTGCCTTATTTTTCTATTTTTTTGTCTTCGTCATTTTCTCTTCTCTTTTCTTCTCATTAATAATCACAAACAATTAATCAATCATTCATTACACAACACACGTGCCTCCTCGTGAGAACGATCCCCATTTGGGTCATAACTTGTGGTTTTCCTAAATCACTCGTTAACACTTACCACTATTTGTGTTGCTTTGTTTTTCCTAAAATAAAGTATATACAAAATCACTACATCATATTTTTGGCGCCGCTGCCGGGGAGGCGTGTTGTGTTTTGATTGAACATTGTTGTTTTCTATATTAGCCATAATAGTAATTGTATTAATAGCACTCTATAATACGTATTATCGTTTTTCGGTTTTTGTGTGAATATTATTACTATATAGTATACGTAGAACAATAAATTCACAAGTACTCCAAATACGTGAGCAATCACAACCTTGATTCGGGATTTCATCACTCGATCATTGTATTCGA
This sequence comes from Glebionis coronaria, assembly GCA_025667525.1. NCBI lineage: Eukaryota > Viridiplantae > Streptophyta > Magnoliopsida > Asterales > Asteraceae > Glebionis > Glebionis coronaria. The sequence continues at coordinate 163,000,692 of CM046879.1, forward strand.
ATCTCAAACCAAAGAAAAAGGCAAAAATAGATAAATACTTTCGTGAAGCTTAATCTTGATAATACAAACTATAAGGTGGGTATAAGGCGGTTGTATTTCACGACCTAAAGGAAAAAGGCTCTTAAGTGCTTCGCACCGCCTCGTTTCCTCCGCTTGCTTGTGCGTATTTGATTTTGAGAGTGAATCGAGGGTTTTGCCGCCCAAAGTATTATTACATATCATATATATTTTCTTGGTTTCTATTTGATTAAACCCTCTTGAACGATTTGGTGTTCCACCATCGTTCTAAAGTCATCGAAGGCGTTCACTCCACGTGATCGTTTTCATTCCTTGAGGCCTTTTTAATCAAGAGATTTGATTAAGGAGGAGATTTGTGGACTTTTGTCTACTTAATACATTCACCAATTTCCAAAAAGGTTAATACAATCAAAAACCACAAAAAAAAATTGAAAAACACAAAATACCAAAAAGAATCTTCTTTGTTCGTCTCCACGTTGTACGTGACGTTTATGCTCACTCGTAATCAAGCAAAACGTGCACGTAAACGAAAAAACAAAACTCCCACTCCAACTCATTCTAGTGAGGAGTCTCCTATTGACGAACCCATTGTACGAGAAGCACCTACCATGGCGAATCGAACTATGATGGAGTTACTTCAAGCACCCACCGAGGGTTATGGAGAAGCTATTGTGATTCCCGCAATCCTTGCGGAGAATTTTGAGGTGAAAACGGGTTTGTTGTCGATGATCCAAAACAACAAATTCCGTGGTGATGAGAAGGACAATCCCCACAACCATATCCGCCAATTTAATCGTCTTACCGCCACGTGCAAATTCAAGGATGTCTCGAATGACTCGATTAAGATGATGCTTTTTCCGTATTCCTTAGCGGGGCCCGCTAAAATTTGGTTAGAGAAAGAGCCACCCAATTCTATATTGACGTGGAAGGATCTCGTTTCCAAATTTGTGAACCAATTTTTTCCGCCCTCTAAGACTACGCATTTGAAGAATGAAATTTCTAAATTTTCACAAGAATCAAATGAAAGTTTTTCTACGGCTTGGAATAGGTTTAAGGAGATGTTACATGAATGTCCTCATCACGGTTTTTCCGATTTGCACCAAATCGACACGTTTTACAATGGACTTAACGATCATGAAAGAGATTATTTAAATGCCGCCGCGGGTGGTAATTTTTTGTGTAAAACGGTTGAAGAAGCTTTGGTCATAATCGAGAATAGGTCTAAGGTTTATAGCCCTCGTCACACACCGAGTGTTGCCAAAAGGGGCTCATCATCGTCTCAAAGTATCAATGCATTACATGATGAAGCAAATGAAGAAAACCGATTTTTCGATAGATTTGCTAACCTTATGTCCCATTGGAAGGCTCAAGAAGCTTCCAACACCGCTTCGGTTAAAGCGGTTTCTAAAAGTTGTTTGTCGTGTGGGGGAGCTCATGATCTTTCCGAGTGTATTACCGCGGATGGTAACACTTCGAATGCTTTTGTAGCCACGGGAACTTATAACCAAATCGGTCAAGGTTCTCGTTCAAATCAAGCTCCACCAAATCAAAATGCTAATAATTATCGCAACAACAACCAAGGTGGAAATTACCAAGGAAATCAAAGAAACTATAACAAAGGTAATTACCAAAGTGGAAATGGGCAAATTTCTAATCAAAACCAAAACCGTGATTTTCAAACTAATGCCCAAGGTTTTCAAAACGATCACACCAAAAATCTTCAAGGAGAATTTTTGAATTATGCAAAGGCTAATGATGCTAAGTTTGACAATATGCAACGTGAGATGGTTAGCTTAAGATCCGAGTTGAAAAACGAGCTTAAAAACGAACTTGCTAATGAACTTAAAACTCATGCTAATAAAATGGAAGGCAATGTCACACGTCTCCAACAAAATCAACAAAAAATGGAGCAAGAACAACATGAGATTAAGCAAGAATTGTTAAAAGCGGATGCTAGGCAATCTAAGTTTGAAGACCGTATGGCTAAGATGTTTGAAGCTATCATGTGTAAGCCCTCTTCTTCGGGTGGTCTTCCTAGTGATACCATCGTGAACCCGAAGGGAGAATTGAAGGTTATTACCACTCGTAGTGGTAAAACTTTCAAAGAACCCATTTCTCGACCAAGTACTTCTATGGAGAAGGAAAAAGAGAAAGAACCCGAGGTTGTGGTTGAAAAGGAGCACATTGCAAGCCCACGAAGTACCGCTCAAACCACACCTACGGTTGAACCTATACCAATCATGGAACCCGAGATTCCAAGGCCGATGCCTATGCCTAATTTGCCCCAACCCACACCACCTTTACCCTACCCATCAAGACAAAACAAGGAAAAGGCACAAGAACGAAATAATTATCAATTTGAACTTTTTATGAAAATGTTTCGTGACTTGCATTTCAATATAAGTTTTGCCGACGCCTTAGTCATGATGCCTCGATTTGCCGCGAACTTCAAAAGTATGTTGAATAACAAAGAAAATTTGCAAAAATCGTCTAGTTGTTCTTCGGTTTTTCTAAGCCGCATACCTCAAAAAGTCGGTGATCCTGGAAAGTTTTTAATCCCATGTGCTATCCAAGACATGGAAGAATGCTACGCCTTGGCCGATCTTGGTGCTAGTATTAATTTGATGCCTCTTGAGATTTTTAAATCGCTCAATCTTCCAAATCTCACTCCTTCAAGAATGTCAATCGAGATGGCCGATCATTCTACGATTCTAGCTTGTGGAGTTGCCGAGGACGTCTTTGTGAAAGTTGGAAAGTTCTACTATCCTGTGGACTTCATTGTTGTTGATATTCCCATCGATCCTAAAGTTCCGTTAATTTTAGGTCGATCTTTTTTGGATACCTCGAGAGCACTTATCGATGTGCATGCAAGAAAAATCACTCTTCGTTTCAATGAGGAAGAACTCGTCATTAATGCAACCCAAAACTCCACTCTTTCTCATGTTTATTCTATCACATCTTTGTACAATGTCAATCCCATCAAAAACATTTGCAAAAAGATTTCCAACAGAGTTTTAGTTGTTGAGAAAAATGAAGTTCCGTCCCCTCCGCCGATGGAGGTTAAGAGTGTTAAGCCTATGATTCCAATCTCGAGTGATTCTTCGGATGATGAATACGTTGATCCCGATGGGGAGGTTTTCTTTGTTGACAAAAGATTTGAAAACTTGCCACCACCTAAACCAAAAAGATTTCAAAATGTGAGAATTTTTAGTGTGACTAACATTGTTTTAGATACACCAAATATTTTTGACATAATCAAATCGGGTTTTCACAAGGAGAGTGTAAAAGATGAAAAAGGAAAAGATTTTGAATTTAATTTAAAAGATTTTTCTACAATTCTAACTCCGTCTCACCGCGTTTATTGAGTACTACAAGCTCGTCTTCTCCTTTTGACGATGCTTTGTGTGGACTTAGTGTGGGGGAAGCCCCATATGTTCCCTCCCCTTTCTCCACCGAGGACGAGATATTTGATCCTGGAATTGCTTATATAGGGAAATCTCGGTCTTCCACCGATGCAATAAATGGAAAATCTTTTCATTTGATTGGTGCGAGTCTACCTCGAGTAGCTCAATGTTATGACTTACCCATTGTCCCACCCTTCTATTTCTTCTCTCCTATTTTCTTCTACCCCATTGGGGTTTGTGTTGAAGAAGCGTTGTTTCGTCTTTCATCCGAAAACGAGGACGCTATCTTTGACCCCGGTATACGTTTATCGGGTTTTTAAAGTACTCCACGTGCTTTTGGGCCTTGTTTATCATGTAAGCCCCACCAAAAATTGACCATACCATGATTATCCCTAAATGATCACATTTATGGGGATTCGAGTCGAGCTTTTGACTCGGTTATCAAAAACAAGGTGCCTCGTGGGGGAGACCCATGCTTATCCATGTACATATTATTGCTTTCTAATGTAGTTAATGTGAGGGGATTTGTGCCCTTCCAACCTTTGTTCCGTGGTTGTTTGTGCATTGTGGTTTTTAGATCATCATCTTCACGATTGGAGCCTTTCGTGTTCGTTTTATGGGAGCACTCGATCGTTTGCTTTGGAGGCCTTTCCCAATATCCATATGATATATCCTTTTATGTTCTAACCTTAGGTTTATAGCACACTTCATAAACGGCTATTAATTTATTGGTTACACCCTTTCCATGCTAGATTAGGCATTCGACTACGTCTCTAGTATGGGGGTGTTTGTACCCCTAGACTCGAAACATTGAGGACAATGTTTAACTTTAGTATGGGGGGTGAATAGATACTTGCCTTGCCAAACCTTCACGCTTTCCAAAGTTTATCGTTTTGTTGCAAAATAAGGCTAAAAATGGCCAAATTTTTAAAAAAAAAATTCATGTTTTATAAGTGTTTGAAGACACGAATGTAGATTTTCCGATGGCGAGAATAAGAGTAATTTTTTACTCGACCGTGCGTGTTGAGCACTTAGCTTTGATTCCTTAACTACACATTAGGCTAAGTCTCTTAAATGAGGACGAGAAATGATAGAGTTAATTATAAGTTACTATGCTAAACGTAGAGTACTCATATTCTTTCAAAAACTCATGTGTTCTCGTTGTTTGCTTATTCTCCCTTCGCTTGTAAATATTTTTTGCTTAATAAATATTGATTTAGCGGTTTAGTTAGGATTATTGGGTTTCTAGTCTTTTCTAGTAGCTTCCGTGTAATTAAATTGGGAAGACATTAAGGTATCGCCAGCGTCACGGTTTTGAAGTATTGGCACCCTAATAATCGAAAGCTTCACCCAATAATAAGATTTCAAGTGCTCACCTAAATCTAGCAAACAATTTGAAGCCCCACAAGGCCTAAAATCTATGCAAAATTGAAAGTGAATCAAGCCTTAATCTTCGAAGCTTTAAAGATCCAAAATTCGCTTTAGCGTGAGGATATACGTCTTTGGCTAATAAAACCACCGATGATGGCGGATAATAAAAGGCAAGGCAAGACCGAAGTCATAATAAAAGCTTCATGGCGAAGTTGAATAAAAGATGGAGGTAAACCAAAGATAATAAGGTCCTTCCGTTAGGGGGCGTATAAAAGTCTTGGTAATAAGTCTCATGTTCAAAACCGTTATAAAACCGTGTTTATCGATTCTTCTTGTCAACTTAATTTTTTAACATCGTTGTCTATTAGGAGGGGTTATTGATTTGATGGTCTTAGTTACACCGTTAGGACTCTATTTTTAGACCTAAATCTCTATTATCGCATAAGTCAATAATGTATCCTCGTGATCATTAAGACACAATAAAATATAAGAGATACAACTTAGGAATAATGGGAGAATAAGTACGTGATTAGGGTATATGAGTAGTGTTAGCATTACTAACTTATAATGACAATGATCTCGTTGCACGCTTGGCATGGAATTAGGGTGAAAATCGAGGACGACGAAATTATTTCTAACGAAGCATTCACGTGTTCTTATTCTATGAACCTAAACGTCCCATTTTGGGATGAAAATCATACATTATGTCTAAAACACAAGTAGTAGCAATAGTAGAGTAGCTAGTTTATCATTTCAATAAAAGTGAATAAAATTAAATTTTGGAGATGCTTTGATACTTTATTCTAGCATTGCGTGAGGGCACGGCAATGGTTTAGTATGGGGGAGTGATGAGACTGCTTTTATACATGGTCTCATCGTCCAAAACGGACTTTAAATGCATTAAAAATCATCAAATATACCAAATATATGCTCGTGTTTGTTACTTGTGTATTTTTAGGTACGGATATTGAGGAATTGGCAAAAGATCGCAAGAATCATTCAAAAACGAACACGGGAAACGAAGTCGCACAATGAACCGGGCCCAAGTTTGGAAAATTGCAAAAAGACCCTTGAAGAATTGAAGATTGTCAAGTTTAGTCCCTTATCTTTGAAGAACTTGTCACAATTGACCCTCCAAATGTCAATTGTACAAGAATGGTCCTTATTGTTTGAAGATATTATAAGACCAGTCCCTGGAATATGAAGAATATACATTTAATACCCTTGGATAAAGTTTTGTAAGCCATTGTGCCATATTTGACAACTATCCAAAAGTTGTCATGTGTAAAACAAGAGTTGATAGCCTTTATTTACAAAATGAAGAGAAGAGGAAAGTTGGGGGACTGTTTTTGCCAGACAACAATACTCCCACCACCAACCAGCCCTTGACACGTCAACAACCCACCCATTTACCCATATCCTACCCAACCCGTACCCACCACCCATTAACCCACCCAGTTTATTTAATAAACTGGGTCAAACCCCAGTCAACACACCCCAACTTTTCCCACCTAAAACACTTTTTTAAAAAGTGTTTATACCAAAAATAGATTAAACCCACTCCCTAATCCCCTTAAACCCTAAAACCCACCCAGATCAATTAAACCCTAAACCAAAGGGTTATTCCCCAATAACGTGCAGATTGTTAATTAACTTCACCCTCACTTAATCCCACCTCACTTGACAACATCACATGCATTGTGGACCCCTCCCCATACCTCCCCTGCACAAGTCATTTTCCCCCAAACCCTATGTCCCGACCAAATGAGCGACTAAGCTCAACTCCTTTGTCCCCAAGCTTGTTTAAACGGCCAAGATCATTCCACCAAGCTGGCATCCAACAGAATCACATGGGAGCACAAATTTGACCCGTTTTCAGTCAAAGATCCAAGGGCAGATTAGGCAATTCAAGAACTAGGGTTTTATCATCTAGATTATTCTATAGCTTAGTATAAAAGGAGGATGAGACTTGTTCATTCCCCTTTGTTCCAGTTTTTTTAGCTTTTCACTTGTAATCCCTTTTTAATGAAATGAAAGTTTGGTGTTTGTGTTAAACAAGTGTAATTCCTTTTTAGGTTTATTAAAAGTTGTGTGTTGTGTTAAAAGCTAAGAAACTGAGTTCCATTTTAAAATTTGTGAAGGTTTTGTGTGATTTAAGTTTTCAAAAAGGATTTTTGAAAAAGTTTAGCAAATTCAGAAATTGGAGTCTCCTTTGAAGTGAAAGTGGATAAGGAAGGTTTTGATTTTTGGTTTGTGCTCATTTGATACGTGTTAAAGTTCCAAGGTTTCAAGGTTTAAAGTTTGAAAAAAAAGTTTTTAAGAAAGAAAAAAGATATAAACAGAATATACATTCTTGTTCTTGGTTTTCTTCTTTTCTTTTCTTAGCAGGTTTGAAGAGAGTTGTTGATCATAGTTCAGCATACACCCGAGTGTATAAGGAGGTGACAAAGCTGTCACAAAGAGCCTTGGATGTAGGGCTCTAAGGTAAAAATCCTTTTCCTTTTTGAAAATTTCAGAAAGTGGTGATTTATGTGGAATTTCATGTTTTGTGTTGAATGTTTGTTTAAGCTGTTTAATTTGAGTCCTTATGGTATATTATGCATGGTAGGAGAGATTTAGACTAGTTTGGAGCTGTTTAAAAGTGAATTGTTTTGAAAAAAGTTGGATTAAAGTTTTAAAGGTGTGTTTGGATCTCCTTTTATTTTGATAATTTTGAGAGATTTGTGTAGTGTAAACGTGTTAGAATGATTCAATAGGGTTGTTTAGGGTTGCATGAAAGTTTTAGCTTAGATTGGTGCTAGTCTAAACAAGTTTGTGTGTAAAAAAGTAATAATGATAGCCTAAATCTGCTAAGTCAGTTTTCAGTGTATTTTCATAGAATTTTGAGCTTGATTCTTGCTATTCTGTTAGATTTTAGGGTTAAGAAAGGATTGCAATTGATTGTATGCTAGTTTATGTGAGTGTGTGCAAGATTGGTGGATTTGAAAGTTGTTTTTGTGCAAGTAAGCAAGAAAAAAATACCACCAGACCTTAAAGTTGTCACAGCAACTTGATTTGCTTCATTGTGGCCTTTGTTTGTGCTATTTGGATTGGTAAGTGCTTGTTTCCTGCTTAGTTGTGACTCCCTACACTCCAAAGAGTGTAGGGGTGCCTGTTTGTTCCAAAATACAACACCAAAATCACACAACCAAGCCCTCTTGGTTTTCTTTACAAGTGAAGAACCCTTCACTTGTTCATCAGTCACCAAGCCCAACTGGGCACGTTTTTAGCTTCAAATAGCATGAATCTTTGATAAGTTTGGATTTGGTTGGTGTTTTTATGGCCTACAAGAGTTACTGATCAAGTGTAAAAAGAAAAAAAAAAGTTTTATAAAAACTTCACCCTGCCTGGACTCGAACCCCCGACCTGCAGCTCAGGAGTGAGGGGTTCTACCAGTGATCTAGATGAGTTTTTACGTTATCATTTCATTTCATTAGTTATTTAACCAGTTTTTGGTTTTGGCTTATATTAATAAGCCGTAGCTTATTTGATTATTTCTAGCTTATTTATTAAGCATTTTTGCTTCCTTTCATTTTTCCTAGGTTAATATTAGAGTTTAGTATTTTTCTGTTTTAAAGTTTTATTTTTCCCATTATTTATTTATTTATTAGAATTATTTTTAGTTTTATTTTTAGAAAGTAATTAAAAAATAGTAAACAGTAATTTAAAAAAACAAAAAAATAGTTTTTAGGTTTTAATTTATATTTTTGAGGTTTACATTCAATAAAGTTTTCAAAAACTTTAATTTTTAATTTTATGTGATTTTAAGTTTTTTATTAGACTTTGAAAATTAATATAAAATTAACTAAAAGGTTTTAGGAACTTTAATTTGCATTTTATTTTTAGTTAGAATATTTAGGATTTTTGAGAATTTTTTAGAATTTATTTGAGAACTTTTTATTTTTTGGAATTTTTTAATATTATTTTATTATTAAAAATTCAAAGTTTTATTTTTAACTTTTTTTCATTTTTCCTAGATTCTAGACATTAAAATAGGACCTTTGTCACTTTCCAATTAATTTTTAGGCTTTTCAATTAATTTTTAGAATTAATTTAAGATTTAATAGATTTTAATAGTTTTTAGGAGTTTAAAAATAGTTTAATTTGTTTTTAAAAATTTTAAAAATAGTTTTTAGTTTAATTAGGTCATTTTTGAGGTTTACAAACTATTAAATCTTGTTTAGGGCTTTTTAATATTTAAAAGTGATTTTTAGGGCTTTAATTAGCATTAAAAAGTCATTATTAAATTAATTAAAAGGTTTTAGCAAGTTTGGATTTTTTGTAAACTCTTAGAATATTATTTGGGATTTTTAGGAATTTTTAGGTTAAAATTTTGAATTTTGTGCTTTTTACGTTTCTACGTCGTAACTTTCTAGTAGTGTTTTTGCCTTATTTTTCTATTTTTTCGTCTTCGTCATTTTCTCTTCTCTTTTCTTCTCATTAATAATCACAAACAATTAATCAATCATTCATTACACAACACACGTGCCTCCTCGTGAGAACGATCCCCATTTGGGTCATAACTTGTGGTTTTCCTAAATCACTCGTTAACACTTACCACTATTTGTGTTGCTTTGTTTTTCCTAAAATAACGTATATACAAAATCACTACATCACAACAAGTTCCCAGACTTTAAGTCTTTCAAATTGTTGAAGTTCATCCGTCATCGATTCAATCCAAGCATGATCAGCCATGGCTTCTTTGATGTTTTTCGGTTCAGCTGTACTCACGGCGAGTGCGAACATACAAACATCGCCATCGGTTGCTAGTTGTCGTCTTGTACGAACAGGCTATGAAGGGTTTCCAATTACGTGAACCAAAGGATGATATACATTGGATTGACCTAAAACAAAAAGGGTATCATGATGAATATGACTAGCTCATAGATTCATCTTTATCAAAACAGTAGTGAGTGAGTGATCTTCTCATTGGACAAGGTAAAGGAGGGGATCAAGAGGATAATCATATGTAAACATCCTTAACAATTTAAGTGATCATTTACTAATGATTATGCTATTGAAAACAGAAAGAGGGCTGAGAAAAACGTCCAAGAGGCTTGATGGAAAATGAGATTTGACCCACTATTTAAAGGAGATAAAGTATAACGGATCTATAACGGCTAGCTGTGCGCGGTACCTTATCTCACCCCGCGGTTCCATATCGCTAAGGAACCGCGTAGGTACTTAAAGTACCGCCACTAGACTACGCTCCGTTTTTTGTTTTTTAGTGGGGTGGGAATCAATGATGTGTTGAAGGATGTCGTTGATAGAACATATGCATATTTGACGGATCAACATGGCGAGTAGAAGACTCTCCAGTTTCGTGTACCGGTGTACCGAATGGGTTGTGAAAATCGTCATCGTCAGATAATGCACCGTCTGCTTGATTTGTGTTCTCTGGAGCAATGACAGTAGTTGTGGATGTTGTAGGATCGATTGTTGAAGTGATATTCTAAGGAGGTAAATCTGCAACAACCCGTGTTGAAGTAGATGAAGTTGTATCCTTTTGTTGATGATGATCGGTATCATCATTCGTATCATGAGTGACAGCGGAAGACTTCGATGCAACTTGTTTCTCCCCCGTGAAATATTCATCATACATTGGTCCATATAACATTTCCAACTCTTCAAGTGTCGTGTCCACTGTCATATCTGCTCTAGGAACATGTTCAGGAACCAGCTTTGAACTTGACGGTTCATTGCTGTGGTCTTGAGTTCCGAGTTCCGTGCGGTTGTGAACGGAAGTCGTTTGTCGTTGTGGATCGGGACTTAAACTGCTTTGTTCAAGTGCCATCTCTTGCAATTCATCAAATCTGATTTGAATAGTCTCGACTATCAATTTTGTTCTCTTGTTGTACACTCTGTATCCCTTAGACTGAGTTGCATATCCCACTAAAATGCATGCATCACCTTTCTCTTTCATCTTGTCCAGATTTTCACCATCTCGAATAATGTAACACGTACATCCAAAAACATGAAGGTGTTTGAGTGAAGGTTTGCGATCATTAATTATGTGATATGGTGTCTTTTCGTGTCTTGGGATAACTAAGGAGCGGTTTTGTGTGTAGCATGCGGTTGACACGGCTTCGGCCCAAAAGTATAGTGGAAGTTTTGAAGTGGATAATAATGTTCGAGCAGCCTCAACTAAAGTACGGTTTCGTCTTTCAACAACGCCGTTTTGTTCGGGTGTTCGAGCAATAGATGTTTCATGTTCAATTCCTTCGGCTTCAAAATAATTTCTCAGTTTTGAATTCAAAAATTTTGTACCTCTGTCAGTACGAACCACTTTAACTTGAGCTTGAAGACCACGTTGAATCACTTTAAGGAAGCTGATGAGAACATCGGGTGTTTCATCCTTGGATCTCAAGAAGTGAGTCCATGTGTACCTTGAGTAGTCATCGACAATTACCATAACGTATTTCTTCCCATTGATACTTTGAACACGCATGGGACCACACAAATCTATATGAAGAAGATCTAACCGTCCTTTAGAGCTTGGTGTAGTCTTTGTCTTGAAACTACTCCGTTTAGCTTTACAAAGCTCACAAGAAGAACAAAGATGATCTTTGATGAATTTCAAGTTAGGAAGGCCTCGCACAATATCTTTCTTGGAAAGCAAGTTGATGGTATCAAAGTTAAGATGAGATAAACGTTGATGCCATAACCAAGCTTGAGTCGTTGAAGCTTTAGCCATGAAACAGATTGGAGTTGAAGTTGTGGAGTCTTGTAGTGAAATAGTGTAGAGATCAGTACCCCGTGTTCCGGTAAGTAAGCCATTCCCATCATAATCACGAACAAAACATGTCTTCTTTCTAAAAGCAACCTCCAAATCCGCATCACAGAATTGACCAACCGAGAAAAGATTGTGATTTAGCCCTTCGACGTAGTAAACCCTTTTGATAGTGATATTCCCCTGAACCAAGTCTCCATATCCTAGGATCGGTGCAAATTGATCATTTCCGAATTGGATCGTACCCAGGAACTTCTCCACGAAGTTAATTAGAAGCTTGAGATTCCCCGTCATGTGCTTCGTGCATCCGGAGTCCATTATGAAGAGAATTATTTCGATCACCTGCAGAAGAATTAGAACACGATGGAGCATATGCTAAATTGGATTCCATGTTAGTTGTGATTTCCGATTCATTAGTTTCCCTAGTTTCATCACTTAGAGGCACACTAATGCTCGTAGTCACATTTTCTGTCCTAACCTTAGGCATCCATTTATATCCTGGAGGACATTGATTAGCAAACCACCATTTCTAAGGCTTGCTAGCAGACTCATATAATTCCTTAATTCTGCATCTAGGGTTCTTAGTGGTGGAGTCTGATGCAATACTTTTCTTAGGGGGGGTTGCACCAGAATGGTTCACTTTGCGTTTGGGTTTTCTAGGACTAATAGGCATCACAGTTTGCTTCTTAGTTCTAGTTTCTACGCCTTTGACATTATTCGAAACACACATAGCATGATTAGCATTAGCACACTTTCCACATTTCACACAAACAAACTTAACTTTCATAGCATTCAAAGTCGAATCATTCAAATCGTCATTACACGCGATTACAGACGTTTTATTCTTAGAAACATTGAAAATCCTAGGGTGGTCTTCTACTTCCTTCATCTTCCCTTGACTTTTGTTTTGCCAGACCTTTTCATTCATGCGAGTGCTCTTAAGCTGGGGCCGGCTAACACTAGCAGTGGGGACTACTCATGTAGTAAAAGACACACGTCTATTAGTGTTTCTAGAAGTCTGAGGTGATTGACTTTCTTTGTTTTGTGTGGGTTTAGTGGCCAATCTATACATCCCTGGTTTAACCACATTTGTGTTCTTAATGCTTTGTGATCGAATATGTGTTTTGGGAGTGTTTTGTGGTAACCTATCCTTCCCATCCGTCTTGGGGGCAAACGCAGGTTTTACAAATGCAGAATTAGAGAAAACAGATGGTTTTCCCAAGACAGAGGGTCTAGTCACTTTTTGAGCATTGGGTTGTCTTACAACAGGTTTCTTAACACTAGGTTCCACAATCTTCCCACCCATCTTAGCAACGAGTTTCTGCAACTCTGCTATCGCTTTGTCCCTGTCTTGTAACTGAGCTTTCAACCCTTTAATTTCCAAATTCTGTTTGTTCATTTCTCGAAACGTTTGGGAAAGTTTTTCTTGCAATTTATTATTATGTGGAAAACTACCAACGTCTTTTTGCAAAGCAAGTTCAAGAGAATGACAATGTTTTTGAAGGAAATCAGTTTTGTGTTGAAGTAACTCAAAAGCCTTTTTATCAACATTTTCTTTATGTTTCGAAAGCTCAAGTTCAAGACGCTCACACTCTTTGATTTTATCAAGATATTTGCATGCAACATCAGAATATTCATCGATATCAGCACAAGATTGAAGAGTAACACATAAAATATCTTTGGAGAGACATTCTTCTAAGAGTAGATCATATTCGTTTGAAAAGTCTAATTTGTCATTTTGAAGGTCATCAATTTCTTTTTCAAGAGACTCAACATATTTCAAATCATCAAACATTTCAGACTGAATTAAATTTTCAAACTCAAGAACATGTTCTTTTATTATCTTCGTATTTGGTATTAAAAGTTCTTTCACAAGCACAGTTATGTCGTGAGGAATCTCGATTTTCCACTTATCCTTTTGACGTTTCTCCCAATCGTTTTCAACAATTGATTGAACATTATTAACGTGGTGTTTAAGAAAACCAAGTATTTTTCTACTTTTGCTTTTAGAAGCATCTAAAGGCAAATAGTTAATATATTTAAAAACATTAGTTTTCCTCTTAGTGGCAAAAGCTTTTTTCCATTGAATTCTTTTTTGTTTGCATTCTAAAAATAATTCCTCACGAGACTTCTGTTTTTGTGGAGTGAAAAGACCATAAAGACTGTTTTCATAAGCATAGTTATATGGTTTCACAAAATCTTTATTGACCGGTGATCTACTCTCCTCATCCCAAAGGGACGTCTCTTCACTATCGAGGTTAGCTACAGGGCAATCATGATTGGTCCATTCGGACTCGTCAAGATATAAATGGGGGTTTGCAGCTTGAGCTTGTTCGAGGTACTTGGGGGTGGCAAAGCTAGGTTGACCCTTGAAAAACGACCGAGGTGATATCATTCTTACGGTTTGAATAGAGTCATGTGTATTATAAAAAACTTTTTTCAAAAATCGACTTGTTCTTCGAGATCCTTTACTTTTTTAGTATCTTTGCTTTGTCTATTTTTGAAATCTTGTTTTAATGTTTCAACCTCTTGTTTCTTCTCGTCAAGAATTTTAGCAGAATCGGTGGTGTTCATAGAAAGCCTCTGTTCAAGTTCATTAACTTTTGTTGTGGCAAGGTACGTTTTTTGACGTTTATCACTTAATAAAACATTAAATTGACGTTTTTCTTTAGTTAACAAAGCAAGAGCTTCATTGTATTTATTTTCAAAATCGTCCTTTTTAACGTTGATGACACGACTTTTGTACCCCTCAAGCTCGTTGGTCTTTTAAGAAGCTCAGCCCTATAACTATCAATAGTCTCACTAGATTTTATAAGAGCGGCTTTGCATTCTTCAAAGTTTTGAGTGAGCGTTGCGTTTGCCTTCTTTAATTGCTTTTGATTCTTTCTATTTTTATTGACATCTTTTTGTAAACTAGCAATTAAATTAGCAAGCGCGACACGCTCCTCGTCATCATACTCATTTGCATGTTGATCATCCTCAAACTCATTATTGCACATGTCTGGTGAATCGGGTGTGGTATTGCTATCAACCGTTTCCATCATACATGTGTCAGTAATTGTTGTTGGTAGATCACTATGCGCATGTGTATCACCAAACACATTATATTCAGCATCATCTTGTACCTTATCAATTGGCTCGGTATCAAAGATAGGACCATTGTCATCTTCAGTGACGTTAAGGACCTCATGAATCTTTGCCATGTATGAATAATGTGCCTCGAGTTCTTGGTCGGGGAGTTCATCATCTGTGTCGTCAAGCATTTCTCCTTCCTCAGCTGTTAACTTGATTCCAGCTTCCAGTTTCTTGCACAACAGCATCTTTTCCTTATGATAACCATAATCTTTAACCCTCTTTGGCTGCCTGCATTCCTTAGCCAAATGCCCAAAACCTCTGCAGTTAAAACACTGAATCCCACTTTGTTGCACAACTTGAGTCCCAACAGTTTCCCGATTTCCAACAACAGTAGCCACCCTCTGATTATCATACTTAGGTTGTCGATCATACTTTGGATGACTCGCAACACGTCTTCGTGTGTCATACCTTGGAGGACTCTATGCATGGGTGTTCCTTGAGTTTGAAGATGTTCGAAGGTTGTTGTTGGTGGGTTTGTAGATTTTCTTATATTGCTTCATAACGAAAGCCATTTGTTGCTTGAATTCCCTATCCTTTTGAGCTATTTCTTCATCACTGTCTTCTTTGGATGATTGCTCAGGTGTGGGTGATGGTGCTCTTGCAACTTCTTTGCCTCGGGATCGTGTTGGAATATGTGACTTAGAGACAATGGATGATCGTGGTGACGATGATTGATTAGAGTAGGTCTTTGAAGTACGGGAGTGATATTCTGGGTAATGTTGAGTGGTAGACACCAAAGCAAGTGGATTGGAAATCTTTACAACTCGTTCAGTTTGAAGTTCATTTGCCTCATTTTGAAATTGTTTCAAGATGTCAAAGAGCTTGTGATATGAAACTTCGTCTAACTTTTGTTGTTTTTTCACCAAGGTGACAAACCGTGTCCACTCTGGTTGAAGTTGTTGTAGAAATTGGACATTGACTTGCATGGTGGAAACTTGCAAGTTGTTTCGGGTCATATCATTCATCATCTTGTAGAATCGGGAGTAATAAGAATCAATAGATTCCCCATCCTTTGATGTAAACTTGCCAAAGTTCCAAAACATCTTAGTTTTCACATCTTGTTTGTTAAGTGATTCACCTTGTTGCAATCTTTCAATGGCCGTCCACATTTCTTGAGCAGTAGGACATGCGTCAACCGTAGAGTAAATTTCATCTCCAATGCCACTGAGAATTAAGTAGATTGCTTCCTTCTCTGCATCAAACCACGCACGGTTCTCAGGGGTGAGGTCGGTCCTCTTTTCATCCCGTTCATATGCGGGTTGTGCGTCACTTGTGTCTGTGGCTGGTACTGCAGGAACTTGAATCCTTGAGAGTTTATAGGGTCCTTCCAAAATACATTGACTTAAAGCATCACCGTTAGGTTTTGTGTCAAGGTAACGTATAAAACGGGATTGCCATTGATCATATCGACCCGACACAAGCATTGGTGGTCTTTCTTTGTTACCTGCCACCATTATGTTGTTGTTCGTCACACGATATTCAACGGTAGAATCCATCTCAATGTTCTCTGAAATGATGAATCGAATGTGGATCTTAAGTAGTTGTGTTGTGATTGTATGGTTGTTGAAATTCCGAAAATTGAGATTTTTTCTCAGCCCGACAATAAATTCCTCAGTCCGACAAAATGGTAGACCTAAAAAATTTGTAATCACCAAATTTTGAAATTGAGCTAGAAATGTCCTAAAACTAGTATGGAAAAAATTTCATTTTACTCGACCTAAAAATATTAACTCTTTTTTTTTTTAATCTTCGTGTAAACTACGTTCCGAAACTAGTCTAGATGGTGGCTAAATCTAAAAAATACTCAAACAAAATTTAGCTAAACATGTCATCGAAATGTGCCATCGGAATGCCCATCGGAATGTTGCTTAGATCGGAATGTCCTTTAGATCGCAATGTGCACCTGTCGGAATCCTTAGATCGGAATGTTCAGATCGGAATGTGTACTTGTCGGAATCCCAGATCGCAATGTATACTTGTCGTAATACCATATCGCAATGTTCAGATCGGAATATGTTCAGATCGGAATGTGTTCAGATCGGAATGTTCAGATCGGAATGTGGCTGAAACAAATTTGGCAGAGTAACGACTCACAATTCCCTTGAAACCGTCGGAATCCCAGATCGCAATGTACGATCGGAATGTCCAGATCGGAATAAGGTATCGAAATCCTTAGATCGCAAAGTGGAACCATTTGGTTATTGCGATCAAACCCCTCTTTTGTACTTTCCGATGGTGGTACAAGCTAGAATTTCAGAAAGATGAAAAACAAGAAATTTTCAACTTTTGATCCAAAAAACTTGTGTTTAAGCCAAAAACCAAGATTCCCAAGTCACAATGGCACGAATCAAGAAGGTATACGAATCGAGAAACACTAAAAAACAAGAAAAATCTTGAATTCGTGGATGAAAGAAGGATTAAAGCAAATAAATCAAATGAAAACGCAACAACCAATCACAAAACTACCCCATGGCGATTGATACCAATTGTTGTCCCTAATATATAATGTTATATATATACGAATTATGAAGAAAGAAAGGTAGATATGAGATGAATTTTAGAGAGAGAAAGTAGAGAGAAATGGTTGGAACTAGGTGAATGTTAGATTGAGAAGTGAGAATACAAATGAACCAACACTCTTCCTAACATGCTAGGAAGGGTATATATAGTCCACCCACATGCGGGCTTCTTTATGGACTATATGGTTTGGGCCGGGCTTTCCTTTTTGGGCTTTAGTTACTTATCAATGAACTTTAGCCTAAAGTTAAGCCCGTATAACACGACTAATATACTACCTATTACAACGTTCTAAAATACGATACATAATAAACATATGACCGAGCATTCTTGTTTGACTCAACATTTTGAGGCTAAGGGGGTGTTTGGTTAAGCTTATGAGTTGAGTTAGGCTTATATTATATAAGCCATTTATGGCTTATATATCATAAGCTTATAAGCCCAAATTTTGTGTTTGGTTTAGCTCATCAAAATTAATAAGTTAAATGACAAAAAAAGTCCATGAGTATTAAATGATGTAGTTATTAAATGTGGGGTATAAAAGTCTTTTTACATGTTATTGTTATGTAAGCCCACCTTTTGTTATAAAAGCCTCACTTTTATGGCTTACCAAAACATCCACATATAAGCTTATAAGCCCACTTATATAAGCTTAACCAAACACTTGGTTTTGGCTTATAAGCTAATAAGCTTATAAGCCCACTATATAAGCTAAACCAAACACCCTCTAACACTTGATTTGCTCACCTTGGGTTCTCATTATGGCTTCAACATCGGGGTTAATGGGTGGGTTTTGTTGGGCGGGTGGGTGATAAGGATTAGAAGCTCTTGGTGGGATTTGGTTGCTTCTATTGTAGTTGTTGGCGGGGTTTTGGTTTTGAGGAGAAAAACCGGGGGAAAGGTAGTTGTTGGACCGGTAATTTAGCAGATTTCTATCCCCTTGTTGTCGAGCTTGGTAATTTTCCGGTGAATAATTACCATAAGCTGCATACACATTTTCCGGATTTCCTTGAGTTGAAGGACAATCGGTGTATGAGTGAGGACCGCCGCATGTTTCACAAGGATTGGCAACCGCTTTAACTTGTTGTTGTTGTTGGTTTGAAGCGAGAAGCGTGATACTTTTGCTCATTTCAGTCATCATGCGGGTGAGTTCGGTCATATCAGGGTTTGCTGAGGTAGAAGAAACATTGACTCTCGGGTTGTTCCTTGAAGAAGCAGAGGAATCCCAGTTTTTGTGGTGAGTAGTCATGTTCTCAATTAGCTCTCTACACTCCTCGGGTCTCCTTTTCATAAATCTGCCACCGGCGGCTGCATTAATCGTATCACGATCTCGAAAAGTCAAACCGTTGTAGAAAGTATCAATTAAGGTCACAGGGAGCATGTTGTGGTTTGGACAACGATCGATCAGCACATTATATCTTTCCCAAGCATCAAAAAGAGATTCGTCGGGATCTTGCATGAAACCGCTGATTTGATTGCGAAGGCTCGTGACCATGGATGGTGGAAAGTAGCGCGATAAAAAGCGTTGAGTCATGTCATCCCAAGTATGAATTGAATTCTTCGGAAGACGATCAAACCATTTCTCGGCGTGGTGTGATAAGGTATGTGGAAAGAGTTGTAGGCGAAGAACATCCATTGTAGCACCAGGCAACTTCATGCTTTGGGTGATTGTAATGAACTTGTCGAGGTGTTTGTTGGCATCATCATCAGGCAGTCCTCTAAAAGGATTTGTTTGCACTTGCTGAATCATGTGGTGCTTCAACGAAAACTCTGGAGCGTTGACTTGCATCGGCGCAATCGGTCCTCCTCGTCCAAACATGGTAGGTTGACAAAGCTCCTCCATTGTCCGAAGATCGGGTTGTGGAAGAACATTGTTGTTATTGTTGAGGTGCGGTGGATTATTGTTGTTATTAACACCTGACATACTTAAATCTTCTTGAGTCTCGGGCTCTTGATAATTAGAAGATCTAGTACGCATACACCTGAAAATGCAAAAGAAAAAGAAACCAAACACAAAGACAATATATATACACAATAAAGATAAAATCTTTTTGGATTTTTGAAATTTTTTATTTTTATGGATTTTTAGCAATTTTTAAGTTTTTATGGTTTTTTGAATTTTTTATGCAAGAAAAATAACGCTCACAAGTGAACGGATCCCAAAAAGCAACGCGTCTCTCACAGAAAACCGTTAATCTTTACGAAAAGAGCCGGCAGCGGCGCCATTTAATAACTAGCTTTTACTCAGTTAAATTGTTGTTCTCGGTATCTTAAC
This sequence comes from Glebionis coronaria, assembly GCA_025667525.1. Taxonomy (NCBI): domain Eukaryota; kingdom Viridiplantae; phylum Streptophyta; class Magnoliopsida; order Asterales; family Asteraceae; genus Glebionis; species Glebionis coronaria. The sequence continues at coordinate 163,020,181 of CM046879.1, forward strand.
GAATTGATCTAGGCTCTAAGTGTGACTCAGTCGTTCTTTGGTGGAACAAATATTTTTGGTTGATTTTAAATAAAAAGTGCAAAAACAATTAATGTAAATGACGTAAAATTAAAATGGCGTTAATGTAAAATGCGTTAAAATTAAATCGGCGTTAAATTAAGTCTAAGTCTAATTGAAAGAAATGGTGCGATATTTAAAAACTTTGAAAAGTAAAATAATTAAATGACTTAAATTAAAAGCGTGACGAGAATTAAAATTAGACAAAATATGAAAATGTAAACTTAGAAAAATAAACAAAGTTAAATAGAGAAAAATAATGCCAAATCGGAATATATTCCGATCAAACCTCGTCGGAATGTTCACACACCTCCCTATCGGAATGTTTATCGGAACCTTAGATCGGAATAACCTGTCACCTATTCAGATCGGAATATCCAAACAAACCTTGATCGGAATGTTGCTACTTACCGTGATCGAAATGACAAACAACCTCAGATCGAAATAAGTAAGGGACTCTGGTCGGAATGTAGATCGGAACCCCAAGATCGGAATAATGTCACCTCTCCTAATCGGAATACCAGACTTACCTCCCAATCGGAATATCAACTTACTTGATCGGAATATCACAAATCTTCCAATCAGAATGTCAAAACCCTTATCCGATCACTATGATCGGAATGTATAACCCTTTTCCGATTTGTCAGATCGGAATACGGAGAAAAAGCACAAAATAAGCTAGAAAAATAAGCTACTAATCAAATAAGCACACAACGAAAATCCTAAGGCAAACCGTATAAGAAAAAGCTATTAAACAGAAATTTAAAGACTTTTTATAACACGAAAAGAAAAAGTTTACACAAAACAAACTTTATACGAAAATAACTTTTATATAAACTTTATAAAACTTAACAATAACACAAATAAGCTTTAAGAATCAATAATCTAAAACAATCAAAAGCATAAAAACATAACCTTTAATCAAATAAGCAAGACAAATAGCATGTAAACAACAAGATCAAGCAAAGAAAGAAAGGTAGAATGAGAGATCAAACAAGTAAAGTAAAGGTGCAATAAAGATAAAATTAACTTACTTGAAAATTAAAGTGCAAGACAAGGTAATTAAAGGTGCAATAAAATAAATGTGCAAGTAATTAAAAGGTGGAAGACTAATTGTCACCTTAGCCAACAAAAAAAATGATTAACAACTAATCTATATATATAGGGGAGGATAAAGGAATGCTTAGGAAGCTTCCTCCCCTCTTTCCTTTCTTCTTAATTGCATCATTAGGTCCTTCCTTCTTAATCTCTTTGTTAATTGCACCATTAGTCCTTAAGCCTTTAAATCTTCTTTAATCTTGGACTTTAATGACTTTTGGCTCGGGATTTCTTTGAACTCGTCTTTTAATTCTTCAATAAATTAGATTTGAGTTTTTCGGCTTTTGATAAACTTCCGTCTTTTGACTTTTTCTTCGATTAATCTTCAGAATTGGTCTTGGACTTCCGTTCTTTTTGCACTCTTGACTTCTCGACTTCGTCTTTCATCTTTTTCTTCAATAAAAGCCCGTGTTTTCTCCACTTTTCACTTTTTCGTCCTAAATCACAACAAAAACACAAACCACGCATAATTCCGACATAAAAGACATAAAATACACGTTTTGGCTCGATTATTATTGTAATTAAGTGGTAAAAAGGATGGGTGTTTACACACCTATCAGTGCTCTTGGCACTTTACCTCGAGATCTTGTGGATGATGAAGACTTAGATGATGTGGAAGATCGTGGTGAAGATGATGTAGTGGAATATGACTTAGGAGCACGAGAGTTATGACCTTGAACATGTTGAGTTGTAGTCACTAAAGCAAGTGGATTAGCCGTCTTGGCAATACGTTCAGCTCGAATCTCATTTGCTTCATTCTGAAATTGCTTCAAGATATCAAAGAGTCGATGATATGAGACCTCGTCTAGCTTTTCTTGTTGTTTCACCAAAGTGACGAACCGTGTCCACTCGGGTTGAAGTTGTTGAAGAAATTGAACATTGACTTGCATGGTGGAGACTTGCAGATTATTTCTTGTCATGTCATTCATCATCTTATAAAACCTGGAGTAGTAAGAGTCAATTGATTCTCCATCCCTTGAAGTAAACTTGCCAAAATTCCAAAACAAGTTTGTTTTGACATCTTGTTTGTTGAGTGATTCTCCTTGTTGCAAGCATTCAATAGCAGTCCACATTTCATGTGCTGTCGGGCATGCATCAACCGTGGAGTAAATATCATCTCCAATCCCACTTAAAACCATATAGATGGCTTCCTTCTCCGCATCATGCCAAGCACAATTTTCAGGTGTGAGATCAGCTCTTGTTTCATCACGTTCACTTGCAGGTATTGGATCAGTAGTATCTGTGGATGCTCTTGGAGGAATTGAGATCTTCTTGAATATATATGGTCCATGAGTAATACATTTCCTCAAGGCATCACCATTAGGTCTTGTGTCAATGTATCGTATGAAACGTGATTGCCATTGAGCATACCGACCAGATACAAGCATTGGCGGTCTCTCTTTGTTACCCGCCACCATTATGTTGTTGTTCGTCACACGATATTCGGTAGTAGAATCCATCTCAATATTCTCTGAAATGATGAAGTGAATATGGATCTTAAGTAGATTTGTTGTGATTGTTGTTGTGGTTTAAATTCCGAAAATTGCAATTTTTTTCCAATCTGACAATAAATTCTCCAGTCCGACAAAACGGTAGACCAAAAAATTTTGTAATCGCCAAAATTTGAAATCGAGCTAAAAATGTCCTAAAACTAGTATGGAAAAAATTTAAATTTACTTGACGAAAAAATTTTAACTCTTTTTTTTTTTATCTTCGTGTAAACCATATTCCGAAACAAGTCTAGATGGTGGCTAAGTCTAAAAAATACTCAAACAAAATTTAGCTAAACAAGTCATCGGAAAGAGCTCTAATCGAAATAAACTTGTCGGAATGACCTAATCGGAATGTCCCCTAATCGGAATACACTTGTCGGAATGTCCTAATCGGAATGCAATCGGAATACATTGTCGGAATGATGTCGGAAAGGCCTTGTCGGAATACAATCGGAATACCTTGTCGGAATGATGTCGAAAAGACCTTGTCGGAATACCAAATCGGAATGCAATCGGAATATTTTTAGTCCAGTCCGAATGATGATCGGAAAGGCTGGTCGGAATGATTAAACCCTTTTCCGATGCGAGTGATCGAAATCACTAATCCCTTTTCCGATTGCACTGATCGGAATAATAGCACTGTTACGAGATTTTGAGGTAAAAAATGATATTTTCGACAAGAAATCCGTGATTTGAACCAACCAAATGCGACCAAATCCATACCACAACTATGTAGAAGATTTATATCAAGATTTAGAGCATAGAAAACACAAAAAAATCTTGAATTCGAGATGATTATAAGAGAAAATCACACGAACCAAGTAAAATCAACAACGAATCACAAAACTACCCCATGGCGATTGATACCAATTGTTGTCCCATATATTTGTGATGATTAATCAATGAAGAAAGAAAGAAAAATAGATGAAGAAGAGATGAATTCCTAGAGAGAGAAAGTAGTGAGAGAAAGTAGAGAGGAGGAGAGGATTAACTTTTGGAATATTAGATTAGAAGTGAGAAAATGAACAACTAACCCTCCTAACATGCTAGGAGGGTCGTATATATAGTCCACCCACATGCGGGCTTTAATGGACTATATATTGGGCCGGGCTTGTCTTTTGGACTCTAATTAGTTTAAATCCAAGCCCGTAAACCACGACTAATTAACTACCTATTACAACGTTCTAACTAATGTTACAATAATAACCTATGACCGAGCATTCTTGTTTGACTCAATATTTTGAGGCTAACAACAGTTAATAACAAAAATAGTGGCATTAAAAGTTCCCCTGCTTTTGAAAAAGTCTCCCCTGCTTTCATTAAAAGTTCCCCCTGCTACGATCCCCCTGCCTTCAATAAATCCCACTGATTTCATTAATGGATTCCCACTGTTTTTTAAAGTTCCCCCTGCTGTCATATATGATGTTTGGGACAGCAATGTTTTGGAGTTTGGTATATTCACAGCAACTAGTTTAAAGGTATAAAGGCTCTTTTATATTTATTGATTACGAATAATTTTTTTTGTCATTTATTTGAGGACGAAGTAAATTTTCGCGGGTATGTGTTTTATGCTTACACACCTAGTGACAAAGTGATACAAAGATCTAGGAATATGTGATTTTTCTTATGGTACTCTATGCACATATTTTCTGTCACTTGAAGGAGTTACATTATCGTGCTCAGTGTCTCATTTCAAAGGTAAATGAGAATTTTTGTATATAGAGACTCTTTGTCACATGGTTAGTGCAAGATATAAAACGTAAGTTCGGGTTATTCTACTTCATCATCAAGTAAGTTATAATTAGATTTTTTCATATGTAATGATTACATAAAGCCTACATAATTAAAGATTCATAAATGATTAGCACACTTTAAGGGGAAGCTCATTTGATAAAGTGTTAGTCATTCACATATGACATCAAGGTGAAGATTTTTCTATTGCTCATTGGTATTACTACAACTAATGTGAGTATCTACTGCTCAAAATCATTTTTTATTAGGGGTGATTGCCTATTGTGCTTCATGGAGGGTATTTTGAAAAGTGGAATACTTGAGTTTGATGTACGATATTGGTTAGAAGTAGTTGAAAATCAAGGTTGTTCACATAGAAGACCCCTATTTGATCATGTCAAAAAGGGGAAGATGTTTACAAAGAATGTGTAGCATGTCGATCTTTGATGTTGTATGCTTAAAGGGGAGTGTTTTGACATCATCAACTAGGGGAAGATTGTTGGGTCAAAAGTTGATGAGTCAAATCACCATGGAAACTAGAAGGACCAAATATGACATTAGGAGAAACTTCAAGTTGGTGGACAAAATACTACAAAGTTCCCCCTACTAGTGAAACTTTCCACTGCTATAAGTTTCCCCTGCCATGTATTGATGAATGACGATTTGATCAAATATATTAGATAAGTATGAATAAGTCAGTTTTGATTTAGTCGTTATTGCTTTATTTAGTTTCCATGTAATTCTGGTTTCCTTATGTTATAAAAGGACCAGACGTAGGTTTTGTTTATCACTTCAATATTCACAAATGTAACCTACAATAAATTTTGATCTCTAGGTGTGGGATTCAATGTACACACACCTAGAGTGGTTTGTGTTAATAAAATAATACAAACCCTTAGGGAAATTCATATTTGTTAAACATCTTGTTCTAGTTAATTGTATTATTCCGCTGTGTTCATCACATATACAATTGATAACATATACAACGGGATCGAATTTGCTAACCTAGAACTTAAAGACCCAAGTATTTAAGGGATTTTATAAAACAAAACATGCTTGAAAAAAAAATAAAAGTAAAAAACACTGACATGTAAAGAAAATGCAAACAAAGATACCGCAATCACCATACAGCCCACCCTGTTTTAGAACACGCTCGACATGCTTAAAAGAAATAGTATAAGTAGAAGGGTTAATTTCTTTCTATTTAAACACGCTGGTTTGTTTCATAATCAATGCTAGTTTATCCTCCAAACAGCTCCTCATCTTCAAATACCAGGGCCGGAATTCATAAAAAAAAGTGACTTGAGTGTCATAAAATGTAACTAGTCTAGAGAAAATGTCAAACACTGCCAGAGACCAATGAGAAGATGGTTTATTGATGGGAATAAAGACCTGTAAATAATGTCAATGACATGATTCAGCACAGTAAAACATATAGCTGCTTTGATTTTAAGAAGACAAATGGATTGTACGTACCCGTTCAACATCTTTCCATGCCAAAGGGTAAAGCTATGTGTCAGCGTAAAAGATTGGCAAAGATCCTTGAAGAAGAGGTGACATAAAGTAATAGCTAACCATAGACCAATCCATGTTGCTCGTGTAGGTGTACCACATGTACATGATCCAAAGGTAAATGTGCTATATCAGAAAGGAAAATACTTTTATCGTTAGGAGGATTTGAAAGATTTAACCATAAATAGTATAGGATATATTATTATGTTTACCTCGTCAAGTAGCCATCCTTTGCGCTTTTCATCAAGAGCACATAAAGCTAGCCAAAATGTTCTATCAACAGTAATATCATTGCACCAAGGGAATTTGAAACGAACTACAACGTCCCTTTCAGAAACACCTCCATTTCATGACTCAAGAAAATTATGTCGATTCTTTTGGATGGTCGTTTGAGATCCTATACAATATAAAAAAATGTAAAACAAATTATTAACATGGAAAAAATATTTAGTTAACCATCTGTAAAAAAGGTACACATCTCTGTCCAAGCCTTTAGTTCCTTGCACTTTTCAATCATTCTTGAATTCAGGACATTCTTTTGGTTGGCCAGTTCCTCCATGGTAGGAATTTTACGAGTTCTTGCAAAAGGCGTTCTGATGACATCGACATACTTCCTTTTATTGTTTTCACAATGTTTCAAGGCTGCCTTCATATGCGATGATGAACTATTTCCTCCAGTTGATCTGAAGCGGGACTCATTCTCTATTTGCTTATTCAACCTGTTATGCATATGCTTGTACAGCCTTTGGATCTCAGGTTGTATCATATGTTCGTCCTCTTTTGCAGACATTGAAGCACGGTCCTTTTGACTCTGCTCACATAAACGAATAAAATGATCCTCTTGCTTAGAATTGCTTGGGTATTCGAATTGCTGTAAAATGTATAAATCTATAGTGAGACAAAAAATAATAAACACATATGTAAAACTTGAAAGAAAACATCGGGAAAAAAACAATTATCGTACCTCACAGTTATCTTCAACTTCTAGCGATTGTGATAAGTTGCACAATCCATTTAACAGATCTAATGCGGCTTCATCCTCTCGAACAACATCTTTTGACGAAGTATCAAATAATAACATAGAATCTCCAGTCCCAACATCAATGCAATGGTCTCGACCAAAGTCCTAAGAATATAAATTAAAGTAATTAACTATCGTACGACTAGTTGACTACACGTCTTATAAACATTAAAGTAATTACCTTTATAGCGTTTTCTTTCTGGGTTGTTTCAAAAATTCTCTTCAAACCATCTTCTCTAGAAAAAGTAAGCATCTGAAGAATTAGAAAGATAATTAGTAAAGAACATAAATTGTGGAAAAATAAGATAGTTGAAATAACAGTGGTGGAAAAAAAAACCTGTATAACAGACTCCAATTTAAAGATTCGGACTCTCAATGTCTCAACCTCTGTAGATAGGGTCATCAAACTTTCACAGATTACTTCAAGATTTATAACACGATCAATTAATGTACTATCTTCAACCTTGTCTTTACCACAAGAAACATTAACATCTGTATCCCTTTGTTGGTTAGCCATACGGGTTGCATCATTTTTTTTCTAGATATTCAGCATAAAGACCTCCAACAGAAACAAGAGGAGTCCTCAGAGCATACCACAAAAAATAATCATGGCTATGTGTGTACCATAGGGACTGCCATTCAACTTTCGTGAGGTGTAACTCTATTGGCGCATAGTGCAAAACAGGTTTGTAGTATATTAGATAATGACAAAATTAGTTGCACTAAAAAATTATTTTTTTACCTTGACAAATAGATCAGTAAAATTATGTTAAATTCAGGCTTCTTAGACCATGAGACTGCTCTTGGGATCATGTCTGACAACTTGGACCAACAGAGACTAGCGTCACTAGAAGACTCTATAATCCATATCTACAAAATGAGGTAAAGAAATGTTTCAAACTTTGGATAACAGCGGGAATAAATTATTTCATAAAATTATATAGGTGACCGTACAAACCTTGAATGCAAAAAGAAAACCAGACAATGAATAGATAGGGACATATTTGTTGCTTTTCATCAACCCATTAATGTGTTCATTCTTATGACTGCCAACAACATTTCTAATGGCTTCATAAAGCTGCCTCCAAATGTGCTCACCCCATGCAAACAAGTTCCAACAATCAAGACGTTCAACCATCATAAGAAATACATCATCCACAACAGACACCAAATCTCAACCAATGAAAATAACCTCCAAAGTTAACAACAGACATATTCGGATTGCATCTTGATCAAAAACTTTAGACCATTTTTCATCATCCTTAATAAAAGCTAATAAATCAATAATTTGAACATCATAGCCTATCTTTTGAGGAAATAAACGGTTACAAAAGAGGATATCGTCATTCCTGAATTGACGGAAGCTAAGTGGGCCAAATTGAAAACCAGTGACTAGGCAAAACTCACGACGGCCAAAATGGAGACTATGTCCATTAACAGAGTATATGAGTGGTAAGTCATAGCTATCATCATTAACATGGTTTTGTTTTTGAAGAATGTAATGAATCATGCCATCATCATTATCAAAATAGGTTACATCAAGCCATGGTCCGAAACATGTTGTTTCAAAGAGAGCACGACGCTCTGAATTCAGACGATCTTTGATTAACTTGAAGTAATGTAGCTTGCTTTTAAAATAAATCCTAGCCGAATAATCCTATAATAACAAAGAGACCGTAACTCAGATTAACAAAAACAAAAAACAATAAAAACATCAATTTATCCTAAAACCATGAGCATATATGTTAAATAATGTTTATCCTAAAACGTGGTCATTAAGCCTATAAGTCTGTATGAACACGGTATATAAATCTGAAAAAAATTAACTTTTAATTAAATAAAATATACAAAATGTGTATGTTAAATTAACTTATTAAGCATCTACCATTAACAAAACAATATATAAAGATAATAAATCGAAATGTAATTATAAACAAATGACTATAAACAGATCTATATGCTATAAGATGAAACGATGGAGAAAATAATACCATGTCACCGATAATCATACTAGGGCGAAATTCCGGCAAAGGGTCGGCCGGAATAAGTTTGTGTGAGAATGAGAGAGATAATATTTGAACTAATTTAAATTAATGGAATATTAAATAATTATTTAATTGGTAATATTTCTTTCCCGAGGTAAAAAGGTCAAATTCAAAAAAATGTGAGTAGAGCAATGTCATAGTAGAGCAACCGCCATAACACTGGGTAGAGCACATGACGTGGACAAAAATACAAAATACTAAGTGGATAGAGTGGGCCAAGGGTGGGGCAACCTAATGATTAGTGGGTCTAAAAAAGTACGATAGATTAGGACAGGTGTCAACCGCTGATATGGGTAGAGCACGTTTGGGTAAAACATGGCCAAAACAGGAAACCAATCGTTGTTTGGCTATAAAAGGTCTACAGCATGGGGGACAAGGCCAAAACCATAATTTTCCCTTAAAACTATCACCTATCTACTAAAAGGCTAATTAAGTGACTCAAATAAAGCTACAAAGATCATTTTTATGATTATCTCTTTTTATTATTTAAATATCATTAAATTATTATTTTCACTATTTTATTATATTTTTAAAAAATAAAAATAAACTTTTAAAGATTATTTATGTTAATAATATTAGTAAAAAGAATAAAAATAAAAAAATAAAAATTCTTTCTAAAATACCTTTAAAAAGAAAAGAACAAAAATTCTTTTAAAAAAGATAAAAAAAACTAAGGGTGTGTTTAGTTGGGGAAAATATCTCACTTTTCTATAAAAAAAATTAAATGAGAATTGAAAAACAGAAAACTTGTTTAATCGCACTTTTTTCAATAATTTTCAAAAAATGAGAAATTTTCATTCTTCACTTTTATATAGAAAACTAGAATATACCATTTACTATTTTCTACTCTCCATTCCACCTACACTCTCTATCTTTTTTGAAAAATGAAAAATGAAACTCTATCTAAACAAGTTTTCAAAATTTTCAACACTTCTTTAGAAAAGGAAATTATTCTCTCTTCTACAAATTTAGAAACATAAAAAAATGAAATTTTTTCCACAACTAAACATGCCCTAAGGAGGAAAAATACCCCACTTTTCTACCAAAAAATTTCATTTGAAAATATAAAAACAGAAAACTTGTTTAGTTGCATTTTTTTAGTACCAGGATTTGGAGCCCGCGCTTCGCTGCGGCGAAGAGCGGGCGTTTTTGGTAACGTTTTAGTGGTCGTTGACTTATGACGTAAGACTATAAAAGTAGCATGTCATCACAACCTGTGCATCCAAATCCAAAATATTACCTCTCTTACACTATGCTACATGAACTCTAGACGTTTGATTATGAAGGAAATGCATCACAACACATAGACCATAAGACTTACATGACGTGTTCCTCGATTATATGACTAAGTAGACGACTCACACTATACTTTGCGCATAAATTATGGCAAAAGAACACTTGAGTTTGTCCCAACACTAATATACCAAGAATTTACATAATAAAGTTAAACATGACATCTAAAAAATATACAGAACCATTTTCATTTCTTTGCTAGAGAGACGGACACATAAAAAGTAGCAGGATGTCTTAATTTGTACTTTGCCCATTGTATACTATCTTTATATCACCACACGATGTTGTTGTGTAAACTGTTGATGCATTTGCTTTTTCACATGGGAGGGAATTAACCTGTTGATAAGCTTCGGAGATGCTCTTGACAGCTGGAACCACATACATAAAATCAAGTAAGCCACCTTGCAAACATGAGTGAGCTAACCAGCGGGACCTAAATTAACATGTGCGTACCTCTTGTCACAAGTTGAAAAGAGGAGGCAACGGTCGACCATTTGGTAAGTGAGCATTCAGATGGTGTATCTGATCGAAGAACCGATGTGCCATCGCTTCAAGCTGCAGGCAAGAAGCATAGTTCAAATATTTTAAGTAAACGCACAATATTATATAAAACTCTACTTGAATAAGGTTCATGCATTAGCTGAAGGTTCGATATTAACATGATGGGTGATTGAGTCTACTATACCTATCAAGTTATCACCTTCAAAAAGCGTGTAGCTAAAGCTGAAGTTGCTCGTATCAATCTCATCAATCTTATGCTTCCCACTTGCAAAACGGACGTCTGAATCACATGAATTTAAAAGAAACCTCAGTGAATAACTTGGTGTTGATCCTTTTTCAAGAGATTGTTATACATTCTTACCATCACCAAATGTAAAAACCTTATTTTGGCGCTTTTGTGAAAATACATCCATTGGCTCTGCACACTAATTCTTGCAGGCACCCTCTTCGTTGGAGCATCTTTTTTAATCCGTAAGCAATTGACACTAACTTTGGCGCTTCTGTGAAAATGCATCCACTGGCCATGCATTGTATATTATTAGTGGAGTTTATGAGTAGTCTTATTTTATATCTGAAAGTTTTATGCTACGACTGACTCAAACCCAAGCAACATTTAGATGAGCTAAAACATTATAGTTCAAACACAAAAATCCACTGGCGGGTTGCCTATTTACAATAATACAATAAGCAAGCAGGTCAACATTTACAACAATTCTTTTGGCAGTAATATGTGTTGTTGGATTTAGTTGCAAGTATTAACTGTTAATGTATCTACTTATTTGAAATTAAAAGACATATGTGTATTGGTATGTATGTAATAGTTATTTTGAAGGCCTACCATACCTGTTGGTGACAACCTTCATTTGTGGTTAGGGTTTAGTCAAACGCCTATTAAGTTGTATTTTTGTAATTGCGCATGCACATGGGATTATGTTGGAGTCTGTGTTATAGGTGTGACAGAATGCTGAATCATGAGGGTCAAGCTGCTCATGAAAGGGTTGTAGATTTTGTTGGGTGTATATTTTAAAGTAATATAAGCTCCCAATGGTATGTTGCAACAGTGGGCTAGTGTAGTTGTATATAAGGATGTCATGACATGTATTAGCAATACAACACCATGCACAGAGCAACCGATAACCAGTCACAAAAAATGTGTTGGTTGAGAAGGCTACGTGCTTTGTAGACGGCTTGCGGTTTTAAGGAGCACCGCAACTGTTTTTGGTTCTACCTGCGTGAACAGGTGGCTGATGAGATGGATTGGAGGGGGAGACTTGAAGTTATGTATGGTCGTAAAAGGGCTGCAATTGCTGAGAGGGACGACTTGATAAGCGATTTATCTAGTATTAACCCAGAACCGATTTTGAGATGCGTGGTTTCTTTGCTATTGGACATGCAAGACAGAGCTGAGGCGGAGCTTTACCAACTGCAAGAATTGATGGGTGCGTCTGACAATCGTGTGACCGATATGGAGTTTTTCATCCGCAACATGTGATCATCGGAAGTGTTTGTAGGGCCCCCCAGTGATTGTCTATGTGTTTGTATGTTTTCAATAAAGTGTTGTTCTTAGGCGTGTATGGGAAGGTTATGTTTGGTCTTCGTTGTTTTAACTTTATGTGTATTTGTCGTACTCTATGCAGGCTTACGCCACCTATGTGTATGTTGCGATATGTTTATATTGTTTTTTATTATCTTTAAATTCGGAACATCTTTTAATTTTAGTACATCTTGTTGGGATTTTATTTCCCATATATGGACATGATTGTTTATAGAGTTTGTTGTTTATAGGGTTACCCATATCGAACAATTGTAATGGTAGGAACCAATGTATGATAACAAGCATTCTTGGTTATTGTATTGGCACATTTTTGGATGCACATGTGCTTGGCATTTTGCCTGGAATCTGTGTCACTCATTTAGCCTGCAATGTGCTATTGAGAATCTAACTGTTGCAAGCTTTATTGGCTAGTTGGCTAGTAAGTAATTTTAAAAAAAATTAATCCAATGTGACATGCCAACAGTGGGTTGGAGATGTTCTATTTAAGTGTGCCATTCCATTTGGGTATAGCACATTGCAGGCAACACCCATGGTAAAACAGTCAAGGAAAAAAATGAGTTGGCGAGGAGTGCTTCATGCTTTGCAACTGCTTTGTTCTTCCAGTGATTTTGGAAGCGTTTCCTATTTCTATATGCGGAAGAAGATTGAGGCTAAGACGGAGTGGAGGGCCAGGATTGAAGATCTGCATGCGCGAAAGAAAAACGACATTGATGAGAGGGCCCAGTTTATAAGTGAGCTGTCTAGCCTTATCCCGGACCACCGTGTGAGTCGAATGCTTTGGCTGCTAGGTGAAATGCAAGAGCGTGATGTCGCGGAGCTGTGGAAGATACAGGCACTGGCAGATGATTCTGATGGTCGCCTTCAAGAGCTCGATAGTTTTTTCCGATCCTTGTAACTCATGTAATGATAGAACGGATGTTTAGAGCAAGAAGCTTGTTTGTGTGTTTGTAATAAATGGCGTGTGGGATCCGATTGTGTATAGTCTGGCCGTATTTGTTGGTCATATGTCTTTTATATGGCCAAACTCGTCGTTATGTTATTTTGCTTGAAGTTGTGTTGTATGTTGTTTGTAATATAACGAATGTCGTTTATGTGTGAAATGTGCTCTTTCATTATGTTCTAATGCTCTTTTATTAGGTTCTAATGGAGTTCTGTAAAATGTTGTGTTTGTGTGCTATAATTTGTTGTCTAATCGAAGGAAAAGTTTGCATTATAGAACATAGAAATAGTATGGTACTGTTGTTGGTGCTTTGTTTTTTCACCACTTGTGGTAAAGATGTGCAGAGGCCCATAACAACATTATTTTTGTTTTTTGTGTTTGGCCATAAATGGTTTTTTCTATATTGTCTAAATGTGGCAAAAAAATAAACAGAAAAGGTAGAATAATAGATGATGGCAACAGTGTGTGGATGGGGATATTGTTTTTCTTAAATATACTTTTGGGAAGCTAAGCCGAGAATCATGCAATTTGGGATTCGGTTACTGTTTTCGGTGGTAGTGTTGATTGTTAGTGCAAGACACTATAGGATGTAAGCCAGGAGGCGTTGCTATATAAAGGAGTGTTAACAGGCTAGAGCTCACACATCTTTACACACATTTATAGTTAAGTTTTATAAAGAAATAAAGAATGGCGTACCGCCCAAAATGTGATGCATTGGATAAAGAAGCAGGAACTGACGATTGGGCGGACATGTTTATTTGTCGTCTACAGGATGAGATTTTAGGCGAAATAACCTGGAAAGGTAGGATGGAGCAAATGTGGCAGGAGGTGAATAGTGGTGTCATTGATAAGACTCATCTTGTTTATGAGCTAAGGACCGTTGTTGGGGAACCACTAGTTGGATGGTGGCATTTTTAGGGACCCTGACACGTGAAGACTGTTCCTTTCGAGAACAGCTCGCAGCCAAAGCAGCAACAACTGGCAACCGCATCGGTAGGATGGAAAGATTCATTGAACGGCTGCGAGGGAACGTTACTGAAAACGATTATCTGAATGTGCCTGAAGGTGTTCGCTTTGTGTGTGTCGAATAAATCATCCTTGGGCATTATGTTGATTGTGTTCTGTTTCCATGTCTACCAAGAATGGACCACGCGTGTGTGCCTGGGTGTTTGTTATTTTGGTACTGGCAATGACGTTGGTTCATTGGCAGGGCTTCTTTATGTAATTTGTTTAATGTATTTGTATATGTTAATTTATTTACTTTTTTATTTTGGTTTCATTGATAAAAACTCTAAAGAAGGTAACATGAAAAAAACTAAAGGCTGTTGTGTAACAAACGTTTAGTATAGAGTGTCACTTGGTTCATTCTTTTGTATTTCAACGACAGAGTTGGTGGCCATTATTTTTTTGTGGTTCGTGAGGGGCAGGCGAAGGTTTCTCTTCAACTTTCGTTTATGATGAGCCTGTCAACGTTAACCCAGCTTGGTCGAAGAAGGTGAAGTTGCCTTCGGCAGTGCCATCGTGAACACTTGTTATACCTAAATCAGGGGTCCTTCAGTTCTCCGTCATCTTCACAAACAAACGTTCCTTCGTAGACAGCTGTGTTTTTTTTGTCGTCAGGGAAGGGGTATACTTTAGCAAACCTGTGGAGGTGGGAGCTTATCAATCTCTTTTGTATAAAATCAGCATAGGCCGTATAAGAGTATCATATAAGTTACAGGGAAACATAAAACACCTAATGGTAGCGCTAGTCCATGACTGGTGCATGATAGAGCAGGAAGACGATAAACGGTATCCCTAAAGTTGCCTGAATACCCATCTGGTAGGCATGAACTTTTAGGCCCAACACGCGCTGTCATTCTGTTTCGGCAGGTTGGTCACCTTTCATGAACAAACAAACAACCAAATATTAGGTAACGCGAGATGGACATATTTTTTTAGACCATTTATGCAACAATGAAAAAACTTACAGTCATCCGGAGCCGTCGGTAGCTTGTGCATGATAGAGCAGGAAGATGATAAGTTATAAGTTATAAAAGTATAAAAGTTATAGGGAAACAGAATACACCTAATCGTAACAACGTTTATATTCTAAGTGGGAACCTGACATTGACATACCTTGTGGTTCACAGTGGACCTTCTTTTTTCAGAAACATCCTTTCTTCGGGTTCCACCATAGGCTTAGCTAACATGTGATTTAGGATAAAGAGTAGACACTTTGCCGCAACCATAGGCTGAGTTAGGATGCGATCAATTCAATATGAATCCAGGTCCTAATCGCTAGGATACACGATCAAGGCAATATGGCAAGCAGGCAAGCAAATTTCAGACACATTAAAGAGGTCAGGTTGTTAAAATAAAGCGTTAATTAAAAGGAAAAAAGAATGTAACACTTACTAGCCAGTTGATGCGGAATACAAAAGCATAATTTACATGTTATGTGGTAGAACCTGCTGACACGCGAGTAGCCTTTTTTTGGTATTTGGAGGCTTAGATAAGTGAGCAACGGATATGAGGAGACATGTACTGTGGTTGCAAACCCACCAAGATTTCCCCGCCAAGAAGTACATCATCCGGTTAAACGCTCAAGTCTAATCATCATTGCCTTTTTGAATCTTGTAAAAGATACACGCCCACATACTCATATTTGTTCCCTAAATCATAGCATACTACATCAATAATCACAAAACAAACGGGATTGCATTACAGGCTAAGAGTTGGAAGAATGGAAGGCACACCCAAAACCGGTAATGGTTGCGACCACATGGTCGCCCCGCCAAGCTACGACCTCTGCCAAATACTGCTTACCAAAGCAACCCACCGACACGGCTCTCATCACAGCCTAAATCAATGAGGCTCAGGTGTAGGAGTATGGAAGCGATACCCAAAAGTTGTCATGGCTGCAACCACATGGGTGCCCCGCCAAGATAGAAGTACCATATAAGTTATAGGGAAACAGAAAACACCTAATCGTAACGCTAGTCCATAGCTGGTGCATGATACAACAGGAAGACGATAAACGGTCTCCATAAGCTTCCCCGAACACCCATCTGGTAGGCATGAACTTTTAGGGCCAACACACGTTGTCATTCTGTTTCAGAAAGTTGGTCACCTTTCATTAACCTATCTACTAAAGAGGGGATTCACGGTTCCCAAATGAACAATGATTTCCCTCACACACTGATAAAAGAATGGTTTCTTTCCCCTGTCACAGTTTCCCCCTTCCCTCACAAAACCCACACACACAAAACACAGACCGTTCGTTCCAACAACTTTCTTAGAAGAATAAGCTCAGAGATGCGAGGGCGGGATCCCTGTCCGTTGCAACTCATCATAGCCCGATACTTGTTTACCACTATCGTCGACCGGAATAAACAGCGGCAACGAACGACACGAACGTGACCATCGTCGCCTGCCATCAACCCGACAACCTAAAAAGACAGGAATGAAAACAATGGAAACTCCCAATGAAGCCTAATTAGTTCCTTTTGCAAGGCATTAAAAAAACACTCGGGCTATTTTACTAACAGTTGTTATAATCAACGACTTTTTTTAAAAACGTATACCTTTTGGGAACGCGAGACCGCTGATGTTACAATGTAGTGGCTCAGAGCTGAGAACGTGCGACCAACGATTCAAGTTAGTGACCTGATATGGCTGCAAACACGACGCCGTGATGCCACGCCGAAAATCAAGCCGTTTACAACTATCATCATCTCCCAACCAAATACAGTTGGAAACCGGGTAACGCACGCATGAAACAATATCTTCATCGCCAATTACTAACTCGGACCCACTGTTTTGTCAAAAAAACATAGTTCGAGAATGGCCACACCCTAGAAAGGCTTTCCATTTTTTTGACCACGTTTAAATAAGGCATGGATGTATGACATGGATCTAAAAAGAACAATAGCCTCAAATCCCGATAATGCATAAACGCTTTGTATGCTAGCAACCATAAAGGGTCGCCTGGACGGGATCGTTAAAACTGAAATTCGTCCACTTTATGGATCCAAGCCGCGTCTGTGAGGCACAGAAAGTGGCTACACTCGCCATGGCTGCAAACTTAACAGTTTGCCCCGCCAAGACACGAATGTTTTTACCGGTTGTAGTCTTACTCAAAGGCCGTAACTATTGATCACAGGGTCGTATTTTATTGTCCCATGGACACAATCAAACATACAATGAACACCATAGCGACTATAACAGGCCAACCAATCATAAATGAAAGGAACTATTTATATCCATTTATCAAACCTGACAACCAACTATACCGACTAATGAACAGGCCCAATCAATAGGTAAATCAAACGGATGAATAGATACCGACCAATGAGCAGGTCTAACCCGACATAAGTATAGAAGCATACAAATAATCATGACAGCGAGCGAGAAATATTATCTGCCAGACTATCTAGCAAATGTAAAGTGCAAGTGCACTCTTTGAGCAGACGGAAGGTGCCAAGGCAAATATCAGCCGACATCTGCCTATTTGTTATTAATCATTCAAATCCCAGCTTGCTGGATCATAAAGTGAATGAGGCACTGATAGGTCGCCCCACCAATTTTGAGGTTTATAGCGTTGGCTCAGATAAGGCGCAATTTGGTACAAGAGTCGTAAACCGGCATGGCTGCAACCTTCAAAGGTTACCCCCGCCAAGATCCAAGCCACATTCTCTTTACCCGCGCGTGTTTAAATTTATCACAGCCGACATAATCACAAAAATGTACAATTACTCATCCCGGACAGTAAATTAAACAAATGCAATCTGAAACTAAACTCTTTCAACACACGGAAGACGCCAAGGCAAATATCAGTTGGCATCTTC
This sequence comes from Glebionis coronaria, assembly GCA_025667525.1. Classification (NCBI taxonomy): domain Eukaryota; kingdom Viridiplantae; phylum Streptophyta; class Magnoliopsida; order Asterales; family Asteraceae; genus Glebionis; species Glebionis coronaria. The sequence goes on from CM046879.1 coordinate 163,038,256, forward strand.
GCAATCCCCTCTTAATCAACCAAAACCCCAATTGTTTAAGCCCACAAACCCAATGTCCGTGTGACCCTTCTCATATTATCAATCACACACAACAAACAACCTAACTTGTTAACAACATCCTGGTATCGAAACAAAACAAAATGTGCCAATTTGTTATTTAATATAAAAAAGGCTAGTTATTTGGCTACACTCTAGATATTATTGAATCCCCAAAAAATGGAAAAATAAGCTTTAATACCTTTTAATCCAGCGGGTACGCAGTGGCACATATCGAAGAACAAAACAAAATGGCAGAAAAACAAATTAACAACGATTTGAAGATATTATCATCTGCTGGTTAAGCGAGTTTGATCATCCAACCTCATTAAGGAAGAGACCGCCACCACCCAGATACCCGCATGAGGCATCCAACCTCGCCACACACCGACCCACATCACCGCACGTCCTTGAAGGCGGCAATGAAGTGATTGGCGGCAACGAAGGGTTACCATCACACATCACAACAACCGTAATCAGGCAAAACCCGCAAAACCCCTAATCTTTTTCACATATTTCAAGAGCTAGGGTTGCCATGGATCAAAATCAGAGGATGTGAGCTAACCCACAAATAATGCAAACCACAACAAATTAATTAGGTATTATTGTGGGTATATATATGACTGATTGATCTCCTGTAGCCACTACACAATCAAATAATAGCAATTAAAGATTTTGTGACCAAAGGGCAATGGGCTAATTTGAAAGGGCAAAACAAATTAATTAAGGACACTCAACAATTAATGAGTATCGGGCAAAGGGGAAACAACCAAAGACTCATCAATGGGGAACGGAGTCACATAACGACCAGTTGGAACGAACGGTGCGTGTCTTGTGTGTGTGATTTTGTGAGGGAAGGGAGAAATTGTGAGAGGGGAAATAAACCATTCTTTTATCAGTGTGTGAGGGGAATCACGGTTTCCAATAAACAGTGATTCCCCTCTTTAATAGATAGGTTAATTTTTCATTTTTTTTTTTTATTCTCTACTTTTACATAGAAAAATTAAAAAACTCTATTTTACACTTTTCTATTTTTTCTCTTTTCATATAAACATTTTTCCACTTTTTAAAAAAAAAACCATTTAAACAAATTTTCAAGTAACTTTTTTTAGGAAGCCTATGATTCCCTTTTCTAAAAATTAAAAAAAAAAAAAATTAAAAAATTTCTACTACTAAACAGCCCCAAAATTATTTTAAAAAAATTAAAAGTGATTTATAACCATGATAGTTTAACCAAACACCTTACTAAGAGGGTGTTTGGGAATGCGTTTGAGAGCAGATTATCTGCTTATCTGATTCAGATAACGCAAAAATCCAGCTTCAAGTGTTTGGATAGTCAAAGTGAAAAATCACTTATCTGCGTTTGACACCCATCAAAACGCCATTATGAAAAAGCATGAGGATACCTACTTTTGCAAAAACGCATTTCATATCTAGTGGCAAATTACAAAATTAACCTTTGATTATTTCTTTGTTAAAATGAAAACTTGCTTGCAACTTGCTGGTGTTATTTTTCTATGGAAACGAATCTGATCCATTAACAAAGATAAATGTGTGGATCTTGTAATCAAATTTGTAATATAAACTTAAAAAAAAATTACAATGTGCATGTGTGTCTATCAAATATTCAAACCTGTGATCAAAAGTTATGAATTATGATGGTGAAGAACTTGATCCGAGTACATGGATGTTTGCATGTGTTAGGAAATGAAACTCGAGAGATACTTGAAACTTGAAGAAGAAAGGGATAAAGATAATGGGATATGACGTACTTTTTTTAATATACATAGCACAGTAATTGTTAATATAATGTAATTTTTATGTGAAATATTTTTAGTAAAACTAATGCGTAAAAATTTAAGAACTTGTATCATACTAAGATAGAATGCATTCTTGACTTAAAAAAATATATGTCTTTTTCTGTCATTTCACATTTCAAGTTACAAATAATCTGTTTTGTCAAACATTAAAAAAACTGATTATCTGATTATCACGATATCAAACAATATAAGCAAACCCAAACACTATTTTCTAAAATCATGTTTTGCAAAAAGTGATTATTTGATTATCCGTTTTCAAAACGAATAATCTATTTTAAATAAGCAATCCCAAACACCCCTAACAAGAAAACAACTTCCGGTGCGCGGGGTGTGGGTGATCTAAAAACCCAGGTTTTGAAAAGAAAACCCCTCTCTCCCCTCTTTTAAAAATCTCAAAGAAACCAACCAACAAACAAACAGCTTTTATAAAAATGGGAGACGACTGGGGATTCAGCGCAGAAGAACTGGATTCACTCGAAAGAGACGCCATTAATCGCCTCGCCGCCCAACGCACTACTACTACTCATGCCCCCACCAACTTTTATAACAATAACAAAGGCCCCCACTCACAATCACAAAGCACTACTCATGCCCCCACCAACTTTTACAACAAAGGCCCCCAGTCACAATCACAAATACCCCCCAAACCACCTTCAATTGCTAATAATCGCCCCCTTCCTGCCAACAAGGTTTTCGTCTATTTCAATTTTTAATTTTCAATTTAGGGCATTACATATGATCTCCAACTGCACCACATTTCATTTTTTTTATACAGTATTTTGACATACTTTCTTTGTGTTAGGTATTAGTAGTTGTATGATGATAAAAGTATAAAACGATTAAATAGTTGACGTGTTTGTTGCGACAGTGTTTTGGGATTACTTTATTACCTTTTTCTAATCTTTTCAGCTTATGGGGGTGTTTCTTTTGGCTTATATGTGGGCTTATTAGCTTATTTCATTTCGGCTTCTATTTCATAAGCCTGAAATTTCCGGCTTATTTTCATACTTGTGGGCTTATATATAAGCCCACAAGTCTCAAAAATTCAAAATAAGCCAGAAAAATAAGGCTTGTGCAGTAAGCTGAAACCAAATAAGCTAGTAAGCCCACGTATAAGCTGAAACAAACACCCCACATGTTTATGTAAGTAATTCTGGATATAGCGTCTGGATTTACTTATTTTGTAAAATAAAGCGATGAAATTCTCCAAAATAATTGATAGTAATTTTCAATCAAATTCTTTTTAAAAGTAATTAGTGTAAATACGTGAGTAAAAAGAAATATTAATTTAGTATCAAATGCGATGATCCTTATTAAAAAACTGATCTTCTGCCAAGCACCCATTAAATATTGGATCAAAATCTTCTGCATTGCTATTTGATCAACTATGGGAAAACTTTTCAAGTAAGTATTACAGCCCACTAAGTGAACTCGGTTGACGTCATTTGGCGAAAGGTATCCAATTTTTTAACAGCGTTCAGTAGGGATTTGGTTAGGTCGGTCATTTCTAGTATATACCTCCGCAAAGCGGTGGCGAATAATTAGTTTAGTTGGCATATTACTTATGTTTCAAATTACTAATTCTATTTGGTAATTAGGTAAATTCTTTGCCAACCACTCCAGTGAAACCAGCAGGAGGCACAACACAGAATTCAACTGGTGAGCTATGCCTCCAAATTTATTTTCATCAGAACGAGTTTATAATTTGTGATCTAGAACTCTGGTTTTCTTTTTTCTAGGAGATGATTGTTCCAAGTCTCGGCCAAAAGTATCTATTAAATTTTTCTTGCATGCTAGTGGAAACATTGCTGCAAAATTTCCATATAATGAGGTACATGTTCTGCATGATATCTTACTATCTTTTGCTGTGATGCTTGTCATAGTTTAATTATCCCCGTCTTTTCTTAGGTCGTTGTGGGAGCAATACGCAAGCTTCCAAAAGCAAGTTGGAACGCAAAAGAAAGGTTTCTTTTCATCTTTGAAGCGCCTGGATTTCACTCTATTTCGTATATCTTTCCTTTCAAGTTTCACTACATTTTTTTTATCAATGCAGATTGTGGATATTCCCTTTGTCATCCTTATCGTCAGCAGAAAAAGCTGTTGCCGAATTAACTAGTGTCAACGTCGAGGTTATATGACTAACACTTTTTTCAGTTGTATTATTTGTAAATGATGCCTCCCCTTAGAATGTGGCATGATATTAACATGAATCTATGTTAGTATATTGTATGTCTCGGAAGCTGTGTTTATGGTTTTAAAAAAAACAGATGCATTTAGGAAGTTACTTTAGTGTTTGCTTTTGTTAGTCCCATTTTTTGGTTTTAATAGTGATGTCCTTTCCTTGGTTCTGTTTGTACCTAATATAAAACGTTACTGGATAGTCATGATCCTGGGGACAATTGTTCCCCTGTTGTGTCAGACCACTACACTGCTTCTGTATTGTTTTCCAGCTATTTTATGCTAACTGTTTTTTACAGGTAGAAAGTTTAGACCCATTGTTGCAACGTGCTTTTGCTGCTGCCTCTGATGCTCCAGATCTTCGAGGTAAAAATGTTGGCTTCGTAATACTTTATATATGATGATAATATGATTGCTAGCTTAATGTGGCTTAATGTAAAAAGGTCAGGAATTTGAACTTAAGAATCAGTATTATCACCTGTTTCAGTGTAAAAATTACGTTTTCCATTATTTAACGTATATATTTTATTTAATTTTTTAAAATGTTCAATATTTAGACCAAAGGGTTATCATCATTTCACAGAGATGTGACTAAATTGCATTTCTAAACATTCCCTGAGCCACAGCTGTGACCAATAGGTTCTCATCATTTCATGTCAGTGTGACTAACTTTCACGTGGATGTGACTATATTCTGTATGGATTTTGGAAGTGTGCTTGTTGACAAGCAAATATCATAATGTAGGAAATTTAATTATAATACCAATATAGGACAATAATGAAGTCTTAATCTACGCTTTTAAAGTATTTTATAACATTATTGCAAGTGACTAGCTAATATCATGAGATAACTGACTATTGTGAGCCATAGTTGCACGGATTAATACTTGGGCTTAGTCTTATCTTCTGATTTTATATCTATTAATGGGAATGAGAATTGAGAAAATTGACGTATTGCAGTAATACATTTAGCTCTCGGCAATACGACTGTTAGAAAAATTTCTCATGAATGCTTTAAGCTTTACATCTTCATCTTTTCGTAAGTCATCTTCTTAACGATATAACTGTTGGTAAGAATATCTTCAATTATGACCAGATCCTTGAACACGATAACCGCCTGATGGAACGCTGCATGTTCTGTTTGAGCTTATCAAATCGCTTTTCAGTATACTAGTTTAAAATAAAGCTTACAAGTAGGAGAGTCCCTCAGAAATCTAGTTGCATATTTTGTAATAACTAGAAGTCAACAGTGTATTTGTGCTATTAAAAGTGGCAAACAAGCATCTGGATAAACATAAATAAACTTAAAATGAGATCTTGTTGTGAAGCAAATTGGCAACTAGCTAGGATTATTCTCCCGAGTTTTAGGAAGAGTTGCAACATACTAAGAATATGTTATCGTATTCTTGTCTATTGTTGCTTTTGTTCTTCATTGTCAAATGATTTCTACCTTTTTATTTAACTTGTATGCTTTCTATGTTATAACTAACCATAATTTATTTACGGTAAATGATTGTATACTATCCTGAAAAACTGGAAATCGATGTGGAGTACAGTGATGGGCTAATGACTGATATAAATCAGAATCCCTAATATATATAACTATTACTAACTTTACCTTAAAATTTACTCCCAATAGGAGTGTTACAAGGCTATATATGTCATTAAGAAAGTGTTCTCTCTTTTGCGTTTAGTTTAGGGTATCACCATATCGTGTTTCATTTTGAATTTTACCTACTAAAATTAGTTTATGACATGAGAGACCATCGCTGTTAATAACCACCTATGATGGGAACTTTTGAAAGCATTAAATTTATTGTAATTGAGCGGTGCCGTTGGGCTTAAGGGGAACACATGGACAATAAATTGGACTACATCTAGAAGATTCAAATTATATGCTTTTTGTTTCAGTGAAATGTGCTGATTTTTCTTAACCTATTATTCCTCAGACCGTTATGGCCAGATGCCTGATAGCCTTGAATCAAAGCTTTTACCATTTCAACGAGATGGCGTCAGGTTTGTGATATTATTGACTTGCATGTGGTTTCTATGATCATAAGACATTTTAGTTTATGAATTTGTGATCTTTTATTGCAGCCCAAATTATATTTCTTATTGCCACTCAAGTATTTCGTGTTATTTGTTTCAGATTTGTGTTGCAGCATGGAGGGCGTGCTCTGGTGGCTGATGAAATGGGTCTTGGGAAGACTCTCCAGGTAAGATAGAGAAGAAATCTTGTCTTCTTACACTCGGAATAATCACTTTATCGCCAAATTATCAGGAAACAAACAAATTGTAGACCAGAAACATTTATATTTCCTGAGGATTTACTTTATAGACACATTACCCATATCATAACCAACTGAAACATGATAAAGAAAGGCCATAGAAATAGTTCTAGCTTAGTGGTAATAGAACTCTTGCTTATTGGAATAACTGTGTGAATATAATTCCTCGGGTCTATATAGCACTGATTTGTTGGTGTATACGTATAGTTTCTCTCTCAGATAAATGGGATGAATATTGTTGCCTTTTAAATTCTTTAGCCAATAGGCGACAGCATTGATAAATTTGTAGAATTTAGTCCTCTTTCTCTTTCTTAGGCATCTCATTGTGATAAATTTTGATGTTTTTAAAACTTATCATATATCTATATTTTATTATAAAGCATACATATCCCTACCATGATCGTTTTTCCACCTCATGATTCTAGTATCTCTTACAAGTTACACCACACCTTTTACACCACATCCTCCCTTACACCAACATTGTCGGAAATCTATCAATCATTGTCATAAACTGCAAAAGAAGAAAAAAGGAAACCTTGCAGTATATTTGAAGAAATGTCCGACTTATTTACCATTCAGCCCATGTTTTCTGAACACAGTTCTTTATTTTATTTGGCAGGCTATTGGTGTAGCTGCCTGTGCTCGTGATTCATGGCCTGTCCTTGTTATTACTCCATCTTCACTGCGGCTTCAGTGGGCTACTGTCAGTTTCCTCTTTTAATATCTTGTTATCTGAGAAAGAGAAGAGTTTCTCATCATGCACTTACAAGTTATAGTTTATGCTTTACAGATGATTCAGCAGTGGCTAGACATCCCTGCATCAGATATACTTGTATGCTATTTTCATCCTACTTTCTTTCCCTTTCCCTTATTAATTATACAGTAATGAAAATTTTACGCATGTCACCAACTGTTTTACCAACTCCTAATGTTATTACATTGCATTTGAATTTCGTTATGATCATGGTCCGTTCTGGGGTCTTGGTCTTGTCTAGGATTAAAAGAATGTTATTACTTGTCAATTAGTCATGGTTACGCTTACCCAAGTTGTGGTTTTATGAAGTTAAAGTAAAGTAACTCTTTAGAATTATTACTCTCGAGGTTGTTATAGAATTTACAGTTTTGATGGATAGGTAACTCAAATTGTGATTATACGGGATGACCCATCCTTAGTAGAATTTAATCGGTCCTACTAGAGTATACTAAATCAGGATCCTGCAGATATTAAAGTGTCCTTCAGGATACAGATACAGTGTTCAAGTACAAAGTCTACATATGGTCATAGAGAGTCATGTAACATAAAAATTCAAATACTTTAAATTCTAAAATTCCGTGCCAATCTCCTTTGCAGGTGGTTTTGTCTGGTTATTGTGGTTCAAACAAGGGTGGATTCACAATAATTCGATCCAACACCAAGGGAGATATACGTCTTGATGGGTTATTCAACATTGTATCATATGATGCTGTGCCCAAGCTTCAAAGTGTTCTTGTAAATTCAGATTTTCAGGTAAGCCTCTGTAATGATTTGTATCATGTACAATGGGATAGTGTATTTTACTTTTTACTCTGGAAGTCCAGGACTTAATAGTGTCATGATAAATGAATGGAGATTGCTTGAGTTATCTGTTTATGTATGCAAAAAGGATCATGAAGCTTATAACAATGTGGCTGTTGGGCGCATGGAGGCAGTCATTTCATCTTTGTAAAGTGCAACCAGTATTATGAGTCTGATTTTGAAACTATTTAAAACAGCATCTGAAATGTGACTTTATAATCTTTCTATATCCGGTTTTCTTTTTATTAATAATTATATATTTACTAAAAAGTTCATAAAAATGGTATTTCCATTAGCTTTATTTCCTTCGTGATTCTGTTCATATGCAAGTTATTTGTTACTCTGAGTATCGTGTTCAGGTTTTGAACCCAGGCGAGCCACATTTTCATCACTTAGTATGTTAATCATGAGCAAATTGTGCATGTCGTGTACTGTTTTATTGCTTGGGATTTTGTTCCTTCACAAGCTTTTGTTAATAGTGAGTTATTTAATTAGGTTGTAATTGCTGATGAGTCACACTTCTTAAAGAATGCCCAAGCAAAGCGAACGACTGCGACCCTTCCCATATTGCAGGTCTCTCTCTCTCTCTATCTATCTTGCATCTTTTGCTGCTATACACACGTACACCTGGGTGGCATAAACAAATTCTGGACTGGGATACTGTCTAAAAAATCAACACAGACATTATTATAACAATTTATTTAAAATCGGCTATTAGTTGCTTAGTCGTTCGGATACTCTAAATTGGGTTATTAGTCGCTTGTTTATATGAAATTGGCTTCTTGAACGCTTGAGGAAATGTATAATTTATTCATGCACTTTAGCAGTTTATCAATCTTGCAAAATTAGACTTGATGTGGATTATTATATGTTCATGTACTCTACCAACTAGACTGAAAGGTAAGAAAAGCTACAACCAAGTTAATTCTTTAACTGCCAAATTGCTGCTAGCCTACAACAAAGAATGCTGTCATGGGTTACTGACTGTTTTATCTGATGCTTAAATAACTGATTTTTTTCAGTAACTAATATCTAAGCATTAACCCATCAGCACTTGATATCCAGTTATAACTTGTGTGAGCTCCTTTCGGAGTATTAAAAAAAATCAGTCAACTGTACAAGTTAACCATACGCAAATGTGTCAGGAGTAGACACACAGACATCTGTTGACTCGCTTACACTACACTCTTGCTGATGTGTTTATTATTTTCATTCAATGTAGAAAGCTCGATACACAATATTGCTTAGTGGAACTCCAGCTTTATCTCGACCGATTGAGCTATATAAACAGGTCATATATTAGTTCTAGCGGCCGTATATTGATTATGTTTAGTAAATCTATGTTCTTCTCTAGCTAGTAGCTTAACCTTTCCATATTTTGACAGCTTGAAGCATTGTATCCTAATGTATATAAGAATGTTCATGAATATGGAAACCGATATTGCCAGGGTGTAAGATGGACTTCTTTCGCTAGTAGCTTCTATTTCCATTACAGTTTTTTCTCTCTCATAGAGTTGATGGATTGAAGTTTACTCTGATACTTGTTATACTTTTCCAGGGTGTTTTTGGAATGTATCAAGGCGCAAGTAATCATGAAGAACTGCACAATTTAATAAAAGCAACTGTGATGATCCGGAGACTTAAAAAGGAGGTTCTCACTGAGCTGCCTGTGAAACGGAGGCAACAGGTACTCAAACTATGTTAATACTGGGTGCATGGTACTTATATCTGTATACCAAAAAAATATGCAAGGCGGACCTTTATATGCCTCCCTTTTGTATTTAAAGTCAAACATATTATCAACGGGCTACTTTTGTCATACTAAGAACTCCTTAGTTATATTTTGTGATTATGAACTTCTTAGTTATATTTTGTGATTTTGTATCATATTTCTGTCATACTAAGAACTCTTAATGTAATACTTTTTCTTGTTTCCAGGTTTTCTTGGACTTGGCAGACAAGGATATGAAGCAAATCAATGCTTTATTCTGTGAGGTATTACAAGTTTTGGCGTTTCTTTTTTGCTTTGGACATGTTGGGGAAAGTTTCCTTTTTAGTGTTGATTACAAGAACTAAAAAATGTAAGTGGGTTCACTTTTGTTTGGAGTTAAGTGGTCGGATTTTTGGCATGATGGGCAATTTACTATTTTATAGTAAAATTGCTTATGTGATGTTATTTTGGTACCGAGACTCTTGTTTTACACGCCAGACTGTTATATTCTATTGCAAATTGGGAATTTGTTAATATCCTACTGGTTAGTAATATTTTTCATTACACAGTTGGAGGTAATCAAATGCAAAATTAAGGCCAGCGGGTCCCAAGAAGAAGTGGATTCTCTTAAGTTTAAAGAGAAGAATCTCATAAATAAGGTGCACACGCAACTTTTATGCTAGTTTTTAATCTGCTGTACTCTGTATATGTACATATGTATGATCATCGATTAGTCTTGATGGCGAAAGTCATCTGAAACTTTTTATGAACCTTATATATCTATAAGAAGCAGAGGAAAAAAAAAGGCTAGCTAACGCATGTTGAATGCTTTGAAAGACGGTTACACTTTGTTTAGCTATAAGAAAGGCGGAGGGTTACTTCTTATTTAAGACTAATATATACTCCCTCCATCCTTTATTAAGTGTCCACTTTGCTATTTTGGGATTCCCGTAATAAGTTTCCATTTATATTTCAACTAATGAAAATACTTAAAATAGACTTAAATGGTAGACATGATATTAAATTGGTGAGGCGTGTAGTTAGTGGGATTTCCTAAAGCTTTGTGCATTATGAAAGTGGAACCCTTATTATGGGATGGAGGGAGTATGTAGGTATAAGAAACGGGAATCTGCCTTAGGGTGAAGCATTACTCTGTGTACAGAGGTGATGATTATAAAGTTAGGAAGCCTGAAGGTAGAGTAAGAAGGAAGCCTGCAGAATTATTTTGGGGTTGAATAATGTTTTATCGCAATCAAGCATAGGAACCATACGATGCACACATGGAAGTGAATTTTCATACATACTGTCAAGAACTAAAGTTCAATTCATATCATGGAGATCATATGTACATATATCTACTACCTACATCAGGTGTCTGCTGAGTTTAAAATTTTATATAAGGCAAACCACCTCCTAGCGATAGTTACCAATTACTGGATGACCCTTATAATACATGCAATATGTCATATGTTCTTAGTAATTTTCTTCTCATTGCAAGTTTCTTTATTGTCTATTTTATTAATATTGTTTTGGACCAGATTTACGACGAGTCTGCGGAAGCCAAAATCCCTGCTGTTCTGGATTACCTGGGGACTGTCATTGAGGTACGTAGCATATTTGAAGGTGTAGACATGTAGGCTGTTAGATCCTACTTGTGCAATCTTTGGTCCTTAACCATAAATATGTCATAGCTATAGAGCACCAAAAGCAGTGCTCTTGAGACATTTCTCTTACACCTCATGTCAAATCTCTTAGCATAAATCCTAACCTTGGGTGAACTGGTCGCCCCATACCTTCTGCCTGTCCCATATGTGCGGAGGAACCAGGTCCTTTTCCCCCCCCCCCCCGCGCGGAAAACATAGGGTAGGTAGGACTGGGTGGGAAAGGGTTCCCTGTTGCCAATAAACTTTCCCCGGCATTCGATTTCCCTTACTCATAGAGGGTCTTACGGTCGGTACTAAGTAAAGAAAAAGAGTCTTCTTTCTAAGAGTAGGCGTGGAGAGCTTTTTGCGGGGAAACTTGCAAGTACAGTTTGGGGGGAGACGGGCGTCGACCGAACCTGTACAATGCATCGAAGTCAAGAAAATCGAGTTGATTAAATTGAATCAAGTGGTAATGAATGTGAGCCTAAAATCTTGTAATATATCTTGGGCAAGCAGGGTTTTGTCTTGTTAAAACGTGAACTTATCTGTTTATCTAATAATTATTTGAGGTTTATGTGATCTTGACCCATGGCCAGTATATAAACTATAAATATTCGCCTTGGCCATCAGGCTTCTGAACAATACTTGTGTCCGGACTTGTCCAGAATATGTACTTTTGGATTATAGACGTGTTTCCATAACCTATTTTATAGGCTTTTCCATTTTCCTCTCAGAGTATTCTACTGCTACTTGCTTCTTGTTTATTAGGCTTCATATTTTAATCCACCTAACTGTGTTAGTGTCAATCTCAACTAAAATACCCGTTACTTATATAGAGAGTTAGCTCGTTGTAAATTAAACTGTAACTGTGAATCACTCATCTACGTAACCTTATACTAATTTAGATTGTGTCGAGTTAGCTAGAACGGTTTCTTTAAATGATAGTTATTTAGTTTGGTAAATCGACAACTCGTGTGTTATTAGTTTGTTAATCTCTATCCAACAACTATGAAGACCAGTAACACATCTTCTTACTATAGACAGTAGCTTCTGAAGTTGTTCAACAGTAATGACTTCAATTTCATAAGTCATCTTGCTACTATCTACCACATGCTTGCAAACGTTATTCTAAACTTGATAATTCTTTAAACCGTTTCTCTGTGGTAACTCTCTTTTCGGGTGCAGGCAGGGTGCAAGTTTATTGTGTTCGCTCATCATCAGTCAATGATTGAATCAATACATCAATTTCTTCTTGTAAGACGATTTAGATATATGTTTGACTTTTCAAACATAAGATTCTTAATTACCTTGGTCTAATTTCCAGAAAAAGAAGGTTGGCTGTATCCGGATTGATGGTGGTACTCCATCAGGATCAAGGCAATCATTGGTTACAGATTTTCAGGAAAAAGATGCTATTAAGGCAGCAGTGGTATTGCAGTTTTCCCTCTATTTTTCTGATTTCTTTATGAGAATTTAGGCTTGTTTCCTAATTATGGGAAATGTCTCCGCTTATCATTTATTTTTCTAGCTATCTATCAAAGCTGGTGGTGTTGGGTTAACGTTAACTGCGGCAAGCACAGTAATATTTGCTGAACTTTCTTGGACTCCAGGCGACATTATTCAAGCGGAAGATCGTGCTCACAGAATTGGCCAGGTACAAGAATGCTCTTCTGAAATAGGACTTTTATGCAAGTCTATCCATTAAGGTGGAGTTTATCTTACAGTTAGGAATCGCTAGGATATTTGTTTATAACAGAAGGGAACTGATACGGACTTTTAAACCCAACACCTTATGCTGGACTGTTGGTTTAGAAGATTTCCAGTTTTATAGATATTGACCCAAACTAGTTAGCTCTAACCCACAACCATAAGCCAAACATAACCCCTAAGTTTCTTAAAAAATTCTGTAAATGGGGTCCTTGGGTCGACTCGTTTATATCTGTGCACTTCAGCAGTAAGCACTTTTTCTAGTTAACAAGCCTGCTTGCAAAATGTGGTGTCCTTTGTTTTTCTATTCTAATATGTGATAGTATTATATCAACATTATGCGTGTTTATTGGTTATATAAATTTGCAATTTTTATTCAGGTGTCATCGGTGAATGTATACTATCTCTTAGCAAATGACACAGTTGATGACATCATATGGTATGTCCAGATTTACCACACTTTTAGATTTATAGTAAGGTTCATCAAGTAATTAATTATGTTTTCTTTCAGGGATGTGGTGCAAAGCAAGTTAGAAAATCTGGGACAGGTTTTTCCTCCTCTTGTCTATGGTTTTTTGTTCATACAAATTTGTGCTCATCATAAAAGAAGGTATTCCGAAACCTTTCGCGGCCAACCATGTTTATACTGACTTACGGCCATATTACTGTATAGATGCTGGATGGGCACGAGAATTCACTGGAAGTTTCATCTAGCATGTTAAACCAATCAAGAGGCAGCCCTGCGAAGCAGAAAACATTGGACTCATTTATGAAGCGTTGTAATACACCCAATCCGGAACATGAGTCTAACCCCAAACATCCCAGACATTGATTGCTTGTTAATGCATGGGATAAAAGCAAGGTATGCTTGCACAGCTGACTTAGGAATGGTGGATATTATAGGTCATATTATGTATTTTTAGTGGAGGAACAGATTCTGAGGTTATTAGGTTCGTTTAATAGGCTGTGTGAAGCGTGTATATAATTCTCTGGATGAGATCCCACACACATATATATCATCTTGATCTTTTTGTTTTCTTGTTCGTCATTGATAATTGTACATTGTACTCTAATAGAAGCGAAAATATGCATAGTTGCATAAAATAACTAAATTCTAGGGATCAACAGAGTAACAGACAAGTATGAGACTGTACGGTTTAACCCCGATAGAAGAATATCAGCTTAAGCTGATTGTAGCACTTTAGAGATCTGTATGGCCGTTTCTTTTTGTTCATTTGACGTAGTTTACCTGCTCTCTCTCCAATTCTCCTTACAAGTTGGAATTATCCACAATGTAAGATCCGTTTCCCTATTTACCGTCTTTTGTTTAATCTTTCCGTTGCTCTTGTGGGAAAACAAAAAACCTAATTAAGCTTAAACATTTGTTTTCTATATCATGGCCGGGGTTGATTATTGGATTTGTAACCCCACTTGATAAGTTCTTCGAAATGGCCAGTGTTAAAATCCACCCTATCATATAGATTTGTTTAAGATAGCAAGATTTGCGATTCCAAATAAAAGGCTGTAGATATTTTTTTTTTTTTTTTTTTTTTTTGGTAACCGTGATTTCTGACCGACCGACTAATTCACGGGGTTTGAGCCCACCGCCACACAGACTCAAACCAGGTAAAGCCCTCCTTTTTCAGGAGGTTAGCGTGACCACTTCAAGGTTGTTTGCACCTAATAGGAATTGAACTTGAGACCTCACACACTTTGAAGTGATAGTCACAAATTTTTTTGCCACTAAACCACCCTTGAGTGGTTAAAATGTCAAACGAAAAGACTAAATATTCTACCAACACATTAGCCAAATACGAAAAGAGATTACCAACGGCAGTTCAAACCATCTGTGAATATCACTTTACATTGTGTTTAGACCTCAAATTCAGTTCTAGCTAAAATTACCTATGTGGCGGGGGATTCAACCCCGTAGATTAATTGGTAAAAAGCCAAAGACCTAGTCTCTTTTTTTTTTGATAACCGTGATTTCCGACTTATTGGCCGACTAATCCACGGGGTTTGAGCCCACCGTCACACAGACTTAAATCAGGTAAAGCCCTCCCTTTTC
This sequence comes from Glebionis coronaria, assembly GCA_025667525.1. Lineage (NCBI taxonomy): Eukaryota > Viridiplantae > Streptophyta > Magnoliopsida > Asterales > Asteraceae > Glebionis > Glebionis coronaria. The sequence goes on from CM046879.1 coordinate 163,053,261, forward strand.
AAGAGGTTAACGTGGCCACTTCAAGATTGTTTGCGCCCAGTGGCCACTTCAGGTAAAGACCTAGTCATACCACGCAATTTTGAGCAACCTTTAAGAACATCATGTATCAAGTCATAAAATACTTGATGCAAAAGGTTTTTTAACAAATGTTTTGCTTCACAATAAATGATTAGTCTATTTATTACAAACCTTTCTCATAAAATTATTCTCAAAAAGTTGTAAATAACGTGAAGCGTAGTGTAACGGTATCGCCAAACTTTAAATTACAGAAGTTATAGAGAAGGTATAGCGAAGCTACGACGTTTTCTGAAGTGTGATATGTAGCGGCACAAAATATTTATAAATTAATATTATATAGCGAGTTTATAAATTGGAGCAATACTTTAATTCATATTTAAAAACAAAATCGGTTAATAGTTACTCAAATATTTATCTTCATAATAAAATTAATTACTAATCCAAGTCTGCTAAATAGGCTAAAACTAGGTAAACAATCCAAATTTTTGTAAATGTGTCAAAAGATTAAAAAAAAGCGCCACCTACGCGCTATAGCATGCTATATCACGTTTATGCCGGTTTTTAGCACGTTACGTTTAAAGACGACGCCTTAATCTGTTTCGTAACGTGAAGGCCACACTTCACGCTATAACCTGCTATAAGACGCGCCATTTAGAACCATGATAAAACCACATTAATTTCTTATTGGCATAGTGAAAAGCTTTTGAAAAACTATTCCATTACATAAGCTGTAATATAACTTGCGACAGCGCCAATCTAAACGTACAAGCTTGAAGCTTCCATACCCAAATAGTCCAACAGCACTAAAATTGGTAAAAGGAATATACTTGTACACAATTCTATTATGCCATTCATGAAAATGATGTGAATGGAACAATAATGAGTCGACACTTTTGACTCAACTTGTCCGGAAGGCTTTGTTGGAATTTATAAAAACCTTTTATCGTATTAACACATTAATAATCACGAGTACGCAGCGGAATATAGGATCACGTATAGACGAGTAATTAACATAAACGATAAAGAATTGCGTACCTTGTAGCAATGGATAAATCACCTTTATCGAACCACCAATATAAACGAAAACCCAAAGATCAAACAATGATCTCTCTAAGAGTACGCACACAATACGTTATAGCAAACAATTAAGTATGCTAGTACCAATAGCGATAAGCTAATTAATATTTGTTTTCTTTAAACATATAGATACAACACTTGGTATTAAAACCAAGTATGGATCACAATAAAGAAAAGGAAAACAATCGGAGAAGGAGTAACTTGCTTTTGCTATCGTATCTATTTTTTAATCTCATAATAATGAGACAATCTCATTATATATATGTGCATGACAAAGACGGTGGACAATCCAAATATGAATAGGATACGTAGCTAAACAAAAGGGTATTAAGTTATCTTTCTTTTATTGTTTTTATTATATTAATTATTATAGTTAACGTTTAACTATCGTTTGTAAAATCCCGCTAACTAACTAATTAATTAACGTTCGTAATAGCTTATCACTAATTAATATATTACGCCTAATATATTAACGTATAATTGTTTTACGTATTAACGCGTGCGTCTCCTTAGGCTCGGGACGACTTCCGGACATATATTATTTACGTGTACATATTCCTTCAGCTCCCACTTGGACATGTACAATAATATAATATAATAACATTGGTTAGCGTCTAGCAACACGCCAATGCTCCCGGAAACTCTCGAGAGTAGTTTTCCATAAAGTACATTTAAATGACTTAAACATTTACAATCCCTTTGTTTCTCAAATGCCATGTTAATAATGGATATGGATCAAAGTCATTCCATTTTAACTATTCTGTTTCTCGCATTACATAATTAATATAGATTACCAATCTAATCGAGACAAATCTAGATTACCATTGGGTATGGCCATACAAACATCTAATTAATTAACGAGGGGCCCAGTAGCATTATTCTTCAAACCTAGTTGAATGAACAAATTCTATCTTGACTACACGTGCCTCTTACATGCTTCAAGATACAAATGATTATAGTCTTTATTACTACCTTATTCAGGACAGCGTTAGAACTATAGCAAAAAGTACCATCCACATATATAAGACCTGCTTGCATCTCAAGTTAAAGGATTTAGTAATGTAAATCATTTACAAGTTTCACTTAAAGACGCCGATCCATAAAGTGATTGACTTGTTAGTAGGAGATGTCCAATATACAACTTTTGGATATCGTATGAGTTGGTGAACCGTTCTTGCATATTCTACGAATATTACCATCTCTCATATATGTCTTAATTCAAGTATATTCCCATATAATTAATCGACATAGACAATTTAGAATAACATATTATTCAAGGATTTAAACATGCAAAAATAGGACCAATAAATATTAAAGAAAACGAATATATCCAATACTTCAATTCATAAAATAAATATTGTTTAACAATATCCTTTATCCAAATACTAAAACAGATTACATGAAACTACTAGCAGGACGAAGTCCCATGCTCCTAGCATGTTGAGTAAGCTTTTTACCAGGTAAAGCCTTCGTAAAAGGATCTGCTAGATTATTATCTGTATGAACTTTAACTAGATCAATCTCACCCAATTCGATACATTCTCGAACATAGTGATATCTCCTTTGATAGTGTCTGGCGCCTCTCTGAACTCCCGGTTCGTTAGCTATGATGATTGCACTTGAATTGTCACAATACATCTTTATAGGTTCTTCATTGGTAGGAACTACACCAAGTTCTCCAATAAACTTCCTCATCCAAACAGCTTCCTTTGCAGCTTCAGAAGCAGCAATATATTCAGCTTCTGTGGCAGATTGTGCAGTAGTACTTTGTTTGGAGCTCTTCCATACTACCGCGCCTCCGTTCAAAACGAAAACATACCCAGTTTGAGATTTAGTGTCATCTCTATCGGTTTCAAATCCAGCATCACAATAACAATTAACTTGCAGCTCAGTAGCTTCAGGATTTCCACCATAAACCAAAAACGTATCCTTAGTATGTCTTAAATACTTAAGAATATTTTTCACAGCAGTCCAGTGACTTTCACCTGGATTTTGCTGAAATCGGCTTGTAATATTTTGCGCGAACGCAACATCAGGTCTTGTGCATCTCACAGCATACATAATAGAACCTACAACCGAAGCATAAGGAACATTTTGCATACGCTTCATCTCTTCAGATGTAGTAGCACCTTGTGTTTTATTTAAGTCGGTGTGCAGTTGCATAGGAATGAGACCACGCTTGGAATTATCCATTCTATACTTCTTCAAGATCTTATCAAGATATGCATTTTGACTTAGTCCAATTAACCGCTTCGATCTATCTCTATAGATTTTGATTCCAAGGATAAATGCCGCTTCCCCTAAATCTTTCATAGAAAAACACTTCCCAAGATAGGTCTTTACCTCTTGTAAACTTGGAATATGATTTCCCATAATGATTATGTCATCAACATACAAGATTAGGAAAACAACATTACTCCCACTAGCTTTTTGATATACACATGGCTCATCTAGATTTTGATCAAAACCAAACTTTTTGATTTCTTCATCAAATCTTTTATTCCAGCTTCTTGATGCTTGCTTAAGTCCATAAATGGATCTTTGAAGCCTACATACTTTTCTGGGATGCTTAGGATCAACAAAACCTTCCGGTTGTTCCATATAGATTTCTTCTTCCAAGTAACCATTCAAGAACGCGGTTTTTACATCCATTTGCCATATCTCATAGTCATAGTACGCTGCTATAGCTATGAGAATCCTAATAGCTCTCAAATCTGCAACAGGAGAAAAGGTTTCCTCATAGTCAACACCATAAGTTTGTGTAAACCCTTTTGCTACAAATCGAGCTTTATAGGTGTGTACAATGCCATCCATGTCCGTCTTCTTCTTGTAAATCCATTTACCCTTTACGACCTTCGCATTGGGTGGTAAATCTACAAGTCTCCAGACTTGATTATCATACATAGATTGCATTTCCGCATTCATAGCAACAATCCACTTATCGGATTCAGAATCCAATATTGCATCTCTATAGTTAGTGGGTTCATTAAGATCCCCTAAACTATGTTCCTCGACTTCTACATTTAGACATAGTCGTTCAGGTGCTTTGATTGTTCTTTTTGATTTACGAATGGGGACAACATCCTCTTCTTGAGTTACATCAGGTGCAAGACTTTCTTCCTCAATTGGATGTTCGCTAGTAGTTTCAGAAGGTAAAATATCTTCATCCTCTAGTTCTACAATCCTCCCACTCTCTTTTTGAATTATGAGATTCTTTTCAAAGAAATCTGCATACCTCTCAACAACTATTTTGTTTTCAGGTGGGTAGTAGAAATAGTAACCCATAGTTTCCTTAGGGTAACCTATGAAGACACACTTAACCGATCTTGATTGAAGTTTGTCAGGCGTGTGACGTTTCACATGAGCCTCACAACCCCAGACCTTTAAGTAAGACAAGTTAGGAACTTTTCCATGCCATAGTTCATATGGAGTCTTGTCAACCTTCTTGGTTGGAACCATATTGAGAATGCGTACAGCAGTCTCCAGAGCATAATCCCAAAAGGATAGTGGCAAAGTAGAAAGACTCACCATTGATCGAACCATGTTTAGAAAAGTTCGATTTCTCCTCTCAGAAACACCATTGTGTTGTGGCGTGTAAGGAGGAGTCAGCTGTTGGACAATTCCACTAGCCTTTAGATAATCTTTAAATTCTTGACTAATATATTCACCACCACGATCTGATCGAATGGCCTTAATAGTCTTCCCGAGTTGATTTTCTACTTCATTCTTGAATACCTTGAATGTTTCAAAGACTTCATGTTTATGTTTAAGCAAATAAACATAACCATAACGACTATAATCATCAGTAAAGGTAATGAAGTATGTAGCACCTTGCTTTGACACATGTCTAAGTGGACCACATACATCGGTATGGATTAATCCAAGTAGATCTTTCACCTTTTCTGTTTTATGCGAAAAAGATTTCCTTGTCATCTTGCCCGATATACAAGAAACGCATTGATCAAACGGTTCACTATCCGTTGAGTTTAAAAGTCCATCATGTTGCAACTTTTCAATTCGCTTCTTGCTAATATGAGCAAGTCGACAATGCCAAAGATAAGTAGAATCTAAACTTGCTTTAGATTTCTTATTGCTAATCGAATACATTGAATTCACAATTTGCAAAGTAGGATCATGCATATCAATTTCATAAATACCATTAACACGAATACAATTAAAATAAATCATATCATTAAAAGAAACGGTCATACCAGAATCCGTAAATTTATGAATAAATCCTTTATCATGCAAACAAGAAACTGAAACAACACCTCTAGTTATAGTAGGTGCATAATGACAATCATCCAAAACAAGAATTAAACCATTAGGTAAAACTAAGTCAAAACTTCCAATAGCTTCTACTTCAGCACGTACGCCGTTTCCAACATACAAGTAGACAGCACCTTGCTTCAGTTTCTTTGCTCCTCTAAGTCCCTGTTTTGTGTTACAAATGTTAGTACCACAACCAGTGTCATACACCCAGGAATTTTTAGAACAAGCAAATAATTCAATAGTATAAATACCTGAAGAAGTGGACGATCCAACTTGCTTCTTCTTTTTCATCAACTCAGCTAGATAAACAGGACAATTCCTCTTCCAATGTCCAACCTCTTTGCAGTGGTGACATATGGAATCTTTTGCCGGATGCTCTTTCTTATAAGGTTGAGGCTTTTTAGGTTTAGGAGGATAAGAATTTTTAGGACCCTTATCCTTACCTTTACCTTTAGCCTTACCTCCTTGCGGTTTGTACTTCTGGATCCTACCACCTTGGATCGCCATCACTTGTGGTGTAGAAGAAGATGCAACATTTGACTTCTTGTTCTTCTTAACTCCTTTCTCAAATTCAATAAGCAAAGAATGAACTTCACTAATTGTCTTCCCCATGCTTTGCATATTGTAATTTTGCACAAAGCCCTCAAAATCACTTGAAAGTGAATTGAGAATCAAGCTGACAGAGACAGCTTCTGGAAGAACATAGTTGAGAGTTGCCAAATGATCCAAATAGCTTTTCATCAATAGAACATAATCGCTAACGGATTGACCCTCTTCCTGCTTGCATGAATGGAAAGTGTGTACTAACTCTTGTAGTTCGACACCAGGAGGCTTTCCATACATCTTTTGGAGCTCAGTTATCATGTCCTTAGGACTTTTGTATTCAAATTGCTGATAAAGCGATGGAGACATAGTTCCAAGCATTAAACAAGCAACTTCATTATGACGATCATAAAGAGCATTCCATTCTACTAATTGTTCATTAGTAGCATTAGCACCAGGATGGTCAGGCCAAGGATTGTCATACACATCCTCTAGTTTCTCCACACGCACAACTAGTTTGAGCGCGCGTAACCACTCATTGAAGTTAGGACCAGTAAGTTGTTGCTTCTCAAGCATCGACCTGAAAGCCGAACTGTTTTGTTTGGTTTGGGCATTGTTCGTTGCCATCTACAAATAAACAAAGTTCAATAAATTAGTATTTTCGATAATACTTCCTTTATAGAAAATTAAATACCCATGTTTATAAATAAACAATTAATTTTCTAAAAGCTAGAATCCACCAAGACATACCACCACCGCATCAGTTGATCTGCTAGTGATGATGATATTCAAGGGGTAATTGACGTTCAATAATTGCATCGAATACAACTTCTAGAATTATAGGACTCAACTTTATATCCATCACTTGTGACAATTCAAAAGTGAAAAAGTGAGCATGTTTATCCCATCTATTGCCACGAGTTAAGGTCTCACCTATCTTAACTTGCTTAAGTCGTCCAACTAAAAACTGTGATTATATAGCACCGACGTCTCACAATCGAGTGTATTATATCACCTTGGGTTACAAAATCACCACAGTCTCACGTATGGTGAAAGAGTAAGTGCAAGTGCTTTTACACGTTGGATGGCAAATAAACTTATTTCAAAGGGTATAAATTTTGACAATTCAAAACATGTACAAAGAAGCATGCAACATCTTTGTATCATGATAATTTATAAAATTTACTCAAAACATCACTTATTTAACTTACAGTTCAATTGTATAAATAGTGATATCATAAAAATTGACGATTCAACATGTATTCTATTTAAAGAAGTTTAATTTTATCACGGGAAAAGATTAAAGAATGATTAAAATCATTCAAACCCTAGACCATTTGCGGCTTCCTAAATAGTATGCAAGATAAGGAGACTACAAATAGTCAGGTATTATAGGGCAATGATATCTACAAGACTGAAGTCTTGATGAGTCTTCCCGAACCTTAGCCTTGCAACTAGATAGTACTTTTGCAAATTACGTCATTAATAAAATTTTACAACTTTAAAGTAGAAAACAAATTATAAACTTGATTCTTGCTAATCACGGCGTGAGTTAGATTTAAAACCATGTAAGGGCGACTCGTTTGTTGCCACATATGATCGTGCAAGAACAAGATTATAATAAATCAAATTTCATATAGTTTTAGTCCGGTTTATTTTTTTTTTTCAAAAAACCCTTTGCTTGAACCATGATATAACAATTATAATCAAAAGCAAAACAAATAAATATTAACCTAAAACATATATCCAATTAACAATTAATCACATACTTCATGCATACCACATCTATCATGACTTTAATTAAAACAATTAATCAAGAACACATGATCCATGGTAAACTTGCATGATTCCCATGGATCGAACCATAAATTAACAATTAACAACGTGATAAATAAAGACTAATTATCAATTAACAACATATTTATCAACAAAAATTGCATACAACTTAGGGTTTGTCTAATTAAATTTATTAACCCTAATTAGGGTTTATGAAAAACTAATCATCAAATAAAATAATTCAAACACCATCATAGTAAGTTTACACAATTTTATCTCTTTCGTAATTTTTAATGTAATTAAAAGCTATACGAATGGCTCGTGATGCCACTGTTGGAATTTATAAAAACCTTTTATCGTATTAACACATTGATAATCACGAGTACGCAGCGGAATATAGGATCACGTATAGACGAGTAATTAACATAAACGATAAAGAATTGCGTACCTTGTAGCAATGGATAAATCACCTTTATCGAACCACCAATATAAACGAAAACCCAAAGATCAAACAATGATCTCTCTAAGAGTACGCACACAATACGTTATAGCAAACAATTAAGTATGCTAGTACCAATAGCGATAAGCTAATTAATATTTGTTTTCTTTAAACATATAGATACAACACTTGGTATTAAAACCAAGTATGGATCACAATAAAGAAAAGGAAAACAATCGGAGAAGGAGTAACTTGCTTTTGCTATCGTATCTATTTTTTAATCTCATAATAATGAGACAATCTCATTATATATATGTGCATGACAAAGACGGTGGACAATCCAAATATGAATAGGATACGTAGCTAAACAAAAGGGTATTAAGTTATCTTTCTTTTATTGTTTTTATTATATTAATTATTATAGTTAACGTTTAACTATCGTTTGTAAAATCCCGCTAACTAACTAATTAATTAACGTTCGTAATAGCTTATCACTAGTTAATATATTACGCCTAATATATTAACGTATAATTGTTTTACGTATTAACGCGTGCGTCTCCTTAGGCTCGGGACGACTTCCGGACATATATTATTTACGTGTACATATTCCTTCAGGCTTAAAACTTACTGTATTAAAAATCACATAGTAACAAACAAACGAAAAAGTGAAATGTGAAACTAAAACTTAGCTTGGTTAACCATTTAATTTCAGTATGTTATGTTTAAAGATTCAATGTTCTATAGTTGCTCGCTAATAAGAAAAAGAACTTAAAAATATTTGAAACTTACTCTATATATTTCACATATAATCAATAAACTGAAGACCAACTATAATACAATATTGACTAACCAATAAAATTGTCACCTAAACTAAAGAAATCCAATCCAACTACATTTACAATTCGAATTGATCGCATCTCATGTTGCTGATCAAACACTTGACAATGCCGGTACCATGACAGAACACGATCTCTCACTCTCACCAAAGAAGTTGGTCACAATTGTATCAACATCCTCGAGCCCAACCCCAACGCACAAAGGATTGGCCATTGTATCATTCTCGCTGCGTACTCTCACATTTGGACCATCCTTGCATTTACCCATACACTTGCAGCCCACAACCGCCACTTCCTCCCCAACTGCTCTTTGAAAATTCTCCATCAGCATTGCAGCTCCAGATTTCTTGCACTTGCCTCCCATACAAACCTCAATCTTCTTAGAACCTTCTTCTACCAAAGTAAGATCCTTCAACATTGTGTTCTCGGTTACTTTGTATTCCACTTTTTCATATATTTGAACCGGAAGAGCCAAAGATAATGGTGTTTCTTGACAAGTATTTGAGGTTTTTTTGTTCTTCATTTCCTTCATGTTCACGACATTATCACAATCAGATTCTGAGGAAGACGAACTCTCGGATGAGGATGATTCCTTGCACTCCATCATCATCTTCGCAGCTTTCTTTTTCGCCTTTTCTTCTTTCTTTAGCCTCTTGGATTCCATTTTCTCTGCTTTTAGCTTTTGTAATTGTGCAACCAGCACATCAGTTGCTTCCTGCACAATCATCAATTATTCACTTTAAATTACACCCACATACCAAAATTTTTATTAATTAACTATAAATCTAATGAAACATACATTTCACGAATTCATATGGCCTATTGGTCAGTTGATATAATTTTGTGAATAGTTGCAAGTAGAGGTGGCAAATTTTGCCGATTTTGCTAATCATGAACACTTTTTAACCATTTTTTAACAAGTATGGGCACTTTTTGCGCTAGATGGGCTTTAAACATGGACGTGTGTAAAACTCCAAATTGGTCACTCCACGGATCTCTTTATATTTATGTTTTTTTCGACTTTTAAACGATTATTATTTTTTTATTTTATTTTTACGTTTTATAACTAAAAGTACAAATGTTGTTTTCAAAATATTGCTTCCACCTCTATCTAAATCCTATTATGATGAAGTTAAAACTTTTTTTTTTCTTGAAGAACAGCAATATCAGATATTTCTTGAATTAAACCAGGGACGGAGCTACACTTAGGGTTGGGTTGGCCAAGGCCCATCCCAAAGTTGTTATAGTTGCTACATATTACATGCTATCCAGTTAAGTTTGATCTTTCACAATATAATTTGGCCCACCTAGAATTTTAGAAACTTAAAAGCATTGAAGTAAATGTAGTCTAATGTTTAACATATTTATTACTAAGTTTGATCCTTCATTCTTTCAAACATAAATTGGTTTTTATTTTGCTATACAAGAAAGCATTATTAGTTGTTATAAGATACAAATCAATTTCGTTACATTTTAAGTCCAATTTTACTGTAAATAACAACTTACATAGAAAATTCTAGTTTTATTGTGCAAGTCATCTTTGGTTGTATCCATGATTTTAAGCGTTTAAAATAGTACAGCATATGTAACCCGTTTCCTAGCAATGATATATTGTTGGTTAATTCTGATGTTTATATTTGGCCCATCCGTATATTAAATCCTAGCTTCGTCACTGAATTAAACCAAACTAATAAGGTGTTTGTTTAAGCTAATTTTGGAGATGATTAACTTAAATAAGCTCTTAAGTGTCAAAATAAGCAAGAAAATTGAGAAAACGAAAGGTATGTTACTAAAAACAAAACATAACTAAAAAAAACCAAACATACCGAAATCATCTGTCCTTTAACTTTCTGATCCAACTCAATATCCCCATCATCAACATTCAACCCAAAACCCATCTCAGAAAACATTCCCAAATTCTTAGACAAACCCTTCAACAGCTTCATCTTCTTCTTTAACTCCTTCTTTTCTTCCTTATTAACCTTAACCATGGTACCACCATTATAATACTCCACATGACTCTTGTCACTAAACCCATTATCACAACATCTTACACGTGTCCGACTAAACATCATCCTAGGTTGTTGTTTCATGACACCACCATAATCCTTAAAACACGGAACCTGACCAAACACAGCTCCTGTTACCTCCATGCTAAAAGGGTTTGTTTCTTAGATTGTGTGATATATTGGATTAAATTAAAATTTAAGTTAACAACTTGTATATATTTTCAAAGCGGTGGGTTCTTTTTTATATATATTATTTTGTTGGTTGTTGCGTGGAAGTGTGATTATCATGAGGAATGCTTATTTTTGTTGGAATGGTATTTTGAATATGGATCGTTGGATTTGTTACATTCTTTAAATAAAAGATTGTGCACCGGTTGATGTGACGTGGCAAATGAAGGGAGTTAAGCACTCGTTGGCGCGAGATATTATGAGTTTGACATGCTTTTATGTGTTGTTGGCGTACGTTTTTGTGCTATCTTTGCCGTTGGATGAGTTGGATCAGGGGATTGCTTATGTGGAGTGACACATGGGCTGATGACATGGTATTTTTGGGATTGTGAGTTTTTTTAAGTCAATTTTGTTGCGCTTTATTCGTTTCTATCCCGAACTTTTTGAGTGAAGATGATGCCACGTGGTTTGACTCAGTTTTTTGTGCCTTTTTTTTTTATGCTGAAAGTATTAAACTACTGAGAATGAAATTGCCAAATATCCAAAGTTTTGTTATAAAAAACCGGGCCGCGTTAAGTTGCAAATTTTTTTTTTAATTTTTTATCAGTAATTATTGGTAACTCTTCTTTTTTTTAAAAAACTTTTTGAAAACTAGAAAACTTTAAATCCAAGTTCTCTAAATATTACTTATAAAATAAGAAAACAAAGGTTTATGTTTGCAATAAAGAAATTTTTAAAAATACTTATTTTGAATATATTTTTTGATTTTTAAAATTTTTTTCTAAAAAACTTCTTATTTTTGAATAACTAAAACATACCCTACTAATTCATTTCATATAAAAACTTAAAAGAAGAGTTAATAGCGTATAATAATAACTACATGTCTTTACATTTGTTTCATTATAAAATACGAACTCAAAATTATCCAAATACCCATCCAATTTACAAAATTTGTTTCGTTATCATACGTTTGCTTACGTGGCATTATAGACAACCGAAAACACAGGTAAAACATAATACGTGGATTTTTTTGTAAATAACTATGGGGAAATCATCCCTGCTGTGTACTGCAGGGATTGATAAATCCCTGCTGTTATGTATAAGTGAGAGGTCAATAATGTAAAATGATATTATTTGAAGGATATAAAATATAAATATATAAAAAAATTACTCCTTACAGCAGATAAGTTATATGCTGTTGACAGCAGTGATTCTTTCCCCGATAACTATATAATCATGATGAAACTTAAATGTTTGACAATCTGTTAATAGTCATTCACACACTAAATTTCACAAACAAAACACACAGACATCAAACTCACACATGGACCCTAATTTACAATACATAAATTAATCTCTCACTTCGTTAATTTTGATAGCGCTTTTTAAAGGTAAGTCTTGCAATTGAGTTATTTATGCATCTGATCAATTTAATTTGTGTTTATAGACGTTTTAGGTTGATACATTTATTCAAATGTCATTGGTTATAAAGGACCCGTGAATTTGATTATAAAGCTCTAATCCTTTTGTTTATATTGCAGAATGGATAGGCTAACAATTACGTTTTATCATGATTGGATTTTTATTGGGCTACCGTTAGAGTATACTGAGGGTAACAAAGATACACTAAAAGATTTAAATTTTGAACACATGACATTCAGTAAGTTGTTTTATTTTACCAGGGGTTGTACTCAATTATCTCATGTTATATTTAGCTCTTTGGAAGTGATTTCACTAATGAGATTAGGGAGTTAAAAAATGAACAACATTTTGGTGACTTTATAGCATTAGCTTTAGTAAATGGTAGGAAAATTGATGTGTATGTTGAACATCATGGTTATGATATCCATGATTTGGTTTCAAAAGAGGATGATTTAGAGGATTCCGATGAGGATGAATGTGAATTAGATTATATATCAGCTTTTGTTGAACCACAATATGTAGGAGGAGAAGAAGAAGTTGACATACCATATAGATGCACAAATGCCTTTTTAAATAGGTTATGTAAAATATGTCATAAGAAAACCATTAAGAACACATATGGTACAAATGAAGAGGATGAAACTACACTTAAAGTAGATGAAATAGAGGATCAAAGTGTGGATCTTATTTACAAAGTAAACCCTAGAGAAGTCTATCATGACCATGATCCAGACCAGTCCTGGAAAGATATGATTCTCGTTTTGGAATGAAATTTGAAGATCATAAAGAGATGAAGATTATGTTGGCTAATTATGGTGTAGTTAATGGTTATCAACTTTGGTATAAGATAAATGATTTTAAATCAATACTTGTTTTGTGTGGTAGGAATGTTGAAGAGGGAAAGTGTGCTAGTAAAGTAGGTAGGAAAGAGAAAGTTGCAGAGTGTTCGGGTTCTGGTAAAAAGAAAGTTGTAGAATGTTCGGATAAACAGAAAGTTTCATAGTGTAGTAACGTTGTAGAGGGTAACAAAAAGTGGACTAAAAATGAATTAAAATGTCAAAGTCACCTTCTAAAAGGGAACGAAAACTAAAAAATCACATAATGGATGTAAGTTTAGATTATGGGGTTCATGGATGAAAAATGAGACATCATTTCAGATAAAGACACTAATTCCAAAATATAATTGTGTTAGGGTCTTTGATTTTGGGTCATTGGTAACATACAAGTGGATTGCAAGGTATTATGTTAGGGAGATTGTTGGTAATTACATAATAGATTTTTACAAGCTTCTATTAGGGAGAAATTCCTAATCAATGTCAGCTTAAATCAAGTTATAAGGGTAAAACAAAGAGATTTATATGATTACTAATAAGGGTTGATAGAACACCATGGTAAACTATGGGACTACATAGATCAGTTATTGAAAACCAACCTAGGATCAACTGTGTAGAAACTAGAAGGGGGGGGGGGGGGGGGGGGTTGAATAGTTTCTTATATTTACTTGTTAAAAGATGGTTTTCAAAAAATCCTTTTTCAAAAACTTAGGCTTGAGGAAATATGTGAAATCTTCTTATGCACAATATGAACAATGATAGTGTAACTAAACTAATACTAGCTAATGTATATGCACAAAGAATAAAGAATGTAAAGAGTTAAGGGTAAAGAAAGATCAAACCAAACACCAAGGATTTATAGTGGTTCGGCAACGAAGCTCACTCCTCGTTCCTACTCCATTCCTCGAGTACTCCTTACTCGAGAGTTCACTACACAACAAGCTCCTTATGGTGGAGAAAACCGTACACGTTGCTTAACCAATTTCCGACTCTAAGCTAAAAGTCGAGCCCTAATCGTAGCTAGGACCAATCTACACAACTATACTTAGTACATACACAACTTCCAAATAGACACAATTACTTGGATCTTCACAACTATGACACAACAACAAATGTATAAGATTTGATCTTCAAAGGATCTTTGGTGGTGGACTCAACACTTCACAAGGATAGTGTTCTTCTCTTTAAACTTGGAGAGGAAGGGATGGATGGGATAGATTCACTTCTAAACAAGTAGTAATCAATCAAATGATCAAGGATTTGAGTGATTTAAGAAGTATGTTTGAATCTGGAAATTTATGTGCAAAAGAGGTGAAGAGAAAATATGAGTGTAACACCCCACTTGGATAAATGGACCGTTACGTGTATTTATGGCGTGTCATCAAAGCATGCAAGGCAATGTATTAAACATTAACTGACCAAACGGAAGTACCGGAATCAAACATCGGTAGTCCAACATAAGCTCAAAAAATATAAAGATTAAGTACTGAAAGAAAAAGGAGGAAACAATGTCCAAACAACCAAAGTAAAGTAACGTCATGTGTGCATAAAAATAAAGGAGTCTGGATAGCTCCCATCCAAATGCACATACTCTCTTAGAAGTCCTAAGATCGTCCCTGTGTACCTGCCGTTTGGAAACATGAAAGGAAACTACGGCTGAGCATAACGCTCAGTGGGCGGATATAGCATGATAAGAATGTACTGAAAGTAATGAAATAGAAGGCAACAATGAAGCTATAAGACTGATATGTAACATGTGGTAGAACTCTGCATAAAATCTGAAAAACCTGATTCATATATACTGATACTGAAATATAACTATAAATTCTGAAACATGCATTTACTGTATTTTATTTGCCAGAGCTTATATAGGTCACGTGCTGTAACAACCGTGTATGAATAACTGGAGGGGTGACCTCGTCATGCTGTAGAGGGGTGACCTCTAAATAACTGTGCTGGGTGGAGGGATCAGCTCCAATGTGAAGGATGTAGAGCACACACCACATTCACCCTGATAACTTGTAACACATATAAGCCTAGGATGCATCCATACGCCCCACTAATAATACTGATAAAATGGCCAAGCTGAGCTGAGTGGGACGATGCATGATATCACTCTCCTGCATGTGAGTCACGACACCGGTGCCTCTAGTGCCGTGGTTACGGTACCTCCGTAACTAGTACATAAACTGGTCGTGCTTGTATATAATGCTCAGGAAATTTATTTAGTTATTAATATGATTACTGATAAACTTAAACATATACTTGGGAAAACATTTGGCTGAAGACGGGGAATCCTAATCATGCATAGAAAGGAAGTCCTTACTGAAAGGACGGAAATCCGTACCTCGTGTCCAGTAACTGACTGCACGAATACAAGTAGAACTCCTACTCAGACTTCACGCGAGCTACATAAATAAAATGCGCGAATAAGCTAACTGATATCCGGCTATATAATTTACTGTTTTATTGGCTTCTAATTTATTTATTATATTTCTGAAATTCTGTACGTATATTAACTGATAAATCTGATCTTATAATAATTCTTTTAATGTATTATCGTTCTACTATCAATTACGGTACAAGCATATTTCTGACGCTATAGTAACTGTATTAAGTATCCTGCTTAAAATATAAAGTTTCTTAAATTAGAAAGTTCCCAAAATAATTTAATTCATTTAATAAAATTATAGCCATTTAAAATATTAAAGAACTATTTAATTTAATACATTCAAGATATATTTTAACCATTTATAAAACAATTAGATTAAAAAGGTATAATATAAAAATCTTCGTTTTATATGTTTAAACTATAACCCGAGCCTACCGAGATACCCCGTCTCGGTCGCACTAAACAATTCAACATAAAATGATAAAATCTATCTACATAAATCTGTCCACCAGAATTTGTGACAGAATTTCTGTGTCACTAAAAACTGTCGCTAAAACTGTCCTTATTAAAAACTGTATACATATAACAGTTTTGCGACAGAAAAACTGTCGCTAAAACTGTCGCTAAAGTTATTCAACATATCCATTTTAATAGTCCCAATTTTCCACTGGTTTTACATATGGTTCCCACTGTTTGGTCATGTTTTCCCACTGTTTATATACACCAAACGCACCTTTATTGTTTCTGCCGTCCCAAACGCACCCCTTATTTCAAATCTGGCCCTAGCCGCCCCTGTGTGGGTCACGGCTGGGCAGGGAAGGGACCACCGAGACATGGTGGTGTCTCGGCTTCTTGAATCACAGCAAAACCCGACGCCCCGTTTCACAGCCTAATCAAACACCTTTTTTTTAAATCGTGATTAATTATAAATAAAGAAAAGAAAAGGATTTGCTTACTTGGTTCGTGATTGGAAACGATTGAACACACCCTACCTGAATCAACACTAGATCAAAACCCCCTTATTTTTTTTATTTTTTTCTCTTGCCGGCGCCTAACCCTAGCTCTCCCGACTTTTCCCTTTTTTTTTACTGTCTAATACAAAAGGGGTACACCCCCGTCCCTTTTCTTTTCACTAAATGGGCTTGGCCCAAATTTTCCTTTCTTTATTTTTTTTTACAAACCGGCCTAAGCCTTTCTTTCCTTAATTTTTTTTTTAATTTTTTTATACTTGTATATATATATATTTCTCGCGTTTGTTTTCGTCGATAATTTCCACGTAAATTGTGTAATTCATTAACTGCGTATTTACATCTCCCGATTTAAATACGGGCTTTACAATTCTTCCCCTCTAAAAGAATAATTCGTCCCCGAATTAAGGATACGACCGTACTGGGTTTTACAATTCTTCCCCTCTAAAAGAAGAATTCGTCCCCGAATTGTAAGGTATTTAAGCTGACTGGAGTAAAAGCTAAAAATGCTAATAAGCTGGAAGACATAAAAGCTGAAAAGACATACCCGAATCAAAACTGAAAGTGAGGATAAAAAGTCCGTATAGACTCCTCTGTTTCCCAAGTGGCCTCCCGCTCGGTATGGTTCCTCCACAGGATTTTGATGAAAGGAATGGTCTTCCTTCTCATAACTCGCTCCTGGCGATCTAAAACTGCTTCGGGTTATAAATCCTCCCGAATCTGATCGAGTGGATAATTCACTTTGTGAAGCTCATGATAGTTGTACCCCTTGAGTAATGATACATGAAACACGTTGTGGACGTGTGAAAGCTGAGGTGGTAATGCCAGCCGATATGACACTTCACCGATACGTTCAAGGATTTCGAACGGTCCGATGTAACGAGGGCTGAGCTTTCCTTTGAGGCCAAAACGTCTGACACCGCGTGCGGGTGATACTTTGAGGAACACACGATCCCCAATCTGAAAAGATAGATCTCTGCGATGCTTGTTGGCGTAACTCTTCTGGCGAGTACGCGCTTCTTGCAGTTTTGCCCTAGCGATGACGACCTTTTCATTGGTCAGTTCTATCAATTCAGGTCCTTCAATCAAACGTTCTCCAACCTGATCCCAACAAATAGGAGCACGGCATTTCCTGCCGTATAACATCTCGAATGGAGCACGCTTGATACTAGCATGCCAACTGTTGTTGTAGGCAAACTCGACCAAGCAAATATAGTCATCCCAGTGTCCTGTCCATTCTAATGCACAGGCACGTAGCATGTCCTCCAAGGTCTGGATGGTACGCTCTGACTGACCGTCCGTCTGTGGATGGAAAGCTGTGCTGAGCTTGAGACTAGTTCCCCAAGCTTTATGTAAACCTTCCCAGAAGTGAGAAGTGAAACGGGGATCCCTATCTGATATAATTTCAGAAGGTGTACCGTGTAATCGTACGATCTCCTCGGTGAATAGTTTCGCTAATTTACTGACTGCGAAATCTTTGTGAATAGGAATGAAATGTGCCGACTTGGTCAAACGATCGACAACAACCCAGATTGCATCATGTCTCCGCTGAGTCTGTGGTAGTCCGGTGACAAAATCCATAGAGATCTTGTCCCATTTCCACATTGGAATATCTAATGGCTGGAGAAGACCACTGGAACGCTGGTGCTCTATCTTAACCTGCTGACAGGTTAAGCATTTAGACACAAATGTTGCGACATCCTGTTTCATGCCGCTCCACCAGAAATGCTGCTTAAGATCGTGGTACATTTTTGTGGAACCCGGATGGATGGAGAGCTGTGAGCCTCGATCATTAAGGCTTCTCTGAGAGCAGGGTCTTCTGGAACGCAGAGTTTGGTACCCTGCCATACGATACCATCGTCATCGATGCGAAATTTGGTCTGCTGGTCAATGTTCTGGATAATCGCCCAGATTTCACCATCATCCTTTTGTGCGGCTTTAATCCTAGAGAGTAAATCTGGTTCCACCCTCAAACTAGCCCAGCATCCCCTCTGTCCGCGTACTAAGAGCTCAATATCATACCGCTCTAAATCCCGAATAATTTCTTCCTGAACTTTGATGCCATTTATCATACCTGACTTTCTGCTAAGGGCATCTGCTACTACATTTGCTTTACCTGGGTGATACTGGATATTAGTGTCATAGTCTTTTAGCAGTTCTAACCATCGCCTCTGCCTCATGTTCAGCTCTCGCTGTCTAAATATATACTTGAGACTTTTATGATCGGTGAAGATATCACACGACTCACCGTATAAATAATGCCTCCAGATTTTAAGGGCGAAAACGACTGCTGCGAGCTCTAGATCATGAGTAGGGTAACTTTTTTCATACTGCTTCAGCTGACGCGAAGCATAAGCAATGAATTTCCCATGCTGCATAAGCACACAGCCTAAGCCCTTTCCTGATGCGTCGCTGTAAATCTGATAACCACCTGTACCGGATGGAAGAGTGAGTATCGGTGCTGAGATCAATCGATGCTTGAGTTCCTCAAAACTCTTTTCTCTCTCCTCGGTCCATATAAACTTCTCACCTTTTCGCATAAGTTGGGTCAATGGTAACGCCAAACGTGAGAAGTTTTCCATAAACCTACGGTAATAACCCGCCAACCCAAGAAAACTACGTATCTCTGTGACAGACGTCGGTCTTGGCCATTTGGTGATAGCCTCCACCTTCGCAGGATCCATAGTGATTCCTTCCGCAGAAACAATATGACCTAGAAACGCCACTGTGTTCAGCCAAAACTCGCACTTCGAAAATTTAGCATATAGTTTTTCTCGTCTGAGAATCTGCAAAACTGTACGGAGATGATCCTCATGTTCCTCTTTAGATTTGGAGAAAATAAGGATGTCATCGATGAATACAATCACAAACTTGTCTAAGAATTCGTGGAAGACTCTGTTCATCAAGTCCATAAATACTGCAGGCGCATTCGTGAGACCGAATGGCATAACAACAAACTCGTAATGACCGTACCTCGTGCGAAAAGCAGTTTTGGTTATATCCTGCTCTTTTACACGCAACTGATGGTAACCTGATCGTAGATCGATTTTTGAGAAGTGCATGGCACCCTGAAGCTGATCGAACAAAACGTCAATACGAGGAAGTGGATAACGGTTACGAATAGTGAGCTTATTCAACTCACGGTAGTCAATACACAAACGCATACTACCATCCTTCTTCTTGACAAACAAAACTGGAGCGCCCCAAGGTGACACGCTAGGACGAATGAAACCCCTTTCTAGCAGTTCCTGAAGCTGATCTTTCAGTTCCTTAAGCTCTACAGGAGCCATACGGTAAGGAGCTTTAGATATTGGTTCTGCACCTGGAATGAGATCGATACCAAATTCTACCTCTCGCATGGGAGGTAAACCTGGAAGTTCCTCGGGAAAGACATCTGGAAAGTCTGACACGACTGGTTGATCATGAATTGAAGGTGTCTCAGAAGTCGTGTCATGAACTGTAGCTAGGAAACCCTCACAACCATGATATAGTAAGGTACGAGCCTGTAAAGCTGAAATGATCTGAACATGTTTTCCTGGTAGGAAACCCTGGTGAATAAACTCTGGTGTCTGGACATCACCAAAGATAACCCGGTGAGCATGACAGTCTATGGTGGCATGATGAATCGACAACCAATCCATACCCATAATAATATCGAATTCACACATATCTAAAGGAAGTGCACTGACTGGACGGATTTTATCATCAAACTCAAGAGGGAGATCCTTATACACCTGGGTAATGAGTACAGATTCTCGCATGGGGGTAGATATACTAAGTACACTGTCTAGTGGCGTAGGGGTCATGTTTATTCTAACAGCATATGAAGTAGATATAACTGAGTGCGTGGCGCCTGTATCGAAAAGCACGCATGCAGACTGTCCGTGTATAAACAAAATGCCAGTAATGGTACCTGTGGTCTTATTTGCTTGTTCACGGGTAGTAGTGTAGACACGACCAGTGGTTGGTGGTATCAGTGGTGGTGGAGGTAAAATCTAAGGAATCTGGCCTGAGGTACCAGCAGTATTCCCGGTCTTGCAATCTCTCTTCAGATGGCCCGGCTGGCCACACTGGAAACAACCACTTGTACCACGACGGCACGGTCCTGTGTGTTTCTTTCCACATGTGATGCAAGTGGGATAAGTATACACGGTAGAAGCAGCTCTGGTTTGCTGAGAACCTGATTTACGATGATAAACACGTGTCACGATTCTGATATCTTAACCTGAAATGAGGCTGTCTGACTGAAATTAAAGTTACCAGAATTTGCCGGTCGGGCAACCTGCTGACCCCTGTTGTTTTGGTCACGCCCCTGTCCAGCATCTCTGTTGGAATTTACAAAAATTTAAGATCTGTTTTACAATAGTTTAGTATTTCTGGAGCTTAAAGAATCACCTGTAGCTGCCCGATGAGTTGGAGCTGCCGCGGTAATTATCACCGCCGCTCCTCTTATCTGACCGATTACAGTCATATGACTGACCGTGGTTCCTGTAGTTCTGATGCGGAGTAGCCGATTGGGATCGGTCTCCTCCTCTGTGTCTGTAAGATTATAATTGGATAAGTCATAACATATAAGTTGACAAGCAATAATGGGGCTAAATTGTTTAAGTCTGTTGGGTGAGATGTACCTATTCTCCGGACGCTCTACATTCTCGAGCTCATCCCTCTCGAAAAGCATCTCGACATCCCGAGCTGCATTAGCTACTTGTGACACATTAGTGAATGTGGCACTCATCAGTCTATCTGCAGTCCTAGAGTGAAGAGCCAAGCGAAATTGCTTCGCTTGCTCCTCTGCGGTACCCGCAGCCTCCCCTAAGAATCCAGCCATCCTGAGGTATCGGTGCATGAACTCTATACTGTTCTCGCCATGATTCTGACGAATAACGTGGAAGTCCCTCTTCATTTTAGCTTGCTCCGCATGCGGGAAAAACTGGTCATAGAACATCGTCTTGAAACGTGCCCAGGTCAATGTAAGCTCCCAAGCATCTCCCCCATTGGACAGCTTCTGAGACCTCCACCAATGCAGAGCAGGACCCTCCAGCTTGTAAACTGCAAGCCTAACCTTGAAAACATCACCACAACCCATAGCTCCAAAAAATTTCTCTATATGGTAGATCCAGTCTTCTGCGTCAATTGGAGCTACAGTCTGCTCAAACAATCGGGGTTTCTGCTTGTTAAACAGATCCAGCCAAGCGGGTAAAGTGGCAGGTGGTGGAGCAGGAGGGTTGTTATTCTGCTGAGGTCCATTTTGATATTCAGCTCGGATCTCATCACGAATTTGGGGTAACATGGACTGTATAGCAGCCTGAACAGCAGCAGCAATGGCAACTGCGTTAGGGTCATTCTCGGTTTCGCGTTTGGGTGGCATCTGAAATAAAAGAGGATAAGTTGATAAAACTGCCAAAATCTGGGGTAATAAATCTGAATATGCATAGTGTAATTCATGAAGGTATAGTAAATAAAATATGACATGAATACTGGTGAACGCCTAGGGTCAGTTCACAAAATGACAATTTTCACTGAAAAGCACATGCGATTAAGTATGGCCAGTCCTGTACCAACCGTTTACTTAATCCAAATTTTGTAAATCCGACAGATAAAATTCATGAGTAGCATGGAAGATAACGACGCCAAAATACAGGAAGTTCTTGGTGACTACCCACTAGTCACAGGTCAAGTTTTAGAGCATACAGGTCGAACCTTGCGGCTCTGATACCATAATTGTAACACCCCACTTGGATAAATGGACCGTTAAGTGTATTTATGGCATGTCATCAAAGCATGCAAGGCAATGTATTAAACATTAACTGACCAAACGGAAGTACCAGAATCAAACATCGGTAGTCCAACATAAGCTCAAAAAATATAAAGATTAAGTACTGAAAGAAAAAGGACGAAACAGTGTCCAAACAACCAAAGTAAAGTAACGTCATGTGTACATAAAAATAAAGGAGTCTGGATAGCTCCCATCCAAATGCACGTACTCTCTTAGAAGTCCTAAGATCGTCCCTATGTACCTGCCGTTTGGAAACATGAAAGGAAACTACGGCTGAGCATAACGCTCAGTGGGCGGATATAGCATGATAAGAATGTACTGAAAGTAATGAAATAGAAGGCAACAATGAAGCTATAAGACTGATATGTAACATGTGGTAGAACTCTGCATAAAATCTGAAAAACCTGATTCATATATACTGATACTGAAATATAACTATAAATTCTGAAACATGCATTTACTGTATTTGATTTGCCAGAGCTTATATAGGTCACGTGCTGTAACAACCGTGCATGAATAACTGGAGGGGTGACCTCGTCATGCTGTAGAGGGGTGACCTCTAAATAACTGTGCTGGGTGGAGGGATCAGCTCCAATGTGAAGGATGTAGAGCACACACCACATTCACCCTGATAACTTGTAACACATATAAGCCTAGGATGCATCCATACGCCCCACTAATAATACTGATAAAATGGCCAAGCTGAGCTGAGTGGGACGATGCAGGATATCACTCTTCTACATGTGAGTCACGACACCGGTGCCTCTAGTGCCGTGGTTACGGTACCTCCGTAACTAGTACATAAACTGGTCGTGCTTGTATATAATGCTCAGGCAATTTATTTAGTTATTAATATGATTACTGATAAACTTAAACATATACTGGGGAAAACATTTGGCTGAAGACGGGGAATCCTAATCATGCATAGAAAGGAAGTCCTTACTGAAAGGACGGAAATCCGTACCTCGTGTCCAGTAACTGACTGCACGAATACAAGTAGAACTCCTACTCAGACTTCACGCGAGCTACATAAATAAAATGCGCGAATAAGCTAACTGATATCCGGCTATATAATTTACTGTTTTATTGGCTTCTAAATTATTTATTATATTTCTGAAATTCTGTACGTATATTAACTGATAAATCTGATCTTATAATAATTCTTTTAATGTATTATCGTTCTACTATCAATTACGGTACAAGCATATTTCTGACGCTATAGTAACTGTTGTTGGGAATCTAAACTTGTTAGATTCCCTGTTCATTGATTTAAACATAATTAGGCTGATAGATAGTCCCTTGCCTGTGCCTAGGAGGCAGGCAAGTTTCGCAAGACTCACAGAGATCCAAGTCTCTGTGAGCAACCTCAGAGGAGTCCATGTCAGAGACATTGTCAGGGAAGTCGAAGATTACCTGAAGACATACTCCTTGGCTGTGATGGATAACAGCCAAGATGTATTAGGGACTCTGAGGGGTTGAGAGTTAACAGGGGTGGCAATACCCTGATAACTCTCAGCACACTTTGGACATGCCATTTGTGTGTTCGAGAATATGAAGAATAAGGAAACTGTTTTTGACAACTGTTCCTTAAAGCATAATGGAAGACTACCAAGAATAGAAGGACATCATGTGACTGATGTGGGAACTTGTAAAAGCTTGTGTAGTCGACATCAAGTACTGTTTAAGTCAAACTCGTAACACTATAAATAGGATGTGTATCCATGCATTAATGTTTAACACTTTGAGATATTAAGAACATTAGTGCGTATAACTTAGTGAATCAAACAGCTACGACTGTATTCATAAGTTAAGGTTTATTGTTGTTCAAAGTGTGCACAACACATTGTCATCAAACGGTGTTATCCATAACACTTGTAATTCTTTATTATACAATAATAAGATTACGTTTGAAAAGTAATACCTTGTGTTGATTAAGTTAAGATTAGGGTTTCTTGCATTGATTAGGGACTTTCAATTGGTATCAGAGAGGTGTTTGATATTAAAACCTTCAAGAAACATCGTTCTCAGTTTTATAATCAAGATCCACCATGCCGGAAACTTCTAGCCCACACTCACCTTCCACAAACCCATCTTCACCAAGACTTAACCCTCCAGCAAATGATGATGATCTACCCCAACTTCTTGGCTCAAGAGGTGGATCACACGTAACCAGTGTACCAGTCTTTGATGAAGAAGACTTTGCCAGTTGGAAGAGTCAATTTCTTGTATACCTTGATGGACTTGAACCTTTTCTCTTAGAAATTTTAGAAAATGGTCCATATATTCCCATGGCGCTTACCTCTACTGAAGAAAACCCTCTTCCCAAGCCTGTCAAACAATGGACCGCAGCTGATAGGAAATTAGCAAACCAAGATAAACGTCTCAAAAGCATCATAATTTCCTGTCTTCCCAAGCATATCATGAAGTCTGTCATTCAGTGTCCCACAGCTAAACAAATGTGGACAGACCTCATTCTTGGCCATGAAGGACCCTCTAAAACAAGAGAGACAAAGATTCAGGCACTCAGACTTCAGTTTAATGCCTTTAAGTCACTTGAAGGTGAAAAAGTTCAGCAAACCTATACTAGGCTGAAGATTCTTCTTAATGACCTCGCTATGAATGATGTCACTATTGGTCAAGCTGAGATCAATGCTACTTTTGTCAACAGCCTTCCAAGAAAGTGGCTGAGCATGAATCAGACTCAGAGAGCTAACAACTCAATCAAAAATGATACCCTTGCTCAGCTCTATGGTAAGTACAATTATGAAGAAGGGCTGATCGATACTATCTACAAATCAGAGACTGAATGATTTGTAGTCCAAGGAGCATCTTCCAAAGCTTCGATCTCTGCAACACATCCTCTTGACAGTGATTCTGATATTGAAGAAGATACCCGTAGCAGCCAAGAGTTCTTGTCAGACCTCAATGCAGAATTCCATGAAAGAGCACTGCTAGCCAACCAAAGAAGATACTACAAAAGATCTGGAAGAGTAGGATCAGCTAGCAAACCAACTGACAGGTCAAAAGAAACATGTTTTGCCTGTGGAAAGCTTGGACATTTTCAAAAAGAGTGTCCTTCCACCAAGACATCCTCACCCTCTTATCCATCATCTTCATCCAAACCCTACAAGTTCAAACAACATAACAACTCATCTCAATCCAATTCTTCAGACACTGAGAAGAAAGATTACAAAAATAAGTACAAGGCACTTAAAGCTGAGTTAGAACAAATGAACTTAAAGATTGAAGCTATGTCCAAAAAGAAAGGTGGTGAGAAAAAGGCTGAGAAAGGGTTGGTTGCTGAAACTTATGATTGGAATGATGAACCATTGACTTCAGATGAAGAAGACACCACAAGAGTCAGGGCTTTTATGGCGATAGCTGAGGATGAACCAGCTGTTGGAAAAGGTGATGCAAGATCAGGACAATGGGTTGACATCACAATGAAAAAGGTACACAGGCTTCTATCTATGTCTGATAGTGATGAACGTAAGCATGTCCTTGATTACACCATTGTTGATTTGCACTTTGTTGAGGAACAAAGGAAGAACCTACTTGATAAGTTTCACTCTGTTAAAACTGAAATGATAAATGCTAAGGCTGAATGTGAAACTCTCAGGCGGGTTAACTTAGAGAAAATATCCCTGCAAAATGAAGTAGCTAGATTAACCTTGAAAAACATAGCTTTAAATGATCAAGTCACTGAATTGAACAAGATTATTGAAAAATGGCTGTGTGCTAGGTTTACTATTGATGAATTGCTTAGGGATGAAGTGCCTGCTGACTTAAACAGGGATATAACTGCTAAGAATAAAAAGCTGAGGATTCTCACCAAACCCAAAGACATTGTCTTTAAATCTACAGAGACTATTCATATGTCAGATACCTCTTTGACTAATGACCCTGTCTCTGAAGATGTGGGTGAGCTACCACCTTTGCCCAAACTCTCTGGAGTTGAACCTAGCAGTTCTTCTAGATCTGCTAAGGACGAACTTAAGACAGATATTGAGAATCCTCCTGCCAAAGTTTTTCGTGTGCCTGCTAAACAAACTGGTAAACAAGTAGCTTTTAAGCCTGTTACTACTAAAGCTGTGAATAAGGTTGACCCCACCACTGAAGATCGCCTGTTGTCTCTTATGAAAGAAGTAGAACTCTTAAAACAACACATTAAGCCTTCCGCTGAATGCTCTACTTCTCATGAACCTAAGTCAGTCCTAGGTGAACCCAAAGGGGAAAGGTTAATCAAACCTTATTGTAATGTTTGTAAAAATTCTCACCACTCGACCTTAGATCATGACAGACACATGGCAGCTAAAAGAGCTCAGACACCCTCTAGGGACAGACCACAGAGTTCCAAAATACAATAGGGAAATTACAATTCTTATCCTCCCTGTAAATTCTATGGGTTCACAGACCATCACTCAGACGAGTGTGGTGACTTCCCTGGGTGTGATATCTGTGGGAGTTACAACCATGAAACTATGAACTGTCCATCCCAACGACAAAAGTTTTTCAGGAACACAAGAGTTGCTAACAAGCAATTCAGGGAACCTACTGGAAAGTGGGTTCACCATAGGAACTAATCTGTTTCTGTGTATCTGTGCAGAAATATCTCAAGGAATCGGTATGGTATCTAGATAGTGGCTGTTCTAGACACATGACAGGGATTCAACAATACCTGCACAGATACTCAAAGGAGCCAGGTCCCAAAGTGGTGTTTGGAGATAACTCTTCAGGTGACACAGAAGGATATGGCTCAGTGAATTGCAATGGGATCACATTTACCAGGGTTGCATATGTGAATGGTCTTAAACACAATCTTATTAGCATCAACCAATTATGTGATGCTGACTATAAGGTTTTGTTTACTAAGACTCAGGGAACCATATTCAACAAAAATAATGATGTTGTACTGGTTGCACCTAGAAGGAGAGATGTTTATGTCATCAACATGGCTGTGTGCTCTGAAGACAGTTCAAATTGTTTTCTTGCCAAAGCCTCTGAAAGTGTCAACTAGCTGTGGCACAAAAGACTGTCTCATCTCAACTTCAAGAACATCAATAAGATAGCCACTCAAAACTTGGTTGCTGGTCTACCTTCAGTAATGTTTTCCAAAGACAAAACTTGTTCTGCCTGTGTCAAAGGAAAACATCACAGGTCTTCATTCAAGACTAGGCAATCATTCTCTATTGACAAGTGCTTACATCTCCTTCACATGGACTTGTTTGGGCCTGTCAAACCTCAAACCATTAATCACAACAAATACACCTTGGTCATAGTTGATGAATTTTCAAGATATACATGGGTGTTCTTCCTCAGAAGGAAAAGTGATGCAGCTGATACCATCATGTCCTTCATCAGACAGGTTGAAAATATGAATGATGTTAGAGTCAAAGCTCTAAGAAGTGATAATGGTACAGAATTCAAGAATCATCAACTTGAATCATTTTGTGATGAAAAAGAGATTTCTCAGAACTTCTCTTCAGCTGGCACTCCTGAACAAAATGGTGTGGCTGAAAGAAGAAACAGGACTCTGATTGAAGCAGCAAGAACTATGTTAAATGGTGCAGCCTTACCAAAGCAATTTTGGGGAGAAGCTGTACACACTGCCTGCTACACTCAAAACAGATCAATCATTGTCAAAAGACATGGCAAAACCTCCTATGAAGTTTTCAGAAAAAGATCTCCAGACGTCAGCTATTTTCATGTGTTTGGATGTCCTGTGTTTATTTATAACTACAGGGACAAACTTGGAAAGTTTGATGAAAAAGCTGATGATGGATTCTTTTTGGGATACTCTCCAACAGCCAAAGCCTTCAGAGTATTCAACATCAGAAGACAAGAAGTAGAAGAAACTTTCCATGTCAGATTCAATGAAGATGATGAAGTCATACAGAGGACAGGAACAGAGGGTGATGAAGTAGATTTCAATGAAAATATTTCCTTCCCAAGTGATGTGTTCATAGAACCCAGACCTACCTGTCATCACCACTCCAATACTCTCACTCCTTATGTCCCTGCTTTTGACCCTCTGTCTACTCACAACATAGAAGTTCCTACCTCTCAGGAACTTGATGAAGAAGAACCTCAAATCTCTGATGGTCCTTCTCATGACATTGATGACTCACCAATTCTTCAAATCTCTGAAGATTCTCCTGCTGATAATGAAATAGCTTCCCTTGATATGGCTGTAGAAGACTCTGACACTGAAGTAGTCTTTGAAGAAAGCCCTCCTAGTCAGCAGGATGAGACTCAAATTGTACCAGCTGTGCCCTCAAGTACCCCTGTTCTTGAATCCCCAGCTCCTTAAAATAAGTGGTCAAGAGATCAACACATTCTTCTTGTCAACATTATTGGGGAACCAAATGCAGGGGTCACAACCAGACAGCGAATCCAAGACTCTGAGTCAGCCTCAGCCAATGAATGTCTATTTGCTGAATTTCTTTCTCAAATTGAACCTAAAAGAGTTGCTGAGGCTCTGGTTGAAGAAGGATGGGTAGCTGCTATGCAAGAAGAAATCAATCAGTTCAAAAGGAACAAAGTATGGACACTAGTGCCAGCTCCACCTGGAAAGAATATCACAGGCACTAGATGGATCTATAGAAATAAGATGGATGAAATTGGGAACATCATCAGGAACAAGGCAAGACTGGTAGCACAGGGATTCTCTCAGACTGAAGGAATTGATTATGATGAAACTTTTGCACCTGTTGCTAGACTTGAGGCCATCAGAATCTTTCTTGCTTATGCTGCCTATATGAACATCACTGTCTATCAGATGGATGTAAAGAGTGCCTTCCTCAATGGTGATTTAGCTGAGGAAGTCTATGTTGCACAACCTGAAGGATTTGAAAACAGCGAGTTTCCCAACCATGTGTACAGACTTCACAAGGCAATGTATGGTCTGAAACAAGCTCCAAGAGCATGGTATGAAACTCTTTCAAATTTCTTATCTGAAAATAAATTTATCAGGGGTTCTATTGATAAAACACTCTTTACCTTCAAGGACAAGAGTGATTTCATCATTGTGCAGATTTATGTAGATGATATCATCTTTGGGTCAACAAATGTCAATCTTAGTAAACGTTTTGCTAAATTAATGACCAAGAAATATGAGATGAGTATGATGGGTGAATTAACTTACTTTTTGGGTTTTCAAATTAAACAATGTCCTAAGGGAATTTCTATTTGTCAAGGAAAGTATATTAAGGATTTACTTAAAAAATATGACTTAGCTGATTGTGCATCAGTGAAATGCCCCATGCTTCCACCCAACGACTTGGGCCCTGATGAGTCAGGGGTCTCTGTCAATGAGACTTTATATAGAGGCATGATTGGGTCACTGATGTATCTAACAGCCAGTCGTCCAGATATCCAATTCTCCACATGTCTCTGTGCAAGGTACCAAGCTAACCCAAAAGAATCCCATCTAGTGGCTGTTAAGAGAATTTTCAGGTATCTCAAAGGAACACCATCCCTAGGACTATGGTATCCAAAGGAATCAGGCTTTGATCTCAAGGCCTATTCAGATTCAGATTATGCTGGATGTTGTATTGACAGGAAAAGTACTTCAGGCAGCTGTCAAATCCTAGGAGGAAAATTGGTTGGATGGAGTGCTAAGAAGCAAAACTCTGTGGCTATGTCTTCAGCTGAAGCAGAATATGTCGCTGCAGCCAGCTGTTGTGCTCAGGTGCTCTGGATGAAAAGTCAATTGGCTGACTATGAAATCTTGTATGACAAAGTACCAATCTTTTGTGACAACACCAGCGCCATTGCCATATCCAACAACCCTGTTCTTCACTCTCGTACCAAACACATTGATATCAGGTATCATTTTATCAGGGTTCATATTATGAAGGGAGATATTGAGCTGCATTTTGTTCCCACAGAGCTGCAACTAGCTGATATCTTTACAAAGCCTTTGGCTGAACCTACGTTCAACAGGCTAGTTGCTGAGCTAGGGATGCTCAATATCTCAAAGCCTGTGGCTTGATATTAAATGTGTTCATTAAATGATTGATTCTATATTAAATGTTTTATTAAATGTTTTTCACATGAAACTAGGTAGTTACTTTCCAAGTTAATGCAAAAAACATTCTCACATTTTTTAATCATTTATTTTTCGGATAACGAGGAGACAAACTTTTTGAAAGGTCAAGGGGACCCACTTGAGCAGTCATTTTCGCCCTTGCATTTAATACGGTTGAATAACTGTTCACTTAAGTTTGAATATATATATTGTCTTCTTTCTCTTCTCACCCACCACCATTCTAAAATCAACTTCTCTCTCTAAACTCTTATCTCTCTCAACCATCCGCCATTTTCATTCTCCTTCAACCTTAAATCAATGGCGTTTCCCGTACCAAAAGCCTCCAATGTGAACTTCGAGATCAACGAAAGTATCATCGCCTCCAACAACGCCATTGGATGGATCAAGGCACCAAACAGCACCTACTCAGATCTGGTAAATTTCATGCAGAATTGTGACCTAAATGAAGCGTTCACCAAATCTCCATCCACCTTTTACCAAGAATACCTTAGGGAATTCTGGTATTCTGCTGAAGTAGTTGAAGACACCATTACATTTAGCCTTTCATGCAATGAACATCCTTTTGCCTTTTCCCTCAATGATTTTTCTAGTGTGGCCGGACTTAAACATGGAGATGTATGCTTGAAGACTGTTGACAAAAAGGCTGTCAAGGAAGCCCTGGCCACACTCAACCCTTGCCATGATGTTAACCCTGCCCTTACACCAGCTGAGGTCCTCGCCAAAGCCCCTCTGAAGATTAAGTATTTCACTCCTATGTGGCGTGTCCTCTTCACCC
This sequence comes from Glebionis coronaria, assembly GCA_025667525.1. Classification (NCBI taxonomy): domain Eukaryota; kingdom Viridiplantae; phylum Streptophyta; class Magnoliopsida; order Asterales; family Asteraceae; genus Glebionis; species Glebionis coronaria. The sequence goes on from CM046879.1 coordinate 163,084,615, forward strand.
ACATTGTGAAGTCCCTGGGAGGAATGCAGGGATCACAGGATCAGATGTCGTCCAATCATCAGGCTATTGCGTATGGACTTATCTGGGGAGCTGATGTCGACTTTGGAAGCATCCTTTTCTCAAACCTGGTAGAACAACTGAAGGGAAGGAATCAGGTCAGGGAAAAGAACATCTGTTATGTGCGCTACCTGTCCCTGATCTTTGAGAGTTTGCTGGGAGAGAATTACCACAACAAGGCCTTGACAGCTCTGAAGCCCTATCGCATCACAGGCGCCATTTACAAGGAGATAGGAGCTGAGGATACCCCTGTCACCGCCCACATGCTGAACGTTGCCAACCAGGTACCCAACGCTGAGAAGCCCTTGCTCCCTTCCTCTGAGAAAGTGAATACTTCTAGTGTCGCTGGCAAGTCTACGTCTTTGACCTCTGGGCAGCACACTACTAAGTCCAAGGCTTCATCTGGCCAACAGCCAAAGAAGAAGAAAATCCCCTCTTCTTCCCAATCCAAAGCTGTTAGTAAGGCCAAGGTAAAGAAGATTGACACCGCCTCTGGTCCAGATACTCTTGTGGATACAGAATCTTTGGCTGACAAACAACAGGCGTCTAGTGTCTCTAGGTCAGCAGAGACTACAGGAAACCAGCCAAACCAAGCTGATATCTCACAGGTAATCAGTGTACATTTTTAGAGGTTCACAATCAACCACTCTCATTTGTCTGTAGGAGAGAGTGGTGAAGTTAGGGTAATCCTCGACCCATAGAAGTCTGTCATTACACTTAGAATACTTTAAGACTTCTGTACACTCTGTCTTTGCACCAGGGAGTGATTCATTTGTGTTTATAAAGCACCCCGATGACCCTGAACCCTCTAGACAGTATTCAGGCTAACAACAACCTGAATACATTAATGTCTCAACCTTGATCAGCTGTACTTCACACAGCCTCTTGGTTCCCTCCTTAAAAGAGTCCCAAAGGATTTATCCTTTCAGGGGAGCTGAATCATCACCCACAGCTTTCCTAGGGGCAGCGTAACAGGCGACCTACAACAACATATGTTTCACTCTTAAAAGAGTCCCAAAGGTTTTACCTTTTGGGGGGGCTGAATAATCACACTCAGCTTTCCTAGGGGCAGCGACTGGCGATCATTAAACAACATATGTTTCACAATCAAAAGAGTCCCAAAGGTTTTTACCTTTTTGGGGGGGGGGCTGAATAATCACACTCAGCTTTCCTAGGGGCAGCGAATGGCGACCATTAACCACAATTCATTCACACTTAAAAGAATCCCAAGGATTTATCCTTTGGAGTGGCTGAGTAATCACCCTCAGCCTCTCTGGGACAGCGAAATGGCGACCATTCACCTTATATTTTTCCCTGTTACTAATTACAACAAACTTGCAGGCTGAAATTATACAGCCAGTCAAAGAATCTCAGGTACATGAAAAGGAGGCTGACACAATAACTCAGGACATTCCAAATGAAGAAGAACATGTGCTCAATGCTGAGGAAGAAATGCTTTCAGTAGAAGATTATGTCTCTGAGTTTGAGCCCATGCCTGAAGATGAATTCCCTGAGGGAATGTTTGATGAAGAGGATGAAGAAGATGAGGATGACCAGCTGTCAGCCTCTCCTCCTAAAGAAGATGACAAGACTTCTCCTCTCAAGGAAGCTGTTGACACTCCAAACTCTGGTACATCTGCAACAACAGTCTTTCAAAGACCAACATATGATCCAACAGCATAATTCCTCATGTTTGATCATCCTACCCAGACCAACTTCGACTTAATTCCAAGGGGGGATGATTTTGCTCAGCAAAGCCTCAATATCAAGAATCTTCAGCCCGTACATCATCAATCTGATATTGAGCGCTTATCAAGGAAGCTGGACGTGATCAAGTCAGAGATGCACAATTTTACTATCACTTTTCCAGGCATTATAAAGAAGGCTGTGACTGAGGCTGTCACTGAGCCTATTCAGGAGGGTGCAAGAAAAGGTGTGGCCCAGGGACTAAGTCATCTCTCGACATGAATCAAGGATGCAATTGACTCAGTTGTCCCTGCCATGTTCCATGAACAAGAAAACAACATGAACAGGCACTTCAATGCGGTTCGCAACAGGCAATACAATCATGCTGGTTTTATTGTCAGGCGTGTTCAGGCAAATACCAATGCCAATGCCAACCTCTTGCTGAAGATTGCCAGGGCTTCAAGAAAAAGACAACGTGACATGGCTGCCTCTGTGGAGCAGATTGCAAGACGATTTCAGGCACGTTCATCCAAGCATAAGAGAAGTAAGGATGAACGTGAGGGGGAGAAGAATGCTACACTCAACCTTGCATCTGCTGAACAAGGCTCATCTTCAGCCAATCCCTCAACAACACCTGTTCCTCTTCAAGTCATCACACCAGTTATAGTACATGATGATGAGGATAATACTCAGGGGGAGCAACAAACACAAGATGGAGCTGACTCATCTAAATCCATGATCTTAGTTAACATCAGCAAGCCTGAGGATGATGATGAACCAGCGGCCAAGAAACTTAAATTCACTGTGAGCTCTCTTCCAAAATCTATTCAAAATCAGGCTCAGACAGCGTTTCTCAAAAGAGCTGATGATTTGAAAAACATAAGTGTGGAGTCCTCTGTCTCGAAGAAAGGTAAGGAGATAGTTTTGGTTGATACAGACACCAAACTTAAGAAGATAGCTGCGATGCTAGAGACAGGAGGATCCACCACATACCTTTCCCACTTTTCAACCTTTACACCTTCTGATGAGAGTCCTTTAACGCCTGAAGAAATAGAGCAACAGGCTGAAGAATTCAAAAGACTAAATGAGCTCAAGACAGCCAAAGAATTAAATGAAGCTACTCTGAGGAAGATGACACCACCTGAAAGGGAAAAACAAAAACAAAGGTTGAGGGAAATGGAACTTAAACGCGCTGAGGCCTTAAAGAAAGTCAAAGCTGACTATGATGCCTGCGTGAACAACAGGTATGCTGCTGGCAAGATAACCAAGTTTAAATACACCATTCACAAATCCACAAACACCCCACAGATGATCTTATGGAGGGAAAACCAACAGAGGAATATGGATGTGTTTGACAACTTCAGGTTAAAAACACTTGGGTTATCAGAATGGTTTGAACTCGAAGCCTTAGCTGCCAAAAAGTCTGGACAGGCAAATTTCCTTCTGCTTAAAACTCTTAAGGCTAAGTTTAACTGGATCAAGGAAACAGCTGCCAAACTCAAGATTGATCCCCCACCACAGCTTTTCGAACAAGAACCCCCAAAGACAGGCAACAAAAGAAGAAGAATTTCCCAAATTATTGATGAAACTTTTGTTACTGAAGATGTTCGTGTGGATGGTATGCACAGGGATCTGATCCTTCCAAATGGTATTGTTGGCCCTGTTGATGGTCAGACATACTCAGTGCCTGAAAGAGGAATGGCATTTATGAACAAGGCCTCCCAGTATGCTTTTCAGAGGGAAGATGAGATGTGCCTGGCTTCAACTATTCAGCTACTCTGTCACAAGAAGTGTCTCAAGATCAACACAGAGTATTCCAAGAAGTTTGCAAAGACTTTGCAGGATGAAATTGATAACAGATTAGATGTGGCCGAAGCTGAAGAAAGAATAAAAAATGATGACTATTGAAGATGGTGTCAGCCCTTTTTACCTTCATCTTTTATTTTACTTATGTAATGAACTTGTAATTTTCTTTAAGTCTTAATAAAATCATGAGGTATGTTTGTTTAGATCTGTTATGTGTAAGAAGAAGCTGTTAAACTCACTTACCTTAACTTAGTTAGATCTAGCATTATTTATGTTTAAATAGGGGGAGATTGTTGGGAATCTAAACTTGTTAGATTCCCTGTTCATTGATTTAAATATAATTAGGCTGATAGATAGTCCCTTGCCTGTGCCTAGGAGGCAGGCAAGTTTCGCAAGACTCACAGAGATCCAAGTCTCTGTGAGCAACCTCAGAGGAGTCCATGTCAGAGACATTGTCAGGGAAGTCGAAGATTACCTGAAGACATACTCCTTGGCTGTGATGGATAACAGCCAAGATGTATTAGGGACTTTGAGGGGTTGAGAGTTAACAGGGGTGGCAATACCCTGATAACTCTCAGCACACTTTGGACATGCCATTTGTGTGTTCGAGAATATGAAGAATAAGGAAACTGTTTTTGACAACTGTTCCTTAAAGCATAATGGAAGACTACCAAGAATAGAAGGACATCATGTGACTGATGTGGGAACTTGTAAAAGCTTGTGTAGTCGACATCAAGTACTGTTTAAGTCAAACTCGTAACACTATAAATAGGATGTGTATCCATGCATTAATGTTTAACACTTTGAGATATTAAGAACATTAGTGCGTATAACTTAGTGAATCAAACAGCTACGACTGTATTCATAAGTTAAGGTTTATTGTTGTTCAAAGTGTGCACAACACATTGTCATCAAACGGTGTTATCCATAACACTTGTAATTCTTTATTATACAATAATAAGATTACGTTTGAAAAGTAATACCTTGTGTTGATTAATTTATGATTAGGGTTTCTTGCATTGATTAGGGACTATCAATTGTATTAAGTATCCTGCTTAAAATATAAAGTTTCTTAAATTAGAAAGTTCCCAAAATAATTTAATTCGTTTAATAAAATTATACCCATTTAAAATATTAAAGAACTATTTAATTTAATACATAAAAAAATATATTTTAACCATTTATAAAACAACTAGATTAAAAAGGTATAATATAAAAATCTTCATTTTATATGTTTAAACTATAACCCGAGCCTACCGAGATACCCCTTCTCGGTCGCACTAAACAATTCAACATAAAATGATAAAATCTATCTACATAAATCTGTCCACCAGAATTTGTGACAGAATTTCTGTGTCACTAAAAACTGTCGTTAAAACTGTCCTTATTAAAAACTGTATACATATAACAGTTTTGCGACAGAAAAACTGTCGCTAAAACTGTCGCTAAAGTTATTCAACATATCCATTTTAATAGTCCCAAGTTTCCACTGGTTTTACATATGGTTCCCACTGTTTGGTCATGTTTTCCCACTGTTTATATACACCAAACGCACCCTTATTGTTTCTGCCGTCCCAAACGCACCCCTTATTTCGAATCTGGCCCTAGCCGCCCCTGTGTGGGTCACGACTGGGCAGGGAAGGGACCACCGAGACATGGTGGTGTCTCGGTTTCTTGAATCACAGCAAAACCCGACACCCCGTTTCACAGCCTAATCAAACACCCTTTTTTTTAAATCGTGATTAATTATAAATAAAGAAAAGAAAAGGATTTGCTTACTTGGTTCGTGATTGGAAACGATTGAACACACCCTACCTGAATCAACACTAGATCAAAACCCCCTTATTTTTTTTCTCTTGCCGGAGCCTAACCCTAGCTCTCCCGACTCTTCCCTTTTTTTTTTACTGTCTAATACAAAAGGGGTACACCCCCGTCCCTTTTCTTTTCACTAAATGGGCTTGGCCCAAATTTTCCTTTCTTTATTTTTTTTTACAAACCGGCCTAAGCCTTTCTTTCCTTAATTTTTTTATATACTTGTATATATATATATTTCTCGCGTTTGTTTTCGTCGATAATTTCCACGTAAATTGTGTAATTCATTAACTGCGTATTTATATCTCCCGATTTAAATACGGGTTTTACAATGAGAATGGTCCACTATTTATAGGACAAAGGGCCAACGACTATATCTGCCCGCGGTTCCTTATCTCAGCCGGCGGTTCCTTATCGATAAGGAACCGCATAGGCACTAGGGAACCGCCGGAGTAGACTCCGCTCCCTTTTTGTCCTTTAGTGGTGGAGGTCTTATCTGATTATAAAATATCTTGAAAGAATATTCCAAATCAAAAAAGAATATGCCATTTTCAAATTTTCAAATATTTAATTTAATAAAACATTTTCTTAAAAAGAAAGTTTAATAAAAAACTTGTCACACTTAATAAAAAGTGAGGTTTAAGAAAAGATTAAATCACTTGATCACTTGATTAAGGTTAGTACTTGTTTATTCATACCTTAAGTGAAAATCGGTAAAATGAAAAATACTTGAACTCAAGAATTCGTTTTTCGTTGTTTTCGTAAATGCTTGTTTTTACATATTGTCGTAATCAAAACTAAGCGAGACCGAAAAATGCAAGTAACGTTTTTAGGCATTATTGCATTAACAATCTCCCCCTTTTTGATTCCGTCAATACATAAACTCAATCACACAAAAACAATATTTTCGAAGACGAGTTTATTCATTTCTCCTTATTCATTTCTCCCCCTTTGTCGAAGCAAAAAGGTTGCACAAGTCGGTGTTGAAGAGACGGACTTTGCAAAGACTCCCCTTGGTGCTTACTCCCCCTTGCTTGGGGCACCGAGGAATCGAGATATGGTGACAAGCTACATAGAAGGGTTATTTGAACAAAAGAGACAACCAACAAGAGATAGCTATAGGTCACAAAAAAAAGAGAAGAAAACACAAAGACTAAGATCCAAGTAAAGTCATGTAAAAAAAATCATACAAAGATGTATGAAGAAGGAAACAAGCCAAAAGCATAAATCTAATCATAGTTAATCTAGAATTCTAAGATTTGATTAAATTAGGTGTCTTGTGGATAAGCAACCAATGCTTATATGAAAGACAAGGTAGTGGCGGAAGGTGGTGGTGGTGGCTTGGTGGAGATCTCATAATCAAAGTGAAGAGGAGGTTTGATTAAGAGACTCTTGATGTAGCTCAACTCCTCATAGATGTGTGCCATAGCAAGATGTTGATATTGACAACAATGACAATATGTCCCATGGTGCATGACATTATCATGAGAAGGAGGAAGAACACTAAAGGGTGGTGGTGGAAGAAAAGATGTTCCACAATCAACATTCTTGGTAGGAGAAATGTGATTAAGAGTGTTCTTGGGTGAATTTGGATTGAAAGTGTTCTTGGGTGAGTTGGGATTGAAAGCAATTGGGGAAAATGGAGGAGAATCAAGGCTTTCATTAGGAGAATAAGACATTTTGAGATGTGAAGTATGGCAAAATGCTTATGGTTAAATAGGGAAGGCTCAAGGTATTTTTAGGGTGGTCAAAGGGTTGAAACAAAGATTCCCAAAAGTGTTGGAACAAATTTGGAGTTTCAGAAATACCCGAAAAAGGAAGCACTGTACGCGGTTCCTTATCACTTCTGGCGGTTCCTTATCGCTAAGGGACCGCGGTTCATATATGGAACCGCCTACAGAGGTTGTGTTTTGGTGGTGAAGGAAGATTTTTCAATTCAGCAAATCTTATTTTTCTAGTCTAACTAATCATAGGGATATGCTTAAAAGCAAAGATAGACAAAGAAAACACATACGAACTCACCAAATAGAGATTTGACCAAAATACATGGATTTTAAAATAAAAATCGATGTAGGAGGTGTGTAAGACAAGACCTTAAGTCATGACACAATGATCCTCCATGATTCTATCTTGTTCTTGCTATGTTTGAGAGAATCATACATATGAATTATGTAAGCTCGAGATTAATAGCAAGAATCTATGAAAAACGTTTTTAGATTGAATTAATAATGTCAAAACATTTCTCGACCATTTTCGAAAGAGACTTTGAGAATTTTGAAAAGGAGAAGAGAAGATTTTCAAGAAGAGTTTAGGAGACTCAATGACTCAAAGTGATAAAAGACTCCAAAAAAAATAAGAGACTCAATAAAAGGAAAGCAGTTAAGGAATATGTTCCATTAAACCTAGACCTAGACGCAAGTAATTAAAAGGTTCCCTCTTAAGTGGCTTAGTGAAGATGTCGGCTAAGTTATCCTCGGAGGGTACCTTCTCAATTGAAATGTTCCCCTTTTGAACATTATCCCTAAGGAAATGGTGGCGAATTTCTATGTGCTTGGTTCGTGAATGTTGCACGGGATTCTTGCTAAGGTCTATAACACCTTTATTGTCGCACATGATGGGAACATCATCAAGAGAAATCCCGTAATCAACAAGCGCTTGCTTCATCCATAGAGCTTGTTGGCATGCTTTTCCGGCACTCACATACTCGGCTTCCGTGGTGGATATCGCAAGAGCAGTTTGTTTCTTGGAGAACCAAGAAGTTAAAGAACAACCCATGAAGGTACAAACTCCACTAGTGCTTTTCCGGTCCACATAGTCTCCCGCATGATCCGAGTCCGCGTAGACAATGGTTTCTACGCCGGTCCCTTTAGGATACCATAATCCTAAATGTATAGTGCCCTTAATGTATCGGAAGATACGCTTAACCGCTTCAAGGTGAGAGGTTTTGGGAGCCTCTTGGAAGCGAGCACAAAGGCAAACACTAAACATGATATCCGATCGACGCCATTAGGTACAACAAACTACCAATCATACCTCTATATTTGGTGTTGTCTACCGACTCACAATCATCATCTACGGTGAGTTTAGTATCCGAGGCCATTGGGGTCTTCATTGGTCTAGATTCTTCTAATCCAAATTTCTTTAGCATTTCTTTAGCATACTTAGATTGACTAAAGAAAATACCATCATCCATTTGTTTAATTTGGAGTCCTAAAAAGAAGTTAAGTTCTTCCATCATACTCATTTCAAACTCATCATGCATGATTTTGGCAAAGTCATCACACAATTCTTGACAAGTTGAGCCAAATATAATGTCATCAACATATATTTGCACGATTTTGAGGTGAGAACCTTTATTCTTTGTAAAGAGCGTGTTGTCTACCATCCCTATGGTATACTCATGTTTAACAAGAAATGCTTTAAGTCTATCATACCAAGCTTTGGGTGCTTGTTTAAGACCATAAAGTGCCTTCTTAAGCTTGTAAACATGATCCGGTTTCTCAAAATCAATGAAGCCGGGAGGTTGAGCCACATATACCTCCTCATTGATCAAACCGTTAAGAAACACACTCTTTACATCCATTTGTTGAAGCTTAAAGTCTAAGGCACAAGCGTAGGCTAAAAGGATTCTAATGGATTCTAATCTTGCTACCGGTGCATATGTCTCGTCATAATCAATCCCTTCTTGTTGATTATAGCCTTGAGCTACAAGTCTAGCCTTGTTACGAGACACAACACCATTCTCACTTATTCCTATAGACCAACTTCTAGGTGGAGGAACAAGTTCCCAAACATCATTAGCAACGAATTGATTCAATTCTTCATGCATCGTAATGACCCAACTCTCATCCGTCAAAGCTTCTTTAACATTCTTTGGTTCAATCAAGGAGACGAAACAAAAGAAGTTGCTTTGGTTTTGGACTTGAGATCTTAGGGTCCTTTGATTTAAGTCACCAACGATATTATTGAGAGTATGATCCTTAGACTCCTTAATGTTTACTTCCTTTTCAACACTAAGGTCTTCAACTCCTATTTTTCTAACCTCTTTGGCTTTAACTACTTCTACTTCATCCAAGTCATCATCAACCAATGGTGGTGTCTTGGGTAAAGGAGGGGTTTCATCAAAAGTCACGTTAAGTGATTCTTCAATTACGCCCGAGGTTCTATTGAGGACTATGTAGGCTTTGCTAGTTTGGGAATAACCTAAAAACATACCTTCGTAAGACTTTGGGTCGAACTTGGTAAGGTAGTCTTTGGTGTTGAGGATAAAGCACTTGCTTCCAAACACCCTAAAGTATTCCAATGAGGGTTTCTTACCTTTAAGAATCTCATAGGGGGTCTTTCCTAGGAAAGGTTGAATAAGAATTCGGTTGAGAATATAAGTCGATGTGTCCACGGCATTGCACCAAAACTTTTGAGGCAAAGATTGCTCGTTTAACACCGTCCTACTCATCTATTGGATGGTCCTATTCTTCCTTTCAACTACCCCATTTAATTGTGGAGTGCGAGGAGCCGAGAAGTTATGAGTAATACCTTGAGCTTCACAAAATGCACCAAATTGCACTTCATTATCAAATTCCCTACCATGATCCGTCCTAATAGAGACAATTGGACATCCTAGTTGATTTTGAATTCTTTGACTAAATATTTCGAAATGATCGAAAGCTTCATTCTTAGATGCCAAAAATCTAGTCCAAGTGAATCTAGAATAGTCGTCAACTATAACTAGGGTATAAAGGTTACCTCCATAACTCCGTATGGCGGAAGGTCCAAAGAGACCCATATGTAGTAGCTCTAAGCACCGAGAGGTTGAAACCAAATTCTTGGCTTTGTGACTTGAGTGAAAATGCTTTCCAACTTTGCAAGCATCACAAAAGTGACTATCAAACTTCAACTCGGGGAGGTGTCTTACCAACTCCTTAGAGACTAAAGGTTGAATTAAACGCATATTAGCATGACCTAATCTCCTATGCCAAAGAGTAGAACTAACATATATAGTCGCAAGACATATGTTGTCTTTTGACTTCTTATTGACCTTCATGACATAAAGCCCATGCTTTCTAACACCTTTTCCAATGACCTTTCCATCTTTTACGATATCACTGTCATGTTCCGAAAAGATGACCTTACACTTATTGTCACAAATTTGACCTATACTTAAAAGGTTAAACCCTAAATTATTTACGTGCTCAACATTTTCAATGGTCATAGAGTCAAGAGAAACCGTACCTTTGCTGATGATATTACCACGTAGACTACTAGCGAATGTGACGTTACCTCCATCATATGCTTTGTAGCACGAGAACAAACTTCGATTACCCGTCATGTGTTTAGAACAACCACTATCCTTAATCCACTCGTCGGGTTCCAAATCAATTCCCAAGCATATCTAGGTAACAACACACTAGATCAAACATTTGGTCCCCAATATCTCATGGGTCCAAAATTGTTAGTTCCGAACATCCATTGCATTTGGTTGGGATGCATGAATGGAGGAGGGGTTCCCCGTGGGGAATAAAATGGAGGAGGATAATAATTCATATAACCATTTGTTCATTATTTCTCCTAGGTGTATTTTATCTTGGTTTAGAGTTGTGGTCATTCCTTCTAGGTGTTAGAGTTTTACTTCTAGGTCGTGAATTGTTTTGACTATCTCTTCTAGGTGTTGTCGTTCTACTTCTAGGCCTAGACTCATTCCGTATTCTTGGTGGAGTAGTGGATGGTCTTGATAAACTTCTATATCCCATTAGAGGTTTACTCAAGGGCTTATAGAACTTATCAACGACATTGTCGTCAAGTATGGGTAATTTGACCTTGTTAACAATAAGATGCTTTGGTTGTTCACCTAAATTTGACTTTTCAGAAAGTTCAGGATTTTCAGCAAAACCTCTTTCTGGCCGCGGTTCCTTATCTAGGGCGGCGGTTACATAGTGATAAGGAACCGCCCCATACAATCTGGGACCGCGTATAACAACCGATTTTTCTGAAAATTTTACTTGTTTAGGTTCACTAGTTGATGCTTCATTTGAGTTAAAACCTACACCAAGTCTTTCCTTAAAATGAATTTGTTTGTTTAACATATCATCAAGAGCACTAGTACCTTTCATGAACTTTTCCAATTTAATGGAGGTGCTCTTGAGATCTTCATTCTCTAATCTAAGTTTCTCACAACTTAAGCAACCTAAATCAACTTCTTTATTTTTCTCAAGCTTGGCTAATTTCTCCCTAAGTTCATTGATCTCATTTTTAAGTTTAGTTTTGGTTGATTTTAAGGTTTTGTTCTTTTCTATGAATTTAAGGCTAAGTTTGTGTAAATTATCATATTGGCCTTCTAATTCAATATCATCTAAGGTGGAGCTATCATTGCTATAATATTCGGTTTCGTAATGTACCTCTTTAGAAGTATGAGCCATAAGACATTTCTCCTCTTTGGCGTTGTCATCAACATCTTCACCGCTATCGCTCCAAGAACCACTAACGAACGTCGTGTGATTCTTATCGCGTGAAGGCTTTGGACAATCACTAATGAAATGATTTGGATCACCACATCTAAAGCAATTCCTATCACCTTTTTCGTTCTTGGAAAACCGATTCTTTGAGAATGGTTTCTTGTCATTGTTGGGTTGCCTCACGTGTTGACCTCGTCTTTTAAAGAACTTATTGAAATCTCTCACCGCCAATGCATACTCCTCGGCATCTCTATCCGAGGAACTATCATGATCGCTTTGTGCCTTCTTGGCTTTGAGTGCAAGAGACTTCCTTTCACTCTTGGTTTTTACCAATTCCGAGTCCTTCAAAATTATCATCTCATGAACCTTCAAGTTGCCTATGAGTTCATCGAGTGATAAAGTTGAGAGATCTTTCGATTCTTCAATCGCCGTGACTTTTGCTCTCCACTTCGGATGTAAGGCCCTTAGAAACTTCCTAACATTGTTCTTGCTATAAAAACCTTCATCAAGTGCTTTTAGACTAGTAATAATAGTGTTAAATCTAGCAAAAGCACTATCAATAGTTTCATCTTCTAAGATGACAAATTGTTCATATTGTTGGACAAGAAGATCGATTTTGCTTTCTTTGACTTGGCTATTACCTTGGTGGGTTACTAAAAGAGTGTTCCAAATATCTTTAGTGGTTTCACACATAAAAATCCTTTCATACTCTTTCTTAGGTAAAGCATTATAAATCACCATTTTAGCCTCATTATTTTTCGAAAGTTTCTTTTTAGTATCGTCATTAGCTTTGTCAAAAGTGACCAATTCTTTTGTTTTAGAAACTTCATTAAATTGATAAGGTAAAAAATCACCATTGGTAATAACATGTCAAAGATCTAAATCTTTTGATTTCACATAAGTCTCAAATCTATTTTTCCAATAAATAAAACTATCGGTTTCAAAAAGTGGTGGTCTTTGCATAGATTGCCTTTCTAGGTACTTGTTGGAATCCATAGATCGATTCAAGTTTTAAAATACAATATACTTTAAAAATTCTTGAGCAACCTCGCTCTGTTACCAATTGTAGAAACTAGAAGGGGGGGGGGGGGGGTTGAATAGTTTCTTATATTTACTTGTTAAAAGATGGTTTTCAAAAAATCCTTTTTCAAAAACTTAGGCTTGAGGAAATATGTGAAATATTCTTATGTACAATATGAACAATGATAGTGTAACTAAACTAATACTAACTAATGTATATGCACAAAGAATAAAGAATGTAAAGAGTTAAGGGTAAAGAAAGATCAAACCAAACACCAAGGATTTATAGTGGTTCGGAAACGAAGCTCACTCCTCGTTCCTACTCCACTCCTCGAGTACTCCTTACTCGAGAGTTCACTACACAACAAGCTCCTTATGGTGGAGAAATCCGTACACGTTGCTTAACCAATTTCCGACTCTAAGCTAAAAGTCGAGCCCTAATTGTAGCTAGGACCAATCTACACAACTATACTTAGTACATACACAACTTCCAAATAGACACAACTACTTGGATCTTCACAACTATGACACAACAACAAATGTATAAGATTTGATCTTCAAAGGATCTTTGGTGGTGGACTCAACACTTCACAAGGATAGTGTTCTTCTCTTTGCACTTGGAGAGGAAGGGATGGATGGGATAGATTCACTTCTAAACAAGTAGTAATCAATCAAATGATCAAGGATTTGAGTGATTTAAGAAGTATGTTTGAATCTGGAAATATATGTGCAAAAGAGGTGAAGAGAAAATATGAGAATGGTCCACTATTTGTAGGACAAAGGACCAACGGCTATATCTGCCCGCGGTTCCTTATCTCAGCCGGTGGTTCCTTATCGATAAGGAACCGCATAGGCACTAGGGAACCACCGGAGTAGACCCCGCTCCCTTTTTGTCCTTTAGTGGTAGAGGTCTTATCTGATTATAAAATATCCTGAAAGAATATTCCAAATCAAAAAAGAATATGCCATTTTCAAATTTTCAAATATTTAATTTAATAAAACATTTTCTTAAAAAGAAAGTTTAATAAAAAACTTGTCACACTTAATAAAAAGTGAGTTTTAAGAAAAGATTAAATCACATGATCACTTGATTAAGGTTAGTACTTGTTTATTCATACCTTAAGTGAAAATGGGTAAAATGAAAATTACTTGAACTCAAGAATTCGTTTTTCGTTGTTTTTGTAAATGCTTGTTTTTACATATTGTCGTAATCAAAACTAAGCGAGACCGAAAAATGCAAGTAACGTTTTTAGGCATTATTAGATTAACAAACTGTTAAGCTGGATGTTGATGAAGTCCCAGGTGGTAAAACCCAATTTAAAAGGTTTTATGTTTGCTTCAAAGGTTAGTTTTAACATTTTTCAAGTTAGTTAACTTATTTCAAAAAATTGTTAATTTGTATAGTCATGTGTATTGATGAGATGGCATTTATACATGATCTCATCGTTCTTTTCGGGCTTTAAATGCATAAAAATGTCATAAAATACCATATATATGCTTGTGTTTGTTTACTTGTGTGTTTTAGGTATGGATATCGTGAAAAAGACAAAAGATCAAAAGATACAAGGAAAAACGAACACGAGAAACGAAGCCGTACAAAGAACCGGGCCCTAATCATGGAATTTTCATCAAATACCCTTGAAGACTTGAAGACAAAACAAGATTGATCCTTCAACTATGAAGAAATGACTCTTAAAACCCTTGTATATTAATAATTACAAGTTTGGTCCCTTAAGTTTGTCAAAATTACAAAAAGGTCCTTCAACTATGAAGAAATGGCAAGATTAGTCCCTCAACAATTGAAAATTGCCAATTATGGTCCTTCATGAAGAGAAAGACACAATGAAGACCTTTGAAGATCAACTTTGTCCAAAAACAGCCCTTGAAATATTCAAAAGTGTCAAAAATCATCCTTGTAACACTTTTTACAAAGTATTGTGCTAAAATTGTAAAAGGTTCAAACTTATTTACAAAGGAGAAACCTGTTTTAGGGTTAAAAACCTTATTTGCCCAAAATTTCAAAAGCCAAGGACTTAATGTGTCAAAAGTGAAAGATTCAAATGGAAAACGCGGTTAACAACTATCTTTCCCCCTTTTTAGGATCAAACCGTTTACTGTACATCATTCTTACCACCCAGAATTTACCCCGACCTTCCCTTGGGTAAAACTCAATTAAACCCTCACACGTTTAATTCCCACACTCACAAACCCTTCCCACTCCTAAAAATCCCAATCCCACCAACGTGGTCCAAACCCCCAAATTCCCTTTCCTCCAATCACAGCCCACCTTGGTCCCCAAGTATATGACGTGTCCAAAATGAACGTCCATGATGAATAGCTTACTCACAAAGCACAAATAAACAGCCAGGATCAAAAAGGACAGCTCACCACTCAAAACCGTTCAAGGGCACATTTGGGATTTTCTATGTATTAGGGTTTATGTTTTAAGCTCCTAGAATGTTCATTAGAGTACTATAAAAGGAGGCATCAACCTGTGATGACCCCTTTGTTCCAGTTTCAAGCTTTTCTCACTTGTAATTCCTTTTTAAGAAATAAAAAGTTTGGTTTTTGAAAAATTCAAGTATAATTCCTTTTTTATTGTTTTAAAAGTTGTGTGTAGTGTTGAGGCTTGATTCTGAGTTCCACTTTGTTATATGGTTAAGCAACTTTGATTTTCAAAGTTGTTTAAGGTTTCTGAAACTTGGAAGATTTTTGGTAAGAAATCTGTCCAAGGGTTTTGATGTTAAGAAATCAGTGTTATTGGTGATTAAAAGTATTTTTAATACGTTTTAAGAAGTTGGAAAAGTTTTTGTAAAGGTTTTAAGAAGATAGAAAGAAAACAGATTGGTGTTTTATGCTTGCATATTTGTGTTTTGTTTTCTTTGTTTTGTGCTAAACAGGTGAAGGTTGTTGATTTAGTTTAGCTCCAACCCGGGTTGGATTGGAGGAGGATAAACATCCTCTAGGGTCTTGGATGTAAGACCCTAAGGTAATACTTCCTTTTCCTTAAAAAAATCTCAGAAAGTGTAGCTGTTTTGAATGATCTTGAGTGATTGGTTGATTGTTGTGTTAATCTGTTGGATTCATGTCTATTTGAGTTTGTATGCCTGACAAAAGCTCTAAGAATCAGTTTGAAATAGTTTTGTAGCATTTTGGTGTGTTAAAGTTTGGTTTTAGAAAGTTTAAGGGGTGTTTGGCAATAGGTATAAGCAGGGCAAGGATTTGATTTGAGTGTTTTAAAAAGTGTTAGGTTAATTGAAATTGGTTAAGTTAGGTGTTATAAAGTTGGTAATATACTTTGGAACAAGTTTGGAGTTGTTTGGTGAGGTTTTAAAAGGATTAAGGTAGTCATAAAACTGCATGTTTATTCTACTAAGTTTTCATGAGATTATGTGTGCTTGATGATTGATTTCTGTGAAGTAATTGTATGATTTAAGGTTTGTTTTTGATTGAGCATCTGTTTGAGAGTTTGTGTATTTAATTTGAAGCCTTGAAGTTCACTTGATTGCTAGTTATAAGCCATAAGCCCTCCAGACCTGCTGAAACACCTCAGAGACTTGATTAGGCCTGAGTGTGCATTGGTTTTGCTTATATGTGCATCTGTTTTGTGTGATTTTGATTGCTAAGTGATTTAATCTTGTTGTCAGTGACTTCTTGTGCTCAAAGGAACACAAGAGTGCCTTTTGCTCCAATAATAAGCATCAAAATAAGCCACAGCTCCTCTTGGCTAGAAAGAAAAAGCAAAGAACACAAAAGCAAATCTGCTAGTGTTAAAATATCAAGCTGTCACGTTTTGATTATCATTTGGACTTAATCAGTGTGTAAAAGTGAATTGGAGTTAAGTTTACAAGTCATTAGAGGTCTGTATTGGTTTGGAAAAGTTTAAAAAGCAAAAAATAAAAAAAATTAAATCAAGCAAAAAGGGGCGTTAGCAGACTCGAACCCATAATCACCACACTCACAAACCAACGTGTTATCCAACTGCGCCCTAGGGACTTTGACTGACAAGTTTGGTTTTGAATTTTACTTAACACGTTTTTGTTTTGTCTTATTTATTTAAAGCCGTAGCATTTAAGCTTATTTCCAGCTTATTTTTCTAGCTTATTTCATTTAGCTTATTTTTCCTAGGAACTTTATAGTGTTTAAGATTTTTTAAAATTGGTTTTATATTTTTCCCATTATTAGTTTATTTATTAGAATTTATTTAATAGACGTTTTTTATTAAATCAATAAAAAATACCAAAAATAGTTTTTATTTTTAGGAAAAATAGTTTTTAGTTTTTAAAATATATTTTTGAGGTTTACATCTAGTTTTGGTTTCAAAAACTTTAATTTTTAATTTTATATTATTTTAAGGTTTTTTATAAACTTTAAAGATTTTTATAAAATTATTAAAAAAGGTTTAGGAGCTATAATTTGTGTTTTTCTCTTAATTATATTATTTAGGATTTTTAGAATTTTTTTTATTTTAAATTTTAGAAACTTTTTATTTTTAGTATTATTTTAATATTATTTTATTATTTAATTTTCAAAATTTTCTTTTTCCTTCTTTTCATTTTTCCTAGGTTCTTTGTTATTAATTAGGACTATTTCCATTTTTAGAATTATTTTTAAGCTTTTAGATTTATTTTTATAATTATTTTAAGTTTAATTAGGTTTTAATCATTTTTAGAGTTTTAAAAATAGTTTTAATAGGTTTTAATTTTTAGAAAATTACTTTTTAGTCTTCTAATAATATAAGTTAAGTGATTATTCAATAAAATCATATTTTAGACATTTGAATTAGTTAAATTTAATTTTAGGGCTTTAATTAGCATTTAAAATTAATTATTTAATTAATAAAAGGTTTTAAAATATCTTTGTTGGATTTTTATCTTTATTTATATTATTTAAGACTTGTTTTTAGCCTTTTTGATATTTTGTTTTTGATTTTAATAATTTTTAATTTTTGGTGGTTTTTCTACGGTTTTACGTTTTCGTCGTAGTTAATTTTCACGTAACCGTCTTTCATCTTCTCATCCCCATTTCTCTTAATATTAATCTCAAACAACTACAAATTAGAACACACACATATACCTCCTTGGGAAACGAATCTCTTTCTCTCATTTTATTTGATTGTGGGTCATTACTTGTGGTTTTCCTAAATCACTCGTCGATACTTACCGCTCATATACGTTCTTTTGTTTTCCTAAACAAGAGTCGTGTTTTATCCTACAACCATTTTGGCGCCGCTGCCGGGGAGGTGTGTCGTGTCTTAATTTGGAAAATTTTGTTTTTGATATTATCCATAAATAGTATTTGTGTTAAGTGGAACTCCCTTAACACGTATTATCGGTTTTCTTGGTTTTTCTTTGTGAATATTATTACTATATTGTATTAAGTATCACAATCAAAATACAATATCTCCAAAAGTGTGAAAACACAACCTTAATTGGGAATTGATCTCCTAATTATTGTATTCGAATCTCAAACAAAAAGAAAAGGCAAAAATAGATAAATACTTTCGTGAAGCTCGATTTTGAAAAATACAAACTATAAGGTGGGTATAAGGCGGGTATTATAAAATATACCCTAAGGAAAAAGGCTCTTAAGTGCTTCGCGCCGCCTCGTTTCCTCGCTTGCTTGTGAGTATTTTGAGATTGAAGGCTAATCGAGGGTTTTGCCGCCCAAAGTATTATTACGTATACTATATTTGCTTGGTTTTCTTTGTGATTAAACCCTCGTGAACAATTTGGTTTTCACCAAAGTTCTAAAGTCATTAGAAGGCGTTCACTCCACGTGATCGTTTTCATTCCTTTGAGGCTTCTTTAATCAAGAGTTTGATTCGAGGAGAGATTTTGTAGATTGTTGTCTACGAAGATACACCAAAATCCAAAAAAATTAAATATCATCAAAAACACAAAAAAATTGAAAATCCACAAAACAACCAAAAAGAATCTTCTTTGCTCACCTCCCATTCTTCGTGAAGTTTATGATCACTCGTAATCAAGCAAAACGAGCTCGTAAACGACTTCAAAAGCAAGCAAATCAAGGATCGTTGATTGTTGAAGAACCTCCAATTGTTGAACCTATTATAGAACAAGAAGTCGTAATGGCTAATCGTACTATGATGGAGTTGCTACAAGCACCCACCGAGGGTTTTGGAGAGGCAATTGTTATTCCCGCCATCCTTGCGGAGAATTTCGAGATTAAGACGGGTTTAATGTCGATGCTACAAGCAAACAAGTTTCGAGGTCACGAGAAAGACAACCCGCATTACCATATTAGGAATTTCAACCGTCTCACCGCCACTAGCAAATTTAAAGATGTTCCACATGACGCCATTAAGATGATGTTGTTTCCATATTCGTTGGATGGACCCGCAAAAATTTGGCTCGAGAAAGAACCGCCAAATTCGATTTTGACATGGGCCGATCTCGTTTCTAAGTTTGTGAACAAGTTTTTTCCACCATCGAAAACAACACACTTAAAAAATGAGATTTCACGATTTGTGCAACGTAACAATGAAAGTTTTTCAATGGCATGGGAACGATTTAAAGAGATGTTACATGAATGTCCTCACCATGATTTTTCGGAATTGCATCAAATCGATACTTTTTATAATGGGCTTAATGATCATGAACGAGATTATTTGAACGCCGCCGCGGGTGGTAATTTTTTGTGCAAGACGACAAATGAGGCTTTACAAATCATTGAAAATCGATCTAAGGTTTATAGCCCTCGTAACACACCGAGTGTTGCCAATATGGGTTCGTCATCGTCATCACAATCGTCTCGTAGCATTAACGCCTTACATGATGAAGCTAATGAGGAAAATCGGTTTTTTGATAGATTTGCTAATCTAATGTCCCATTGGAAGGCTCAAGAAGCTTCCAATTCCGCTTCGGTTAAAGCGGTTGCTAAGAGTTGTTTATCATGTGGAGGAGCTCATGATTTATCCGAGTGCATTACCGCGGATGGTAACACTTCGAGTGCTTATGTAGCAACGGGAACTTACAACCAAAACGGCCAAGGTTCCCGCCAAAATCAAGCTCCACCAAATCAAAATACTAACAATTATCGAAACAACAACCAAGGTAATTACCAAGGCAACACACGCAATTACAACAAAGGGAATTATCAAAGTGGGAATGGACAAATCTCTAATCAAAACCAAAACCGTGATTTTCAAAACACTACACAAGGTTTTCAAAATGCTCACACGAAAAATTTGCAAGGAGAATTTTTAGATTATGCAAAAGCAAATGATGCTAAATTTGATAATATGCAACGTGAGATGATTAGCTTAAGGTCCGAGTTGAAAAACGAGCTTAAAAATGAACTTGCTAATGAACTTAAAACTCATGCAAATAAAATGGAAGGAAATGTCCAACGTCTTCAACAAAACCAACAAAAGATGGAATTAGGACAACATGAGATTAAGCAAGAGTTATTGAAAGCGGATGCTAGGCAATCTAAATTTGAGGACCGAATGGCTAAGATGTTTGAAGCTATCATGTGTAAGCCCTCTTCTTCGGGTGGTCTTCCTAGTGATACCATTGCAAACCCGAAGGCAGAAATGAAGGTTATTACTACACGAAGTGGTAAAACTTTCAAGGAACCAATCTCTCGTCCAAGTACTTCTACGGAGAAGGAAATCGAGAAAGAACCCGAGGTGATGGTCGAAAAGGAGCACATTACAATCCCACGAAGTACCGCTCAAACCACACCTACGGTTACACCAATACCAATTGTGGAACCCGAGATTCCAAGGCCGTCGCCTAATGACCAACCCACACCACCTTTACCCTACCCTTCGAGACGAAACAAAGAGAAAATGCAAGAACGTAACAAACAACAAATCGAGCTTTTTATTAAGATGTTTCAACAAGTGCATTTTGATGTGAGCTTAGCCGACGCGTTGTTATATATGCCTCGTTTCGCTTCCACTTTTAAAAGTATGATGAGCGATAAGGAAAAGCTTTCAAAGCTTGCTAATTGTTCTTCGGTTTATCTTAACCGCATACCGGAAAAAGTTGGTGATCCCGGAAAGTTTCTCATTCCTTGTGACATACAAGATATGAAAGAATGCCTCGCCTTGGCCGATCTTGGTGCGAGCATTAATTTGATGCCATTTTCCATTTGGAAATCGCTTTCGCTTCCGGCTCTTATTCCTTCGAACATGTCCATCGAGATGGCCGATCATTCTACGATTATGGCATGTGGAATAGCTGAAGATGTTTTCGTGAAAGTGGGGAAGTTCTACTATCCCGGTTATTTTATAGTAGTCGACATCCCCGCGGATCCTCAAGTTCCTCTAATTTTAGGACGTTCATTTTTAGATACTTCGAGATCGCTTATCGATGTTCATGCGAGAACTATCACTTTGAGATTCAACGAAGAGGAACTTGTTATAAACGCTACTCAAAACTCGAAACCTTCTCATGTTTATGCAATCGCTACCATCAATCACATTGACATCGTTGATGTGGTTTGCGATGAGTTTTCACAAGAAGTGTTAGGTTTTTCCGATAGCTCGTCAAGTGGCAATCCCACTATTTTGGATCCGATTCTTGCTAATTCCACACCAAATCTCACTCCATTCCAAGGAGGCGATTTCACTTCAAATGAAATCGACAATGAAGATGAGGTGTTGATTAGTGATGATACTTCTATTCCACCATTTCTTCCGCCGATGGAAGTTATGAGTGTTGAACCAAAATCTTCAATCGAGGAACCGCCTATCCTTGAATTGAAAGATCTTCCTTCTCACCTTGAATATGCATTCTTGGAAGGTGATGACAAGTTGCCGGTTATTATTGCAAAAGATCTTGCTAATGATGAAAAAACCGAGCTCTTGAAAGTTCTTAAGGCTCATAAAGGGGCAATTGCGTGGAAAATATCCGACATTAAGGGTATTGACCCAAAATTTTGCACTCACAAAATTTTAATGGAGGAGGACTACAAACCCGCAATTCAAAGTCAAAGAAGGGTGAATCCCAAAATTCACGATGTCATTAAAAAGGAGGTCCTTAAACTCCTTGACGCGGGAATGATTTATCCTATATCCGATAGCCCATGGGTGAGCCCAATCCATTGTGTCCCTAAAAAGGGAGGAATGACCGTTGTGCCTAATGAAAACAACGAGTTAATTCCCACTCATGTTGTGACCGGTTGGAGGGTGTGTATTGACTACCGAAAGTTAAATGACGCCACTCGTAAAGACCACTTTCCTTTGCCCTTCATGGATCAAATGTTGGAGCGACTTGCGGGAAATGAATTCTATTGCTTTTTAGATGGTTTTTCCGGTTACTTTCAAATTCCTATCGACCCTCGTGATCAAGAGAAGACTACGTTTACGTGTCCTTATGGAACGTTCGCTTATCGTAGGATGCCTTTCGGACTTTGTAATGCACCCGGTACGTTTCAACGGTGTATGATGGCGATTTTTCACGACATGATCGAGAAGTCGATGGAAGTATTTATGGATGACTTCTCGGTGTTTGGTAATTCGTTCACGTCATGTTTATCTAATCTCGAACAAATGTTAAAACGTTGTGAAGAAACCAATCTTGTGCTTAATTGGGAGAAATGTCATTTCATGTGTAAACAAGGAATCGTCTTAGGACATAAGGTGTCGAAGGCGGGGATTGAGGTCGATAAAGCTAAGGTAGACGTCATCGCCAAGTTACCTCATCCCAAAACCGTTAAGGGAGTTCGTAGTTTCCTAGGCCACGCGGGCTTTTATCGTCGTTTCATCAAGGACTTTTCGAAGATTTCTCGTCCTATGACACACCTTCTCGAGAAGGATGCTCCTTTTAACTTTAATGAGGATTGTGTTAAGGCTTTCGAGACTCTAAAAAGGAAACTAACCGAAGCTCCCATTCTTGTTGCTCCTAATTGGGAATTACCCTTTGAAATCATGTGCGATGCAAGTGATTATGCTATAGGGGCCGTCTTAGGGCAACGTTATGACAAGCATTTTCGTCCTATCCACTATGCTAGTAAGACGATGACCGAGGCTCAATTGAAGTACACCACAACGGAAAAGGAATTCCTTGCCGTGGTCTATGCTTTTGAGAAATTCCGACCTTATCTCGTCTTGACTAAAAGCATCGTGTATACCGACCATTCGGCTATCAAGTATCTCTTAGCTAAGCAAGATGCTAAGCCGAGATTACTTCGTTGGATGCTCCTCCTGCAAGAATTTGATGTCACCGTGCTTGACAAAAAAGGAGCCGAGAATCTAGCGGCCGATCATCTCTCTCGTCTAGAAGATCCTCACAAAGATGTTTTCGAGAACAAGGAAATTACCGAAACATTTCCTCTTGAGACTCTCGGTGTAGTGAATTCTAAAGACACCACCCCATGGTTTGCCGACATTGCAAATTACCATGCGGGCAATTTCATAATCAAGGGTATGACGACACAACAAAAACGAAAATTCTTTCGTGACGTCAAGTTCTATTTTTGGGACGACCCTTATCTCTTTCGGATTTGTGCGGATCAACTCGTTCGACGTTGTGTGTTTGGTACCGAAGCTTCTAATATCCTTAGAGCTTGTCACGAGGGACCCACGGGTGGTCACCACGGTGCTAATCTCACGGCTAAGAAAGTGTTCGATGCCGGTTTCTTTTGGCCTTCTATCTATCGTGATGCACACGCACTTGTGAAGTCGTGTGATTCGTGCCAACGTCAAGGAAAATCGTCTCAACGTGATGAAATGCCGCAAAATATAATTCAAGTGTGTGAGATTTTCGACATATGGGGAATAGACTTTATGGGGCCGTTCCCATCGTCTCATGGCAACAAATATATCCTCGTCGCGGTGGACTACCTTTCTAAGTGGGTGGAAGCTAAGGCTTTGCCTACTAATGATGCTCGTGTGGTAGTGAAGTTTTTGAAACAACTATTCTCTCGGTTCGGAACCCCTCGTGCTATTATAAGCGATCGTGGAACCCATTTTTGTAATGACCAATTCGAAAAGGTTCTAAAGAAATATGGGGTTACACATCGTCTTTCTACGGCTTATCACCCGCAAACGAGTGGGCAAGTCGAGGTTTCGAACCGAGCTTTGAAGAGGATTTTAGAAAGGTCGATTGGAGAAAACCGTGCTTCATGGTCCGACAAACTCGATGACGCTTTATGGGCCTTTAGGACCGCTTATAAGACACCTATCGGTTGCACTCCTTATAAGTTAGTCTATGGGAAGAATTGTCATTTGCCCATTGAATTGGAGCATAAGGCATATTGGGCCCTTAAGCATGCTAATTTTGACTTGAAGACCGCGGGAGATCACCGGAAAATACAATTGAATGAATTGGATGAATTAAGGGATAATGCTTATGAAAATTCATTAATTTTTAAAGAAAAGACTAAAAAGTTTCATGATTCAAAGATTAAAAACCGTGTTTTTAACGTTGGTGATCAAGTGTTGCTTTTTAACTCACGTCTTAAGATATTTTCCGGGAAATTGAAATCTCGTTGGTCGGGTCCGTTCACCATTACACAAGTGTTTCCATATGGGACCATTGAGCTAGCTCAAGATGATGGTCCCAATTTCAAGGTGAATGGACATAGGCTTAAGCACTACTTTGGTGGGGAAATTCCTTCAATGGTTGCCCCCGACCAAGACACCTTCCCCAATGATAATTAACATTGAGGGGATCGAGTCGAGCTCATGACTCGGTAATCAAAAACGAGGTGCCTCGTGGGGGAGATCCCATGCTTATCTTTATGCTTTTTATTCACTAATAAGGGGACTTGTACCCTTCCAACTCGTTGTCTCGTGGTTGTTTGTGATTGTGTTATCTAGATCATCATCATCGTCTACGATTGAAGACTCTCGTGTTCGTTTACGTGAGCCTCCATCGTTCGTTTGAAGAAGTTTTTCACGAATCCATGACATATCCTTTATTGTTCTAACAATTATCTTTTAGCATAATTAATAAACGGCTTTAGATATATTGTTAATCACCCTTTCCATGCTAGATCCTAAGCATTCGACTCTTCGTCTCTAGTATGGGGGTGCTCCACCTTTAGACTCGAAACATTGAGGACAATGTTTACTTTTAGTATGGGGGGGTGAATAGGTACTTGCTTTGCTACGCCCTCACGTTTTCCAACTTTCAATGTTTTGTTTTGCTAATAAGGCTAAAAATGGCCAAATTTTAAAATTTTTCTTAGTTTTCATAAGTGTTTTTAAGACACGAATGTATATTTTCCGATGGGTAGAATAAGAGTTAATTTTTGACTTGATGGGCATTTGGAGCCATTTACATTCCTTAACCCGCTCAATTCAAGTTTTGCTAGACTTTTATATAGGGAGCTTTAAAACGCGAAAGTCTTAATTCATTCGGGTTAAGAACAAGAACTTTTCGCAAGTTCCTATAATTGATTCTAGAAAGTCACTTATCAAGGGAACTTTAAAACGCATTCTCTAAACTTGAAAAAGTCCAAGAAAGTGCAAGATCCTATAGGTGGCTTGAAAACCCAAAACTTTGATTTGATATAGTCTTAATGAAAGCTAATCCAAATTTGGCTTAATTTTGACTTGCATGGCTAAGTATTCACGAGTCTCTTTAATTAGAGGTCTTTAAATAGTGAAGAACGAGAAATGATAGAGTTAGACAAGTGATCATGCTAAACGTAGAACATGAAAGTGTTCTTTCAAAAACTCATATGTTTTTAATTGTGGCTTTTTCTTCCCATAAGATCAATGCATTAGGAATAAAACATAATTGCAATAAGTAAGGTCGTACGATTTGAAAGGTTACTTAGCCTCTAGCGCAAGATCGTTTAAAAGTTGCTCGGGGTTGAATAGAGTTCATAGCCAAGGCATAACTTATTGAAGCGGGACGCGAAGATTGGCGATCATCCAAAAAGGCCCTAACAAGGCATGAGGAGCTCTATTTTTGCTAAAGATCCAAAGATGATGTGAAGTATCATTATTCCAAAATCAATATGAAGGATCGAGACACACGACGAGAAGCTATTACTCCCCTAAAGAATGGAGAAAGTCTATCCAAAAAGACCCTAACAAGGTATGAGGATAAATATATCCAAGTCCGAAAAGGAGGCGGATCGTTGTATATCAAAATCCAAAATAAAGATTGAAGAAAAATGATGAAGTCGTGGTCCTATATGAAGAATCTCTCAAAAACGTCAAGTGAAGAAATTCCAAATATATGAAGAGAAGACCATAATTTCAAGAACGTCTTCCCAAGATTTGAAGTATGAAGTACATGCCAAATATCGGTCCGAGAAAGGTCTCAAATCGTGAAACGAGTTATGCCAAGATATGAACTTAAGGAGATACACGAGAAGCCGTTTTAAAAGATTTTGTCCTTCGGCTAACTATTGATCAAATCGTGCTACTTTACTTTCGGACTAATAACTACTTAAATAAAGTCAATATGAATCACTTGTGATCCATGACAAATAGATAAAAAATGCTAGTAACCCATTTCCTTTTATAATAACTAGGATTGCGGGGAGAAAAAGTATTACACAATTTGGACGTATGAGTAGTGTTAGCATTATGACTTGTACCAACAATGATCTTGTTTTTGCACTTAGCATGGAATGTATGACAATCAAGGATGACGAAGTTTACTCTAAGGGACATTAACTTGTTTCTATTCTTAGACCCTAAAAGTCACATTTTGGTGATGAAAATCATACATTATGTCTTTACACATTCTCGTAGTATGTTGCAAGTCTTTTACTCTTCAATAAAGGTTAATAAAATTGAACTTTGGTGATGCTTAGATACTTTATTCTAGCATTGCGTGAGGGCACGGCAATGGCTTAGTATGGGGGAGTGATGAGATGGCATTTATACATGATCTCATCGTTCTTTTCGGGCTTTAAATGCATAAAAATGTCATAAAATACCATATATATGCTTGTGTTTGTTTACTTGTGTGTTTTAGGTATGGATATCGTGAAAAAGACAAAAGATCACAAGATACAAGGAAAAACGAACACGAGAAACGAAGCCGTACAAAGAACCGGGCCCTAATCATGGAATTTTCATCAAATACCCTTGAAGACTTGAAGACAAAACAAGATTGATCCTTCAACTATGAAGAAATGACACTTAAAACCCTTGTATATTAATAATTACAAGTTTGGTCCCTTAAGTTTGTCAAAATTACAAAAAGGTCCTTCAACTATGAAGAAATGGCAAGATTAGTCCCTCAACAATTGAAAATTGCCAATTATGGTCCTTCATGAAGAGAAAGACACAATGAAGACCTTTGAAGATCAACTTTGTCCAAAAACAGCCCTTGAAATATTCAAAAGTGTCAAAAATCATCCTTGTAACACTTTTTACAAAGTATTGTGCTAAAATTGTAAAAGGTTCAAACTTATTTACAAAGGAGAAACCTGTTTTAGGGTTAAAAACCTTATTTGCCCAAAATTTCAAAAGCCAAGGACTTAATGTGTCAAAAGTGAAAGATTCAAATGGAAAACGCGGTTAACAACTATCTTTCCCCCTTTTTAGGATCAAACCGTTTACTGTACATCATTCTTACCACCCAGAATTTACCCCGACCTTCCCTTGGGTAAAACTCAATTAAACCCTCACACGTTTAATTCCCACACTCACAAACCCTTCCCACTCCTAAAAATCCCAATCCCACCAACGTGGTCCAAACCCCCAAATTCCCTTTCCTCCAATCACAGCCCACCTTGGTCCCCAAGTATATGACGTGTCCAAAATGAACGTCCATGATGAATAGCTTACTCACAAAGCACAAATAAACAGCCAGGATAAAAAAGGACAGCTCACCACTCAAAACCGTTCAAGGGCACATTTGGGATTTTCTATGTATTAGGGTTTATGTTTTAAGCTCCTAGAATGTTCATTAGAGTACTATAAAAGGAGGCATCAACCTGTGATGACCCCTTTGTTCCAGTTTCAAGCTTTTCTCACTTGTAATTCCTTTTTAAGAAATAAAAAGTTTGGTTTTTGAAAAATTCAAGTATAATTCCTTTTTTATTGTTTTAAAAGTTGTGTGTAGTGTTGAGGCTTGATTCTGAGTTCCACTTTGTTATATGGTTAAGCAACTTTGATTTTCAAAGTTGTTTAAGGTTTCTGAAACTTGGAAGATTTTTGGTAAGAAATCTGTCCAAGGGTTTTGATGTTAAGAAATCAGTGTTATTGGTGATTAAAAGTATTTTTAATACGTTTTAAGAAGTTGGAAAAGTTTTTGTAAAGGTTTTAAGAAGATAGAAAGAAAACAGATTGGTGTTTTATGCTTGCATATTTGTGTTTTGTTTTCTTTGTTTTGTGCTAAACAGGTGAAGGTTGTTGATTTAGTTCAGCTCCAACCCGGGTTGGATTGGAGGAGGATAAACATCCTCTAGGGTCTTGGATGTAAGACCCTAAGGTAATACTTCCTTTTCCTTAAAAAAATCTCAGAAAGTGTAGCTGTTTTGAATGATCTTGAGTGATTGGTTGATTGTTGTGTTAATCTGTTGGATTCATGTCTATTTGAGTTTGTATGCCTGACAAAAGCTCTAAGAATCAGTTTGAAATAGTTTTGTAGCATTTTGGTGTGTTAAAGTTTGGTTTTAGAAAGTTTAAGGGGTGTTTGGCAATAGGTATAAGCAGGGCAAGGATTTGATTTGAGTGTTTTAAAAAGTGTTAGGTTAATTGAAATTGGTTAAGTTAGGTGTTATAAAGTTGGTAATATACTTTGGAACAAGTTTGGAGTTGTTTGGTGAGGTTTTAAAAGGATTAAGGTAGTCATAAAACTGCATGTTTATTCTACTAAGTTTTCATGAGATTATGTGTGCTTGATGATTGATTTCTGTGAAGTAATTGTATGATTTAAGGTTTGTTTTTGATTGAGCATCTGTTTGAGAGTTTGTGTATTTAATTTGAAGCCTTGAAGTTCACTTGATTGCTAGTTATAAGCCATAAGCCCTCCAGACCTGCTGAAACACCTCAGAGACTTGATTAGGCCTGAGTGTGCATTGGTTTTGCTTATATGTGCATCTGTTTTGTGTGATTTTGATTGCTAAGTGATTTAATCTTGTTGTCAGTGACTTCTTGTGCTCAAAGGAACACAAGAGTGCCTTTTGCTCCAATAATAAGCATCAAAATAAGCCACAGCTCCTCTTGGCTAGAAAGAAAAAGCAAAGAACACAAAAGCAAATCTGCTAGTGTTAAAATATCAAGCTGTCACGTTTTGATTATCATTTGGACTTAATCAGTGTGTAAAAGTGAATTGGAGTTAAGTTTACAAGTCATTAGAGGTCTGTATTGGTTTGGAAAAGTTTAAAAAGCAAAAAATAAAAAAAATTAAATCAAGCAAAAAGGGGGGTTAGCAGACTCGAACCCATAATCACCACACTCACAAACCAACATGTTATCCAACTGCGCCCTAGGGACTTTGACTGACAAGTTTGGTTTTGAATTTTACTTAACACGTTTTTGTTTTGTCTTATTTATTTAAAGCCGTAGCATTTAAGCTTATTTCCAGCTTATTTTTCTAGCTTATTTCATTTAGCTTATTTTTCCTAGGAACTTTATAGTGTTTAAGATTTTTTAAAATTGGTTTTATATTTTTCCCATTATTAGTTTATTTATTAGAATTTATTTAATAGACGTTTTTTATTAAATCAATAAAAAATACCAAAAATAGTTTTTATTTTTAGGAAAAATAGTTTTTAGTTTTTAAAATATATTTTTGAGGTTTACATCTAGTTTTGGTTTCAAAAACTTTAATTTTTAATTTTATATTATTTTAAGGTTTTTTATAAACTTTAAAGATTTTTATAAAATTATTAAAAAAGGTTTAGGAGCTATAATTTGTGTTTTTCTCTTAATTATATTATTTAGGATTTTTAGAATTTTTTTTATTTTAAATTTTAGAAACTTTTTATTTTTAGTATTATTTTAATATTATTTTATTATTTAATTTTCAAAATTTTCTTTTTCCTTCTTTTTCATTTTTCCTAGGTTCTTTGTTATTAATTAGGACTATTTCCATTTTTAGAATTATTTTTAAGCTTTTAGATTTATTTTTATAATTATTTTAAGTTTAATTAGGTTTTAATCATTTTTAGAGTTTTAAAAATAGTTTTAATAGGTTTTAATTTTTAGAAAATTACTTTTTAGTCTTCTAATAATATAAGTTAAGTGATTATTCAATAAAATCATATTTTAGACATTTGAATTAGTTAAATTTAATTTTAGGGCTTTAATTAGCATTTAAAATTAATTATTTAATTAATAAAAGGTTTTAAAATATCTTTGTTGGATTTTTATCTTTATTTATATTTAAGACTTGTTTTTAGCCTTTTTGATATTTTGTTTTTGATTTTAATAATTTTTAATTTTTGGTGGTTTTTCTACGGTTTTACGTTTTCGTCGTAGTTAATTTTCACGTAACCGTCTTTCATCTTCTCATCCCCATTTCTCTTAATATTAATCTCAAACAACTACAAATTAGAACACACACATATACCTCCTTGGGAAACGAATCTCTTTCTCTCATTTTATTTGATTGTGGGTCATTACTTGTGGTTTTCCTAAATCACTCGTCGATACTTACCGCTCATATACGTTCTTTTGTTTTCCTAAACAAGAGTCGTGTTTTATCCTACAACCATGTATATTTATATTCATGTAGCCTTGAAAGATGAATGACATGAGGGTTTCAGACAAAGTGATTTGTGTAGATGGGTGTTTCTTGAAAGGGACTATCAATGGAGAGTTGTTGAAGCTATGGGACGAGACGTCAATAACCAGATGTCCCGATTGAGTTGGCTATAACAACCATGCACAATAGTGACATCTGGTTATGGTTCCTTGTATATCTTGGTGATGAATTCAATCTTATTAGAGGGGCTCATGTGACTATCTTATCAGATGAACCTAAGGTATTTATTGAAGGTTAATGTTTGGCTCCTTGAATAATATCTTTAAAGAAGTTCTTCATGTGAAGAACTCTAAATATACTAGCTGGAGAATTTCTCCATATAAAGAAGTTCCCATATGAAGAACTCTATGTATAATAGTTGGAGAACTTTAAATATACTAGCTAATAGTATTAGCTAAGTTATCATCTTGTTGTAATCTATGTTGTATTGGCAATGTGTGTTAGCTAAATTATCAGCTTCTTGTTTTCATTTTGACATGGACTTAAAGAAGCAGTACGGGAATGGTTACCATTGGCGGAACATAGATAATGTGCAAGGCACAGCTATGCAAACTTGAAGAAAAGTTGGCCAAGTCTTCACTTCAAAAGTTTATCTTTGGGGAGCAGCTTCGACTACTTTGCAACATGTCTTTGATGAGAAAATGAAACTACTTACAAACCTCAAATGAAGAAGCTCATAAACGGTTGGTATAAAGGGACCCAAACACATGGAGGAGAGCTTTCTTTCAAATGGATAGTAGTTGTGGGGCATTTGAGAATGGAATTTGTGAAAGTTGCCATGCCTCAATATTCACTCAAAATGGTAAGCCTATTATTACTATGCTTGAAGAAATTAGGATTTAATCGATGCAAAGGTTAGTCGTAATGTCTAAAAAATCTAGGGGATTAACTGATATAATAACCCTATCTGTTAAAAAAGAAATTGAGACATTGAAAAAATATCTTAAGTATTTGGAAGTTTACGCTAGTGGTTATAATGAGGTTGAGGTTAAGAAGCATAATGAAGGGTATAGTGTAAACTTGGAAACTCACAAATGTACATGTAGACGGTGGGATTTGAACGGGATCCCTTGTATCCATGATAAAGCAGCCTATGTATTTGTTTCAAAGGATCCCACTGATGGTGTTTCTGAATGTTATAGTAAAATATCATGGCAAAAGAGTTATAGTTATTTCATTAAGCCTGTTGGTGGGCAGTCAGTGTGGCCAAAAAGTTCACTTCCACTTAATGCCTCATAAGAAGAAAAAATGTCAAGTAGGCCTAAAGGCAAAATGAAAAAGCATCCAAGTGAGGTAATGAATCAAACTCTCAAAGGGTATCTAGATTTGGAAGAACTATGACTTGTAGCAATTGCTATAAGAAAAGGCATAATAAGACAGGATGCAAAAATGAAAAAAATGATCCACCACCAAAGGAAGTAAGAAATATAAGGAGAAATAATGGTGGTCATAGTGGTTTTGATAATGCATCAAGTGCACTAAAGAGGAAGAGAATGGATGCAAGTGCTAGTGGTAGTGCACAAAATGAGGTAGTTATTTCTTTCCTTAACTTATTTTTTTTCCTTTAAAGGCATATCAAACAACTAACTTATGTGTCATGCAATCATTAGGAAGAAAATGTTCAAGGGGCAGAACTTGAAACTATAAACATGGAAGAACTTGTTCAAGAACCAAGAAATGTAGAACATGTTGAAGATATGACACAAATGGATAAAAATGTTCAAGAACACGCACACATGGAAGAACAAAGAAATGTAGAACATGTTTTAAGGAGAGGTATAAGAATAAAAAGATCATCGCAAAAGGTCCTTTTAAACCAAGGGAAAAAACCATTTCAGTTTGATGCAAAAAGAACGGGTGCAACAACAAAAAGGCATTTGACATGAGTACTGAATGAAAATATTCTGTATTATGTATTAGGATTTATGTATTATGGTTGTTGCTTTTGAGTATGGTTAAACTTGCTTGTAGTACTCTAAGGTATTGGATGTAGTAACTAGTGGAAATGTTACAATAATTTTGTAAACATCAAAACATGAATGAAGTTAAAGTTATTTCCATTTCATAGAAAAAGAAAACATTTAATTTCATTTCACCAAGTTAAAGTTGTTATTGTTATATTTTGTTTAAAGTCATTGTTGTAGGTATTTTAATTTGTGGAAGAACATTTTTATAAATAGTATATTTCAGACTGCTTGCGTGAAAGTCAATGGTCAAAAAACGACGTGGCATGTACATGTGCCACGTGACGTGGAATTTGTAAGAAAAACATGTAGAATTGTTGATATCAACACATAAAAGGTCAGTTTGATGGGTATTTTGGCAATATTTTAAGTTCATGTCTAATCATGGAACAAATAGAAAAGTTCGTAGCTATTATATGCTATTAACCCCCCAAAAATGCTACTTTTTGAAAAATGAAAAAAGATCGTCAAGAAGCCTATTTAGATCTAAGGTTAAATACAAAAGTTGTTCATTATACTTTTCTTAACACTTATATAAAACGAATTTGATTTCTTTATTATATTTTATCTTAGAAAACATGTGTTTAAAGTTAGGGTTCTTGAATCTTAAAATATGCTAAAATCTAATTAGGGTTAGGGCTTTGATAGATAATATGTTAGTTAAAATAATGCCAATCTAGTTTTGAGTAGTTTTCAATATGAATGAGATGTGTTTATTTTTATGGTCGAAAATTAAGAAAATCATAAGATATTGTGTTTGAATGACGGTCTCCCTTTAGGATGCTTAGGTGTGTTAGTTTAAGTGTTCGAAATGGTTATTTCGTGTGTGAAAATATTTTTGCTTTTTTTTATGTTTAACTAGTCAAATACAATTTTCATGTGTTCTTGGGATTTTTTGATGAGTAGGTCTAAAGCTGTGTTAAGGAGTTTTAATGAGTTTTAAAAGTTGTGATAAAAAATTAATTTGTGACACTGATTTTGGAATAACATTCTCACAAGTTTAAAAATCATTTTCACAAGTTTTGAAGTGATTATCACAACTTTTAAAACTCATTAACACAACTTTAGACCTATTCAATCCAAAACCCAAGATTCATGAAAATTGAGTTCGACGACTTACAACATCAGAAAAATGTTTCCACACGTAGAAAAAAAACTTTTAGAACACTTAAACAAACGCACCAGAGTTATGATCATGGAACCTATAGTACTCGCAATCTCTGGTTTCATGACGCATACTTCCACATATGTCACATCCGGGATAGTGTTCACACTCATCAGAGTGATGATCATGGAACTTGTAGAAACTAGAAGGGGGGGGGGGGGGGGTTGAATAGTTTCTAGTTAATTTTCAAAACATTTCGGTAAAACCCACTGACCGCGGTTCGTTAAACATACCCGCGGTTCGTTATCTCTAAAGAACCGCGTGTCTATTTAAGGAACCGCCGACAGTGGACTTAACCTTTTGTTACATGTTAAACTTTGACAATCCTTTGTATCAACTTCTCGATCAAGCTTAACTAGATATGAGATGTGTTTGATTGAAAGATAAATACTACAAGTAAGAAAACACACAAGCACATCAAATCAAGAGTACATCAAGCAATAGTCTAAACACTAAGCACACACGTACTAAGCATAAGCTTTTCCGCAAATAGGATGTTTAGACTAAGTGATGTACACTTGACCATAATCTAAACATGAAGCACACACGTACTAAGCCATAGGTTTTCCGCAACTTAGATGTTTAGATTATGATATGCACACAACACACAACAACATATAAATGCATCAATAAGAGTAAAGACATAAATGTAAAGGAAAGTACCGACACGATGATTCATAGTGGTTTGGTCACGAAGCTCCTCTTCGACCTACTCCACTCCTCGAGTACACCTTACTCGAGAGTTACTTCACTAGTCAATTTCCGAATCTAAGCTAAAAGTTGAGTCCTAATCTTAGGTAGGACCAATCTACACAATGTCGCCTACTTCACCATTTTCCGACACAAGGCTAGATGTCGTGTCCTAATCTTAGGTAGGACCAATCTACACACAACTTCCAAATTGACACACCAATTTGGATCTACACAACTACACAACTCTTCATAACTACATAATTTCCCAACTCTTCACAACTACACAACTACACCACTCTTCACAACTACACACCTACACAACTCTTCACCCTAGTTATGTTTTATGGCCCAACATAACAAACCTTGTATTTTATGGCATAAACACATAAACCATATAGATCTAAGTACTCACCACTTAGATCTATGACTCCAACACTATATCCAAGTATTAACAAACTTGGATCTACACAACCAACACCTAATCCAATGATACCTATCTCTTGGATCTACTACCCTTACAAACACATCCAAGTGAACCCAACACTTGGATCTTCTACATATACATTGTAGGAAAACAATGACTTGATCTAAAGGGAGAGATCTTCATCATGTTATGAACCCAACACTTCCTGGTAATGAAAGTGTTCTTCTCTTTGCACTTGAGAGGATGATAGGATTGAAGGAGAGAATCACATCTTAAACAAGATTAATCTAAACTAACTAATCAAGGAGTTTAAAGATGTTTTTGAAGAAACTGTGCAAAAAGGGTTAAAAGAAAAGCTGGAAATGATCCACTATTTATAGGACAACAATGCAACGGCTATAAAGACCAGCGGTTCCTTAAATGCCCCCACGGTTCCTTATCAATAAGGAACCGCGGGTTCCTTTAAGGAACCTCCGGCTTGGATACCATACATTTTTGTCCTTTAGTGGGGAAATACCATTTTTACCCTCAAAGGATATTTCTTTGGCATTTGGAATATGCCAAATTCAAATTAATCAATATTCTTTGGAATATACCTTAGAGAATATTCTCTGGAATATTCCAAATTCAAATTTCCATTTTCTTTTTAATAAAATATTTTCTTAAAAATAATGTTTATTAAAATCTTTTGTCATATATGATTCAATGTAAGTTTTAAGAAAATATTCCTTGATCACTTAGTTAGGTTAATGACATGTTTATTCATACCTTGAGTGATTCATGCCGAATGCGATCTTGGAGGTGTCGAGAGAAGTATACAAATGTATTCTTGAGTGATTACGAGTACCTTAACATTTTACATAATGTATTGCGATTT
The DNA here is from genome assembly GCA_025667525.1 of Glebionis coronaria. Classification (NCBI taxonomy): domain Eukaryota; kingdom Viridiplantae; phylum Streptophyta; class Magnoliopsida; order Asterales; family Asteraceae; genus Glebionis; species Glebionis coronaria. Next base: position 163,120,225 of record CM046879.1, read on the forward strand.
ATACGTTTGTCATCAACAAAACACAAAGAGATTATATCGACAAAACATCGTAATGTTTGCACTAACAATCTACCCTTTTTTTATGATGACAAACAAGTAAACCATAACACATATTAAAATGTATAAGTTACTCGTTTACACTTACTTCTCTCCCTTTTGTCGAATCAAAAAGGTAGTCAACGTCTTTGAAGAAGAGAAGAACCAACGTCGAGAGAACACAAGTCCAAAGTGGTAGTCATCGATAACACGTCATTTGAAGAAGAGAAGAATTGACGTCACGAGAGCTTGCATCCGAAAGGTAGTCTTCATTAGTAGAAGAGGAGGATCTAATTTGAGAGAACATGCATTCAAAAAGTTAATTTCCCTTGTGGTTGTCGGTTTAGAAGCGAGAATCCAAACCGTAGACCCATCATCTAAAGATATTGAGCTTGCGTCATCCTAGTAAAGTTTTCAATCAACATAGGTTAACCAACTCCATGCATAATAAAATGATTATCTTCGAGATTCCAAAGTTTATTACTTGCAAGAAGTTCGATGAATGAAATTTGAGTGAGTTAATGATCGCAAATGTAATGACTAAAACTCTTGCAAATGCTCCCCCTTGATATGAGCTCCCCCTTGCTTGAGGCACAAATGAAGCAAGGATAGTGACAAGCTACAAAGAAAGGTTAGAAAAGTCCTACAAAACAAAGTTAGTGGACAAGAGCATATATGTATAGCAATGTCACCCAAGCGGAATTAGCTTTAAACATCTTAAGTTAGCGGACAAGAGCATGAGAACGATAAACAAGTCGTTTGCACAAACAATGACACGCATTAAAGAAAGAAGTGTGCATGTGATGCTATCAATCCAAAGACAAGTCAAAGGAGAGGATCTTGACAAGATCATTCACAATTGTTGGAATAGAGGTAGAAAATAAACATCCATACCAATTGTAATGATAATATGTCAAAGGGTTAAAAGCTTAGAATTTTTGGAATCACCCAAGAAAATTCAAGATTTAACCAAAATCCTCTCAAAAGGTTAAAAACTTAGAATTGTTGGAATCACCCAATTCAATTGTAAATTTTAACCGCAATCAACTCTCGACAATGAGAAAGACAAAAAATCTCAACTCAAAGACATTTTTTACCTTAAAAATAATTCCTTTAAAAAGCTCCAAAAGCTTTAGGTCAGGAATCAAGGTACAAAAATAAAGAAAAACCAAAAGCGAGGATAAATCGACGCTTAAGAAAAATACTATATATAAGACATTATAGGCAAGGATGCTTATGAATGTCGACAACAAAAAGATGACTCGATGATATAGAAAAAGAGATCAAATAAGTCAAAGAATAGAAAAACCAAGATGGGTGGTGTTTAGCATACGATAAACTACATGCTAAAAGTTTCGTAGCTCTTCTCAATCATTATGAATGTTCAAAGAAAAATTACATGACAAGGAAAGGGTGAGGCTCGACTCGACTTAGTTTAGAAGGGATAGAAGAGAAAGACTCAACTTAGAGAGGCATGATTAAAATAAATCGAAAGAACTCAACAAAGAAGTTAGGGATAACTTCACAAAATAATTCAAGAATACTATACCTTATTAGGTGATAGTGAAGTCTTGAAGAAAAATGAGAGAAGAAACTAAAAAGAGAAGAAAATAAGGAATCTTCAAGAAAACTCACCAGAGATAGAGATAGACCAAAAACGAACAAAAGGGACTCACTGACCGCGATTTGTTAAATAGGTCCGCGGTTCATTATCAACAATGAGCCGCTAGGTTATTTGAGGAACCGTGGACAGTGGGTGTCCAAAAACGATTATCGACTCAAAATAAAATCACTTGGTCAAACAATTTAACATAAGATGTTAAATGGCTTAAAAGTCAATGCTTCGGATATGACTTTTAACAATTACAATTGTAAGTTAAAATTACTTGAATATTTCGAAAGAAATATTTAAGTTGTCAATCTTACTAGGATAGGAATTAGATTAAGATCTAACCTTCCTTGACAATTAAGTGAGAAAATAAAGAAGAAAAGAAAGATCACAAGGAAAACGAGATCCAAGACCTAAAGACAAATCATGTTGAAAAACATGAAAGGAAATACAAGAAATAAAGATCATACAAAGATGTATGAAACACAAGACTAAAACTTAAGCATAATTTTAATCTTAGTTACACTAGAATTCTAAGATTTGCTTAAATTAGATGTCTTAGCAATAAGCAATCCACATGCTTAAATGAAAGACAAGGTGGTGGTGGAATTTGGTGGATAAGGCTTGGTGATAATCTTGTAATTCAACTCATCATAGATATAAGACATGACAAGATGTTGATATTGACAACAATGACAATATGTTCCATGATGCATGACATAATCATGTGATGAGTAAGAACACAAAATGGAAGTGGTGAAAAAGAGAGTTTCCAAAATCAGTTTCCTTAGAAGGAGAAAAGATTTAATTTGGTGTGTTCTTTGGTGAGTTTGGATTGAAAGAGAATTTAGAAAATAGTGGATAATGAAGGCTTTCATTTCTAAAAAATACATTTTGCTTTGGTGTGAAAGAGATTTAAAAATGCTTTGGGTTAAGAAGAGAAAGCACAAGATATTTTGTGAGTGACCAAAGGTTTGAAACAAGGATTCCAAAGGGTGATGGAACAATTGGGAAGTTTTAGAAAACTCGTTTCTTTGAAGGTGTCTGTCTGCGGTTCCTTTTCTCCACCGGCGGTTCCATATTGATATGGAGCAGCGGTCTCTATAAAGAACCACCCACAGAGGGTGTGTTTAGGAGGATAAGGGAATTTTTCCAATTCGGAAAATCCTAATGTTCTAGTCTAACTTATCATAAAGTCATGCTTAAGAGAAATAAAAACTAGAACACACACATAGGAAAAACACATAGGTTTAATTAGCACATAGGAAGAAGGCTAAGAAAAACCTAATGGCTACAAAAGAAAAAGACTTCTAGTGACATACAAAGTTCATCAAAGTAAACTATCATTAGTCAAATTTAGGAAGAGCCATTTAATCAATTTAGAGAATGAGTATGAGACTATCACTAGAGGTTCTCAATTAAGCTAAGCACGACCGTTTTTGTGAGTTATTTAATAACCCAACTTCCCACATGGAAGTAATTCAACCGTTAGGTCAAATTAAGATTCTAGTGCATAAATTCTCTAGTAGTCACTCTCAAGTTAGACAAAATGTAATTCCTACATTTGTCTAATAAAGTGTAGCAACGATGAAAAGTGTATTACGACACAATGCACAACCTAATGAGGGTAAAGAATGCACCATTTCATATCTTGTCAAATAAGTCTAGTTAAGGTTAGTTACTTTAGTAGAACTTGAGGCCAATAACTTTGAAGTGTATAAACAACGTTTACACAAAACAAAGGAACACTCTTGATTGGTCTTTCGGAGATGACACATTTACAAATTGCATTGCAATGTAAATTACTTGAGTATTTCGGATGAAACATCCAAGTTGTCAAACCGACTCCATTCTGCATTATAAACAATTATTAAACAAAATATGTCTAATAATTTGAACAAGTAGATTCAATACACCATCATCAACACAAGTGTGAGTTATGATCCGATGTATATTATTAATAAACCACATTTATGTCCGCACTTAAAAACATGTCAATTAGACTTGATAATGATACCAATCATAGTTTGAATAATGAATTGATATTTAATTGAGATCTTTCTTGATTCTCACAAACACTCCTTTAAGAGAAAATAGCTAAGATTTTCAAAGGGTGTTTCATGTTTTATAGTGAGACATTAATCTACTTGAACTAATAACACAATGATCGAGTAAGACGACCCACATCAATAGATTTGACAAGCTCCCAAAGCTTTCAAACCTAAAAATGTTAAAGAACATGCCAAGGTGTATAAAATGTTTATGTAACATTTGTAAACCAAGAGATTTTAATCCTATATGCAATGCACACATAAATAGACAACTAAGTAACACTACTATCAATAGTAATGATCACTTAAGAATGTACAATGACAAAAGAAAAAGCACAAAAGCACTCGTCTTCGTTTTGAGTGTTAGATACACCAAAGTATGCATAGCTTGATTTTATTTGAAAATAGTTTTCGACCCATTTCAAAATTTAATTAAGTTCAACACTTTATAAATATATCAATTTTCAAAGATATATCAACAAGATATGTCCAACTTAATAGAAAAGAATAAAACACAAGTTTTACGACAAACTGACGCTCAATACTTTGGACAAAGTATAGAACTTAGGAAACATCCAAATTTTAAATTTTGAATAAAGGTTTGGAATCATTTTCAATAGAAAGGAAATTCATTTACGTTTGAAATGACGGGTGGCACGACTTCTACGGACTTACGGTTGATTTTATATGATTTTTCAAAGTTTGGAAAAGTCTGAGTCGGACTGACTGCGGTTCCTTATTGATAAGGAACCGCGGGGAACAAGTAAAGAACCGCGGTTAGAGGAAAAAAGTGGGGTTTTGACCAAAATTATTTAGAAACATTTTGGAAGGACTTAGGACTCAAAAAAATCATTTAGACACATAGAACTCGTATTTTAAAGTTAATTATGACATAAAAGATTTTTATACTTCCAAACATAAAAAGATTTATTATCAAGATATTATGCAAAGTTTATTTAACACCAAAACTTGTACAAATGAAACAACAAAACACATTTCATAAGTAATCACTCTTCATGAACAATTTGATACAAATATCGTCTCTATTTTTAAAAATCGTTTCCATTTTTAAAACCCGTTCGTTTTGAAAACGAGAGCAAAGATCGATCCAAGATTTAAAGCACAATATACTTCAAGATCTTGAATAACTACTCTCTGATACCAATTGTAGAAACTAGAAGGGGGGTTGAATAGTTTCTAGTTAATTTTCAAAACATTTCGGTAAAACCCACTGACCGCGGTTCGTTAAACATACCCGCGGTTCGTTATCGCTAAAGAACCGCGTGTCCATTTAAGGAACCGCCGAAAGTGGACTTAACCTTTTGTTACATGTTAAACTTTGACAATCCTTTGTATCAAATTCTTGATCAAGCTTAACTAGATATGATATGTGTTTGATTGAAAGATAAATACTACAAGTAAGAAAACACACAAGCACATCAAATCAAGAGTACATCAAGCAATAGTCTAAACACTAAGCACACACGTACTAAGCATAAGCTTTTCCGCAACTAGGATGTTTAGACTAAGTGATGTACACTTGACCATAATCTAAACATGAAGCACACACGTACTAAGCCATAGCTTTTTCGCAACTTAGATGTTTAGATTATGATATGCACACAACACACAACAACGTATAAATGCATCAATAAGAGTAAAAACATAAATGTAAAGGAAAGTGCCGACACGATGATTTATAGTGGTTCGGTCACGAAGCTCCTCTTCACCCTACTCCACTCCTTACTCGAGAGTTACTTCACTAGTCAACAAACTCTTTAAGGTGGAGAAACCATACACAACGTCACTTATCCAATTTCCGACTCTAAGCTAAAAGTCGGGTCCTAATCTTAGGTAGGACCAATTTACACAATGTCACTTAATTCACCATTTTCCGACACAAGTCTAGATGTCGAGTCCTAATCTTAAGTAGGACCAATCTACACACAACTTCCAAATTGACACACCAATTTGGATCTACACAACTACACAACTCTTCACAACTACACAACTACCCAACTCTTCACAACTACACAACTACACCACTCTTCACAACTACACACCTACACAACTCTTCACCCTAGTTATGTTTAATGGCCCAACATAACAAACCTCATGTTTTATGGCATAAACACATAAACCATATAGATCTAAGTACTCACCACTTAGATCTATGACTCTAACACTATATCCAAGTATTAATAAACTTGGATCTACACAACTAACAACTAATCCAAGGATACCCATCTCTTGGATCTACTACCCTTACAAACACATCCAAGTGAACCCAACACTTGGATCTTCTACATATACATAGTAGGAAAACAATGACTTGATCTAGAGGGAGAGATCTTCATCATGTTATGAACCCAACACTTCATGGTAATGAAAGTGTTCTTCTCTTTGCACTTGAGAGGATGAGAGGATTGAAGGAGAGAATCACATCTTAAACAAGATTAATCTAAACTAACTAATCAAGGAGTTTAAAGATGTTTTTGAAGAAACTGTGCAAAAAGGGTTAAAAGAAAAGCTGGAAATGATCCACTATTTATAGGACAACAATGCAACGGCTATAAATACCCACGGTTCCCTAAATGCCCCCGCGGTTTCTTATCAATAAGGAACCGCGGGTTCCTTTAAGGAACCTCCGGCTTGGAGACCGTGTATTTTTGTCCTTTAGTGGGGAAATACCATTTTTACCCTCAAAGGATATTCCTTTGGCATTTGGAATATGTCAAATTCAAATTAAAGAATATTCTTTGGAATATACTATAGAAACTATAAGGGGGGGGGGGGGGGGGGGGTTGAATAGTTTCTCTTCGATTGGCAACCAAATTAAAATTACTTTCAATTTGGTTTGTATCAAAACTATCTTTTGCTTGAAGGTAAGTTGCATAATGATTAGGTTCAATTCAAATGCACTAGTAAAGATAATAGGTAAGTGTAATGATAATGAAATAAGTAAAGAGTAAGGAAGGAGACAACCTAGTGGGAAGACACCAAGATTTATAGTGGTTCGACAACGAGGCTCTATCCTCGTTTCTACTCCACTCCTCGAGTACACCTACTCGAGATTTCCACTATATCCACAAGCTCCCTTCTTGGCGGAGAAAACCTTACATCGTCGCTTACATTGTTTTCCGACACTAAGCTAAATGTCGAGACCTAATCTTTAGCTAGGACCAATCTACACAACGTTGCCTACTTCACAATTTAACGATACAAGGCTAGATGTCGAGTTCTAATCTCAAGGTAGAACCAATCTTCACGACGTTGCCTACTTCACCATTTTACGACACAAGGCTAGATGTCGAGTTCTAATCCAAAGCTAGAACCAATCTTCACGACTCTTCACTTTGAAGCTAAGTGAGAACTTCACACAACACAACTACTAATCACTTTCAAGTTTAGTGAGAACTCACAAGACACAACCACATCACTTTATAGTTTAGTGAGAACTACTAATCAAATCTATTACAACTCAACTAGACATATCCAAGTACACACATGTAGCTTGGATCTACACAACACAAATCCAAGCAAACACATATGCAATGGATGTACACAACAAATCTAAGTATACACAAATAACTTGGATGAACACAACTAGTCCAAGTATTCATAAATACAATGGATTGACATAAAACAAAAAAGGGTATCATGATGAATATGACTAGCTCATGGATTCATCTTTATCACAACACTAGCGAGTGAGTGATTTTCTTATTGGACAAGGTAAAGGAGGGGATCAAGAGGATAATCATATGTAAACATCCTTAACACTTTAAGTGATCATTTACTAATGATTATGCTATAGAAAAGAGAAAGGGGGCTGAGAAAAACGTCCAAGAGGCTTGTTGGAAAATGAGATTTGACCCACTATTTAAAGGAGACAAAGTATAACGGATATATAACAGCTATCTGGGCGCGTTACCTTATCTAGCCCGGCGGTTCCTTATCGCTAGGGAACCGCCTAGCTACTTAAGGTTCCGCCCCTAGAGTACGCTCCGTTTTTTGTCTTTTAGTGGGGTGGGAATATCTGAGGTATTTGAAGCCTTCAAAGGATATTCTAATAGCATATAGAATATGCTATTTTCAAATTCTCATTTTCCATTTTAATAAAACATTTTCTAGAAAATAAAGTTTATTAAAAAGTCTTTTGTCATATTAACAAAAGTGAGTTTTAAGGATAATCATTTTGATGATCACTAAGTATGATTAAGAAAGGTTAGTGATATGATTATTACCTTGATGATAGTGTTAGTTAAATAATTCGTTTTGTGTTTTACACTATATGTGTTGTATAGTTTATTGTGATCAAAACTAAGAAAGATTAGTTAACACTAATAATTTTTTAGGCATCACTTGCATTAACAATCTCCCCCTTTTTGATTACGACAAACGATAAACTCATTTACGTAGAAACACAAAATATCGAATTATTAACGAGTTTATCACTATCATTTCTCCCCCTTTGTCGTAGCAAAAAGGTTAGCACAAGTCTTTTGAAGAAAATCGGACTTTGCTAGTAGCTCCCCCTTGGTGGTTGCTCCCCCTTGCTTGGGGCACCAAGTATGTGAGCTAAGGTGACATGTTACACAAAGGTTAGTAGAAAGAAAAGAAACACCAATGTATATATGATCACTACCTACTAAGTAACTTGAGAGGGAGAGAGAGAAGAAATCTCAAATTACAAGCAAGTATTTTGCTAAGTATGTCCAAAAAGGTAATTGACAAAATCAAGCTTCAATCCAATGAAGATGATAAACTTGTCAATGGGTTAAAGTTTAGAATTGATGGAATCACCCATAAGCAATTGTAAAAATTAACCATGATCAACTCAAAAGAGAACTAATGAAATAACACACAAACAACACAAAGGTTACACAAAAGAAAAGACATAACAAGGTAGATAGTCATACACACAATATGAGTATCTAAAGCAAAAAATATGGAAAATAAACCACTAAACATAAGCTATTCTAATAGTGATAATTTTCCAAGATTGCTTAAAAAAAATAAAAGACTCTAAAACAACTAAAGTAATAAAGACTCTAAGAGTAGTTAGTCCTTTAGTTGGAAAAATAAGACGACGATGCATCATTCGAAGTTTTGTCCACCGGAACGAAAACTTGGATAGGAGGTCGAGTGAGGAGGAATTCAAGGAAATTTAACTTCTCATATACATGAGCAAGTTAAATTTGTTGAAATCGACAACAAGCACACGAGAATCCATGATGCAACACAAAATTGTTTGATGGGGGTAGAGCATCAAACCTAGGGTTTGGAGGTGGTGGGGTAATAGGGTAGGAAATGTTTTCACAATGCCTTGTGAGGTTTGGGAAGGTTGGAAGGTCATTGAGTTGAGGGGTGTTGAAGGATTATGGTGGTGGGGGAACATTTTCTTTTGCTCCGGTGATGGGGTTAATGGTATAAGTCTCATTCCAATACTTGATTGGAGAGAAGGTAGGGTTTTTGGATGGTTTGGAAGAAGATGGTTCATTCTTCTTAACCCAAATAGGTCGAACCGAGATTTTCGGTTTCTTTGAAAGCTTGGAAGAGGAAGCTTTGGGTGAGTGGGGTTGTGACAAAGAAATGTCAAGGTTAGGAATGGAGGAGTTAGGCATTGTGAAGGTGTGAGAACGAAATCTCAAGGTTGGGAAGGTGTGAGAATGAAATCTCAAGGTTGGAGATGTGTGAGAATGAATTCTAAAGGCTGGGAAGGTGTGAGAATGAAATCTCAAGGTTGGGGTATAAGTAAAATGTAATCAAGGTAAGAATTTGAATACAAAATGTGAAGTGTCAAGGACTGTTTAGCCAAATTGAGCAAACAAGTAATCTTGACAGGGTATAGGGTTTAAAGAATTTTAACCAAAAACGAGTCAAAAGTCAGTTTCTGTCCGCGGTACCTTATAGGGACCGACGGTTCCTTATCACTTAAGGAACCGCGGGACTTTAAGGATCCGCAAGCAGTGGACTTGAAACCAAGTTTTTCCAGGGTTTTGAGAAAAACTAAGACTTTTTCAAAAAGTTGCAAATCTTGGAATTTTACCTCTATTATCACTATATTATGCTAGGGTTACATAAAAGCAACACATTCACAAAGAATTTCTTGACAAAGGGTGACAAAATATTTAGATATCATTTTGAACCAATTTTAGTCAAGTTTTTAGAGGTTGTGATAGATTTAGGTTCAATTTTAATTTCAAATTAAAGTTGATTAATGTGCACATAATAATAGAAACACATAAAGCTAAATCCATAGAACAATTTCATGAAACACTCATGAAGGAAGCAAATACAATGACAAATGAAAAAACTAACTAATACAAAGCTAGCTTAACATTAAATCTAGATGAGTAGTCTTCTTTGGCTTGGTTTTGTTGAAAACCATTTATTTAGAAAACTCATCATTCATCTCCTAGGAGGAGGCATGGAGAACAAGGCAAGCAAGAACTCTTGCAACCTCCTATGTAGTCCAAACATCTCCATCCTAAGGTTATGGATGATGTAGTGGTTGTAGAGGCAACATGGACAATTAGGACCATGAGTCTCTTGAAACCCAAAGTAAGGATCACCCAAGAGGAGGGAAATAGGGACACCCAAAATTGGAGTGTTTAAGTGTGGTGGAGGTGGAGGAGGCATGTTCTCCAAGGGTGATGAGGGTGAGAGTGGAGGCAAGTTCCCCAAAGGAGAAATGGGTGAGTGTGGAGGTATGTTCTCCAAGGTTGGTGAAATGGGTGAGTTAGGAGGGGTAAATGGTGAAGTCACCAAGGTTTCATCAAAGTCATTCACAAAAGGAATGATTTGGATTGGTTGGGGTTGTGTGGTCACATCCAAGGGTGCACTTGGAGTTAAGGGTGAAGAGAGCTCATTCATTCTTGAGTTGAATAAAGAGGAGGTAGAACCAATGGAGTGGTTAGTACCATGGGTGGATGTTGTCTTGCATGGTGCAAGGGGTGGTGAAGGTGATGAGGAAATGAGGATTGGAACCATCTCATTTTTGGGTGTGTGAAAGGGTGAGGAGTTAGGCTTGGGTACCTTAATCCTAATCTTAAGTGTTTTCCTTGGGGTGTTTGAGGTTTTTGTAGAAACCATGGTTGACAAGGGTGGTTTAAGGTTTAGGGAAGGATGTTTTGATGTGTGAAGAACATGACTAACAAGGTGGGTTTAAATGGGTGAGGGGATGATCCAAACTAGTAATGGGTTAAAATAATTTTAGCTGAATAATGAATTTAGGTAACCTAGTTTAGGAAATATGCAGGTTTTTGCAAAGAATCATGCAAAGTTTACACAGATTGAAGAAAATAGTGTAAAGCAAAAGATTTCGTCGGACACAGTGGCGGCGGTTCCTTATCTAGGACCGGTGGTTCCTTATCGATAAGGAGCCGCTGGTCGATATGGAACCGCGACCAGAGGTCTTTCAAAAATTTCACATCCCAAATTTTGGTTAACCCAGATTTTTATCAAAGGATTCACAAGCCAAAGTTAACTACTGACCAAAATCTAATAAGCTAACTATCATAAAAGATGCACAAAGCTATGTAAATCACAAACAAGAAGGCATAAGCAACATTTAGGATTAAAATAAATAACAATCCAAACATGTAGCATAAGTTAATACACATCCAAGATAATAAAAAAAATTGTTCAACATTACATGTTTACCAACATGTATTCTTTGAAATACTTCAAAGCTTTCACCTTCTCTTCTTGCCCAATCCCTTGATCATATTTCCCAAATACTTAAATCCCTTCTTGACTCAACCCTATGTTCATGCAATTCACCTCTAGTCCTAAGATTTTCACGGTAGAGATACTCCATGTTGAGATCTTCCGGTACTTCACTAGAGGAGTAATGAGGCGGAGGAGCTAAGTCTTCAAGTCCATCCACGAATGAGTTTGAGGATGGGTGGGAATTACTCGAAGAGTTGAAGTGAGAACTAGTACCTATACCATCACCATCACTTGTTGGCATATAGGTGTCCTCATCATCCGTCTCTTGATGATCGGATTTTCGCGAACCTCGATCACTTCTTGTCTTTCTTGCATATACCTCTTGAATAGGCAACATAACCCGATGAACCGGGTGTAAGCGAGAAAGATCGAGGTGGGGAAAATCATGAGCAACCATTTTGAAAAGGCGAATAAGAAGCATAGCATAGGGAAGGTTTGTTTTGGGCTTAGAAAGGGCATAATTTATTCGTCGAGCGATATAGAATGCCAAATTGTACTTGGCGGATGTAAAGATGCAACTCAACATATGCACCATACAAGCCGGGATATGATCTCGGTTTCCACCAAGACAAAAGACATTCCCCCTAAGGATATTTTCCCATTGGACCATAAAATCCTTAAGGTCGCTAGAGAGCACTTCATATCGATTCACGTTTCGCACATTTGAATGAAGGCTTCTCACAACGTTTCCATCACGCTGATGTCAAGGATAAACTCTAGATCAATTTCGGTGAGGTCATTTGGAGGTTTATCGTAGGATTCCAAGAGAGCATCAAGTCTCCATTTATCCGTAAAACGACAAGTGCCTTCATATGGCACACCGAGAATTTCACCAAAGTTTTCGAGGGAGTATTGAATCAATTGATCATTCAACACGAAATGAATGAAGATTTCTCCATTGTATTCAAGCATGGAGTAGGTGCTAAAGAATTCAAGAAGGAACAAGGGGTAAATATCTTCTTCTTTGTTGAGCAAGCAATCAAAACCCGAAAGCTCAAACATAGATTGGATATAGTCATAACCCGTTATTCCCTCGTCAACGACTCTACCCTCTTGGAAACAACGAGTAGAAACGGATGGAAATGAGTTTCGAAGTTGAGGGGAAGCATAAGTTTAGGAAAGGTTTGGCATGTATTGTCTAGTGTATTGATGATCCTTTTGGTATTGTGAAGGCATGATTAGTACCTAAATAAACACAAGAAAATATTTCCCCAATCACTCATATGAAAAATAAAATCAAAATTCGAAAATATGAGAATGTGTTATATCAATTTCTTGACAAACAAAGGATTGAATCCATATCATTCTCATGTTCACAATGTAGCTATTCCATTATTTGCCAAGAACATATGAACTATGTTGGATCAACAATATACTTAGAACATTGGTTTTTTAAAACAAGGTTTTTAGGTAAGCATTAACAATGCAACTACCTATTAGTTCATTGGTTCATCTCAATTCCATTTTTTAACCAAAATCATTTAGCCAAAATTTGGATTTGTTCAATAAGTGGGTTTTAGTGAAATCTTTATGAATGAGAACCTAAGGAATCATAGTAAAATAACTATCTCAACCCATATTCCTATTAAGATTTTTATTCAATTTCAATTTTAAAAATCCCCAATTATGAAAGGATGAACCCTAGAACAAAATATATGAAATTGAAAGAAAATACTTACAATTAATTGATGTTAGATGAAGGATGAGTGAAACCTACAACTTGGAATCAATTAATTTGAGTGATTGAAGGTTTTGGAAGCTTCAACAATGGTGGAAAAGATGAAAAATGTCGGCTGTATGTTTTTGGGAGAGAGAGATAGTGGTTTGAAAAAGAATAAAATAATCAAACTGGTGCTCTGACAAACTTTACTGCCCGCGGTTCCTTATCGATAGAGAACCGCGGGTTTGAGCCACCAAGATAAAGAACCGCCTACAGAGGCAGGTTTTTATCAATGAAAAACGCCAAATTTTAAAAACCAAGTTTTTCTAAAATACTTAAAATTATATCATGAACCTTTTAGAATAACATTGGATCATCAAAACATTTGGCAATATGCTTTAATGAAGAATTACGAGTTGAATCGAGATCGAAAAGAACCAAAATGGACAAACGACTACTCGTAGCAAAACAACAAAGTGGAGAGAAGTCAAGGGAAGTGAATCAAGACTAGGACTAATGCTCAAGGGATTAATGACAATCTTCAAATAGTGGTAACGAAGAGCTTGTGTCATATATAGTGGTTTAAGACGTGCCTTTCCGGCGAAACGTTAAACGGCTTCGGTAATGAATAAACACAAAGCAATTATTCGTGTATAGACTAAGATCACTTTCAATAATAGTCTTAGTCTAAACCAAAATATGAGCAAGGTATTAATTCACTTTCTCTCCCACAAAGGGCCTACTAACCGTATGGGTGCAAACCATGGAAATCATGCTTGATACTTTAAGCTACCACTAACTCACTCTACATCACCATAGTGAGTCAAGTATCCAAGCAATGAAGGTTTGAGAGGATAAAAGGAAAGAATCACAAAACCACAAACAAATGTCAAGGCAAGGATGCCAAGAACAAGAACATAGTCAAGTAATGATCAAAAGAATGATCAAAGGGCGTGTGGAAGAACGAAAGCGTACCTTGGCCACAAAGAGCAATCCATCAAGGAACAATGCTATGCCCAACAATGACTATGATGAGTACTAAGTCTTCAAGGACTAGTATCATTCCCAATCATCTTGGTATCATCATTCAAGGATGTTAAAGATCAATGAAGATAAGTCTTCTACAAGTGCAAGTAACTCAATCCATAATCAATTAAGTGATTGATCTTCATGAGTACCTACACAAAGCAAGATGCAAACTAGTAGATACATTTCAAGAGTAGATCTAAAATGCATAAAGACTACTAATCTTAAGAGGGATGCAATATTATCAATTAAAAGACCTATTTTTCAAAAACAAAATAGTTTTGACCAAAGAGAAACTTTAATACAACTTGCCTTCTAATTTGAGGAGACAATGGATCGATCCAAGTTTCAAAGTACAATATACTTCAAAGATCTTGAGTGACCATCATTCTGATACCAATCGTAGAAACTAGAAGGGGGGGGGGGGGGGGGGGTTGAATAGTTTCTCTTCGATTGGCAACCAAATTAAAATTACTTTCAATTTGGTTTGTATCAAAACTATCTTTTGCTTGAAGGTAAGTTGCATAATGATTAGGTTCAATTCAAATGCACTAGTAAAGATAATAGGTAAGTGTAATGATAATGAAATAAGTAAAGAGTAAGGAAGGAGACAACCTAGTGGGAAGACACCAAGATTTATAGTGGTTCGACAACGAGGCTCTATCCTCGTTTCTACTCCACTCCTCGAGTACACCTACTCGAGATTTCCACTATATCCACAAGCTCCCTTCTTGGTGGAGAAAACCTTACATCGTCGCTTACATTGTTTTCCGACACTAAGCTAAATGTCGAGACCTAATCTTTAGCTAGGACCAATCTACACAACGTTGCCTACTTCATAATTTAACGACACAAGGCTATATGTCGAGTTCTAATCTCAAGGTAGAACCAATCTTCACGACGTTTCCTACTTCACCATTTTACGACACAAGGCTAGATGTCGAGTTCTAATCCAAAGCTAGAACCAATCTTCACGACTCTTCACTTTGAAGCTAAGTGAGAACTTCACACAACACAACTACTAATCACTTTCAAGTTTAGTGAGAACTCACAAGACACAACCACATCACTTTATAGTTTAGTGAGAACTACTAATCAAATCTATTACAACTCAACTAGACATATCCAAGTACACACATGTAGCTTGGATCTACACAACACAAATCCAAGCAAACACATATGCAATGGATGTACACAACAAATCCAAGTATACACAAATAACTTGGATGAACACAACTAGTCCAAGTATTCATAAATACAATGGATTGACATAAAACAAAAAAGGGTATCATGATGAATATGACTAGCTCATGGATTCATCTTTATCACAACACTGGTGAGTGAGTGATCTTCTCATTGGACAAGGTAAAGGAGGGGATCAAGGTAAAGGAGGGGACCAAGAGGCTTGTTGGAAAATGAGATTTGACCCACTATTTAAAGGAGACAAAGTATAACGGATATATAACGGCTATCTGGCCGCGGTACCTTATCTAGCCCGGCGGTTCCTTATCGCTAGGGAACCGCCTAGCTACTTAAGGTTCCGCCCCTAGATTACGCTCCGTTTTTTGTCTTTTAGTGGGTGGGAATATCTGAGGTATTTGAAGCCTTCAAAGGATATTATAATAGCATATGGAATATGCTATTTTCATTTTTTCATTTTCCATTTTAATAAAACATTTTCTAAAAAAGAAAGTTTATTAAAAAGTCTTTTGTCATATTAACAAAAGTAAGTTTTAAGGATAATCATTTTGATGATCACTAAGTATGATTAAGAAAGGTTAGTGATATGATTATTACCTTGATGATAGTGTTAGTTAAATAATTCGTTTTGTGTTTTACACTAAATGTGTTGTATAGTTTGTTGTGATCAAAACTAAGAAAGATTAGTTAACACTAATAATGTTTTTAGGCATCACTTGCATTAACATATACCTTAGAGAATATTCTTTGGAATATTCCAAATTCAAATTTCCATTTTCTTTTTAATAAAACATTTTCTTAAAAATAAAGTTTATTAAAATCTTTTGTCATATTTGATTAAATGTGAGTTTTAAGAAAATATTAATCCTTTATCACTTAGTTAAGTTAATGACATGTTTATTCATACCTTGAGTGATTCATGCCGAATGCGATCTTGGAGGTGTCGATAGAAGTATACAAATATACTCTTAAGTGATTATGAATACCTTAATATTTTACATAATGTATTGCGATTTATACGTTTGTCATCAACAAAACACAAAGAGATTATATCGACAAAATATCGTAATGTTTGCACTAACAGAATCCACAGTACTTGCAGGGAGGAGAGGGTATGAAACTCTGGGGAGAGTCTCTAGGTCTGGGTTCTGGTCTCCTAGAGGACTTGTGAGGAGTTTGAGATCTGATTTTGAGTCTGGCATTTTGGACAACAATGATCTCCTCGTGTTCTCTGGAGGTATGTTCAGTAGACTCACATGTGATACATTTAGGGTTCTTTGAACAATTTTCAGACAAATGATTTTTGAACCCACAATGTTTGCAAGGTCTGAACATGGCTCTCCCCTTATAGCTACTACTAGACCTTTTACCCAGAGAGCTAACAGATGTACTGTCAAACCGAGGTTTGATTTGTTCTTTCAAACCTTTAACTTCTTCCATAAGGGTAAGAAGAAGTTTCTTGGTGGGTGACAGCTCTTCAGTGGGAGGAATGGGTTTAGCTTCTTTAGGTTCCTGTGACAACCACGGTTTTGAGGTTCGTCACTTAGTGTTATTTTGTGCAAATTTCGTGGAATTACGTGTCTTTATGTGTTATGTGGTGTGAATAGAGTGTGGTTTGGACATCGTTTTCGGGTACGGGGTACCCTGTGAGTGAAACGATGTATCATGTTTTCATGTTCATGAGATCACATTGTAGTGGCTATGAAATAAGATGGTGTTATTTATTGGTTTTACGTATACGTATATGTATTATAAAAAATTGTATTTTTACGATTTAAGGTTTAGCATTTAGAGGTCTCGGATGAGGTAATTAGTCACGGAAGTATTTTTCGGGATGATTTTAAGTCATTTAGGACAGTTAATTAGTTTATTTCATATTTCAAGAGTTTTTATAAAACTGTATATTTTACGTCTTTTACGGTATATGCGTAAATTTGACTAGTTTTACGGTTTTGAGGTTTTGGAGGCTTTAGGAGCTGAAATAAATTAAGGAAAATTAAGGTAATATTATTAATACAATTATTAATAATAAAAAGAAAAAAACGACATTAAAGGAGTATAGGTCGGTTATGTGACGCAAAAAAAAAGAAGAGAAAAAGTAGGGGAATTATATATGGCAAATTTACTTGGGTTAGGATTGGTATTATAACTATATAAAGTGTTAACTAAGTTAAAAAAACATAATCCCTGGAGAAATCAAAGAGTCAGCTTTTTTTGGGAGTTTAGGGTTGTTCATATTTTTTTTCTTCCATTATTCTTAAGGTAAAAACCTTCAATCCTTTTTCAATTTAATTATTTTCAATTCATTCTTAATCATTATATGATGGATTTAGGTTAGGGTTTATTATAAAATCTGTTAATTAATGATAAAACAATGATTATATTAATTAGGGCTTGTAATTAATTAATTGTTGGGTAATTAATTAGGTTAGTTTAATTAAATTCGTAATTAAAAACTGGGCAGAATTTTAGGCTTATTGTTTTGATCATATCTAGAGTTCTAGGTACATTCATTAATCGAATCAAGTATCCCTGAAAAGGTATTTGAGTTGGCTTTTGAATTCAAGAAACAAGAAATAAATTGGAGGTGGGAAGTGGGTCAAAAACAGGTTACAACAGTCGGAGGTCAAAACAGTTTTGAAATCGGTCGAGTTTAATTTAATGTTTTAAGGTGGTTAGGATACTTAGGTGTACAATTGGACTTTCAAACGAACATGAGAGTTAGTTATTATGTTATATAAGATATCTGAAAGAGGGATAATCAATTGGGATAGTGGAAGACCCTCTGATCATAACAAACGTTTCATATGCTCAAAATCGGTAAAATCTGGATAGGCGAAAGTAAAAGTTGTATATCAGGGACTTAAAATTAGCTTTGATGTTGGGGAAAGGGCTGATATTTTAGCTAACACATATAAGTTTATGGGGTTTTCATTGCAAGGAATGTGGTTTAGGTTTGGTGGGCGTTTGGCTCATAATACGGAGTGTGAAAAACGGGACTGTTTTCGGTTAAATGTTAATAGGACGAGTTATGAACTAAACTAAGTTAAGGGCTTTATAGAGGGGTGTAATGAGATGCTTGATGACGTATAGCCCTAGTCGGGATGGATAGTCCGACCCACGGGTAATACCCGCATCCATCAGGAATGGATTGAGTGCTTATGCGTTGCGCGCACGCAGCCCAGGAGGCCCGGTAAGCCGCTGTCGCACATACAGCTAATTACTTAGCCAGGTCCTTGTCGCAGCGCGACAGGATCAGACAAGAATATAATCTATCATATAGATATATTCGCCTAAAGAGAAGAGATATACACTTACCTTGGTTGTATGATAAGTATCAAACTATTTTAGGTCATTATCTCTTCCTTTGGCCGCAAGAGTAGGAGAGCCCAACCAGAACTCTCATAGGTTCCACAAAGGTACGATACATGTGAGAACGCGGTTTTTCACTAATTTTCTTTTACTTGTTATGTGTGCTTATTCACACTTTTACCATATTCCCCATTTATTTTATAGTGATTACGTGTCATCCTCGAAATTTTAGTTAAATATAAAATTCTATGGATTTCGCTAATTTACGATACTATTTGGTGAAATGCCCAAACTTTATATTTGTAATTTCTACGAGGTTTCATCACATTTTATATGACTTATTATTTACTATTTGCCTCAAAGATAATGAAAAACGATATCTTGAACAACTACGGACGCAATGGTAAACTTTTGCATTTTTGCGTTTTCCGGCTGTCGGACTGAGTTTTCGGGTCCGAACGTCGCGATAAAATTATTTTTATGTGATTCTAGTTATTCTTGACTCCTTGATCCAACTTAGTGAAATCCGGGCCAAACGAGGTTTATAAGTAATTTTAAAGAAAAATTTTGTTTTAAAGATAAACGAGTCTCGGTTTTCGTCGGAAACGACACGTTATTTAAACCCGTAAAATTTTGAAAGTTAAAAATCAAAAATCGTGGGCCTTTCCTTGAATTTTCGGCTGAACAAGGCCTTAGGAGGCCCAAAACATGACTTGGTGACCCATGTATAACCCATACTTTTCAAATAAACTAACACAGTGCATTTACCAAACAAGAAAAAAAAACATCTGCTCTCTTTCTCTCTTCTATGGCCGACGAACAACACAAACACACCCACACCATTGGTTTTTTTGAATTAAGGTAAACTTACACTAATTTCATGTTTAAACTTTGATTCTTAATCATTCCCATGTGTTAATTACAACATGCATTAACTTTTTGCATGAGGTCAAAAATCATCAAATCTTATGATTTGATGATGTTTTTGTAAAATTCCATGTTTGTTTTTTATGTTTCTATGCATAAAACCTTTATATGTTGGGAAAATTTTTGATTTGGGTATGTTTCGATGACCTAGGGCCACGAAATTATTAAGAATCAAGGAGGAGAAATCGTTATTTTGCGTGTTTGGATAAATCCCTACTTGTTGTGAAGGTATAGTCCCTCCTAGCATTTTAGTTTTGATATTGCTAGTATTTTGATTATTCTTGTTCATGTATTTTGAACTCCTTGGGTGAAACCCACTGAGATTTTTGATAATTAGGGCATATTAGGACTTAGGACACTTGCGTGGCGATTTGGTATAGCTTAAGTGTTGCTTGATTAAGGTTATGTAGCCGAATGAAGTCGTTTTTGTAGTATAGAAATTATCACAGAAACAAACAGGTTATGGCAAAATTTTCTTAAAAATATGACTGTGTTTTTATTTAAAAATTTGATACCCACTGATGTTCCTTACATGTGGTGAGTTGGTTGGGAGCGGGAAGTGTCCGGATGAGCCCGGAGCGGTCGTTTTACTAAACTAGGTCAAATCTGAGTGGTAGGCTTAAAACGTGGGTAATTTGTCTTGGGTAAAAAGAGGGAATGTAGGATTTTATCACTTTTTAAAGTAGGTAAAATCATAATACAACTTCTCTTTTTGGTTTGGTGTCAAAATATTTTACCATTTAGGATTTATGCCCAAATCACCGTAGGCTTCCAGAGTCGATTTCAACTTCCTGCTTTGATAGCCTGTCACTAAAAATAGATTTCCCGTTGATTGGTAATAGCTCCAAGTTTGTTTTTGCCCAACTTAGAAAGGTAAGAGAATTTCCTACTCATGTCAAGAAACCCTACTTTCTGTTCTATTACAGATTTTTAGTTATAACCAAATCTTCACAGCCTTTTTCAGAAAACTGAATGCAGTCCCTTGTTTTGGTTTTTCAAACCGAGTCTTAAACGTGTTCGGAACCCACACATAAATGCTTGGACCATCATACAAGGTTGATATTAGGTTATTACAGTAGGTTCAAGGTGTTGGGTCAAAATTTCAACTTAAGCTTAGGTCTCGCCATCGCACGCATTACCTAGTCATACTATGTCCCGCCACTTCTAAAACGTTATTGCTTCATTGAACGCATTCTTATTACAAGTCACCATTGCATAGGTCCGTGAAGAATCCTTTTTGCTCATCCCCTTTTCGTTGTGATTACTTGCTAAAGGTGAGTTCATAGCCCCTTTTCTTATATACTTGTTACAAATTACGGGGTGAGAATAACATGCGTGGAATACAATCATTTAAAACTTTTAGTATGCTATTTAAGAACGGTATGCTTTCCCCAAATTATACATTTACTTATTGCATTAGTACCTTAGTCAAAAAGCCCTTACATCATGAACCGTTAATTCAAATTTTTCAAGCGCGAATGTTGTGGATGGATCCATCGGGATTAACAATCCCCGTCCCGATTACCTTGACGCACTTACATTTAATTACCTAAGTATTTTGACAAGATACTTACTAGGGGTAAAACATTTATGTTAAAGCTTCGATGTCGTGAGCTATTGCAATAAATAAATATAAATAATTTTGTACGACGGTACTAAATCATATCCCGTTGCTATTTTATAATACTAATGTTTGTATTTCACATTACCACTTATTAAACCTATGAATTTCACTCAGCTTTATGTTAACATATTTACATGCTATTTCTCAGGTAATGCTAATGCTTAATTTTGCTAAGGATGGGAGCCCGCAGGATCCGGCAGCTGGACGATTCCATGTCATTATTGGTTGAAACTTTTGGGAAAACTACTTATGACATGTTAATCATGCCAAATAAATGTACTTTTATGCACTAAGACTATTATGAGTATGCTGGTAAAATTATGTGACTTTTGTTGATGTCATATTATGCAAATCTGGGACCATATTTATAAAAGTTTATTCCGCAACTTTTGAAGAAATTCGTGAAGTATGTCATTTTATTTGCTCTGTCTTTTATTTACCTTATTACCATGTATGCTGTTACCATGATGTGGGACCCCACAGTGCTTACCTGTCCCGTTACCAGATTTTTGGAGTCTTACAGATTGGTACCAGAGCCATGGTCATAGGGAATTGAGTCGTTTTAAACTTAGTCTATGACCCATATTTTCAAGAAAATCCTATAAGTCTTAGTGTCAAACATGGAATCTGCCAAGAAGTTCGGTATCCGCGCGGGTAACTCTCTAATCCTTATTATTTACTTTTAATTACCGTTGTAGTATTTCATCTCTTGAATACATTTTGAAATGTTACCTTATCCTAATGATAATAATTACTACTACGTATCTCTTTTCAAAGTCTTTGTGCTCAATGAATTATCATTAGATATTACTGTGATTACATCTGCCCTTACTGTATTTCTTGAATTCTTGTTCATGTAAACTTGATCTTGTTACCATGATTTTAATTTGTTATCACATTTCATACATGTATTCGGAGCGCGTATGCTGCCGACTTTTCATACTCACTTTTCTGAGTACTATTGCTATCTTGTTTATGCGTGATATGACTGGCCTCATATACTTGTTCGTTTAAACCGTCTGTTTTTCTTGACTCACTGTTACATGTTGTGTGTATTATCGTGATACCATTTTTTCGGGATTAAATAAGTGTTGCTCTCGATGACACTTCTGATTTTCAGTTTACTACCGTGCGTGTTACTTTCACTGTTTAACTCCTTATTTAGATATCCAAATGGTTTTCTGATCATTCGTGATCGGATGTCTAGTCTATAGACCTGTGGCTCAGTGTCCCCGAAAAAGACTAAAGGACATCGTGTAAGTCACACATCTCGAAGCATTCCTTGAGTCCGTGTTGAATAATATCATGGGTTTTCGTAACCTTGATTGACCTTTACGTCACCGTCTTACACGACACTCGTATATCGATTAAATATTATTTCATTGATAATCTCCTTTGTAAATTTCCACCTCTATTGTAAGATTTCTTATCTTGATCCAATTTCATTTTAATCCTTATTTTTATTGATGGGTTTTCTGTTTTTGATGTTCTTAGGACGACTTTAGATTAATGGTATGACATTAGGATACATGAAAAGCTAAGTTATGTAGTTAAAATTGATGTTTAGAGGTGTTTCGATGTGACCATTTTAGGTCAGCAGGTTTGGTGTTTATTTCGGCAATTTAAACTTTTCCCAAACTAATTTTTTAAGGTCTTGGTTGAAAGGTAATGTTACAAGGTTCGTTTTAGTATAAAATTCGCTTTCTAGCTCTTTAAAATGAGAAAGTTGTGACCGATTTATTATTTGATTTTTATGTGGTAAATTTCTGCATATGAACACACTTGTTGTCCAGATTTTGGGTCTAAGTTTTAGACAATTTAAAATATCATGACCTGAGATTTCTAAAGTTTGTAGCGATGAGGTTTTTCCTTACGATCGTTTTGATATAAAATTCGGGTTATAACTCATCCGAACGAAGAAGTTATGGCCGAAATAAGAATTTAAGCTCAAATCTGAAAATGCAGACTTGTTTAGTGTTTTACAGCACCTTAGAACCCCTAAACTTGAAATTGCAGGTTATGAGGACTTGGTAGGACTTATAAATTAAGTTTGGCCGCTAACCTTGCGTTAATAGCAATCACCAATTGAATTTTATGACTAAAACGGTGGTCGCCAATTTTATAGCTAATTTCTTAAAGTTTTAACTTTTCTCTAAGATGGATTTTTTTTCATTTGGAAAACTGAGATAAATTCATATAGCTAGGAATGTCGGGTATGAGAATACCTTTTCGATGGTATAAGGTTCATCGTCTCTCTCTTCATAACGAATAAATGGCGTGCATTTTAGAAACTAGTCTAATAAGGAGTAACCGACTTAAACTAGCGTTTGGTTTAACGTGTTTGATATGGGTATCGAGTGTTTAGCCAAGATTTCTCACGTGAAACATTTGAGAAACATATAATGATGACTTTTGATGCAAAGGTTTAGTGCCCGTTAGCTACCTTTAAGTTTTTGACACATAAGTGGTTATTGTTGACTAATTTGAAAAGTTACAAAATTTTGATTTTATAGCTGCTGTCATAGGTATAAGTGTGTCGTAAAAGTGTTTTCAGCCTTCAGATAAAACTACAAAGTTTTCCGGAATGATGTTTTTAGTCACCCACGTGAAAACGGAAGCTTTAAAGTAGGCATTTGACCCTCAAAAACGTAAAATACAGACTGTAAAGTTTGACTTTTTCGCGCAGAATACGTTTTGGTTTTTATTTTTAAAAAGGTATCTAGACTTCAAAACTTTTCTTAAAATTCAACAGATATTAACTACATGATCTGTATGACTTCTCTGAATTTTTGTAGAATTTTTCCAAGAGTCTAAATATGATTTTTAAGCCTCGCGAAAAGGAGTTTTCTGCACTTTTTCATTAAGCGAGTAAATGACTAGTTCATTACCCAATCGCCCCTTAATCAAGCCTAAACCTTATGGAATGGATTTGGGATTATAGATACTGATTCTTAGGATGTTTAACATCATAATTGAAATGAAATTGAGGTCTAATGATTAGTAATTCGCCTCAAGTCAGAAAAGCCAAACGTTGACTATTTTCTATACGGTTAGTCAAAACTTATAAAAATGAGTTCTAAGCTATATAGCTTGATGAAACAAGTTTGCATGACCATATTTTGTTGTATTCCAGTAAATTACATGTATTTTTACAACTTTTCATTATTGAGTCATACTCGGGTCATACTTTGACTTTTGTTGACTTTTTACGTGTTAGGTCGCGGATAATTCTTAAAGTATTACTATTGCCTTTCTTCAGTCACATCTCTATCTGCACGCGTATGGATTTCCTTTATCCTTTCTCTTATACATGAGTCATTTGTCATTTCATTTTATCTTTATTTTCTTCTATCGCACCACTGATTTGGGTCAAGGTTTGAAGTTCTTGTTTTCACATCATTCGTTATCATCTTGACACGTGTTTCATGGTGATTCTGACTAAACCTTTTGAAACTTATCAACTTGTAACCATTTTATTGATTGTCTTGAACTACTTTTTATTACCCTCATGTAACCCACTCGCTATTTTATAAGTTGCTCTATAAACCCATATTGGTTTTGTTTGCGAATCATTTTATAAAATGTCCCACTTGGGCCTTATTAAATACTTGAATGCTATCTTATAAAATTAATGAATATTAACTTTACAATGTATTTTCATAAATTGTTCAAAAATTGGTCTCGTAAAGAATTATTGTAACAATAAAATTGTTGAATTAAACATCTAGCCAATTAGTACTAGCGAAAAGTTTCATAAATTATTCTGATTCCATATATGTATTTTAAATCATATGATATGTAATACTAATTTGACGAAGCTGAGCATCGCATTGCTAGTCCCAAATTATGCATGGCCTGATCACCCATGCGTAATTTAGAAGGAGCCATGCAAGGTCAAATAGTTGTCACCTAAAATATCCTGTCAAAGAACTTTTACTTGTGTTTCTGAAAATTTAGATAAAATAAAGTTTAGAAAACTTTTACATCTTATGCGAGTAGCACCAGTTTGCGACATCCACATATGATACCTTATCTTTTCTTGAACAAAGTACATGCCTCAAGCTCATATATCCTTATTCAGCGATCTTTGTTTTGCCGGTTACCTCATCTTCCTTCGTGACATAGTTCTCGTTACAACTTGTCTAATTTCTTACCATTGATACCAGACTTGAAAGTTTCAACGTTGTTATGCTTCTACATCGATCGACCTCCTCTATCTATCTTGGTAGATCTTCGAAACATCTCCGAACGCGACTAGTGATTTATGACTGGAAGTGAACGATGATTTCATGTATTTGTCATGATGTGAGTTAGACTCTATTGTCTTGGAATTCATTTGTGTAAACCATGTGATGACTTCGCTCTCTCATTGCTAATGTTGTTCATTTTACTGTAATTACTCTCAAGTGACTTCATTTTCATTGGTTCAAAAACTTGTTGTGTGGTTTTTCTCTTTCGATCGTGTATCGACCATCAAAAAAAAAAACGTTTTTGGTGACGCCAACCACACTCGTGAATTAATCATTGCTAAATCCTTAATTTCTTATTTTTCTTATCATCGATGCATCTATTCCATCATGTTCATTAAGATAATTGATACGAATTATGTTTTATCCCCTCGTACTATCACTCGTATACTAATTGTTGATTGTTATTCGATTCATACTCATTTGCTATCTTGTCACATTTTGAAAACTCGGATATGTCACATGTTTACCATTTGAGACATTGAACACGTATATGGATTTCTATAAATTATTCTAAATTTTAAGAACGTTTTACACACTTTATCAAGTGTTTAAATTATCAAAATACCCGTTTCAAGTTAAATATAAGATCTATACATACTCTTTGGTAGAATTATAACTAATGTTTAAAAGGATGTCAAGCTGTATCTTTTAAAGTATTTGATTGTAACATACTTTACTTTCAACCTAATGAAATTATCAATTTAATTTATAATTTCTAACAATGATAAAAAAAATTGAAATTTGATTTTTCTCTAATGGTAGCGATAAACCTGAGTTTTTAACAATTATTTCATACAGTCGTTCAAAAGCTCTTAAGCTGATTGAAATAATTATTTGAACTAAGTTACTTTTACTTCGAAATCCTGATCAAGAAAAGATATAGCAACTGGTTACTCACTAAATATATATAGTTTGATTTCACATCACGAAACCTTGTAAAATTTTCTTTTAATCAAGAAAATACTTAAGCCAAAATTTGAAAGTAATACCAAATCCTAGACAAATAGTTATGACAACTTGTAATCTAAATGTCTATATGTAATTCATATTTCCCCTCTATTTTGCTAATCAGTAAACTGTCATGCTTTACAGTTGCGTTATTTGCGATTCCTTGTTGATTAACCATCTTGGCTCATTTTAGAGCGCTTTGTCCATTTAAGCAATTCTTGTGTTCATGTTTTCTTTTGATATTTCTCCGTACTGAAAGGTCATTATTTTAATCCAAGTTTGAAATTATCGAACGTATTGGACCAGTGGCTTATCGTTTGAGCTTACCGCAAGAACTAAGGAGATCAAAGTCGACAACAAAATGTATTTCGTTGAAGAGCCGATCGAAATTGTGGACCGACAATTCAAGAAGCTAAAGCGCAGTTGGTTCCCAATCGTTAAAGTCCGCTAGGACTCGCGTCGTGGCGCCGAATTCATTTGGGAAAGCGAAGAGCAATTTAAAGTCCAGTATTCTCATCTCTTTCTGTCAACCACTGCCTCTAGTTAAACTCTGAGGGACCAGAGTTCCTTTAGGGGGATAGACTGTGATAACGCGGAATTTCGGTATTGTTATGTGTGCTTATTCACACTTTTACCATATTCCCCATTTATTTTATAGTGATTACGTGTCATCCTCGAAATTTTAGTTAAATATAAAATTCTATGGATTTCGCTAATTTACGATACTATTTGGTGAAATGCCCAAACTTTATATTTGTAATTTCTACGAGGTTTCATCACATTTTATATGACTTATTATTTACTCTTTGCCTCAAAGATAATGAAAAACGATATCTTGAACAACTACGGACGCAATGGTAAACTTTTGCATTTTTGCGTTTTCCGGCTGTCGGACTGAGTTTTCGGGTCCGAACGTCGCGATAAAATTATTTTTATATGATTTCTAGTTATTCTTGACTCCTTGATCCAACTTAGTGAAATCCGGGCCAAACGAGGGTTTACGAGTAATTTTAAAGAAATTTTGTTTTAAAGATAAACGAGTCTCGGTTTTCGTCTGAAACGACACGTTATTTAAATCCGTAAAATTTCGAAAGTTAAAAACCAAAAATCTTGGGCCTTTCCTTGAATTTTCGGCTGAACAAGGCCTTAGGAGGCCCAAAACATGACTTTGTGACCCATGTATAACATATACTTTTCAAATAAACTAACACAGTGCATTTACCAAATAAGAAAAAAAAATATCTGCTCTCTTTCTCTCTTCTGTGGCCGACGAACAACACAAACACACCCACTCCATTGGTTTTTTTTAATTAAGGTAAACTTACACTAATTTCATGTTTAAACTTTGATTCTTAATCATTCCCATGTGTTAATTACAACATGCATTAACTTTTTGCATGAGGACAAAAATCATTAAATCTTATGATTTGATGATGTTTTTGTAAAATTCAATGTTTGTTTTTGATGTTTCTATGCATAAAACCTTTATTTGTTGGGAAACATTTTGATTTGGGTATGTTTGGATGACCTAGGGCCACGAAATTATTAAGGATCAAGGAGGAGAAATCGTTATTTTGCGTGTTTGGATAAATCCCTACTTGTTGTGAAGGTATAGTCCCTCCTAACATTTTAGTTTTGATATTGCTAGTATTTTGATTCTTCTTGTCCATGTATTTTGAACTCCTTGGGTGAAACCCACTGAGATTTTTGATAATTAGGGCATATTAGGACTTAGGACACTTGCGTGGCGATTTGGTATAGCTTAAGTGTTGCTTGATTAAGGTTAGGTAGCCGAATGGAGTCGTTTTCGTAGTATGGAAATTATCACAGAAACAAACAGGTTATAGCAAAATTTTCTTAAAAATATGACTGTGTTTTTATTTAAAAATTTGATACCCACTGATGTGATTTACATGTGGTGAGTTGGTTGGGAGCGGGAAGTGTCCGGATGAGCCCGGAGCGGTCGTTTTACTAAACTAGGTCAAATCTGAGTGGTAGGCTTAAAACGTGGGTAATTTGTCTTGAGTAAAAAGAGGGAATATAGGATTTTATAACTTTTTACAGTAGGTAAAATCATAAGACAACTTCTCTTTTTGGTTTGGTGTCAAAATATTTTACCATTTAGGATTTATGCCCAAATCACCGTAGGCTTCCAGAGTCGATTTCAACTTCCTGTTTTGATACCCTGTCACTAAAAATGGATTTCCGTTGAATGGTAATAGCTCCAAGTTTGTTCTTGTTCAACTTAGAAAGTTAAGATAATTTCCTACTCATGTCAAGAAACCCTACTTTCTGTGCTATTATAGATTTTTAGTTATGACCAAATCTTCACAGCCTTTTTCAGAAAACTGAATGCAGTCCCTTGTTTTGGTTTTTCAAACCGAGTCTTAAACGTATTCGGAACCCACACATAAATGCTTGGACCATCATACAAGGTTGATATTAGGTTATTACAGTAGGTTCAAGGTGTTAGGTCAAAATTTCAACTTAAGCTTAGGTCTCGCCATCGCACGCATTACCTAGTCATACTATGTCCCGCCACTTCTAAAACGTTATTGCTTCATTGAACGCATTCTTATTGCGCGTCACCATTGCATAGGTCCGTGAAGACTCCTTTTTGCTCATCCCCTTTTCGTTGTGATTACTTGCTAAAGGTGAGTTCATAGCCCCTTTTCTTATATACTTGTTACAAATTACGGGGTGAGAATAACATGCATGGAATACAATCATTTAAAACTTTTAGTATGCTATTCAAGAACGGTATGCTTTCCCCAGATTATACATGTACTTAATGCATTAGTACCTTAGTCAAAAAGCCCCTACATCATGAATCGTTAATTCAAATTTTGCAAGCGCGAATGTTGTTGATGGATCCATCGGGATTAACAATCCCCGTCCTGATTACCTTGACGCACTTACATTTAATTACCTAAGTATTTTGACTAGATACTTACTAGGGGTAAAACATTTATGTTAAAGATTCGGTGTCGTGAGCTATTGCAATAAATAAATATAAATGATTTTGTACGACGGTACTAAATCATA
The DNA here is from genome assembly GCA_025667525.1 of Glebionis coronaria. Taxonomy (NCBI): domain Eukaryota; kingdom Viridiplantae; phylum Streptophyta; class Magnoliopsida; order Asterales; family Asteraceae; genus Glebionis; species Glebionis coronaria. The sequence goes on from CM046879.1 coordinate 163,149,650, forward strand.
TCCTGTTGCTATTTTATAAAACTAATGTTTGTATTTCACATTATCACTTATTAAACCTATGAATTTCACTCAGCTTTATGTTGACATATTTACATGTTATTTCTCAGGTAATGCTAATGCTTAATTTTTCTAAGGATGGGAGCCCGCGGGATCCGGCAGCTGGACGATTCCATGTCATTATTGGTTGAAACTTTTGGGAAAACTACTTATGACATGTTAATCATGCCAAATAAATGTACTTTTATGCACTAAGACTATTATGAGTATGTTGGTAAAATTATGTGACTTTTGTTGATGTCATATTATGTAAATCTGGGACCATATTTATAAAACTTTATTCCGCAGCTTTTGAAGAAATTCGTGAAGTATGTCATTTTATTTGCTCTGTCTTTTATTTACATTATTGCCATGTATGCTGTTACCATGATGTGGGACCCCACAGTGCTTACCTGTCCCGTTACCAGATTTTTGGGGTCTTACAATACACACAATACCCTAAACACTACATACTCAAATTGATTACTTACTCTCACGCTAGAGTCTAATCGTGGGTCACAAACCCACGGTAATCCTAACGGTGTCTGTTTAGTGCGTAGGGTCCTCAAAGCAAGTTTCACTTAGTGCAAGAGCCGAAGTCCACAAGGCCCCAAATTAAGCCTAATTTGGGTCAAGCTCGGTCTATCCAACTTTTGTATCAACAAGTTGGCGCCATCCGTGGGACCCACACTAAGCTCTAGCTAATGACGAAAAGCGGCATGAATGATGGCCGTCAAGGATCCTCAACGGTAGATGGCCGTATTACATCCGTGAATGCTACTCCTGGATCGAGTGATAACCTCCCGAAAAACACATGCGCGCAAGTTACTCCTCGGATGACCAAAGCTTCTCGTAACCATGGAGAAGAGCCAGGAAAAACGCTTTTACAAGGCACATACAGTATTACGAAGATACAAGAAAGCGTCGTATGCCATCAAACGTGAAAACTTATGATGGCACTTCAGGCCCAGAAGACCACTTAAAAGTCTTTGAATCCCAGGTAGGTATTGAACAATGTCCAGAACCCGTATGGTGCAACATGTTCAAATCTATACTCGTAGGTAATGCGCGGATGTGGTTCGATAGGCTTCCGCCACGAACAATCAACGGGTATGAAGTGTTGCGGAAAGCATTCAAAAGAAACTATGTGCAACAGAAAAGACATGATAGGAGTGTTGTATCGCTTGCCAGGGTAAAGCTGAACCAGGGCGAATACTTGGAAGATTTTCTGGAACGTTTCAAGAGCAAGTGTCTCCAGATAAAAGACTGCCTAGAAATTATGAAAGTATCTTGCTTCATGGCGGGTATACGAAACAATGATCTAATAAAGAAGGTGAATGAAAGAACGCCCGAAACCTTCGATGGAGTACTAAGTCAGGTAAGGTCCTTCATACAGGGAGAATCAGCTGCTTCAGAAGTAACACGAAACACTTATGACTACAGATCTATCCATGCACCCAGTGAAGGGCCCAGCAGGCAAGGCAGACCTCTAGGCCCTTAAGTTAACCCCAAGAGAAATCCTCGTATCAGAAGGTGCGAATTTCCCAAGGCCAACACGAATGACCACCCGGTCGAAAAGCGCGTCGGTAATAGATATTGCGAATACCATGACGAGAGGGGGCATGCTACGAACGAATGTATTCAGCTGCAAAAATATATCAAAAATATGGTAAAGAAAGGCGAGCTGAAACACCTTGTCAAGGAAACCACGAAAGACGAAAGACAAAAAATCGCTAGCGCGAATATTTACATGGTGGAATCATGGCAGCGAAGGACCAGACAAACGGTGAGCCAAAAATTCTCGAAGGGAAAAGACATTTCCTTCCCCCCACTCAGCGCGAGGAACGTCGCAGAGGGCCCGTTAGTTATAGAAATAAGCATCGGTCAGCACATCATACATCGCCTGTATGTGGATGGAGGTTCATCAGCGGAAATAATGCATGAGCACTGTTTCCTGAAACTTAGTGTAGAAGTACAGGGCCAAATGATACCTGCAACCTCCCCGCTCATCGGTTTTAGTGGAGAAGCGATGTGGCCTTTGGGCCAACTAAAGCTATTAGTAAAAGTAGAAGACAATGAGCACTCAACAAAAGTCTCCATGAATTTCCTGATCATACGGTCGCCATCGCAATATAACGGGATTATAGGGCGACCAGCTATACTAGCAATGCAAGCGGTACCTTCCACAGCTCATTGCATGATCAAATTCCAGTGGATGGAGGGATCGTAACGATCTTCAACACAGCGATAACTCCCCCGGAGTGTAACGCGATCATAGAACCTCCACGGGTCACAATGGAACCTAAGGTAAACTCACCGCCAAATCTAAAGGTAACAATGCATCCGCAGTATCCGGATCAAGAGATTACAATTGGAGGAACACTGTCTGACAAAGGAAAGGCGGACAAGTGTCTCCTTTTAAAGAACAACCTAGACATCTTCGCATGGGAACCCAAATATATGACAGGGGTACCAAGGTCAATAGCCAAACACAAGCTCCAAATCCGCGAAGGGTACCCTTTGATTAGGCAAAAGAAAAGAGGACATACCCTAAAACGCAACAAGGTGATACTCGAGGAAGTGAAAAAGCTAGTAAACGCAGGAATCATGAGAAAAGTTTACTATCATGACTGGCTCACTAACCCAGTGATGGTGAAGAAACATGATGGTAGCTGGCGCATGTGCGTTGATTTCACATACCTTAATAAAGCTTGTCCCCAAGATTGCTATCCACTCCCAGAGATAGATTGGAAGGTAGAATCGTTGTGCGGGTAACCCTTCAAGTGCTTCCTGGATGCGTACAAGGGGTACCACCAGATACAAATGGCAGAAGAGGACGAAGAAAAAACAGCATTCCATACTAGCCAGGGTGTGTACTGCTACACAAAAATGCCATTTGGACTCAAGAACACAGGGGCCACGTATCAACGGTTGGTTGATAAAGCGTTTAAACGCCAAATAGGGCGAAATTTGGAGGTGTTTGTCGACGATTTGGTAATCAAAAGTCACACAGAGAGTGAGCTTATTCGGGATATAGAGGAAACATTCTCAACACTCAGGATAATAAACATGAAGTTAAATCCCAAGAAGTGCACTTTTGGGGCAACAGAAGGCATGTTCCTAGGATACATGATTGACCCCAATGGCATCAAACCCTGTCCAGAAAAAACAGACGCGGTCATTCAACTCCAAAGCCCAAAGACAAAAAAGGAAGTACAGTCGCTGAATGGGAAACTCGCAGGGCTGAACAGGTTCCTGTCCAAGTCAGCGGAGAAGTCGCTCCCTTTATTTAAAACGCTCAAAAGGTGCATTAAGAAAGGGGACTTCAATTGGACGAAGGAAGCGGAAAAGGCCTTCGAGGAATTGAAAACACATTTGGCTTCGCTCCCTATGTTAGTCGCGCCACGACCTAACGAGGAGCTGATAATATATTTGTCTGCTACACATGAAGCAATCAGTGCAGTGCTAATGACGGATAGAGAAAATGTGCAAAATCCAGTATACTTCATAAGTAGAGCGTTTCAAAGCTCGGAGCTAAATTATACCCCAATGGAAAAATTGGTACTAGCACTAGTGTTTGCGGCAAAGAGATTGTGTCGGTACTTCCAAGCGCACCCAATAGTGGTGATAACTGATCAGCCTATAAAGCAGGTAATATCAAAACCAGAGGTCGCAGGTAGGTTCTAGAAGTGGAGTGTTCCACAACATTAGTTACAGACCGCGCAATGCCGTAAAGGGGCAAATTTTGGCAGATTTCATCATTGAAAAACCAGAAGAAGGCATTCAAGGGCTAGATCAAAAGGAAGAAGACCCAACCTCGTGGGTCTTGTTCACTGATGGGTCCTCTTGCACCGACGGATCAGGCGCGGGTCTCATACTTACCAACCCCGAAGGAATGAAATTCACATACGCATTGCGTTTTGAGTTCACAACCACAAATAATGAGGCAAAGTATGAGGCGCTAATAGCAGGGCTAAGAATCGCAGCACGAATGGGTGTGCGTAATCTCGAAGCAAAAGTAGATTCTCGACTGTTAGCAAACCATATACTTGGCGAATACGAGGCGAAAGAAGATAACATGGTGCAATACTTGCAAAAATCCAAAGCATTGATTGGAGGATTCAATAAGTTCCGAATACGCCAAGTACCCAGGGGGAGAACAAGAAAGTAGATGCACTTAGTAAAATAGCATCTACCAGCTTTGCACACCTATCAAAACAGGTCCTGGTGGAGATTCTCAAGGACAAGTCAATAAAAGAGCAAGAGGTCACATCGGTCGTAGAGGAAGAAGGCCCTACATGGATGACACCGATTGTGGATTATTTGACGAATTATTCACTCCCACATGACGAAACCGAGTCACGGCGAATACGAAGACGTTCGAGGCAATTTGAAGTCAGAGATGGGGTTATTTACAAACGATCATTCCTCCAGCCATGGCTAAGATGCGTAGGGTCGTGCTAGGCGCAGTACATCATTAGCGAAATCCACGAGGGGTCATACGGCATGCACGCAGGACCAAGGTCCGTGGTAGCAACAGCGTTGCGCAGCGGGTACTACTGGCCAACCATGCATACGGACGCGCGAACGCTCATTAATAAGTACAATGACTGCCAGGTGCACATGCCAATACATCGGCAACCCCAGGAGGAGCTCACGTCGATCACCTCCCCTTGGCCTTTCTTTAAATGGGGAATAGATATCGCGGGGCCTTTTCCCGTAGCCACAGGTGGGATTAAATTCCTCATAGTTGCGATAGATTACTTCACGAGATGGATTGAAGCAAAGGCAGTCGCAACAATCACGGGGAACCAGGTGAAGAGGTTCGTATGGGACAACATAATATGTCATTTCGGACTACCCGATGAAATAGTTTCTGATAATGGAAAGCAATTCGCGGAGAACCTATTCAAGGATTGGTGCACAAAGAATGGAATACACCAACGGTTCACATCGGTAGCCCATCCACAAACGAATGGACTTGTGGAAAGAGCAAACAAGAGTTTGGGAGATGGCATAAAAGCACGGTTAGGGGAGCACAACAGGAAGTGGGTCGATGAGTTGTCGCATGTCTTTTGGGCGCATCGCACGATGATCAAGACAGCTATGGGTGATACCCCTTTCGCCCTAACATATGGTACAGAAGCAGTCATCCCGACTGAGATTGGATTGCAAACACTCCGCACAACGGAAGTAGACATGGTCACTAATGACGAGGAGCTGTGATTAAACTTAGACATAATCGAGGAGTGGAGAGAGTTGGCAGCAATCCACGAAGCTAAATCAAAAGCAAAAATGAAAGGCTACTATGATGCTAGGGTGCGCGAGATCTCCTTCAGGCCAGACGACTTTGTGTATCGCTCAAACGCGGCTAGTCGCACTGAGAATACATGAAAACTTGGACCTAAGTGGGAGGGACCTTATATGGTGACAGATGCACTGGGGAATGGCGCGTATCGGCTGCGTGACATGGATTGCCGCGACCTACAAAGGCCTTGGAACATATGTCATCTAAAGAAGTGCCACCTTTAACGGTGGACTTCTTGAATAAATATATTGTTTTTTATTTCATTTCATGTGTTAAATCTTGCAAGTATTAATAAAACTGTCGTGGTACCTAGCTAGTTCCACGACGCGTTCTGAAAACATTTCTTTTTGTCATACATATTTTCTTTTTTATGTATTATATATTGCCTACTGGCGTACGCGTGCACAACGTCTCCAGGAGAAATAAGAGGAATGAGCCTACCCTACTAATTAGACTCGTCGAGTAAGTGGGATGCAACCCTATTGACCATGGATCGTGTATCCTTGTTAGGCCCCTTGCTATTCATGACGTCGTAGCAAGTTATGCAGCCAGTAAACTCTGAGACTGTTAAAACACAATCGAGCGCACCTAACAATTGGTCAGCCTCACCTGGCCGTCCTTATGGTAGTAGCGGTACACCGTACGTAATGAGCTTCTCAAACCCATATGGACCATTTATGAGTTTACATTAACTCATTATGAGAAATTGTGTTAGGAAAATTAAGCACACTTATCATAAACAACAATAGTGTTTATTACAAACAAGTTCGAACATTTGAGCATAACAAAATCAGCAACATATTTACAATAGAGCGGTTGGTGAGCAAATGCGTCTCGGATGATGACCTCTTCAATTTCAACAACGGTGGGCAGTAAGCAGTGGCACGATGGTCCCTTAATCTCTTCTCTATCGGTCCAGCGTGCAAGAGTTCCTCTCTAGCATTGGCAATGGCAGCACAATAATGGAGGGTGTAAGATGAGCCGCGCCAACAGATGGTGTAGCCTCTATGTTCAGAAGGGCCCTCTTGGCAGCAACGTGGCTCTCATGGGCTGCAAACACCTCGGATAGTGGGACTTCCTTCTCAATTCTGAATGGATCAAGTGCGTCCCTAGGATGCGCAAATATGGGTATTGTTAGCTGCTCCATGGACGGTTTCAGGTGGAAGTCCGGCAATGCTTCTGCGCCCTCTGCTTTGTGGCGCGTCAGTGTAAGGCCCTCCATCACAATTTCCAAGGGTAACTCATGGTCCTTATCCTCTAAACCAAAGGATGGCAGTGGACAAGCTTTCATATCCTGCAAGGTTGTTGTTAGTTTGGAATCAGCCTTCGGATTATAAAAGGACACCTCTACTAAATATTTATTCAGTAACTTTGCCTTGTGTACTGTCACCAAACCCCTGGAAGTACCCTCGTTAACCGCAGCTATCACAGACTTGGAGAAAGAAGTTCGCAAGTTGGGGTCTTCCAAGGCACCCATCGCGGCTAAGCGCAAACCATGGCGCACTAGCCACCGCTTCTTAGCTACTTCCTTCATTAAGCGAGGATACAAGTCTTCATCCAGCTCTATGCTCAGCCTCTTTAATTGACCGCTGAGGTCGCTTACATCCTCCTTCACCCTGGCGCCCAACGCGTCAACATCAGCTACGAACTTATTTTTTCCTTCTTCGAATGCCCCCATAGCAACCTGGTTGGAGGCCTTTAGCTGGTTGAGCTGGGCGCGCTCTTCATCTAGAGTGAAGGAGAGCTTGTTCCTTTCCTCTGTCAATGAATGGAGAAGGGTTGCATCCTTTCTTCCTCTCTCGATCTCTTGGTCGATTTTTTCTTGCATATCCCCAGCGCGATGGATTTTTGTTCAGTAACTTGCCTCAGTCTTTCCTCCGTGGTGCGGACCTTAGCAGATAACTCTAGGAATCTCTTCTTAAGATGTGATGTCAATGTCACATGATGCGCTGCTAGATAGCTGGCCTCATCGGCCAGGACGACGTCACTCATTCCTTCCATAATTTCCGCTCGGCCGAGGGCACAATGTTATCCAAAAAACTTGAGCAGCAAACGCGCTTGTCAGATCGGAAGATGCAGGCGGTTCCCAGTTGGGAGCTAAGACAGAGTCTGGGAGAAACGCGCTTCCCCCTGCTGATGAAGTCTCTTTGTGGGGGAAGGCATGGTCTCAACTTTAGCAGAAGACTTCTCTGGGTCGTCACTGATACATAGGAATGGTGGTGAGATAAAAAAAACAACATGTGAACAAAAACTACAATGTGTGGGAAGGAAGTTACCTTAGGTTGATGGTGACTGGAGGAGTGCGAGGGGGAGTCTTCGTAAGGTTCTCCTCGAACTCTTCTTCGGTTGTGCGCACCTCTGTCTAGGAGGGACCGACCCCAGTGCGCGCAGCTTTGCGTGAAGACGATGGGGGGATCCTTTGTCTTTTCCCCAAGGTAGAAGTGTCTTCTTCTTCAAATTCTTCTGTGCCTTTCTCAACGTCCTCGGTAAGATTACCCGAATACAGCGAGGAGCTGAGGAAGGGCGGTGGTGGCTGTTGTACTACTGGTGGCTGTTGTGATAGTGGTGGCTGTTGTGGCTGTTCTGCTAATGGTGAGGGTGGCGGCTGATCCGCGCCTGTGTTGTCATTTTATTGGGCGGAAGATGCTTCTCCGACTTCCATGTCCATTGTGTTCTTTTGGGCACGGCCTTGGAGGGATTCTTCATTTTCCCTCTCAGGACGAGAGTATACCATCAAATCTTCCGGGAATGCACCACGTACGAGTTCGAGAAGATCCATAACTATGCAGCAAGAAAATAGACAAACAGAAATATACAATTAATTTTCTTGGCACAGGAAGGTACTTACAGAATGCTACGGTGGATGGGAGGAAGAACCACTAACCCTGGCCGTCCTGGGTGCAGAAGACGGGTATCGTGTGCGCGCCACAGATCGGTGCGTGGCTTAGTCCAAGGGTGACTAGCACACTCTCCGGATACGGCTGTACGGGGATACGATTGTTGTTTAAAGTCTCCGCGTCTTCATGGTTATAGGAGTTGCGGCCAGGTGTCGGGTCCTTCCCCACCATTCCAGGGGTCAAAAAAGGGAAGTGAAAAGGGAAGACGGCGTCGTCAAGCCAGAAGAATATGTCATTCCAGTCCCTTAGGGAGTCTACTTTTCCGTCATAACATTGCATCCCGCCTTTTCGCCTAGCGAAGGATACCCAGCCATTGGCTAATTGTCGTTGGTAAAATACGTGGAAAAGGTCTACGGTGGGCTCTATGTCTAGGGTGTAGCAGTTTATTTCGAAATTTGAAATTTTCGCCGCCCCTATACAATGCAACTGAGAGACGTGGGTCTCATAATGCATCAACACACTAAGAAGGAAGCGTGACATGGGTATACGCTAGTTTGCATAGTCAAAGAACCGGGTGTACACCCCTATCTTTCATGTTGGGCCTGGCTTATATTATGTCGAGGGTTAGGAACTTCTGGGTGCAGGTAGTTAGGTATGTAGAACTTTGTGGTGAATTGGTCTAACTCCTCTATGGTCAAGGTTGACGTAATGGCGGATAATTGTTTCACCATGGTTTTATGTATAATAAGGTGGTCGCGCAGATTACCTTCGCTGAGATCTGATGATGATGGCGTGTGTTGAAGGCGTTAATGGAGGTTTGAGAGTTTTTGTAATTGGTAAAGAGTCAAAAGGAGGTGTCAGGGGTATATATATATATATACCTACTGATTTACTGTTCACTGTTAGATATGTGCCACGCGTTTCCCACTTGCTAGATCCAATAATAGAAGTTGAAGGGGTAACTATGACGTGGCAGGCGCTTTTCTCGGGTACCGAGGAGGTTAGGTAAAAGGGGGATGAATGTCTTCTTGGCGGGAATGTTTGAAATCTTTGTTCATATCTGGACTGTGCGAGTGTTCTGGTTGATTTATAGTCTAGCAACCGCGGTTGGAACCTGCGACCACTAGACTAGGGGGACATGATGACGTATAGTCCCTAGTTGGGTTGGATAGTCCGACCCACGGGTACTACCCGCATCCATCAGGAACGGATTGAGTGCTTATGCGATGCGCGCGCGCAGCCCAGGAGGCCCGGTAAGCCGTTGTCGCACATACGGCTAATTACTTAGCCAGGTCCTTGTCGCATCGCGAACGGATCAGAAAAGAATATAATCTATCATATAGATATATTCGCCTAAAGGGAAGAGATATACACTTACCTTGGTTGTATGATAAGGATCAAACTATTTTAGGTCATTATCTCTTCCTTTGGCCGCAAGAGTAGGAAAGCCCAGCCAGGACTCTCTCGGGTATAAAAGGAACCCCATAGGTTCCACAAAGGTATGATACACACAATACCCTAAACACTACATACTCAAATTGATTACTTACTCTCACGTCAAAGTCTAATCGTGGGTCACAAACCCACGGTAAGCCTAACGGTTTCTGTTTAGTGCGTAGGGTCCTCAAAGCAAGTTTCACTTGGTGCAAGAGCCGGAGTCCACAAGGCCCCAAATTAAGCCTAATTTGGGTCAAGCTGGGTCTATCCAACTTTTGTATCAACAATGCTTATGGCATATAAACGGGGTTAAGTTATAGGAGAAGGTTAGATATCCATCATATATTGATGAGCCATTTTGGTATGTGGTTCATGTCTTGATTGTATATGTTTGTGTGTTTAGATTTTACTAGAGCGCGGATACTTGGAGAAGCTTGTTCAGGTGAGTTTCATAGTCCCGTATCTTTTAATGATTTTTATTTCCAGATGGGATGGAAGAGACACTATATGGTTTTGTAAATAATGTTGTGAATGTTTTTATGGTTTGTGATGGACTTATGTGTACACTTATGTGATTAACTGCTATGTGATTCTTGATTGTGTTTATGATTTGGATTACGGGACACGTACCGTCTCAGTTATTATGGTTTGACTTGGTACCAAGGGCATGTTGACAAGGCGGGGCCTTGGGATTGGTTCATAGGTGTATGGACGCCTATGGGACCATGGTGATTGGTAAGGCTTGGAGCCTTGGAAATGTGGTGAATGGTTAAATCTTGAATGTTAGTTGTTAATGCACAATTGTAGCACATTGTCCATATGTTCTTTTATTGATGCTTGTTATTCACATCTTATAACTGATTTGGCGTTGAAGTCTAAACCTATGACTCTCACCAACTTTATTGTTGACGTGTTTTAGTGTCTCTTTCAGGTGAGAATGTGGTTAAGCGTGAGAATAGGAGTGGCTAGCTTTGGAGGCTTAGGATTACATTTGGAGGAACCCACTTTCCTCTTAGCCTTTATTTTATGTTTGAATAAGTGCTACATTATGGAAACCTATACGTTGATGTGTGTATTTGTATGTCTTTGGTAAAGGGTAGACATGTTACCTACTTACCTAGACGCCTGCACTGTTTGTGATATTGTCATGACATTGTGTCACCCATTTATGATATTTCTATTTCATTTAGTTATCTCTATAGACACGCTATTGTTGTGATGATATCCATACGTCGCGCTCCATATTCCGCCATGGTGGGGGTGTGACACTTCCTTAGCCACAAAAACCTTTTTATGGGTTTTTTCAGCAGTTCTTGTGGGGGGTTTGATATTGTTAGGTGTACCAGAGGCTTTGATGGCTGGCTTGGGACCAAGTAAGGAATTAGAAGGATCAGCTTCAATGATTTTAGGTAAAGCTGGGAGGGGGTTAGAATCTTTTAACTCCCCTTCAGAATCATTCTCATCCACAGAGGTGGATATAGGAGATGGATCCTCTAAGGGGACAAACTTTACTTTGGCCACTAGTATATGTTTCTTATACTTTCCTGTTGATACAAAAGTTGGGTAGACTGAGCTTGACCCAAATTAGGCTTAATTTGGGGTCTTGTGGACTCTGGCTCTTGCACCAAGTGAAACTTGCTTTAAGGACATGCGCACTAAACAGACATCGTTAGGCTTACCGTGGGTTTGTGACCCATGATTAGAATCTGGCGTGAGAGTAAGTAATCGATTTGAGTATGTAGTGTTTAGGGTATTTGTGTGTATCGTACCTTTGTAGAACCTATGGGGTTCCTTTTATACTCGATAGAGTCCTGGTTGGGCTCTCCCACTCTTGCGGCCAAAGGAAGAGATAATGACCTAAAATAACTTGATCCTTATCGCATAACCAAGGCAAGTGTATATCTCTTCACTTTAGGCGAATATATCTATATGATAGATTATATTCTTGTTTGATCCTGTCGCGCTGCGACAGGGACTTGGTTAAGTAATTAACCTTATGTGCGACAACGGTTTACCGGGCCTCCTGGGCTTACGCGCGCACATCGCACAAGCATTTAATCCATTCTTGATGGATGCGGGTAGTACCCGTGGGTCGGGCTATCCGACCCAACTAGGGACTATACGTCATCATGTCCCTCCAGTCCAGTGGTCACAGGTTCCAACCGCGGCTACTAGACTATGAACCATTCATGCCCCTGTGCAAACATTATTAAAAACAAATACCACGCACAACCCACACGAAATGATTTTGAATAAGTATCCACGTCAGATTCCATTATCCTAACCCTGCATCGAGAACTGGGAAAGACACTAACCACGTCAGAGGAACCAACTAGCAAACACTGTAGGATGAACAAAGCATTTTGGACACGTGCCGCAAGATCCCATGCGTTGGTAGTGTATATAAATGCAGTCTGACAGACATCCAACCTTCTTCTTTTCCTATCCGAAAAAACCTTCCCACCATTGTTGAAAATACCAGGAAACAAAACGTCAAACAACAAATAATACCAACTCTACCCTCATTTCAAAATATCGGCAAAGAAAAAATGGTAGCACAACTGTTTGATGTGACGTCCCGCATAACAGAACAAGAACTCTCCCGCTTCATCACGAAATACCACATATCTCCAGATCTCCACCCAGCTGTACCCGATCCACAAGCACATATTGGAAGTTTCCCGGATGCAAAAATTGGTATATACACCAGGTTCATCGAGTTTTCCAACAATTGCATACCCCTAAGTCGCTTTCTGATGGATATACTAAGCTATTACAACATACACCTTTCGCAACTGCACTGTATAGGCGCCGCCAAAATATCAAATTTTGAAATAAACTGCTTGCTTAAGAATGTTGATCCCACAATAAACCTTTTCCGCGCCTTCTACCGACCCTCGTGGATAAACGGGTGGATATCTGTTGCAAAACGTCCTGGTCAATTACAATGTTACTCGGTAAAGCTAGATTCGCTGAAGAAGTGGACCGATAAGTTCTTTTGGGTAGATAAAGTTATATTTCCATTTGATTATGATTTCATCACTCCTGAGACAATGATGAAAGATGGCCGCCCTATTGCTGGCTCGTACAATGAAGCAGACGCACAGGTAATTACCACCGACCGGATACCAATGCAGAAATACCCAGAGGCCCTTCTATACGCCCTAGGGCTGAGCCACACCTTGACCCTTCCTACAAATCACCTTCCTCAATACTTTGATGAATTCGACCATGGTAAGGACCTTGCAGTCAAAAAATTAATAAACAACTTATGCGCACATACTCACATATGCCTCATACTTCTGTAGAACTAACTTATACGCAGCTTGTTAAGCGCGAGAATCCGTGCGCGGTGATGATGCGCGCTCGGCCTTTCACTCCTTTCGAGCTATCTCATGGATGGCACGTTGGCCAATGCACCGTAGACCTGGAATTCCCTTCTCCAACACCTGGAGGAAGCGCTGAGAGGATAACTGCAATGAATGCTACTCCCATCTGAAGTGTGACATGTACCATAGAGTCTTCGTAAGAAGAAACGAATCTGGGAGGGGAAGAAGACCATGGCCTCAGACAGGACTCCTACACTGGCCCAGCAGAAGAGATCATACCGGTTCCTAGTTACAAACAATTACCATGCTCCCCCATATAACAAATTCCCAAAAGGGGGAGAACACTGCAGACTAGACCTCGCTCTGATGTGACTTCGTGGGGAATACTCTCAAGGCCGCGGGGAAAGGCACATTTTCCCAGGTACATCACCACACCACTCCTTATCATTAGCTCGAATTAAACAATGAGTGCATTTTCCTAACACTCGTAAGGTATTAAATGTGCAGCTCCCACATTGCAACGACCAAAGCTGGTGCAAGCATCTCGAAGTCCACCAAATTCGTTCCCTCCTGGAAGTGCACCCACTCATGTGTACTGGACTGCGCAAATGCGTGTGAGGATTTTCTCCACCACTTAACTCCCCCTGACCGCGCCCAACACTTGCAGGAAACGCCGGCCACAAAACTAATGAGAGAGTTGGATACGGTTACCTCACAAGAAATACATCTAGTCGCGCATTTAAAAAAGAAGGTATCTCAGCTATCAGAGCAACTGGCACATGCAAATCAAAAGGTCCACCAAGCAGCAGAACAAAAAGACCGTGAACTCGCAATTGCCAAGTGCGAACTTGCAGGTTTGCGGTCCAACATAAATGTCGGATCCATCCAATATTTGGAGGATGAAAAGGCAACATTATCTGAGATTTTAGATCACGAGCGCTACCTACGTGTGAAGAAGGAGGATGAAAATCGCTGGGCTATGTCGAAGTTGGAAGAAGGTATGAGTGCCCTTACTGAAAATTGTAACAATTTTGTTGCCAACTGTCACAAAGATATGGCCAAGAAATCCGAGGTTCTGAAGTATATGAGCACCGACTTTGATGAAGAGCTTTATCCACACCTTGCCGTCGTGCGAGCGGAGAATCATTGGTTAACAAAGCATGGTCTACCGTTAGCTGCGAAAAGTTCCCTAGAGCAGTCCAACCTCAATAAAGTGATTAGGGATATCTTTGATGTTGCGCGGCTATTAGGACAAAGCCTCGCCTTGGAGCGCGCTTTTAAGGAGAATTTACTAACCAGACCCCTGGAAGGTAGTGAAATTTACTCCAGGTACACAAGATCTCTTTGATGCTGCATTCCACATACTAGAAGGCCTCCCACTGCCCACCATAGACCGCCTTGAGAAAGACCAAGATTTTCCTATAAGTGTGGCCATGGCCGACCTTACCTTAGCAAGCCACTGCGCAGAAAGAATGGAAGAAGGTCCCCCTGCCCTGGCCAAACTGGATATTTCTCAACTACAGGTCCCTGTCTACATCTCTGGTACTCCAATAATGGTTTCGCTAGAGGACAAGTTGAAACAACACGTAAGATGTGTTGTAAAGAAGAACCAGACTTCAACTAAAGGTATCGCTATTGGTTTAGGTTTAGCACACCCTAGTCGATCCGATGGTGTACCAGTTAGCCAGCCTTCCATCGACTTGTATCAAACTCGCGTGCTGTAGTGTATGAAGGAGGCGTGGGTACATCATTCCACATCATTGAACCCGGCGCACCGCAGGTTGAAGAGGTCGCTGTCAGCGAACGACCTCCTATAGAGGGCACCTTTCTTTATTATTAGCCTCGTACTAACTACGCACAATAACTTTGTAACTCAAGGAATTTGTATAATATTTATGGCAACCCGTTTGTTTGCCAATGCGTAGCGTCCTGCGCTATGCTCACGTTCTTTGCTATATACGTGGGTCCAGGTGTTTGTATTCACGCCTGAGTGAGACAGAGCGCCTGTTTATGAGTACACTCAAGTGCGACTCTAAACTTATGGGCGAGTCGAAAGTCATTACGTGTGGTCCTGCCACTACTACCATAAGCAATGTCATAGAGAATGACAAGTTTGTTAGGCGTGCAGACTGTGTCTTGTGCATATCCGTCATAAATTATGCGGACTGCCACACTTACCACAACGTTTTGTGAGAAGCTGCCTAACAAAGGATACCTGATCCGGCGCCGCTGAGGGTGCATCCCTCTTACACGACAAGTTTAATTAGTAAGGTAAACTTAGTCCTCTTATTTCATCGGGAAACGTTTATTGTACATGTACACCGGAAGGCCAAATTTATATATATTTCAGAAAAGAAACAACACTCTTATGCATAAACGATAGAAAAGAAAACGATTATTTGGGTTGCGGAGCTAGCTAGGAACCGCAGCGTTTTATTCATACTTTTTGCCAATGTTGAAATAAATAACAAAAAAGGAAACCCTAAAAGAAAACAACAATAAAGAAAAAATACATGGATCCTTATTGGGGCTATTAGTAGCCAAGAGAATGGTCCATGCTAACTATGCAATATCTCAGGGAGAATATCGTCCAGAATTTTGGCTGCCTCTCAACTCACTTCTTGTAGGGCTGGATACTGACTCCGCATAGCCAAGTGCACCCATCCCAGTCCGTGAGAGTCCTTTGCTTTCCTGACCGCGCCGTTGTGTGCTTCGTGTTGCTGGTAGTACGCCCCTACGATCCCGCTGCCGCATGGTGCATGCAGTTATCCTGGTTGCGGGGGCGACTGCTCCCCTGCGTTGTTGCTGGTGGTTATCTTTAGACGGGAGCAGTGTTGCTGCGCGCCGCGCCATATTTCCAATTGATGTTACTAGGGAGCCAAGAGTACGCCCCAGCTTTGAGAGTAGTCCTCCTCCCTCTGCGCCTTTGGTTGAGAGTGGGCCAGTAACCATGTTAGAATTTGTCCTACGTCTAGAGTCCGCTTGGCATCTCTGACAACGCGCTACTCTTTTACGAGCATCTTTATGTATAAATGGACAAAAGTACCCTGAGCGAGTAACTTCCTCAACCACAGCTACCGGGCCACGAGGACATACTCTTCTGTGCGCGGCTTCCACCACTGCCCGCGTTTGATCTGGTGCTAAGCATTGCAACATCCGACTGTTACCTGATTGTCTATACAACGTCCCTTTGACAATTTTAAAATGCCTATCTCGCACTTGTATTTGCCTAGCTTTCCTTCTGCTGCTTGGCAACTTGTTATGTGACAAAAACTTTCTAATAGGTGTCATCCATGTTGGCGACCCCATGTCCGCACTCACATTTTTGTGCAAGATAAAATCAACTAGAACGTGACTAGGAGGCTTATCCATGTTTTCATCTGTGGGCTGGGCTCCACATCGTGTCGACACCTGTCCACCTGCTTCCTTTTAGCGCTGGTGCTAGAAGTACTGTTACCCCCTTCGAGTGTGTCTATGTTACGGATGGTAAGTACTCCATCTTGTACTGAGAATTTAAACATACCATGTGCTGTGAAAGGTATTGCGCGCAACGTCTTTAGTGTCGGCTGTCCAATTATCCCATTGTACGATGATTGAGATCACACAACCATGAAGTCCATCCACTCCGTCGTCGAGTGTTCTACGTTTCCAATGGTCACCTGTGTGCATAGGTGCCCCAGTGGTCGAGTTTTATCACCACTAAACCCTGTGAGGATTTGTGCTATCTCTTCTAGCTCCTTCCTTATTTCCCATGGCAGCTGCGTGAAACAATGTTCGTTTAATATGTTCGCTGCAGACCCCTCATCGACGCACATGCCTTCTGTAGTGTGGTCCCCGAGGGCTATGTCAATTGTCAGCGACCCGACCCTATAGTCCATATCTGTAAGAATAGGGAATGCTATTTCTTTATTGTGCGAAAATTCCGCGACCATCCTTCTTTGCATGAAAGATTTTTCCCTATCTACCATGTATATGGTTATGGGTTTATCCTTCTGTTTCTTCACTTCAACCTTCTTCGTATCCGTGTTCTTCCTCCAGTCTCTTATCAGGTGGTTCAGCTTTCCTGCTTTTACCAGGCACTCAATGTGCCTTTTCAACTGAATACACTCATTAGTAGTGTGCCCTTTATCATCATGGTATTCGCAGTGCTTTGTGTTATCCTGTTTATCTGCTGGTCCCATCATTGGGCTAGGATTTGGAAAACTTGCTCCTTCTGATAGGAATATCTCCCTGGAGGTTTTTTGCAGCGAGGTGAACTTGCTGTTGTTGTTGTTGCGCCCTTGCTTTGCTGCTCCTTGGAAGTCCAACGTGCGACTGATGTTTTACCCATATGATTGTTTCTTGGGCCTGTCTTGGTACTTGTAGCCTGACGTCATCTGCCTGCTATCTGCTGCTGTGGTCTCTTCTTGAATAAACGCTCATACCTTTTTCATTACCCCGTTAAATGTCGTCGGGGTTTTGTCGTTCAACTTTTTTATTAGGTCCGGATTTGTGATGCCTGTGAGGAATCCAGAAACTTTTAGAATCTCCGGGCAATCCTTAATCTGGTTGCATTCATATTTAAATCGCTCCATGAAGTCTTCTAGGCTTTCGTTGTGCCTCTGTTTCACTCTCGCAAGTGAAACCGGGCTTTTGTCATACTTCTTCTGCTGCACATAGTTTCTTCGGAACGCTCTCCGAAGTTCTTCGAACCCATGAATGCTCCTTCGCGGAAGACGGTCGAACCATGTCCGAGCATTCTCGATGAGCATCAAGTTGAACATATGACACCACACGACTTCTGGTCATTGCTCTATCCCTGTCTGGGATTCGAACACTTTTAGGTGATCATCTGGATCTGGCGTACCGTCGTAGGTCTTGACGTTGGACGACATGCGTCTTTTTTTGTTATCCCTGGAAGTAGTTATGCATTCTAAAAATGCGCTTCCTTTCTCTCGACGCCATGGCAAGGTCCATTGATCTTCACCTTGTATCCTTGGTCTCTTTGGTGCCCTACGGTGTTTCCTGTCGTAGTCAGAGGAATCAGAGTCCTCAGTGGATGAAGGAGAGACCCTTTTATGGCGGGGGTGGCGGTCGCTATGATTAGAGTCCAAGGAATCTTCACTTGAAGAATCCCTCTTGCGCCTCCTTCCAGTGCTCTTATTCCTTTCCTGAACTTGCAGATCCTGAGATGTTACTCCTTCCAAGGGGCCTAGTCTTTTAAGGGCGCTTTGTCTACTAGTAGGGTTAGGCCCTATTCTATCCTTCACGCTTGTGCGCCGATGGTCATTGACTAGTGTCATGAAACCATCCTCTTCTCTTGAGTCCCTGGAGCTGTCTAAGGATGATGCGTCTTCAATGAGAGGCGCATCCGAAGGGGATGCTGGGATCTCAGTCGCTTTTTGCTTCTTTCTCTTCTCTTTTCTAGCTTCCTTGCTAGGTATTGACGCTTCCTTAGACTTGAATTCTTTATCGAAGTCTAGACTGATCCGAAGATCTCTTTTTGGATTCGCCCTCATCTGCGCCCTCATGAGTGGGATTAAATCCTCATAGTTTTATGCGACGTAGTCGCTCATACTTTGCTTCGCCGAGGGAGGAATTTCTGTTTCAGATTGCATATCTATCACAACCCTTACGTCTAGAGCATCCTTGCGGCCTTAATTAGGGATCTCCTGAGAGGAGGATGCAGCTCCAACCGCCTGTAGGGTCGAAGTGACTAGCGGAAAGAAAGATACTTGCAGTACCTTCCCTCCACGACTTGGGTTATTAGGTTCAAGGCTTGAGTATGGACCTGTTGGCTTCTTAGATCCCCCCTTTGGTGGGGGCGGGTTTGCGTCGCTTTTTGTCATTAGCTAGAGCTTAGTGTGGGTCCCACGGATGGCGCCAACTTGTTGATACAAAAGTTGGGTAGACTGAGTTTGAACCAAACTAGGCTTAATTTGGGGTCTTGTGGACTCCGGCTCTTGCACCAAGTGAAACTTGCTTTGAGGACCCTGCGCACTAAACAAACACCGTTAGGCTTACCGTGGGTTTGTGACCCACGATTAGACTCCAGCGTGAGAGTAAGTAATCGATTTGAGTATGTAGTGTTTAGGGTATTCGTGTGTATCGTACCTTTATGGAACCTATGGGGTTCCTTTTATACTCGAGAGAGTCCTGGTTGGGCTCTCCTACTCTTGCGACCAAAGGAAGTGATAATGACCTAAAATAGCTTGATCCTTATCGTATAACCAAGGCAAGTGTATATCTCTTAGCTTTAGGTGAATATATATCTATATGATAGATGATGTGATCGTGATAGTATAGTGATAATTAGATTCGTTATAGGGTAAATTAGAAAATTACCTTTAGGAAAAAGTAATAGTCTAAAATTACCAAAGATGAATTCAATTAAACACGTGGGTGAACCAAGTTCGTTGCACATGAAGATCGAGTGAATTTGAGACGTTTTGTATCGATTTGGACAATTGATTCGAATTGGTTTTGGTTTTTTAAAACTAAAATGAATTCTACAAATTTAAAACTTATTTTTATCCTAAAGTGCATGAATCGTTACCCCAAATAAGTTTAATCTAAAACAATTACTATTAAAAATTAAAGCTATTTAAAAAAAAAAGTTTCTTAAAAATATAATAAAGAAAATTAATCTATTTAACTACAATAATTTTTAAACTATTTTTAAATCTATTAAAAAGATTACTATATGTAAAATCTAAATTAGTTAAAATCAAATTACTAAAAAGCTAATTCTAAATGACAAATACACTATCTAAAAATTAATTAAACATTATTTTTTTATATATTTTTAAAACTGAAATTTATATAAAAGTAATAAAACTATTTAAAAATGAAATTGAAAATAAAGATTAAGTATACATCAAAAACTGACAGCTCTAAAAACGAATTACTATATTAAATAACTAGACTGATAATAAAGTCAAAAGAGCTCTTAGCTCAGATGGATAACACACTAGGTTGTGAACTGTGAGGTCACGAGTTCGAGACCCTCAAGAGCCATATTTTTGTGATTATTTTTTTAGACTGCGAAAATCAGACTCCTAAGTCACAGGAGTGACTATTACACAGAATGATGGAATACTGATAAGGAAATCAGTTTATGATTTAACAGATCAAAAGAATCTGTTAAATTTGTAAATCAGCAAGATAATAATATCAGCAAATTAGCAAGTATTAAGACACCAAAAGAAAACAGTTACGTCCAAATTTTTACAGTCACGATTCACAGTTTATCATAGCAGCAACGAGTAATACAACCTTATTAAGCATGAATTTAAATTTCAAAGGCAAGGTATAAAATCATGTAATCAAAATAATCAGGAAACGATAGAACCTCAAATTTACTTATACAAAAAAAACTTCAGTTCTACAGCTAAACATGAACATCAGCACACCATGGCACAGTAAGATGTCACGACAGCTAAATCAACCAACAATCACATAATCTAACTCACTGCAGATCTTAAAATCCTATTCGAACCACATTCATAGCTCAATTTAAACGCTCAACGTCCTAATATATCAGTTATCACAATAGTTAACCAAAGATCATGTCCAATTTCATCAAAATATAGTTCAGATAAGCAGATCTAAGTTCCTAACAGCTTAAATGAGCACATACACCCTACAAATTCAGATAAAAACATAGAAAGATCTACTTGAATGTTTAAACAGCAACCATATCTCTCAAATGAGACCCACAGTAACAATAACTTGAATCAAAACAATATAAACCAATAAAGCATAGTCTAATCAGCAAGAAATCAAAGCTAATACCACATCCAGCAAACTATCAAATTAAAATATAAACAATAAAATAAAAAGAGGATGAGAACCTATTGAAGATATCCGTTGAGTAGTAGTGCAGCGCTGAGCTGGCTAAAAACTAAAACGACTCCATCACCATTATACCACCATCATGAACCATCATAAAATGACCTCGAACTAGCATCTATTTACTTATCCAGTAGGGATAAGTATTTATCCCAATTCTCACTTAATTGCTCAACTTAAGCTATTATATGAGCTTATTCAAGCAACCACTTATATAATGCAATTTATTATAGATAAAAAATATAGCTGTAAAAATCTTAACAAAAATTAAATCACAAGACCAGATGAAGATAAAAATTAACTTTTATTATTCCATAAAATCTATTACAATACTTTAAATAAAAATACAATTACCTATATCTAAATTAACATTATAACAGTAAAAGAAAGAAAGGGATGAACGATTACAGAAATTGAGAGGGTTTTTATAGGAGAAGTCGAGGGTGTGGGGTGAGGTGTTTGTTGAGGAAGAGGCGATTGTAGCCCTTAGATCGGCATCTTTTCTTTCTCTTCCTTGTTAGTTATAATCTGATGGCTGAAATGAATCCATAGTCACACGGATTGCCAACGTGGCAATCCGTTGTGCTTCTTGTGTTTCCTTGATGCTGAGATGGCTCTTTTCCATTGGTAGATTAGGAATGATGTGCTGTCTTGTCCAATTAAATGCTGCCACGTCACCAAGAATGACCATCTCCTTTCTTCCGATCTTCTTGGGAATTAATTACTCATCCGTGTGCATTCACACGTGCCCTTAATTTTCAAAACCCCCAAATATTTGTAGAATAGGGTTTGAATGAACAGTGAAGTTACAGCTTTATTTTGGGTTTGGGGGTGGGATGGAAGAGATAATACTTTGGAAATATCGAAATGTTTTTATGGTTGTGGTGAGAGTAAACGTGTGTGAACATTTGTTTTGACCAACAATTGCTGACCAAAGGAAATAAAACTTTCCACGTTCTTAATCTTTTCTTTGGTTTGGGCTTGGATGGACCCTTGATACAAAATGTAAACATCATATTCCATTCGTCTCTTATTATTACATGTGGGCTTTGATTGGGCTAAACTTGGGCCTTTCTCCATAAGATTTAACCATGAATAACTTATTAACCCTTTAAATGGGCTTTCAAGCCCATTTGGTTCACGTGGGACCCACTTGGCCCATTAGCTTCATAAAAGATTAAATCCGCTAAAGTCGAGCTCGAAATTGGCTTTGTTGATCTTCTTATTCAAATTTGTGTCGATTTCGCCGGTTTTCGTGATCTTGGTACCTACACACATGAAACAACAAAACAACACATATACAAGGCATTTTCATTGATTATATGCATTTATTGTGTGATTATTGATCTAAATTATATGAGTAAAATCACTCATATCAAACTCCCCATTGCTATGCAATTGCCGTGTCCTCACGCAATGATAAAATAAAACACTAACTACACTTTTATTCAACTTTTGACTTTATTTTGCAAAGACATAATGTATTTCTTTCATTATTTGAAAAATAACTTTTAGGATCATAAAACTCAAATAGATTCATCATCCTCGACTTTTCACTTTTCCATGCCAAGTGTAAAAACAAGATCATCGTCAATCATAAGCCCCAAAGTTAAATCAACTCATACAAGTAATTTGTGTTAAACTCAATCTCCTATTATTCCTAATTGTATCTCTAGATTTTATTTGTCATTCACCCAAAGGCTCATTTGACTTTATTTTGATATTTATTAGTAAAAAAAAATGAAGGCAAGAACGGTGTAAACTCAACACTCAAAACCTAACATCGACTTCAAAAACCGTTGTCACTAAAGAAAGCCCACATCAAGGATAACTTAACACGATTTGAGAGATAAATCCCCGGACTCGAAATTTGGCTAATAGGACTACTTAAAAGAAAAAATAAATCCTCCAAAGTCAATTATGACCTTATTAATGGAGTTAGCAACAACTACAACATAACACCTTTTGGCTCTTTAAGATGCAATTGTGCTCCTTATTTAAAATCCACACCCGAAGGCTCCTTGGACAAAAAATAAGGGAATTGACATCATCATCCCACCTTATGACTCATGATGATGAAGCAATTTTTATTCAACACGTCCCCTTGCCATACACCCTAAGGCTCTAATGACAAGGTTAGTGCTACATGACTCCCACCCGAAGGCTCCTAGAGAACATGTTTTTATTTATTCTTCTTTATTAATATGATATTTATAGTAAGCCAAATTTCCGCAATCCCATGATCAAAAGTCCATGACGTTGACACCCTTAATGTGTTCTCACTTTAGTTACAAGGGAAGAAAAAGAAGGAGTTACGAGTTAAGATATCAAGCCTAAACCGCTAAAAACTTCATTGATTAAGCAATTATTATTCAAGCGTGGAAAGTAAATACGAGGAGATTAAATCAAACACAAAAGTACTTGCACAAAGAAGAATTAATCTTAGAAACTTATGATTGAACTCTACCATCTCTTGTTCTCCAAATTGTAAAATTTCAAAAATGTGAAATCAATGGATACTTAGCCTATTAAATCAAAGTTTTGGGTTTTCAAGTCATCTATAGGATCTTGCATCTTCTTATACTTTTTCAAGTTTTAGAATTTTCGTTTTAAAGTTCCCTTGATAAACGACTTTCTAAGATCAATTATAGGAGCTTGCGAAAAGTTCTTGTTCTTAACCCGTATGAATTAAGACTTTCGCGTTTTAAAGCTCCCGATATAAAAGCTTAGCAAAACTTAATTCAAATACGTTAAGGAAAAGCTAAGGTAAAAACCAAGTCGAGTCAAAAACTATTTTTATTTTCACCAACGGAAAGCCTACATTTGTGTCAAAAGCACTTATTTTATTTATTAAAACTTAAAAATAACACTAAAAATTTAAAATTTCATTGAAAAACGAGAAAAAGATTACGTTTGGACACGACAAAAGCAATAGCAAGCGATTATATCGATTGACTCCCCCATGCTAAAACCAAAAGTTTTCCTCAATGTTTCTTAGGTCAAGAGTAACACATTGCTAAAACACGAAGAGTCTAATGCAAAATCCTAGCATGGAAAGAGCACGCAAATCTATAAGCCGTTTATTAATTATGCCTTAAGATAAAACGTTAGTCGATAAAAATCAAGGGATAGAGAGTGTGCCCCTTTTTGGCATTCAAACAAAGGAAGATCAAGTGGACCGGCAAAAACCGAACACGAGAGTCTTCAATGATTAGGGTCATACCTAAGATTCACAACACAACAAAACACGAGCACGAACTTGAAAGATCAAGCCTTATTAGTGTTAGAAAATAGAAAGGATATAGAATGTATGGGACTCCCCCACAGGCACCTCGTTTTTGTTCACCGAGTCATGAGCTCGACTCGATCCCCGCATTCATTGGTCCTTAGGGAAAGATGGTGAAAACCGGCAAATTGGAATAAAATCCATAATAAAGCACGATTCCGGGGTCAAAGATCTCATCCTCGTTGTCGGATGACAAAGAAAGGATAAAACTCCAACACAAATCTCTAAAAAGAGATGATGGTCACAAATCACGAAATGGATATAGCATGCTCCCCGAGATAAACTCGCACCAAGATGATCGAAAAATCTTTCAATTATTGCATCGGTGAAAGGCCGAGATTTCCCTGAATCAAAGATTCCGGGGTCGAATACCTCGTCCTCGTGAGAGAAAGGAATAGACAACACGATGTCGTCCCCCCATGCTAATCCAAATCATATGAAACGCATGGTAATGGTGTGGTAAAAGTCTCAACACTAGTTGTATCAACTTGCATGACTTTGTCGACCTTATCACTCTTATGAATATGAACAAAGGGGTCATGGTACTCAAAATGAGTCGCATGAAAAACCCGCACATTAAGATCAAAGCGAGTGGGAATGAAAATTGGAGCAAAAGTAATTTCTCCCTCCGGGTCAACATTATCATCATCATAAATCGGGTGATCAAACCAAGTATCTTCATCACCGTCATTAGACTCTTCCTCAAATTCCGAAGGAATGTCTATATAAAGAAACTCATCAACCTCCTTCAAGAGAAGATCATCATCACAAAGGTTGTGAGATGTAGGAGGTATGATGCTCTCAAAATCCTCTTGAAACAATAGATTATTGTTCATTGAAGCTTCAAAGAGAGGATTTGAGTAAGTCACGAAAGTGTCATCAATCTTGTCATCACAAGAGATATCCGACAAAGTATCAAGTGTGTCACACTCGGATAAAAGATCATCATTCTCATTAGAAGGAAATTCATCGGAGAATTCCTCGAGAATGGTAGGTAAAACATGAGAATCACGCTCGATCTCGAGATCAGAAATGTCTTCACTTCCCTGTGGAAGTGGATCAATGATAGCAAAAATTTCATCGGCGAACTTATCGAATGAATAGTCACTAACCTCACTCGGTGTGAAGTTAGGAATCAAAGGCTCTTCAACGGAAGATTGTGCCTTAGGAACATCAATTTGGTCCTTCGAAGAGAGTGAAAATGAGTCCATTTTCAAAGATTGTTCAATTAAAGCAATATCACTCTCGGGATCAAAATTCTCATTATTAAACTCACTAGTATCAAATGGTGCACTAAGGTATTCATCAATTTGTTTTTCAATCTTAGAACTATCATCCTCGTGTGGAGTGAGTGGAGATGAGGAAAGATTACAACATGATTCAACAAAACAAGCTTCTTCCTTTGAATTTAACTTTTCTTTATCACAAATTGAGGTTTATAAAATTGGAAAAACACCTTTATCAAAAAGAGCTTTCTTATTACTTTCAATAGTTTCAACAAATTTAACACTTTCCACTTTCTTAGAAACAAATCTTGGAATCTTTTCCGGTTTGAAAACAATACTTTTATCTCCATAAAACAATTTAATCTCTTCTTTCCTCATATCAACTTGAACATGAGCCGTGCACAAAAATGGACGTCCTAAAATAATAGGCACACGAGGATTGGTCTCATAATCAACTATAGCAAAATCGGCTAAGTACAAAAACTTTCCCACTTTAACAATGACATTTTCCGCTATACCAACCGGTCTGGTGGTGGTACCATTAGCAAGCTCAATGATCATTCGAGTGGTACTAAGTGGTGCATAGTCAATAGTTTTCCAAATGGCTAGGGGCATTAAGTTAATGCTAGCTCCTAGATCGATTAGAGCTTTGCATACCCCAAGCTCATTGAAAACACAAGGTATCAAGAATTGACCTGGATCTTTATATTTATCGGGAAAGAAATCAAAGAAAACCGAGGTACTAATCACATTCAAAGTAGCCTTGGTGATATCTAGAAAAATTTCCTTAGGTGGAGGATTAAACTCAATCACTTCAACTTCTTCTAAATTATCACAATCATCATAAACGGTTATGGCCTTAAGCACTCCCTTCGGGTTTGGAATGGTATTACTAGGTAAGCAACCCGAAGAAGTAGATGGTTTAGACATAAATCCCTCAAATACTGAAAGCAATTTATTTTGACTTTGTTCCAAACTTTGTTGCATACGATTTTGACTTTGCTCTAGCCTTGGTTGATTAAGTTCAATCTTATTGTTTTGCCCTTTAATCGTGTAGAAATTGATAACCTATGAATCTATGAAGTGGGTTGATGTTTTCTAGTGAGAGAAACTAGAGAGAGAAAGTGAGAGAAAATGTGTATGATTTTATTACTATGAAAATGCAAAATGAACAACAACCAACCCCTTTCCTTAGTGGAAAGGGGTATTTATATTCCAAGCCTAACATTGGGCTTGGGCCGGTCCATGACAAGCCCATGGACCGGTTCTTACTTAAGTTAATAAGCAACTAACAACTAATTACTAACTACGAGCTATTACAATATAAATCATATTGTGGAGTGACCGATACTTCTAATATACGTTAAAACGTATTTCTAACAATCTCCCCCTAAGGGAGGTCACTCCACGTTACAAAGTTCTAAACCTAGCATACTATACTAAGTCTTCGTTCTTTAGCTCGTAGTCCTTTCTTCTTTTCTTTCTTTTGTTGTGAATATGTTGGTTTGATCTTTTTGGCTTTGACTTGAGAGCGTTGTTCTTTGGCCTTTCACGTGCGATCTTTGCCTTTCTTGTGAACTTTGCCTCCTCGTGACTTCATGTTCCACACACTTACGTCTTTTTGTTGAATTCTCGAAAGCTTCAGAGTTTGGTACAGCGGAAGACTTCATCTTGTACTTTCTTGAATTTTTGCTGAACTTTGTTGCAAAAGACATAAGCATGTGGGAACGACTTTTACAGGTACACCGCAACACCACCGTCTTCACTGGTACACAGCAACGCCACCGTCTTCAACAGGTACACAGCAACGCCACCGTCTTTAACAGGTACACAGCAACGACACGAATAAAATGGCTTTGAACATTTTATTCTAATTCGGTAGCATTTTACCTCCGGTCGGTGAAGACCGTTGGACGATATTAGATATCGTTCCCGTGACGGATAGTTTCAATTAAGTAACTTCCTGACAGGATTTCGCGGGTAAACCCGTTCTCTTTATTCGACCATCCAAAGCTGACTGCGAACATAAAGAGTGAATCACTTGGATAAATTATCCTTATGATTAAAAGCCGTCAATTCATGAAACCTGGAACAAGTGAATTTCAATTAAGATTTTCACCATCGTTGCTTTCCAGTTGTCACGAGCTCAATTCATAAAGAATCTTGCACGTCACCTACCAAGTGCTGTTTGATGTTGACACTAGAAGGATTTCCACTCGTCACTATGGTCAATAAAGAGTCACTCTGAGTGTTCTGGCAAGATCATATGATAATGCGAAGAGGCCTGGAACGAGTTTAAGTTCAATTAAGAATTAAACCACTGTTACCTTCCAGTTTTTCACAAGATTGGTTCTAAAAGAACCGCACGTGTAACCTACCATGAGCTTGTTTGATGTTGGCTCAAGCAGGATTTCCATCTTCATTGTAATACTTGCGTATTACTCGGATGTTCTGGCAATATTACAGGAATATTGCGTAGGACTCATGAAAATCTCTTACTTTTCACAGTGTGTGAGAAAGCAAGGAATAAATGAAAAGTGTCCTAATGAGACTTTTGATGATCTCTTGGCTCTAGACTCGATTGTGCGTTTTGATTTAGTGAGCGATGGCTGGAGAGGAGTGCCACCTTTTCAATACCAGTCTATTCGGAGTGAATAAACCAATAGATAACGTGTTGATCTCCGTGTGATTAAAACAAATACCTTTTGAGAGATATTTGAGTTAGCTGGGGAAGGGTTGTGCATTGCATCACTGGGTCCATGATGTCTTTCTTCAATACCGAGAATCATTAGCAAAAATGACCTCAATAGCATATGTATTGACCCGGTTTCTGCCTAAAGTTGTAAGGAGGGCTTCTTTCTTTACATCCTTTATCTTTACAATTCTTTTTCATTCTTCAACCCCTTCAATGCTTACCAATACGTCATCACTAGCACCTTGTTGTGATTGTTCCAGTGCTAGCTTAAGTACTTGGTCGGCATTCAGCTACGTTCACATTCTTTCTCCATCTTTCCTAGGACTTCTAATTCTATCTAGGGAATTGTCCTTGGGAAGATTCCATCGGCTTTGATGAATCATTGGACTAAACCTATTCCTACCACCCTTTTGTCACCACATTCGTCGTGAATTAAGCGTGTTTTGGGAAGGAATTGCCACCATGAAAAATCATTGAAAATCACATAAGGTACTTGTGATATTAAAATCAAAAGTTTTGTACCTTAGGTGTTTTGTTCATCAAAAACGCTCCCCCTTAACACGTGCTTAGCACATATTAAGTTGGAATATCGTTAAGTCTTTTTCATCTTTTAGCCAAGTATCACTTAGGTCTCCTTAATCCCATTTTCTCCCCTTATCCAAAATGTTAACCATTAATATTTGGGATATTGAATGGATTAACCGGTCTTTGGGTAAAAATGAAATCGATTTTGGCCATAGAACAAGTTATTGCTCCCCCTTAAATTAATAAGGGATAGTTGTAGTGCTTTAGTATGATATATTTTGAAAGATTTAGAATCTCGTGAGAAATTCTTGAAAAATTATCATACCTTAACACTACAACAAGCCATTAAAGCACATTATTCACAAATATACATATTCACAAATAATACCTATATAGAGTGACCTGAAATGTACGACCCATTAGATGGATCGTTGCAGTGTCCTGTAGTGCACTCCATATGGTCTACCACCCACAAATCTTTCCAAGCTCCTCATCAATCTACGTTCACGGAGCTTCTGATCGATCTTCTTGATGACATACTTCGCCATCTGCCGGTAACCTGGATGCCAATCCTCCGTCATTTCTGGCAACGTCCCACCCGAGTTCAGATGCTCCAACTTTCCTCTGACTTGTAGAAGAGTCCCATCACTATACTTGTGGAGCTCACCCACCCTCATAAACTTCATTAAACCTCGACTGTTCAAGTAGAAGATGCCGTAATTTGGGACTGAAATGCCGGTATAGGGACATCTTTCTACATGTTGAGGTAGCACTTTATTCACTGGACGAGTTAGGTTGAGCTTCCTCTGATAGCTTTCGACTCCCAATTGAAGATCTTCAACTCGTGTCTTGATCACAACGCTTCGTGTGAACATACGAAGTGCTGTATTCAAAGCAATGAGGTCTTCACGAGGAATATGTGTGAGTTGATCTCTGGTCATCAGAAGCAGCATATCTTCGATATCCTCAAGGCGAATGATGGAAAAATCTCCCTGCTGGATTTTGTACTCCCTGTCATCCTCCCTTTTCAAACGAATCTCCGTCACATGATAATAGCCATTCTTGGCTTCAGTTTTCATTCCTAAGATGCTGGAGATGCGGATGTCGGATCTAACATTGCTTCCAGAATTGACCAAGCAGCAACCCCTGTACGCCCTTCGGACTCGTTCGTCCCAATGAGATGCACCTATGACAGCATACATATCATAACTACGATTTATCTTAGGGACCCAGAGTCGGTTTACCTTTTCCTCGATAAAGGGTATTGTCCCCCAGTTGGCAGCTTTCAGCAAGGTCAGGGAGGTTGCGTACTTTGATGACCCCTTCAGTAGATACACCAGATCATTGGTGACGAAGAAGTCAAGAGCAATCTGATTATCTTGAGTAGGATCCAATGGAGGTGGAGCTCTTTCTGATTCATGAAGACCTGCCCGTTGAACGGTATTCAGAGCCTTCAGGATCTCCTCGGCATAATATTCGAACTCCATTTGGGTCAACCGGGTTTTGGCGCGAAGTCTTTTATCCTTCAGTACTTTCTTCACCAAAGATGGAGTAACCGAAGTCTTATACTCATGAGCAAGAAATGCACATAAGTCAATCGGACTTCGGATACGAAGATACAAGACATCTTTGTCGGCGTCGGTGATCAGATCATACTGCGCCGCTGCCGTGATCCAAGCCTGTGGTGGAGCAGTCTCGTCGATCTCCAACGTGTCCTCCCAGTTCCTTGTGCTTGGTTCAGGAATAGTAGATTGTGGGTTTTGTTGCTGAGGAGTGGAGACGTGAACATCTGCTTGTTCTGATTCAGGCATTTCAGCAGTGTCATGGACGGGTGAATGTTGTGCAGCTTCAGGTTCGGTTACCGATTCTGCAATCACAGGGGCAACAACAATAGAACTAACGGGGTTAGTGGTAACAGGTATTGATGCATGGATAAATGTACCAGGAATAGATGACCCTGTAGTGGCATTCACATCATGGCGCCACTTCGATCGTCTGGATTCCGTGGATGTAGACTTTTCCTTTGGTGCTGCATCTTTCTTGGATTTGGTGCTAGACTTAACAGGTTTCTTTGAGATGGCACCCTTATCCCCTTTCTCAGGCTGTTCACCTTTATCCGCATTGCTCCCCTTAACACTCTCCTGGTGACCATCACCACCATCATTACCATCATTATCATCATCATCCTCATCCTCATCATCATCATCCTCATCCTCATCATGATCATCATCTTCATCATCATTATCATCATCCTTATCATTATCAACCTCATCATCCTCATCATTCTCATCCTCATCATCATCCTCATTCTTATCTTCTTCTTCTTCTTCTTCCTCTTCTCCACCTGTACCCTCTTCTTCGTCACTCTCTTCCCTTTCTTCTTCAGGGAGAATGTGGTAGGGTACCACACTTCCAAACGTCTTGAACAACCTATCATCCTCCATGATAGCATCATTCAGGGATTTGAAGAGAGCCCGTTGATTCCTCGATTTATCAAACGATCCAAGTTCCTTCATTCGAGCTTTGAGGATCTTCTTAAGTTCAAAATCCGTCAAGTCATAAGCGATCTTGTAGGCGGCTTCTGAAGGATTGGATGATTTGATCATTAAGTTGTCAACAGCAAGCGTCTTCAAATCATCACGCAGTTTAGGCATTAAGGATTCAATGGAGTCTTTCACTCTCTGCTCAATAGATGCTTCAATAGCTGCTTTTTGCTCTTTAAGGTCATCCTTAATAGCTTTAAGTCTCGCAATTCGTGCTTGATGCCTATCAGCTTCAGCCTTTTTAACCCGAGCAAGTTCTTCTGCATGAGTTTTACGTGTAAATTCCATGTCTGCAACGAACTTGGCAATCAACTCTTCTTGAGCTTTCCTTGATGCTTCTTCACTTTGAGCTCTTCTATTTAACTCTTGACGAAGTTCATCCATTTCTCTCTTGTTAGTATCCACATGTTTATCCAACATCTCGGCCATTACCAATGCGGCCATTGCAGACGTTGCAGAGCTGCTTTGGGTTGATGGAATAGGCTCGGTTGTAACTGCGGTACTGAGGATGGGCTTTATTGGTGGTGGAGGAAAAGGTGTCGAAACCGGTTTGGTTGGTAAGGGTTGAGTTGGTTGAAGTTGAGTTGCTAAAGGTTGGGTTGACATCGTGATCGTAGGAGCAACCGACTCCTTTTCCATACTTGCTGAAATAGGGATTGATGGCTCCTTTGAAGTGGAATAATGTTCAGGTGACCCAAACTCATCAACATCATCGGGTTCCATGTACTCATCCTCAACGTCTACCCTTACACCTGAACCACTACCGCCAGTATCTTTCCTGCTCCTTTGAATAGCTATCTTCATCATTTGTTTCTCAGTCTTATCAAGAGCAGGATCAACAATGTTTTCTTCGTCACGTAGACGCATCTCATCAGCCTTGCCCTTTCCTTTCTTACCCTCTGTCTTCTTCTTCTTGGTTTTGGATTCAGGTAAATCTGTTTGCTTCCTTTTACCTTTGCTCTTAACCGTGGTGGATGAGTCTTCACCTGCTAGAATACTCGCTCGTTGATTCTCAATTTCTGTTAGCAAGTTCTTATAAGCTTCAGATGCTATAATCTCATCGGTTAGAAGATGACTGGGAATGGGACCAGGAATAACCATATTTGAATGAGTCTCCTGCCTTAAGTCTACCAAATCATCATCATCAATCGTGTGGTGACGACTACCTGCACGCTTGTTAATGGATGCATCGTTTTCCATAAAGTAATGTATGATCAACTTAATAAACCTAGGGTACTGGTAGCTTTTAACCTTACCCTTTGTGTTTGTGAAGAGTTGAAAAGTAAACTCCTCCCACAGCAGTGATGCATAATCAATACCCATACCTTTAAACATACCATAAAACATCTTGATGATTGGTGGACGAACAGCATCATACCTAGTTGTTTTGGGTGTTAAACATCGGCTTAGAATCCCAAAAATAGCTTTCCATGGTTGACCAACTTTGGCAGTAGTAAACTCAGACGGGGTTCGTATGTCAAGACATCCAATGGCGGTGAACATCTCCATGATCTGGTCCTTAGTCGGGTTGGCTGAGTATGATAAGTCTTTAAGTGTCGGCCGAAATCCAAAAATCTTCCTAAAGTCTGACACAGTAAGCGTCTGCTGCTTGTTGTCCAAGGAAAAAGTGATTTTGTTGGACGTTCTCTCTTTGGTAGCCCAGAACTCGTAAAGGTAGTCGTAGGGTACTGAAGCACTTCTCCTTAGCGCATGCTTGAAATGAGATTTATCAAGCATGGCTGTACCTACCTTAAATCCATTATGGGTAGAGTGAGATACCTCCTTCAAACGAAAGTTGTTCGGAATAAACTTTAGAGTCTTGGCTTCGGCAATGGCGGTGGCTCTGGTGTGTTGTATTTGTTGTACGGTAGGATTAGTCATCGTCTCTGCTTAAGATAAAACACAAAGGTTGATACATACAAGTATGAATATCATTATGACTTTAAACCTAAGCATCGTACATATGACATAATCCCTTAAGCTTTGAAACCATTCAAACATCTGCTATTCGGAATAATCACTCAATTCGGAATAATAGGTCTATGCTGAATATAAGTCCTATGCGGAACATAAGTCTATTCGGAACATATAGCCTATGCGGAAAAACATCCCTATTCTGAATAAAAAGGCTATTCGGAACATTGATCCTATTCGGAATAAAATACTCTATTCGGAACATTGCCTATGCGGAATAAATTCCCCATTCGGAACATTTGGCCTATGCGGAATAAATTCTCTATTCGGAACATTTGGCCTATGCGGAATAAAGTCCTTATTCGGAACATTTCACCTATGCGGAATGAATTCCCTATTCGGAACATTTGACCTATGCGGAATAAATTCCCTATTCGGAACATTTGGCCTATGCGGAATAAAATCCTTATTCGGAACATTTGCCTATGCGGAATAAATTTCCTATTCGGAACATTTGCCCTATGCGGAATAAAGTCTTTATTCGGAACATTTGGTCCTATGCGGAAAAAATCCCCTATTCGGAACATTTGCCCTATGCGGAATAAAGTCTTTATTCGGAACATTTGGTCCTATGCGGAAAAAAATCCCCTATTCGGAACATTTTCCCTATGCGGAAAAAATTCCTATTCGGAAAAAATTTCTCTATGCGGAAAGATTTGGCCTATGCGGAAAACTTTTGCCTATGCGGAAAAAACTTTTCTATTCGGAAAAACAGCTTCTATGCGGAAAGTTTTCACCATGCGGAAAGTCTTTTCTTACTCGGAAAGTCTTCAACACTTATATTTTCTAATTAAGCATGCAATCGCGTGATTCAAGTGTTCTAAAGGACAAATCTGGGCAAATAGATCAATTCCGAATATAACCCAAGCAAAACCCCCAAATTAATTAACCCTAATTAAGCAGTAATTTGATTTCGATTGATTTCAATTTAAACAGTTAATTAACTTGATGTGCATGAGAGATTAATCCGATTTAATACCTTGTTGATGATCTTGATCTAGAAGATTAGTGATATTGAGATGTTTTGGTTGATATCCGTGAGTGTGTGTGTGTTGGTTTGTCAATGGCGGCAATGAAGTTAGGGAACAGTGAAAGAATGGAAGAAACGGGGGGGAAGGTTTTGACTAGGTCAAATTTTCCACAAGTTAGACATATTGTCAACTTTGCCCCCTCAAATTTTTCTTTTTGCTTCATTCAATATTCTTTTGTTTACCAAGTTTTAATACTTGCCATTTTGACCCTATCTTTTGTTAACTTATCCTAGCCTTTGTGATTATCCTATCTTAACACAAACACAAAACTATTCATGACAAGCTTATAAGCAACAACAAGACAAATGCCAAAGCAATCCAACCATTAACCATTAAGCTTTGTTTGTTTCCTTGAAAACTTTTGAAGATCTTTTTGATGTGAAAGATGATGAAACATTTTCTCCCCCTTAAACGATGACCCGTTTTCTATTTAAAGAGCTGTAGTCATTGTTTAACGAGGCACATGATGATGAAAAACATTTCCCAATTGATATCTTGAAAAAGTTTGATTCGTGGTGTCAATAAGATTTCTCTTATTTTAACAAATTAATGCACTGAGACGTACACAAATTCGTGTTAGATCAAGTTGTAAAGTAAACTTGATCCCTTTGCGTGATTTGGCTTGTAAATCACACCCGAGAAAATTAATTCCCGTTCTGAGCCAACGTTTTCCAAGGAAATACGTGACTTTAATATGAAAGCCGGGTTGCAGTCAGAAATAACTACAAGCCATAATGGGCATGTTTTAAAACATTTCAACTTTTATACGGACTCTATTTATGGCACCGTGTCAATATTAATCGACATTTCTAAGGCCGTAAATATTACCGTACTAAAAGACATGCCCGTTTTAAACGAAAAATATTTTTGGTTTTTCTTGATTTTATAATTTTTATGGGTTTTCTTGGTTTTATATTTTTTATGGTTTTTCTAGGTTTTATATTTTTTATGGTTTTTCGTGGTTTTATATTTTTTATGATTTTTCTTTGTTTTATATTTTTGTATTTTCTTTTTGTGGTTTATATATTTACTATAATATACATGATCACGAACAAAGGATACTCTGAATAGTTTACCACGACTATTCAGCTGATTCTTCTGCCAACTCTTTGAGAGTCGCTGGAGTGAATGATTTCATGCCAAGCTTGTCGATCAAAAACTCGATTCGTCCTCGATCTAAGGCTTTGGTGAACATATCCGCCAGCTGGTACTCAGTAGTGACAAAATACAGCTCGATCACTCCGTTCTCCACCTGCTCCTTAATGAAATGGTAGCGAATGTCTATGTGTTTGGCCCGGGAGTGTTGAACATAGTTGCAGCAAAGGGCAATGGCGCTCTTGTTGTCACAATACATCGGGATTTTGTTAAATCCAAGACCGTAGTCAGTTAATTGTGATCTCATCCAAAGGACTTGAGCACAACAACCGGACATGGCGATGTATTCAGCCTCCGTGCTAGAAATTGCAGCGGTTTTCTGCCTTTTTGAAGACCAACTGATCAATCTATCTCCAAGGAGTTGCACAGATCCAGAAGTGCTACGCCTCGTGTCTTGACATCCAGCATGATCGGCATCTGCGTATGATATTAAAGCAATCGAGGAATCTTTCGGATACCATAGACCACGATGAAGTGTTCCTTTTAGATACCGAAAGATCCTTTTCACAACATGTAAGTGCTTTTCGGTAGGCCGAGCCTGATACCGGGCACACATGCATACATCAAATTGCAAATCAGGCCTGCTAGCAGTCAGATATAGAAGGGTGCTGATCATCCCACGGTAAAGTTTTGGATCGACAATAGTCCCATTCCTATCTTCATCTAACTTGGATTTCTCCACCATTAGAGTGTCCACGGGGTCACAATTTTCAAAGTTATATTTCTTAAGAGATTCTAGAGCATATTTGGATTGATTTATAAAGATGCCTCTGGGATTCTGAGAAATCTGTAATCCTAAGAAAAATGAAATTTTTCCCATCATCGACATCTGAAAGCGTGTGGACATTATCTTCTCAAATTGTTTAGACAATTCTATGTTAGTGGCAGCAAATATTATATCATCAACATAAATTTGTACCAGAAGCATGTCGTTGCCTTCCTTGAGAGTGAATAGAGTGGGGTCCACTTTGCCTTTGGAGAAGCCTTCCGACATGAGATATGTTGACATGAGATCATACCACGCGCGTGGAGCTTGTTTCAACCCATAGAGAGCCTTCTTAAGCTTGTACACATGATTAGGAGACTCCGTACTGACGAACCCATCCGGTTGACTAACATAAACCTCTTCCCTTAGTTCACCGTTCAAAAATGCTGTCTTTACATCCATTTGATAGACGATCATGTTCATATGAGCAGCAAACGCAAGGAATAGTCTAATCGCCTCCAATCTAGCCACAGGAGCAAAAGATTCCTCAAAGTCTATACCCAAGGCTTGTTTATATCCTCTAGCGACCAATCTAGCTTTATTCTTCAATACCGCACCCATCTCATCAAGTTTAACCTTATAAACCCATAACAAAGTAAGGATGTTAACCTTGTCAGGGCGAGGAACCAATTCCCATACTTCAAGTCGTTGGAATTCGTTTAGTTCCTCCTGCATAGCTTCAATCCAAGATGATTGGGTCATAGCCTGCTGCCAATTTTTGGGTTCAACTTCAGAGAGAAATGCATCAAAGTAACAATAGAGTGCATTCTCTTGTAATTGATGGCGTGTAGAGACTGGTCGATCTAGATCTCCAATAACATTCCTAATTGGGTGATCTTTTGTCCATTTAGTGCTATGGTTTTCAATCCGAGGTGGTCTGGAGTGAACAATAGAAGGAGCTTCTTCTGAGGTAGACGCGGCTGAAGGGTCTTCAGGGATCGCTACACCAAAGAAAGGAAGCTCTTGCAAGTGAGCATATTCCAAGTCGTGATCAGTAGAATCCTCTTCCACATCATTAGGCACAAGTAGGGGTGATGATTCAGGTGTAGTTTGAGAATCACTTGGTAAAGGTGCATCCGGTTCAACGTGAATTGTAGATGCATTAGATAAAGGTTCATTAACTTGAGCAACCACTTCAGGTATTGGAGCAATTACTACAGGTGCTGGAACTTCATCAGTCGGGGGATCGAAGAATTCATCAAACAACGGTTGAAACAGTTTATCCCACTCGGGCCTTGATGGTGGTAAAAATGATGTGGAAGTAGGATTGTTGGGAACTAATCCGGAGCTAATAGCACCGGTTCCCATCTCATGAAGCGCGGGTTCAGAGCTGTGTTGCTCAGAATCCATCGCTGTCAGCTCGTCGAAATCTGCGTCCATAGTTTCTACAATCTTGCCAAGACGACGGTTATAGATTCGGTATGCTCTTTTGGATGGTGAGTAACCAATGAAAATACCTATATCGGCTTTCGGTTGAAGCTTACCCAAGTTCTCACTATTGATGTTTGGATAACACAGAGCACCAAACACATGGAAAAATGAAACATCGGGTTTACGGTCATGTAAAAGCTCATAAGGTGTTTTTCCATGGCGTTTCCGAAGGATAGAACGGTTTTGGGTGAAACATGCAGTAGAAATAGCCTCTGCCCACAAGAACAATGGAGCGTTCGCATAAATAAGCATGGTCCTAGCAGCTTCCATAAGTGTACGATTCCGTCTTTCAACGACACCGTTTTGTTGTGGAGTGCGTGCAGCGGATGTTTCATGTGATATACCAACTCCTTCATAATAATCACGAAGAGTCTGGTTGACGAACTCTGTACCATTGTCTGTACGAATACGGCGGACAGTGGTATTCAAACGTACCTGAATGAACTTCAGAAAAGTGATGATAGCCTTCGGTGCTTCATCCTTTGTACGTAGAAATCTAACCCATGTAAACCTTGAGAAATCATCCACAATTACCAGAATGAATTTCTTACCGCTCACACTTTCAGTTCTCATCGGTCCACAAAGATCCATATGCAAAAGATGAAGTTTTTCTTGATTAGTGTCTTCAGCTTTGGGTTTGTAAGATTTCTTGGTGCTTTTCCCCCTTGAACACGCGGAACATAAATGGTCCTTGTGAAATTTAAGCTTTGGAAGACCACGAACTAACTCGTTTTTAGCCAGATGATTAATAGCATCAAAATTAAGATGAGATAATCTGCGATGCCATAACCATGACTTGGTCTTAGATGCTTTAGAGAGAAGACATACTGGAGAGGCGGCCATCATATCTTGTAGAGACAACGTATAAAGATTTGCACCACGAGAACCCTTCAACAAATCTTTTCCTTCCAAGTTGCGGATGAAACAAGTGTGTTGTCGAAAAGCAACCTCAAGGTTGGAATCACAAAACTGTGCTACTGAGAATAAGTTATGACCAAGACCTTCTACATAGTATACCCTAGAAATCGTCACGTTTCCAATTTGATATTCACCATACCCCATAATCTTTGCTATATGATCATTCCCGAATTTAACCGTACCAAGAAACTTGCTGACGAAATTTCGGAGCATCGAGCGATTTCCGGTCATATGTTTTGAACAACCGGAGTCCAAATACCACAGGATGATTTGGACCACCTGAAAATATCACCACACAAAGACAATGTAGAGGTATCGGAATCTGAGTGTTCCTTGTTATTAGCAGGTACAGATTTAATAATCTTAGATTTGCTAACTCTAGGTTTCTTAGATTTCCTAGCCTTTTTCTTCTTAATTGGTGGTGTAGATTCTAGTTGGCTTAAATCCTGAGGTATTTCTTCACTGATAGGCACTATAGTGGGGGCTGACCTAATTAAAGGGCACTGTTTCCATACTTGAGTGCGAGTGTTCCTAACTAAAGGACGCTCAGACCTATCCTCAATGGATGCATTCCTAGTTAAAGGGCACATTTTTCCATCTAGTGTAAAGGTCCTACCAGTGGGACGCCATTGCCAGCCAACTTGGGCACGAGTTCTACCCGTTGGCTTCCATTCAAGACCATTCTTAATAGCATTCATTTCATTAACGTGATCAATCAGACACAAATCATGACGCTGGGAAAACATACATTCATTACAATTCCAACAATTTAAATCAGAATTCACGAATGGTTTAGGCTGCTGCACAGGCGCAGAGCTTTTAGTCTTAACATGATTCTTTTTATTTAAAACTGAACTAGCATTCCTATTGTGGACTTCTACTTTCTTCTTTGAGGCACTACTAGTGGAGGGCTTGATCTTAGCTTTCTTGAGTGGTGATCCTTTAGCCTTAGTAGTCTCTTTTAATCCTGTAGAAGGCAAATTGGGAATATTAGCAATAGATTTTAAAGGTGTCTTACTTGATTGTGCCAATGATGGTTTCGCTCCTGGAGTCTTATTAAACGGAGTGACAGTAATGGGCCTATTATTAAGTAGTGCAGAACCTGGTGTACCTATGTATTGCAAATATGCTAGGCAATATTGAACTCGCTTAACATATTCATGAGCCGAATAATAGTCGCTACTTGAGGGATCTAAGGCATAAAGATCGTCTAAAATATCCCTAAGAAGATCGACATGCTTAATGGCATTCCTCATATAATCATCGTAGGTAACCGGGTTTCTCTTATGAAGTGGATTCTTATAAAGCACTACTGATTTGGTTGTTGGAGCACTAGTGGACGGTGCAGAGTCGGTAGCTAAGTTATCAACAACTTCTTGTCGGGTGAGAAGAAGTGTCTCCTTTAACTCAGCCAAAACCATATTTTTGTCAATGAGTAGGATGTTCAAGTCAGAGATTTCCTCGCACTTTTGGTTCAGTTGTTCAACAAAAGATTGTTGCTGTGCTGCATTAAAAGCGAAGCGTTCTTCTAGTGAACCATAAAGAGCGGATAAACCCTGTCTTGTCCGATCCATCTCCCCTAGAATAGACGAAAGTCTAATTTCTAAGACTTGGTTTTTAGACTCTGCAGCCTCTAGTTCCATTTTGAGTGTTTCATTTGATGACACATCTCTCTTCAATCTCATTATCTCTTCCTCTAATGTCTTAACAATTGCAATCATCTTGTCACTTGTCTCAACACCGTTTTCACAAACATTTGATATCAAAAGATTCTCATTTTGAGTTTGTTGTTTCAATTCTAAAGATATACAATGTTGTTCTAGTTGATTAAAGCGTTTTGAAAGTAAATTGTAAGAATCTTGTAGCTTTAAAAACTCAGCGTTAGATTCGTGACAAGACTGATTATCTACCTCATTTACAGTATCAGCAACATTTACAGAGATATCACAAACATCATCACAAATATCAGTACAAATATTCACAGCATCACAATTAATCATAGTGGATGTAAGCTCATTCGAATAATTAACATTTACAGTGGTAAGCACATCACACGAGATTACTGCAGACAAGAATCGGTCATATTCGGTTAAAATCTTTTCTTTTTCAACTAGTTGCAGTTCGTAAGCGGTGTCCATTTCGTAAAACACTTTTTGAACTTCACCAATTTCAAAAACAAGATTTTCCTTAAGAGATGCAAAAATTCCTTTTAGACTTTCGACAAACGGATTGA
Source organism: Glebionis coronaria (assembly GCA_025667525.1). Taxonomy (NCBI): domain Eukaryota; kingdom Viridiplantae; phylum Streptophyta; class Magnoliopsida; order Asterales; family Asteraceae; genus Glebionis; species Glebionis coronaria. The sequence goes on from CM046879.1 coordinate 163,190,210, forward strand.
TCTCAGTTTTAAACACCTCGTTCATATGTTCGAAAGCCCATTCTCCGGCGTTTAAGCCATTTGAAGTCGTACGGTCCAAAATGACCTTGTCAAAATTAGTAAAGTATTGATTAATCTCTTGCAAGTTTAACCATACAGTGCTAACAGGTGGAAGATCCTTTGGAATTTCCTTACGACCTTCCATATTGACAAGTGTAGGAAACGTACTAGGGTTTTCTTCATCTAATATGTAGGTTGGTGCTGTTATGAGATCTTTGTCCATATGGAAGCGAATTCTAAAATCCGTTTTTGCAAGCTCCTTATTCAATTTAAATTAATCACACTCGGGATATTTTGCAGAATTGTATGACGGATCCTCATCAACTAGTTCCTTACTTGTTCGATCACCAGGAAAAACAATCGGTTCTAAGGCCAATCCTAATTGAGTTGCATTATAAAGTCTAGGACTATGTCTTAAAGCTTGTTTTGCATACCGTGGATTAGGGGGAAGGCCTTTTTGACGTGATAAGTTAAATTCTCTAAATGAAGCATCAAATAAGTGAACTAGTTGTGAAGCAGCGTATTGTCTTAACAGCAAGTAATCTAGACTTCTAATCTTATTAGTGGCATTAATCTCCATTTCATTCTTCTTAGACTCTAGTGATTCGTAATCCGTTTGAAGTTTTTGAAAATTAGTGACCACTAACTCTTTTTCTTGAAGTTCATTAGACAGATTTGCTCTTAAGTTTTCTATTTCTTGCAAGTGACCCATTTGTTTGTTTCTAAAGTGATCATATTCGAGATTAGTTAGAACACTAGACGAGGGCACTAATTCCAAGGTTTGAACTTTCTCATTGCTTAAGGCAAGCTCATCAGACAAATTCTTATTCTTAGCTAAGGTTTCTAAGAGTGCAGCATTCATTTGGCTAAGTAATGTAGCAGGAACCATGACCAAATCTTGTTGAGCAGGAGTAGGCGTATGCGAACTGGGTCCCGGTTGTGATTCACTCAAAGTCTGGGTACTCACATTGATATTGCTATCATTGTTTGTCTCCTCGTTTGAAGGACTCACCACCAAAGATTCATTCGAATCAGCACTCTCTTGCACAACTTGATGTGGTTGAATACTAGCATCAGTGGTATTATCGGTGGTATTAATAAGTACCTCAGATCTCTTTTCTGGCCCTAAGCTGGAGATAGTTGCCATGAGAGCAGCCTTTGCAGATTGAAAGTCATCACAGTCGGAGTCATACGCATCAAGATCATCGGCTTGGTAAGCTGCATTCTGCGTAGTGACAACGTCTTGTTCAGCAATCCCTGGGTCAGCAAGAAATGCAAGCTCCTCTTCATCAAGTTCCCTTCCTTGCGCCTGAGCATTTACCAGATAGATCTTTTCTACAAACCACTGTCCATCCCTTCTCCTCTTGGGTTTCTTACAATCCCTGGACATATGACCCTCTTCCTTGCAGTTGTAGCATGTAATCATTCTCAACTTGCCTGTATTAGCCCGTGGAGGATTGTTGACCATTGGAGCAGGAGCAGGATTAATCGTGCGAGCATTGGTTGAAGTGGAAGATCTCCCCTGATATGGTTGAATTGGCTGAACCATGACCCTGCCATTCTCAATAGTAGCTTGTTGACGAGAATTGGATGAATTCCTCAACTGATTGTTGGTAGGAGCTGATCCTCTGTATCCTCGTTTGCTTAAAGTTCGTGTGAGATAAGCAGACATAGTAGTTAGCACTTCAACTGGGTCAGCTCCTTGTTGGAATACAGGAACGGGGACTTCCTCATCATCACAATACAGTGCTTGATCTGGATGAGCTGCATAATCAGTAGAAGGAATACTCATTTGATCAGGGTAGCTTGTTGGATATGCTGCATTCTCTTGATAAGAAGAATATGAAGGCTGAGCATAAGGTGCAACATTTGCTGGATGAAGTTGTGAAGCATACTGTGGTGTAGGTGCATTGAACCGATATTGTTGCTGATGTGAGGTGGGTGGTTGCGGTAGAATCGAGTATTGTGGGAAGGTTGGTGTCAAGTAAGGTGATGGATGATAGGCTTGATGTCCCAAGATATAAGGTGTGTTGTTGTGTGACAAGCTTGGTTGATTCGCCATCAAAGCTAAGGAATCTGGGTACATACCGCGAGGAGAACGGTGCATAATCACATGCTTCTCATGTTGCTGAAGAAAAGCATAGATTTGATCTAAGTTGCACTTATGCAAATCCCGGGTTAACTTCACATCGGTAATATACTCACCCCATTCAGCTTGAGGTAAAGTATTCAAGAACTTGGTGTTAACCTGGAATGGAGCAATCACGAGATTGTATACATTCAGATCATTCATTAGAGTAGTGAATCTGAAGTAATAATCATGTAGTGTTTCCCCTGGGCTGTACGTGAATCTATCAAACAGATCATACAGCTGACACTCCCTTTCCTGTTTGGTGAGAGACGTTCCTTGTAACAACACCTTTAGACGTTCCCACAAATCTTTGGCAACCGTATATTGACTAACCATACGATAAATATCATGCGGAAGAGCTTGGAGAAGTGTCTGTAGAGCCTTTTCATCAGCATCAGCAATGAGTTGTTGTGCCGGTGTGAGTTCTTCATATTCTCTTGGTCGAGACACGTTATTTGCCACAATGGTACCATAGTCGAGTGGACCATTCAAAATCGATTTGACCATAAGCCTTCCGTATGTTGGTTTGCCCTTCAAGTATTGCATCATACGGCCCTGCCATGCCTCAAACACCTCTTTAATAAGCATCGGTGGACGACTATCAGTCCCCGTTATGATCGAGATATCCGTAAGAGATGTCATCTGAGGCATTAATGAACTTGGATTCATTGTGATCACTTAACAGACTCAAGGATTATCGGTTGATCGAGCAGTGAAGAAAGGTTGAGAATTTGTGTTGTGTTGGTTGAACTCAAGATTAAATCCACTAAAGATCGTCGAAAAAACTCAAATACCCCTTGAACTTGCTTATACGGAATAACCCAAACTCAGAATAAACCCTATTCGGAATAATGCCTATTCGGAATAATCCTATGCTGAAAATGCCCTATTCGGAATAAACTCTATGCTGAATAACCCTTATGCGGAAAACCCCTTATGCGGAATATTTTCTTCAATTCGGAATATCTTGGCAATTTGGCTTATTCGGAAAACACCTCCTATTCGGAAAGATGGGCAATTCGGAATATTTCTCCTATTCGGAAAAATTTGGCTATTCGGAAAAATGATGTCTATTCGGAAAGAATTTTGGCTATTCGGAAAGTCTTTGGCTATTCGGAAAAATTGGCTTATTCGGAAAGATTTCTGCTATTCGGAATAATTGCTGCTATTCGGAAAAAATTCTTCAATTCGGAAAGTCTATGCGGAAACTTCTTCTATTCTGAATGTTTCTCCTATTCGGAATCCTATTCGGAATAAACCTTCTATACTGAAAATCCTCCTATTCGGAATCCTATTCGGAATAAACTCTCTATACTGAAAATCCTCCTATTCGGAATCCTATTCGGAATAAACTTTCTATACTGAAAATCCTCCTATTCGGAATCCTATTCGGAAAGTTCTGAAAAATTGTTTCCGAGACTTTAAAAAACAGCTTTTAACTCTGATTTTTGATCCAAAACCACAAAAAGTTTTATGATTTTTACCAAAATAAGCTAAACCCAATCCTTATCAATCAATCCCAATAACAAAAACACCAAAAACAACAAGATTCAAGATTGATTTTTTCTAAAGATCACTAATTGATTCAAAAACTAAAAAAGCAACACAATCCTTACCTTAAATCACCCCATAGCTCTTGATACCAAATGTATAAATTGATAACCTATGAATCTATGAAGTGGGTTGATGTTTTCTAGTGAGAGAAACTAGAGAGAGAAAGTGAGAGAAAATGTGTATGATTTTATTACTATGAAAATGCAAAATGAACAACAACCAACCCCTTTCCTTAGTGGAAAGGGGTATTTATATTCCAAGCCTAACATTGGGCTTGGGCCGGTCCATGACAAGCCCATGGACCGGTTCTTACTTAAGTTAATAAGCAACTAACAACTAATTACTAACTACGAGCTATTACAACATAAATCATATTGTGGAGTGACCGATACTTCTAATATACGTTAAAACGTATTTCTAACAAATCGTATTTTGAAATCGAGTTTCAAAGTATTAATTTGCCCTTGAATGTTGTTTTGAAAAGCTTTCAAATTTGCCTCATTTGACTTGATATAGCTTGACAGCTCATTTTGATTATTGCTTTGAAAACCTTGATTGTTTTGATTAGCATTAAACCCATTTCCTTGATTGAAATTCCCTTGGTTACCACGGTTAAAATTGTTCCCATTGTTTCCATTGTTGTACCTATTTTGAACCGGTGGAGCAACATGATTTTGACGAGGAACTTGACCGTTGGAGCCAAAAGTTCCCGTCGCGGCAAAAGCACTAGCTTGATCAAACCCCGTGGTTGAACAAGCATAATTAGGATGTGCTCCACCACATGATACACAAACATTCTCAACCATATTAATCGATCCATGAGGATTTTTTCTAAGCTCATTCAAAGTCGTGTCAAGCTTAGAGTCCAATCTAGCAATCTCGGGATTAAATGAATTCACATTGGAAGCACTCGGTGTGTTTAGTGAATATTGTGCTCTAGACTTATTTTCAATTATACACCACGCGTCTCTCGGAGTTTTTCTTAAAAGATTACCACCCGCGGCGGCATTTAAAGAATCTTTTTCAATCATATTAAGCCCATTATAAAAAGTATTGATTTGGTGCAATTCCGAGAAACCGTGGTGTGGACATTGTCTCAACAAATCTTTAAATCTTTCCCAAGCAACCCCAAACGATTCATGCACTTTTTGTTCAAATCTAGTGATCTCGTTCTTAAAGTGTGTTGTTTTGGACGGTGGAAAGAAATAATTCATGAACTTGGACACTAAATCATCCCATGTTAAGATCGAACCCGGTGGTTCTTTCTCACACCAAATCTTAGCATTACCCTCGAGCGAGTACGGAAAAAGCATGAGCTTAATCGCGTCATTCAGCACATCTCTAAACTTGAGAGTCGAGGTAATTCGAAGAAAATTCCGAATGTGAGAATGCGGGTTATCGGTCTCATTACCACGAAATTGGTTGGCACGAATGAGCGATAAAAGACCCGTCTTAATCTCATAGTGATCCGCCAAAATAGCCGGCACAACGATTGCTTCCCCATACCCTTCGGTGGGTGCACGGAGCAATTCCTCCATTGTTCGGTTATCGGCCATCTCTACAACAATAGCTGGAAGCTCGGGTTCCACTATTCGTTGTTGACGATTTCTATTTCTACGAGGAATATTTTCAAGCCTATTAAAATCAATCACAAGTCTAGAAGAACGTAATTGCATACACTACAAAGACAAGAATTTAGAGGATTGAAGAAAAGAAATTAGACAAGAAGAAGATTATTTTTGGTATTTTTATTTGATATTGCTCAATCAAAAATGATCGATAAAAAACAAGGAATAAGGATAACTACTATGGAAGTAAATTACCCTTGATCGACTTTGAAACGATAGGTGAAAACCTAAACGTCTCGAGGTTCAATAAATAAACTACAAAAATAAGATTTATTACTACTTGAGTTGGCAAATCAATAATAGGTCGTCCCTCTCAATATACGCACAAGCAAGCGGGGAAACGAGGTGGCACAAGGCACTTAAAAACCTTTTTCCTTAGACGGCCTTTTATAGCACGTCGCCTTATACCCACCTTATAGTTTGTATAAATCGAGTTCAAACTTCTTATTAGTATTTATCTATTTTGCCTTTTATTTTTGTTTTGGATTCGAATACAATAGCTAGGTGATGAAATCCCAACTAAGGCCTTATTTGAAAAGTATGTAAATTTATTGTTCTACGTAATACAATATATTAATCACAAAAAACGAGAAAAACGATACATACTATATAATAGAAAAATAACAAAACTTTCCGAGGACGGAAAGGGTCTTCAAATCAACGATCAACAAATCTCCACGAAAACGAATCGTACACAAGATCCCCGGCAGCGGCGTCAAAATTTTTGATGTGATCGTGATAGTATAGTGATAATTAGATTCGTTATAGGGTAAATTAGAAAATTACCTTTAGGAAAAAGTAATAGTCTAAAATTACCAAAGACGAATTCAATTAAACACGTGGGTGAACCAAGTTCGTTGTACACGAAGATCGAGTGAATTTGAGACGTTTTGTATCGATTTGGACAATTGATTCGAACTGGTTTCGGTTTTTTAAAACTAAAATTAATTCTACAAATTTAAAACTTATTTTTATCCTAAAGTGCATGAATCGTTACCCCGAATAAGTTTAGTCTTAAACAATTACTATTAAAAATTAAAGCTATTTAAAAAAAAACTTCTTAAAAATATAATAAAGAAAATTAATCTATTTAACTACAATAATTTTTAAACTATTTTTAAATCTATTAAAAAGATTACTATATGTAAAATCTAAATTAGTTAAAATCAAATTATTAAAAAGCTAATTCTAAATGACAAATACACTATCTAAAAATTAATTAAACATTATTTTTTTATATTTTTAAAACTGAAATTTATATAAAAGTAATAAACTATTTAAAAATGAAATTGAAAATAAAGATTAAGTATACATAAAAAACTGACAGCTCTAAAAACGAATTACTATATTAAATAACTAGACTTATAATAAAATCAAAAGAGCTCTTAGCTCAGATGGATAACACACTAGGCTATGAACCGCGAGGTCGCGAGTTCGAGACCCTCAAGAGCCATATTTTTGTGATTATTTTTTTAGACTGCGAAAATCAGACTCCTAAGTCACAGGAGTGACTATTACACAGAATGATGGAATACTGATAAGGAAATCAGTTTGTGATCTAACAGATCAAAAGAATATGTTAAATTTGTAAATCAGCAAGATAATAATATCAGCAAATTAGCAAGTATTAAGACACCAAAAGAAAACAGCTACGTCCAAATTTTTACAGTCACGATTCACAGTTTATCATAGTAGCAACGAGTAATACAACCTTATTAAGCATGAATTTAAATTCAAAGGCAAGGTATAAAATCATGTAATCAAAATAATCAGGAAACGATAGAAACTCAAATTTACTTATACAAAAAAAACTTTAGTTCTACATCTAAACATGAACATCAGCACGCCATGGCACAGTAAGATGTCACGACAGCTAAATCAACCAACAATCACAGAATCTAACTAACTGCAGATCTTAAAATCCTATTTGAACCACATTCATAGCTCAATTTAAACGCTCAACGTCCTAATATATCAGTTATCACAATAGTTAACCAAAGATCATGTCCAATTTCATCAAAATACAGTTCAGATAAGCAGATCTAAGTTCCTAACAGCTTAAATGAGCACATACACCCTACAAATTCAGATAAAAACATGGAAAGATCTACTTGAATGTTTAAACAGCAACCATATCTCTCAAATGAGACCCACAGCAACAATAACTTGAATCAAAACAATATAAACCAATCAAGCATAGTCTAATCAGCAAGAAATCAAAGCTAATACCACATCTAGCAAACTATCAAATTAAAATATAAACAATAAAATTAAAAGAGGATGAGAACCTATTGAAGATATCCGTTGAGTAGTAGCGCAGCATTGAGCTGGCTAATAACTAAAACGACTCCATCACCATTATACCACCATCACGAACCATCATAAAATGACCTCGAACTAGCATCTATTTACTTATCCAGTGGGGATAAGTATTTATCCCAATTCTCACTTAATTGCTCAACTTAAGCTATTATATGAGCTTATTCAAGCAACCACTTATATAATGCAATTTATTATAGATAAAAAATATAGCTGTAAAAATCTTAACAAAAGTTAAATCGCAAGACCAGATGAAGATAAAAATTAACTTTTATTATTCCATAAAATCTATTACAATACTTTAAATAAAAATACAATTACCTATATCTAAATTAACATTATAACAGTAAAAGAAAGAAAGGGGTGAACGATTACAGAAATTGAGAGGGTTTTTATAGGAGAAGTCGAGGGTATGGGGTGAGGTGTTTGTCGAGGAAGAGGCGATTGTAGCCCTTAGATCGGCATCTTTTCTTTCTCTTACTTGTTAGTTATGATCTGATGGCTGAAATGATCCATAGTCACACGGATTGCCAACTTGGCAATCCATTGTGCTTCTTGTGTTTCCTTGATGCTGAGATGGCTCTTTTCCATTGGTAGATTAGGAATGATGTGCTGTCTTGTCCAATTAAACGCTTTCACGTCACCAAGAATGACCATCTCCTTTCTTCTGATCTTCTTGGGAATTAATTACTCATCCGTGTGCATTCACACGTGCCCTTAATTTTGAAAACCCCCGAATATTTGTAGAATAGGGTTTGAATGAACAGTGAAGTTACAGCTTTATTTTGGGTTTGGGGGTGGGATGGAAGAGATAATACTTTGGAAATATCGAAATGTTTTTATGGGTGTGGTGAGAGTAAACGTGTGTGAACATTTGTTTTGACCAACAATTATTGACCAAAGGAAATAAAACTTTCCACGTTCTTAATCTTTTCTTTGGTTTGGGCTTGGATGGACCCTTGATACAAAATGTAAACATCATCTTCCATTCGTCTCTTATTATTACATGTGGGCTTTGATTGGGCTAAACTTGGGCCTTTCTCCATAAGATTTAACCATGAATAACTTATTAACCCTTTAAATGGGCTTTCAAGCCCATTTGTTTCACGTGGGACCCACTTGGCCCATTAGCTTCATAAAAGATTAAATCCGCTAAAGTCGAGCTCGAAATTGGCTTTGTTGATCTTCTTCTTCAAATTCGTGTCGATTTCGTCGGTTTTCGTGATCTTGGTACCTACACACATGAAACAACAAAACAACACATATACAAGGCATTTTCATTGATTATATGCATTTATTGTGCGATTATTGATCTAAATGATATGAGTAAAATCACTCATATCAAACTCCCCCTTGCTAAGCAATTGTCGTGTCCTCACGCAATGATAAAATAAAACACTAACTACACTTTTATTCAACTTTTGACTTTATTTTGCAAAGACATAATGTATTGCTTTCATTATTTGAAAAATAACTTTTAGGATCATAAAACTCAAATAGATTCATCGTCCTCGACTTTTCACTTTTCCATGCCAAGTGTAAAAACAAGATCATCGTCAATCATAAGCCCCAAAGTTAAATCAACTCATACAAGTAATTTATGTTAAACTCAATCTCCTATTATTCCTGATTGTATCTCTAGATTTTATTTGTCATTCACCCAAAGGCTCATTTGACTTTATTTTGATATTTATTAGTAAAAAAATGAAGGCAAGAACGGTGTAAACTCAACACTCAAAACCTAACCTCGACTTCAAAAACCGTTGTCACTAAAGAAAGCCCACATCAAGGATAACTTAACACTATTTGAGAGATAAATCCCCGGACCTGAAATTTGGCTAATAGGACTACTTAAAAGCAAAAATAAATCCTCCAGAGTCAATTATGACCTTATTAATGGAGTTAGCAACAATTACATCATAACATCTTTTGGTTCTTTAAGATGCAATTGTGCTCCTTATTTAAAATCCACACCCGAAGGCTCCTTGGACAAAAAATAAGGGAATTGACATCACCATCCCACCTTATGGCTCATGATGATTAAGCAATTTTTATTCAACACGTCCCCTTGCCATACACCCTAAGGCTCTAATGACAAGGTTAGTGCTACATGACTCCCACCCGAAGGCTCCTAGAGAACATGTTTTTATTTATTCTTCTTTATTAATATGATATTTATAGTAAGCCAAATTTCCGCAATCCCATGATCAAAAGTCCATGACGCTGACACCCTTAATGTGTTCTCACTTTAATTACAAGGGAAGAAAAAGAAGGAGTTACGAGTTAAGATATCAAGCCTAAACCGCTAAAAACTTCATTTATTAAGCAATTATTATTCAAGTGTGGAAAGTAAATACGAGGAGATTAAATCAAACACAAAAGTACTTGCTCAAAGAAGAATTAATCTTAGAAACTTATGATTGAACTCTATCATCTCTTGTTCTCCATATTGTAAAATTTCAAAAATGTGAAATCAATGGATACTTAGCCTATTAAATCAAAGTTTTGGGTTTTCAAGTCATCTATAGAATCTTGCATCTTCTTATACTTTTTCAAGTTTTAGAATTTGCGTTTTAAAGTTCCCTTGATAAACGACTTTCTAGGATCAATTATAGGAGCTTGCGAAAAGTTCTTGTTCTTAACCCGTATGAATTAAGACTTTCGCGTTTTAAAGCTCCCTATATAAAAGCCTAGCAAAACTTAATTCAAATACGTTAAGGAAAAGCTAAGGTAAAAACCAAGTCGAGTCAAAAACTATTTTTATTTTCACCAACGGAAAGCCTACATTTGTGTCAAAGGCACTCATTTTATTTATTAGAACTTAAAAATAACACTAAAAAATTAAAATTTTATTGAAAAACAAGAAAAAGATTACGTTTGGACACGACAAAAGCAATAGCAAGCGATTATATCGATTGACTCCCCCATGCTAAAACCAAACATTGTCCTCAATGTTTCTTAGCTCAAGAGTAACACCCCCTTGCTAAAACACGAAGAGTCTAATGCAAAATCCTAGCATGGAAAGAGCACGCAAATCTATAAGCCGTTTGTTAATTATGCCTCAAGATAAAACGTTAGTCGGTAAAAATCAAGGGATAGAGAGTGTGCCCCTTTTTGGCATTCAAAGAAAGGAAGATCAAGTGGACCGGCAAAAACCGAACACGAGAGTCTTCAATGATTAGAGTCATACCTAAGATTCATAACACAACAAAACACGAGCACGAACTTGAAAGATCAAGCCTTATTAGTGTTAGAAAATAGAAAGGAGATAGAATGTATGGGACTCCCCCACAAGGCACCTCGTTTTTGTTCACCGAGTCATGAGCTCGACTCGATCCCCGCATTCATTGGTCCTTAGGGAAAGATGGTGAAAACCGGCAAATTGGAATAAAATCCATAATAAAGCACGATTCCGGGGTCAAAGATCTCATCCTCATTGTCGGATGACAAACGAAAGGATAAAACTCCAACACAAATCTCTAAAAAGAGATGATGGTCAAAAATCACGAAATGGATATAGCATGCTCCCCGAGATAAACTCGCACCAAGATGATCGAAAAATCTTTCAATTATTGCATCGGTGAAAGGCCGAGATTTCCCTAAATCAAAGATTCTGGGGTCGAATACCTCTTCCTCGTGAGAGAAAGGAATATACAGCACGGTGTCGTCCCCCCATGCTAATCCAAAATCATATGAAGCACATGGTAATGGTGTGGTAAAAGTCTCAACACTAGTTGTATCAACTTGCATGACTTTGTCGACCTTATCACTCTTATGAATATGAACAAAGGGGTCATGGTACTCAAAATGAGTCGCATGAAAAACCCGCACATTAAGATCAAAGCGAGTATGAAGGAAATTTGGAGCAAAAGTAATTTCTCCCTCCGGGTCAACATTATCATCATCATAAATCGGGTGATCAAACCAACTATCTTCATCACCGTCATTAGACTCTTCCTCAAATTCCGAAGGAATGTCTATATAAAGAAACTCATCAACCTCCTTCAAGAGAAGATCGTCATCACAAAGGTTGTGAGATGTAGGAGGTATGATGCTCTCAAAATCCTCTTAAAACAATGGATTATTGTTCATTGAAGCTTCAAATAGAGGATTTGAGTAAGTCACGAAAGTGTCATCAATCTTGTCATCACAAGAGATATCCGACAAAGTATCAAGTGTGTCACACTCGGATACAAGATCATCATTCTCATTAGAAGGAAATTCATCAGAGAATTCCTCGAGAATGGTAGGTAAAACATGAGAATCACGCTCGATCTCGAGATCGGAAACGTCTTCACTTCCTCGTGGAAGTGCATCAATGTAGCAAAAAGTTCATCGGCGAACTTATCGATTGAATAGTCACTAACCTCACTCGGTGTGAAGTTAGGAATCAAAGGCTCTTCAACGGAAGATTGTTGTCACACCCCACCATGTCGGAATATGGGGCACGACGTATGGATATCATCATAACATGGCGTGTCTATAGAGATAACTATATGAAATAAGAAATGTCATAAAATGGAGACACAAAGTCATGACAATATCTCATCAAACCCAGGACTCTAGGTAAGTAGGTAACAGTCCTACCTCTTACCCAAGACAAACAAATAACATAACCAAACAAATATATGTGTGCCACAGTATCACTTATTAAATGAACAAATAAAAACTAAAAAGGAAACGGGGATATCCTTCTATATGCATTCCTACGCTCTCCAAATCCTAGCCACTTAAGTTCTCACGCCTACCCAAAGCATCACCTGAAAGAGACACTAAAACACGTCAACATAAAGTTGGCGAGAGTCATAGGTTTAGATTCCAACGCTAAATCAGTTACAAGCTGTGAATAACAACCATCAACATAATAACATATGGACAATATGCTACAATGATGTATTAACAACTAGCATTCAAGTTCAATCAATCGTCACAATTCCAAGGCATCACTCCTTACCAACAACCACAATTTCCAAGGCATCACGCCTTACCAAACACCATAATTTCCAAGGCATCACGCCTTACCAAACACCATGATTTCCAAGGCATCACGCCTTACCTGTCACACCCTACTATGGTGGAATATGGGGCGCGACGTATGGATATCATCACAACATGGCGTGTCTATAGAGATAACTAAATGAAATAAGAAATGTCATAAATGGCGACACATATGTCATGACAATATCTCAACATGCAGGAGTCTAGGTAAGTAGGTAACAGTCCTACCTCTTACCCAAGACAATCAAATATCACAAACAAAACAAACATATAGGTGTCAACAATATCACTTATTAAACAAACAAAAGAAACTAAGAAAGAACGGGGATCTCCTTCTATATGCAATCCTAAGGCATCCAAGTCTAGCCACTTCTATCCTCAAGCTTAAACACATTCACACCTGAAAGAGACACTAAAACACGTCAACATAAAGTTGGTGAGAGTCATAGGTTTAGACTCCAACGCTAAATCAGTTACAAGCTGTGAATAACAACCATCAACACAATAACATATGGACAATGTGCTACAATAATGTATTAACAACTAGCATTCAAGATCAATCATTCTAAACCAAAATCCAAGGCTCCTACCTTGCCAAACAACATGGAACCATAGATGATCACACTATGTACCTAACCCAAGGCCACTACCTTGTCAAACCACAAGGCCACTACCTTGTCAAACCACAAGGCCACTACCTTGTCAAACCACAAGGCCACTACCTTGTCAAACCACAATAACTGAGACGACACGTGTCCCCGATCCAAATCATATACAATCAAAAATCACATAGCAGTTAATCACATAATGTACACACAAGTCCATCTCAAATCACAAACACATTCATAGCATCAATTTAGAAAATAACTCAACACAGTGTCTCTTCCATCCCATCTAGAAGTCAAAATCAATAGTAAACATGGGACTATGAAACTCACCTGATTGAGCTTCTCTAAATGTCCTCGCACTAGCAAAAAGCTAACAAACCAAAAACACATAATCAAAACATGAACCAATCACTAAAACGGCTCATCAACCTATGATGGACATCTAGCCTCCTCCTATATAAATACCTCATTTGTACGCTCTAAGCATCTCATTACACCCCTCTATAAAGCCCTTAACCCCTTTTACTTCATAACCCGTCCCGTTAACATTTTACCCAAACCAGTCCCGTTTTTCATACCTTAAACTATGGGTCGATCTCCCCCTTAAACATACCCATGATCTCTGTAAAAGGAATATTCATACTTTTACATATGTTAGCTAAAACCTCCCACTTGCCCTAACCTTAAAGCTACTGTTAAGGCCCCGATATATGTGTATATATTGCTACCCATCCAGAATTCACTGATTTTAAACGTATGAAAAGTTTGTTACAATTAAGGGGTCTTACCCTAAACCACAACCTTAGCCCAAGTGCAGATACTTACTAAAATATATAAACCATATCTAATGTTCGTGAGAAGATCCCAATGCAACCCTAAGTACCCCAAACAACCCGAAACTTAAAAAGAAAACAGGCTGATTACAAAACTGTTTTGACCTCCGACTGTTGTAACCTGTTTTTGACCTACTTACCTACCTCCAATTTAGTTCTCGTTTCTTGAATTGGAAAGCCACTTCAATTACCTTTTCAGGGATACTTGGATCGCATCTTGAATGTTCCTATAACTCCCGATATGATCAAAACAATTGACTCAAAATTCTGCCTAGTTTTTAAAAACGGGTTTAACAAAATCAACCTCATTAATTAACCCTAATCCCTCTAATTACAAGCCCTAATTTATGTGATCATCATATAATTATTAATTCAACATTAATTTACTGTTTTTCAAATTAAACCCTAACCTAAATCCATCATAAGATGATTGAGAAAGAATTAAAATACCTTAATTAAAAAGGGTTAAAAGATTTACCTTTGATTTATGAAAAACCAAGATTGTTATGAAAACCCTAATTCCTCCCTTGTATATTTCGACTCCTTATTGATCTCCATGGATTTTATGAAGTGTTTTGATAAATAAAAACCTTATATAATTAATCCTAACCAGTCCTAGCCCAAATACAAAAGGCCGGTTCCCTTTTTCCTTTTTTTCCTTTTTTTCTTTTTGCGTCCAAAACAAACCGACCCAAACCCCTTGAAATTCGTTTTTTCCTTCTTTTTTATTATTAATATATGTATTAATAATATTACCTTAAATTTCCTTAATTTATTTCAGCTCCTAAAGCCTCCAAAACCTCAAAACCGTAAAACTAGTCAAATTTACACGTTTTACCGTAAAAGTCGTAAAATATACACTTTTATAAAAAATCTCAAATTTTGAAATAAACTTTATAACTAAGTCCTAAATGACTTAAAACCATCCCGAAAAATATTCATATGACTAAACACCTCATCCGAGACCTCTAAATGCTAAACCGTAAATCATTAAAATACGATTTTCTATAATACATATACGTATACGAAAAACCACTAAATAACACCATCTCATTTCATAGTCACTACCATGTGAGCTCATGAACATGAAATCATCACACATCGTTTCATTCACAAGGTACCCCGTACCGGAAACGATATCCAAACCACAATCTATACACACCAATAAGCACATAAACACGTAAAGACACGTAACTAGCACAAAATAAAACTAAGTGACGAACCTCAAAACCAGGGTTGTCACATCACTCCCTCCTAATAGAAATCTCGTCCCGAGATTTACTCCTTAGGATCAAACACACAAACAACAAATCACGTGAGGATATTTGTTCTAAACGAACTCCTCTCGTTTCCACGTGAACTTTAGTTCAAGTTTCAAAATACCACATATACAAACTAAAAATAATTAAACTCATTGCCAAACTCTTGACCTCACAGACAATAAATCTCACAAATGGCTCTTTGATAAAACAAAGACTCTTATTAACACAAGTCCCGAATAACCGAACATGCAAATATGCATTCTCAACAACATTTACCAATCTTAATACATGAAATATATCATGTATACCACTCAATTTCCCCCAGGTAATTCTATGCTCATAAGCTAATGGTCCGATCTTTCCAAAGATCATAAATGGACCTACAAAACTCTACATCAACTCTTCCATTTTACCAAAACGTACCACCCGTTACTATGGGTGAAACTTCATACACAACTTTGTCACTAACTCTAGTGGTTTCCTCCTTTTCTACATAGCATCCCCTGTTGCTCTCATCCTTTCCACAACATCATTACCACATTAGTGGCCTTTTTTACCAATTCTAGTCCACATTGGGGACAACTTACCCTATCCTTTCATATAGTGCCTCAAATGGCATTTATCGACTTCTAGTATGATAACGATCACTATATGAAAACTCAGCCATCGCTAATGAGTTTCCTAACTCCCTACCATACATTACGATGTGATGCTTCCCCTCGTTTCTTCCCTCGCCAGAGTCCTTCATAAGGCACTCCATACATATTAGGCTAACCTTTACGCAAAACCCTTGATTCCCTCACATCCGTACGCAATTCTTCCAACTTCCCAACTACGTGACTTCTCATTCCTCTTGAAATAGGTGATGAATTAGTCAGTCTATCGACTATCACTCAAATGTTATCGTACTTAATCCTCCACTGCATTATGTATCCCTTCCACCAACTTCGTCCTTACATCGCCCCTTTCTAAGCTACTCCTATCTATGTAGGAAGTATAGTCTACGTCCCTTTCTCCATATAATTGTCCACGCCACGCAACATACATGTTGACGCGTTCTCTGCTTTAGACAACTCAACTCGTGCAACCTACATCTTTCATCCAAACCATCCTAATACGTCATCCATATAGTTCAAGTCCTTCTCAGCTTCAATTCATTCTTCTTATTCCATGTCTCATCAACCATGCTTGCCTTTCCCAGATGGTACTTGGCCTTGCAATTTTCTTTCACCACTTAACCTTTGCCAAATGTTAAATCAAGACGATTGAATATGTGTTTGAGACGTTCATGATCCGTATAGATCATTCCCCATGTCTCGTACACCAAATGCCTCTAGCATTTCTAGGCAGATATAAGAATCTAGCTCAACTAACTATGTCTTATCTAGTTCTTCTAAATCTTCAGTTCTTGCAACGATAAGCCATCGCCTTTCTTTGTCGTTCTTGTACACATCCAAATCCTTGCTCCACGTATCGTCATGCTTCGTGAATTCATCCAGTCCTTCCGATAATGCCAAGATTGGCTCATTATCCAATCCACCTCTTCAGCCTCCAAAACGCTTCCTCGTCCTTCTTCACTCCGCCCTTGCTGGTTCCATGATATGCCACCATCTCTAACTGCTCATCATAGTAAACTTAATACTAAAACTCACACTTGAAAATCTCACGTATAACTCCACTACAAAACCAACACATAATTCGCCTCACTCTCCTTCTTAGATTTGAGTAGATCAAGATGTCGTCGATGCTCCTGATGACAACTCGTTTATATACGTTCATGCACACTCGATTCATTGATTCCATGAAAACCGCTAGTGCTTTGGCGAAGCCAAATGCATAACCATAAACCCAAAGCGTTCATACCACCTCCTTGGCAGTTTCAACTATGTCCTCCTTGCACCCTCTCTTAGCGGCAATACGAATAAATTCCTACCTCGTTCTACTTGCAAAATTCTACACGCATTTTAAAAGACTAATGCTTCCTCTCATCAGACCACTCAACCGCTTTCCACATCCAATCTACTACTAAGCAACTCAACTTTTACCTTGAATCCGTTGCAATTTCCATCAACTCTTGTTCTTGGAATCATTCCATCTACAATTTCCTTGGAAAGGCACTAACTCCAACTCCTCTCACTTCTCCTACTTGCTCTACTTATGGTTCTACCTCACAGTAATAGGCAAACCTACTAAATCTCAAGAAATTTTCGGAAAACTTACATGCCTTACGCACAATCATAAATACCTTTGAGGTATTGTATCCCCTTCCAACACTCTCTATGGCGCGTTACTTGTGCTAGTATCCCATAAATCTCTATTCATCTCCTTGGTACTCCTAAGAGACCTCATGACCACATTAGTTCGTCTACGAACTTCTTTCCTCCCCACTAAGGGTATTCCGACCGTTCTCTCATGGTCACCTACTTACGCGTGTAGGCGCTACCAAGTCTTCATATGACTATCTCAACACTCCCGAACAATATGAAACCAAAACTACATCCTGAATCCATCAGATACGATCAACGAATCAACCCACAGATAACTAACGACATTTCACGTGCACCAGTTAAAACAAGTCAAAAACCACGAGACTCAAAAGAAAACTCAAACCCAAAACGTGTATCATTTCAAAATGACCCATGACAACGAAAAATAATCCAAGAAACACCCAATGGCAACCAAAACATATTACGCCCCGCGACATATTATTTAAACCGTGCAAAAGATCGACATTTTTCCAACAGAATATATATCTTTTTTTTTTATTATTACCTCCCACATCTATGTGATTCAAACAATCTACAAACAACCCTCTTGACGAACTCAAAACTCAACTCAAAAACTAGGTATCCCGTGCATCCCAAATCATAAAAATAAACTACCATTCAAACTCAACCTTTAACCCGACACTTGTACAAACATTTCGGCCAAGATACTGACCTCCCATGACTATACATTCTGAATATTTGAAAAGTACGTTCTGAGGACATAATTTTTGGCTTTTGAATCACTCAAAAAGCTCTAAAAACTAACAAGTTATGACCCAATCAGTTTTATACTAGTTGTTTAAAAAAACTAAAGAATAGATTTAGTGATTAATATACCTCTTTTAAATGACAGATATAATTGTATGTGTAACCTTCATAAACTCAATTTAACCTCGTATTAATAATTATAAATGACGTGAATCGGTTAAACCCAATTATATAAACTATGTAAGTAGAAAGAAATTTTACTTCGCTCTATTTTAAAGAAAGTCTTTTAGAATTTGAAATAAATAAGTGTTGATTAAAAAGAAATCTTATGTTGCACCTTGTTTCAAACACGACTCCAACACCTTACCCTTATTTTAACGAATACAAACAACTATCTAACCCTATAATAGATTTCCAAGTCCCCCTTTTTCTCAATATATACCGACCAAAAGAAATGTAAGACCCAACACAAAAGATTTCATTATCTCAAAAGAAACCCCAAGTTATTTCAATAGACTTGAAACCAAAAACACCATTTTAACACGTACACGTGAAATACGAAACTCAAAGAATACGCTACAAGACACACTTCAAAAGATTCAAAACGTCGTTGGAACTCCAACAAACTCCAGCACCATAAAACACGAACAAACACAAGGTGCGTTCAAGTTATAATAACTAGTGAACGACCATATACCATAACCTAACACGTAGTAGTATATATACATCCGCATATATATATACCTATTAAATCTCCCAAAACATACTCGTTATCATACATATCAAGTCGATCGCGTCATACACTCGTTCTTCCATACGAGTAATCACCTTTTAACCATCTCACCATGCCACAACAAGGCACAAAACCCATATATTATAAATATACCCAAAATCCACATCTCATCATATACAAGCATGTACTAACCCTCTTTCATGCAATCATACTTGAGAACCCATTGAAGTTGTGGTACTTGTATAACTATGTTGGCCACCATACTTATACAATTACCCTTTCCCCAATGCACTCCCTCCTATGATGACACTTATAAGAATCAATACAACATATAACACATAAATCCATCTACTCACATAAGCTCATAACCACATAAACAATAAAGTCCAAAACTCCATCTATTAAAATAACATAGTAATACTCTTGAAATACATAAATCCATAGTCTAGCTAAAACATCATAGACTAAATCCAAAACGAAAACATAATCAGTTATAAGTCATGTCGCCCGTAAGTGTAGAAACAGCTTAAAATCCTTCCTACCCGTGTATACCTAGTAGCTCGAACCACCACACGATTCTTAGAGAACATGACTTAAACATCAAAAGAAAGTAACATACCTCAGGTATGTAGAATAACTCGATAAAAGATAGAAACTACCTTGTACTAAATTATGTACTATAATGTACCATTTAAGCAAAATACAACAGTGACTAGCGTGGACGATTATGGTTCAACCCGCACTAGTCACAAACCCGAAAAGAAAATAACATGTGACTAAGTATGAACATACTACGGTTCAATTCATACTAGTCAAAACATCGTAATAAATAACATCCAAACACATCAATTAATATAAAATGCACACATACTCCTATGACGCCTATATGCAGGGACCATTAAGCTATAGACTAGGCTACGCGACTAGGCAACCTAATTCTCTATAACCATTGTCTCTGATACCATTCTGTCACACCCCACTATGGCGGAATATGGGGCGCGACGTATGGATATCATCACAACATGGTGTGTCTATAGAGATAACTAAATGAAATAAGAAATGTCATAAATGGCGACACATATGTCATGACAATATCTCAACATGCAGGAGTCTAGGTAAGTAGGTAACAGTCCTACCTCTTACCCAAGACAATCAAATATCACAAACAAAACAAACATATAGGTGTCAACAATATCACTTATTAAACAAACAAAAGAAACTAAGAAGGAACGGGGATCTCCTTTTATATGCAATCCTAAGGCATCCAAGTCTAGCCACTTCTATCCTCAAGCTTAAACACATTCACACCTGAAAGAGACACTAAAACACGTCAACATAAAGTTGGTGAGAGTCATAGGTTTAGACTCCAACGCTAAATCAGTTACAAGCTGTGAATAACAACCATCAACACAATAACATATGGACAATGTGCTACAATAATGTATTAACAACTAGCATTCAAGATCAATCATTCTAAACCAAAATCCAAGGCTCCTACCTTGCCAAACAACATGGAACCATAGATGATCACACTATGTACCTAACCCAAGGCCACTACCTTGTCAAACCACAAGGCCACTACCTTGTCAAACCACAAGGCCACTACCTTGTCAAACCACAAGGCCACTATCTTGTCAAACCATAATAACTGAGACGACACGTGTCCCCGATCCAAATCATATACAATCAAAAATCACATAGCAGTTTATCACATAATGTACACACAAGTCCATCTCAAATCACAAATACATTCATAGCATCAATTTAGAAAATAACTCAACACAGTGTCTCTTCCATCCCATCTGGAAGTCAAAATCAATAGTAAACATGGGACTATGAAACTCACCTGATTGAGCTTCTCCAAATGTCCTCGCACTAGCAAAAAGCTAACAAACCAAAAACACATAATCAAAACATGAACCAATCACTAAAACGGCTCATCAACCTATGATGGACATCTAGCCTCCTCCTATATAAATACCTCATTTGTACGCTCTAAGCATCTCATTACACCCCTCTATAAAGCCCTTAACCCCTTTTACTTCATAACCCGTCCCGTTAACATTTTACCCAAACCAGTCCCGTTTTTCATACCTTAAAC
Organism: Glebionis coronaria; assembly: GCA_025667525.1. Classification (NCBI taxonomy): domain Eukaryota; kingdom Viridiplantae; phylum Streptophyta; class Magnoliopsida; order Asterales; family Asteraceae; genus Glebionis; species Glebionis coronaria. The sequence goes on from CM046879.1 coordinate 163,211,391, forward strand.
TATGGGTCGATCTCCCCCTTAAACATACCCATGATCTCTGTAAAAGGAATATTCATACTTTTACATATGTTAGCTAAAACCTCCCACTTGCCCTAACCTTAAAGCTACTGTTAAGGCCCCGATATATGTGTATATATTGCTACCCATCCAGAATTCACTGATTTTAAACGTATGAAAAGTTTGTTACAATTAAGGGGTCTTACCCTAAACCACAACCTTAGCCCAAGTTCAGATACTTACTAAAATATATAAACCATCTCTAATGTTCGTGAGAAGATCCCAATGCAACCCTAATTACCCCAAACAACCCGAAACTTAAAAAGAAAACAGGCTGATTACAAAACTGTTTTGACCTCCGACTGTTGTAACCTGTTTTTGACCTACTTACCTACCTCCAATTTAGTTCTCGTTTCTTGCATTGGAAAGCCACTTCAATTACCTTTTCAGGGATACTTGGATCGCATCTTGAATGTTCCTATAACTCCCGATATGATCAAAACAATTGACTCAAAATTCTGCCTAGTTTTTAAAAACGGGTTTAACAAAATCAACCTCATTAATTAACCCTAATCCCTCTAATTACAAGCCCTAATTTATGTGATCATCATATAATTATTAATTCAACATTAATTTACTGTTTTTCAAATTAAACCCTAACCTAAATCCATCATAAGATGATTGAGAAAGAATTAAAATACCTTAATTAAAAAGGGTTAAAAGATTTACCTTTGATTTATGAAAAACCAAGATTGTTATGAAAACCCTAATTCCTCCCTTGTATATTTCGACTCCTTATTGATCTCCATGGATTTTATGAAGTGTTTTGATAAATAAAAACCTTATATAATTAATCCTAACCAGTCCTAGCCCAAATACAAAAGGCCGGTTCCCTTTTTCCTTTTTTTCCTTTTTTTCTTTTTGCGTCCAAAACAAACCGACCCAAACCCCTTGAAATTCGTTTTTTCCTTCTTTTTTATTATTAATATATGTATTAATAATATTACCTTAAATTTCCTTAATTTATTTCAGCTCCTAAAGCCTCCAAAACCTCAAAACCGTAAAACTAGTCAAATTTACACGTTTTACCGTAAAAGTCGTAAAATATACACTTTTATAAAAAATCTCAAATTTTGAAATAAACTTTATAACTAAGTCCTAAATGACTTAAAACCATCCCGAAAAATATTCATATGACTAATTACCTCATCCGAGACCTCTAAATGCTAAACCGTAAATCGTAAAAATACGATTTTCTATAATACATATACGTATACGTAAAACCACTAAATAACACCATCTCATTTCATAGTCACTACCATGTGAGCTCATGAACATGAAATCATCTCACATCGTTTCACTCACAAGGTACCCCGTACCGGAAACGATATCCAAACCACAATCTATACACACCAATTAGCACATCAACACGTAAATATACGTAACTAGCACAAAATAAAACTAAGTGACGAACCTCAAAACCAGAGTTGTCACATCACTCCCTCCTAATAGAAATCTCGTCCCGAGATTTACTCCTTAGGATCAAACACACAAACAACACATCACACGAGGATACTTGTTCTAAATGAACTCCTCTCATTCCCACGTGAACTTTAGTTCAAGTTTCAAAATACCGCATATACAAACCAAAAATAATTAAACTCATTGTCAAACTCTTGCCCTCACAGTCAATAAATCTCACAAATGACTCTTTGATAAAACAAAGACTCTTTTTAATACAAGTCCCGAATAACCGTACATGCAAAATGCATTCTCAACCAACCTTTACCAAATCTCAATACATGAAATGTATCATGTATACAACTCATTTCCCCCAGGTAATTCTATGCTCATAAGCTAATGGTCCGATCTTTCCAAAGATCATAAATGGACCTACAAAACTCTACATCAGCTCTTCCATTTTACCAAAACATACCACCCGCTACTATGGGTGAAACTCCCTACATAACTTTCTCACTGACTCTAGTGGTTTCCCCCTTTTCTACATCATTACAGCATTGGTAGCCTCTTTTACCAATTCTAGTCCACCATGGGGACAACTCACCCTATCCTTTCATATAGTGCCTCAAATGGCATTTATCGACTTCTAGTATGATAACTATCATTATACGAAAAACTCAGCCATCGCTAATGAGTTTCCTAACTCCCTCTTATCAATCACTCATGCCCTCAGTGTAACTCGTAAGGTTGTATAAATATCTCACTTGCCTATCCTTTTCCCAGTTCGCTAGATATACTCATATCCAATCATGTTCATCAAATCCCTTCAGTCCGTACCCCAAACTACTTAAAGATTCCAATCTCCTTACAAAGTGACCCATGGCGGTCTTTCACATATCCATTAGTTCTTCCAATCCAAATCAACTTATGATCTATACACATCATCAAAAGGACGGTTAACTCAGTTAGACCAAGCCCTTCGTCCCTATGGCACATCACACCTATAACTCCTCATCCATTCGATTATCGATACTAAGCCTCCCAAACAATCAGTATAGGTCAGTGCCATTTCCCTTTCCATAATCCTTCATAAGGCATTCCATACATATTAGGCTAACTTTTACGCAACACCCTCTATTCCATCACATCTGTACCCAATCCTTCAAACTTCTCAACTATGTGACTTCTCATTCCTCTTGAAATATGAGATGAATTAGTCAGTCTATTGACTATCACCCAACTCTCGTCGTACTTATTCCTCCACCTTATTATGTATCCCTTTCACCAACTTCGTCCTTACATCGCCCCTTTCTAAGCTACTCCTATCTATGTAGGAAGTATAGTCTACGTCCCTTTTCTCCATATGATTGTCCAAGCCACGCAACATACATGTTGACGCGTTCTCTGCTTTAGACAACTCAACTCGTGCAACCTACATCCTTCATCCAAACCACCCTAATACGTCATCCATATAGTTTAAGTTCGTCTCAGCTTCACTTCATTCTTCTTATTCCATGTCTCATCAACCATGCATGCCCTTCCCAGATGGTACTTGGCCTTGCAATTTTCTTTCGTCACCTAACTAAGTCTATCCAGTTCTTCCAAATCTTCAGTTCCTGCAACGTATAAGTGGTCGCCTTTCTTTGTCGTCCTCGTACGCGCCCAAATCCTTGCTCCACGTATCGTGATGCTTCGCGAATTCATTCAGTCCTTCCGATAATGCCAAGATCGGCTCATTATCCAATCCACTTCTTCAGCCTCCAAATGCTTCCTCATCCTTCTTCACTTCGTCCCTTGCTGGTTCCATGATATGCCATCATCTCTAACTACTCATCATGGTAGACTTAATACTAAAACTCACCCTTAAAAATCTCACGTATAATTCCACTCCAAAACCAACACATACTTCGCATCACTCTCCTTCTTAGACTTTGAGTAGATCAAGATGTCATCGATACTCCCGATGACAACTCATTTATATACGTTCATGCACACTTGCTTCATTGACACCATGAAAACAGCTAGTGCTTTGGCGAAGCCAAATGCAATACCGTAATCCCAAAGCGTTCATACAACATCCTTAGCAGTTTCAACTATGTCCTCCTTGCACCCTCTCTCAGCGGCAATACGAATAAATTCCTACCTCGTTCTACTTGCAAAATTCTACACGCATTTTAAAAGACCAATGCTTCCTCTCATCAGACCACTCAACCGCTTTCCACATCCAATCTACTACTAAGCAACTCAACTTTTACCTTGCATCCGTTGCAATTTCTAACAGCTCTTGTTTTTAAATCACTCCATCAATGATTTGCCTTGGAAAGACACTAACCGCAACTCCTCTCACTTCTCCTACTTGCTCTATTTATGGTTCTACCTCAAAATAATAGGCAAACCTACTAAATTTCAGGAATTTTTTAGAAAACATACATGCCTTACGAACAATATCCCTTCCAACACTCTCTATGGCATGTTACTTGTGCTGGTATCTCACAAATCTCTATTCATCTCCTTGGTACTCCTAAGAGACCTCATGACCACGTTAGTTCGTCTACGAACTTCTTTCCTCCCCACTAAGGGTATTTCGACCGTTCTCTCATGGTCACCTACTTAAGCGTGTAGGCGCGACCAAGTCTTTCATACGACTACCTCAACGCTCCCGAACAATACGAAACCAAAACTACATCCTGAATCCATCAAATACGATCAACGAATCAAACCAACGGATAACTAACGACATTTCACGTGCACCAGTTAAAACAAGTCAAAAACCATGAGACTCAAGAGAAAACTCAAACCCAAAACGTGTATTAATTCAAAATGACCCATGACAACGAAAAATAATCCAACAAACACCCAATGGCAACCAAACATATTACGCCCCGCGGCATATTATTTAAACCGTGCAAAAGATCGAATTTTCCAAAAGAATATATATCTTTTTTTTATTATTACCTCCACATCTATGTGACTCAAACAATTTACAAAAAACCCTCTTGACGAACTTAAAACTCAACTCAAAAACTAGGTATCCCGTGCATCCCAAATCATAAAAATAAACTACTATTCAAACTCAACCTTTAACCCGACACTTGTACAATAAATTCGGCCAAGATACTGACCTCCCATGACTATACATTCTGAATATTTGAAAAGTACGTTCCGAGTATATAATTTTTGGCTTTTGAATCACCCAAAAAGCTTTAAAACGAACAAGTTATGACCAAAACAATTTTATACTAGTTGTTTTAAAACTAAAGAATAAACTTAGTGATTAATGCAATCCTTTTAAATGAAAGATATATTTGTATGTGTAACCTTCATAAACTCAATTTAACCTCGTATTAATAATTATAAATGACGTGAATCGGTTAAACCCAATTATATAAACTATGTAAGTAGAAAGAAATTTTACTTCGCTTTATTTTAAAGAAAGTCTTTTAGAATTTGAAATATATAAGTGTTGATTAAAAAGAAATCTTATGTTACATCTTGTTTCAAACACGACTCCAACACCTTACCCTTATTTTACCGAATACAACCAACCATCTAACTCAATATATACCGACCAAAAGAAATGCAAGACCCAACACAAAAGATTTCATTATCTCAAAATAAATCCCAAGTTATTTCAATAGACTTGAAACCAAAAACACCATTTTAAAACGTACACGTGAAATACGAAACTCAAAGAATACGCTACAAGACACACTTCAATAGATTCAAAACGTCGTTGAGACTCCATCAAACTCGAGCACTAATAAATTGTTTAAACACGAGAGAGCACTAGGTACGTTCAAGTTATAATAACTACTGAACGACCGTAAATCATAACATAACATCTACTAGTATATATACATCCGCATATGTATACCTATTGAATCCCCCAAACATACTCATTATCATACACGTCAAGTCAATCAATCGCTTTATACGCTCGTTTTTTCCATACGAGTAATCACCTTCTCACCATCTCACCATGCCACAACAAGGCACAAAACCCATAACCAAAACCAACCCATATCGTGTGACCTCATAATCACACAACACGACTATAACTCAAAACATATAACACACTAATAAAAATAGCCATATCGTAGGCAGCCGTTACATAAACCCATATATTATGAATATACTCAAAATCCACATCTCATCATATACAAGCATGTACTAACCCTCTTTCATGCAATCATACTTGAGAACCCATTGAAGTTGTGGTACTTGTATAACTATGTTGGCCACCATACTTATACAATTACCCTTTCCCCAATGCACTCCCTCCTATGATGACACTTATAAGAATCAATACAACATATAACACATAAATCCATCTACTCACATAAGCACATATCCACATAAACAATAAGGTCTAAAACTCCAACTACTTAAATAACATAGTCAAACTCTTGAAATACATAAATCCATAGTCTAGCTAAAACAGCATAGACTAAATCCAAAACGAAAAAATAATCAGTTATAAGTCATGTCGCCCGTAAGAGTGGAAACAGCTTAAAATCCTTCCTATCCACCTACTCCTAGTAACTCGAACCACCACACGATTCTTAGGGAACATGACTTAAACATCAAAAGAAAAATAACATACCTCAGGTATGTAAAATAACTCGATAAAAGATAGAAACTACCTTGTACTAAATTATGTACTATAATGTACAATTTAAGCAAAATACTACAGTGACTAGCGTGGACGATTATGGTTCAACCCGCACTAGTCACAAACCCGAAAAGAAAATAACATGTGACTAAGTATGAACATACTACGGTTCAATTCATACTAGTCAAAACATCGCAATAAATAACATCCAAACACATCAATTATTATAAAATGCACACATACTCCTATGACGCCTATATGCAGGGACCCTTAAGCTATAGACTAGGCTACGCGACTAGGCAACCTAATTCTCTATAACCATTGTCTCTGATACCATTTTGTCACACCCCACCATTGCGGAATATGGGGCACGACGTATGGATATCATCACAACATGGCGTGTCTATAGAGATAACTATATGAAATAAGAAATGTCATAAAATGGAGACACAAAGTCATGACAATATCTCATCAAACCCAGGAGTCTAGGTAAGTAGGTAACAGTCCTACCTCTTACCCAAGACAAACAAATAACATAACCAAACAAATATATGTGTGCCACAGTATCACTTATTAAATGAACAAATAAAAACTAAGAAGGAAACGGGGATATCCTTCTATATGCATTCCTACGCTCTCCAAATCCTAGCCACTTAAGTTCTCACGCCTACCCAAAGCATCACCTGAAAAAGACACTAAAACACGTCAACATAAAGTTGGTGAGAGTCATAGGTTTAGACTCTAACGCTAAATTAGTTACAAGCTGTGAATAACAACCATCAACACAATAACATATGGACAATGTGCTACAATTATGTATTAACAACTAGCATTAAAGTTCAATCAATCGTCACAATTCCAAGGCATCACGCCTTACCAACAACCACAATTTCCAAGGCATCACGCCTTACCAAACACCATAATTTCCAAGGCATCACGCCTTACCAAACACCATAATTTCCAAGGCATCACGCCTTACCAACAACCATGATACCATAGGCACCCATACACCTATGTACCTTTCCGATCCAAATCATACACCAACAAGAATCACATAACAGTTAATCACATACTGTACACACAAGTCCATCTCAAACCTTAAAAACATTCACAGCATCAATTTATAAATAACTCAACACAATGTCTCTTCCATCCCATTTGGAAGTCAAAAACAATAATAAACATGGGACTATGAAACTCTCCAGATTGCTTCTTCACAAGTCCTCGCACTAGCAACAAGCTAACAAACCAAAAACACGCAATCAATACATGAACCAATCACTAAGATGGCTCATCAACCTATGATGGACATCTAGCCTATTCCCATATAAATACCTCATTGATAAGCTCTAATCACCCCATTACCCTTCCTTAACAAGTCCTTAACTTGGTTAAGTTTAATAACTATCCCGTTCATATTTTACACAAAACAGTCCCAATTTTTAGGTCTCAAAACTTTAAGTCAAACGTCCACTTAAACATACCCATGGTTTCTGTAAAAGGAATATTCATACTTTTACATATGTTAGCTAGAATCTCTCACTTTCCCTAACCTTATAGCTACTGTTAAGGCCCCGATATATGTATATATATTTCTACCTATCCAGAATTCACTGATTTTAAACGTATGAAAAGTTTGTTACCATTAGAGGGTCTTACCCTAAACCACAATCTTAGCCCAAGTGCAGATACTTACTAAAATATAAAAAACATCTCTCATGTTCATGAGAAGATCCCAATGCAACCCTAAGTACCCCAAACAACCCAAAACTTAAAAAGAAAACAGGCTGACTTCAAAACTGTTTTGACCTCCGACTGTTGTAACCTGTTTTTGACCCACTTCCCGATCTCCAATTTAGTTCTAGTTTCTTGCATTGGAAAGTCACTTCAATTAGCTTTCCAGGGATATGTGGATCGCAAAATACGAGTTTGTAAAACTCCCTATATGATCAAAACAATGACCCAAAATTATGCCCAGTTTTTAAAAACGGGTTTAATTAATTTAACCTAATTAATTACACATAACCCCATTAATTACAAACCCTAAACCATCTAATCATTATAATATCATTAAAATATAGATTCTTATTTAAACCCTAACCTAAATCCATCATAAGATGATTGAGAAAGAATTAAAACACTTTAATTAAAAAGAGTATTAAAGATTTTACCTTAGAATTTTTGAAAGAAGAAAAATTAATGAAGAACCCTAAAACCACCAATGATGCCGACTTGAAGGTGATCTCTAGGGGTTCTATGAAGTGTTTTGGTTAATAAAAAGTATTTATATAGTTTCCTAACAAGTCCTTGGCCCATTACAAAAGCCCGGTTCCCTTTTTCCTTTTTTTTCCCTTTTCTTTTCTTTTGATTCGTCCCAAACCGCCTCATATATATATTTTTTTTATTATTTTATTATTTTTATTGTTAATTAATATCTTATTAATATTACCTTAATTTACCTTAATTTATTTCAGCTCCTAAAGCCTCCAAAACCTCAAAACCGTAAAACTAGTCAAATTTACGCGTTTTACCGTAAAAGACGTAAAATATACACTTTTATAAAAAATCTCAAAATTTGAAATAAACTTTATAAATAAGTCCCAAATGACTTAAAACCATCCCGAAAAATATTCATATGACTAATTACCTCATCCGAGACCTCTAAATGCTAAACCGTAAATCGTAAAAATACGATTTTCTATAATACATATACGTATACGTAAAACCACTAAATAACACCATCTCATTTCATAGTCACTACCATGTGAGCTCATGAACATGAAATCATCTCACATCGTTTCACTCACAAGGTACCCCGTACCGGAAACGATATCCAAACCACAATCTATACACACCAATTAGCACATCAACACGTAAATACACGTAACTAGCACAAAATAAAACTAAGTGACGAACCTCAAAACCAGGGTTGTCACAATTGTGCCTTAGGAATATCAATTTGGTCCTTCGAAGAGAGTGAAAATGAGTCCATTTTCAAAGATTGTTCAATTAAAGCTCTAACCATGGTGGTGGATTCATCCTCAGAGGTAAAAGGTTCATCATCCCAATCAAAAGATGCAGCGATAAGACCCTTTTCTGTGACAACCCAAACCTGATGTCATTTATTTAATATTATATAATATTATTTTTGCGAATAATTTTGAAATTTTTGATGAGTTGAATGAAATGACTATTGATGGTTTTATTTAAAACCGACGTTGGAGGTCTTATTTTTATCTTTTTACTAATAGCGAGGATTATTAGTGACGACGATATTGACGGATGCCCGAGATTTTATGTTTTATCATTTGTTGTCTCGATGTTTATATTTTTGACGTTTTTACTTTAAGTTCGTATTAAGTCGAACCGGGATCATATTATCATCATATTTTGAGTGCGTTTTAATTTTTGAAAAGTATTTTTACGAAACCCGAGCCTCGTAAATATTTTCAAAATTGACAATTTACATTTTCCACCCTTACAACTATTTAATTGCATTTTGGACCAAAACTATCACAAATTGGCAAAACTAGCCCCTCCACCACCATATAAAAGGAAAAGTCTCTCACTTACAAAACACATACATGCAAAATTTCTATCTCTCTTCCCTCTCTCTCTAAAAACCGTACACCCCCACACCCTAGATCATTTGATTTTGAAAAATTTTACTTTGAATCCATAAAAACTAATCAATATCCCATGTTGCAAATTCAATGGTGATCATTTTGATGTATTTTTTAGCAACATGCAAGAACTTCAAATTTTTGATGATGATCCATGAAGGTTTGATCCATTTTTATGATGGTATATTGTTGTTAGTGATATTATATTCATATTTTAATTATTTCATGTATGAATTTTTGAGTGGGTAATTTTTGTATGATCATTTAAATGTGTTATAGGTTAGTTATATTGTTAGTAATGATATTAGGGTGATATTAGGCATATGAGAATGATTAAAATGTGGTGAAAAATTAATTTTGAATGATTTTTTAAAGTATATTTTTAAACAGATTATTAAACTTAATTTTCTGAAAATATGAGTTTGAGTTTGAGATGAACTAACTAGATATTATTGTAGAGAATTCTTTTAGCTTCAATTTGATATAAGATAGAGCTTCTAGCTCCAAACGAGCGCGAAGTTACGTTAGTTTGATTATTCGTGTACCGGGAGACGAGTATCGGCACGATATATAATTGTTGTCGATATTTGGATCGAATCTCAGGGACTATAAAATGGATTTTAAAATGAGTCATGGACTGATTATGAATGATAAGTATGATGATGTTGAGTTATTTTCAAAGTTGAGTGTCGGTTTTGTAACCGGAGAAAAATAAATAGCTTAAAAGACTATATGAGTTGTTGACGTAAAACTGTCCGGTTTTTGTAGTTCAAAGATGTGTCGGGCAGGGAACTTTAAAAGTAAAATCTTTTGATGGGATTTTAACATGTCTTTCTATATATAGTAAGTGAGGTCTCTGATTAGTATCATAAATATTTGATGTGTTTAAGTGGGGTAAATGAGCTCGTACATTTGGTGTGTACATGCAGATTTTTATCGAAAGAATTAACTAATAGTAAGCACATAGAATGAAGTAAAAGGTCAATTGTATTGTTTTCATTTTGGGTTGGGTGTGATTTTATGATTTTGAGTTTGATGTTAGTAAGTATGGATTTTATTCGAGTTTATTATTGATGAACGCGCCTTATTTGATAGGTTGCGGTTTTTGTGTTTATCAGGCATCAACTATTGTCGAAGATCGTCTTACTGCTGCTATTGCTCCAGGTGAGTCTATAGCCTCGCTTTTGTAATTGATTTGAATGATTTTAAAACCCGCGAGGGGGATACATGCTATTTGAAAGTAAAATGAACACAAGTCATGATTGATTGTTTGGACCCGAATGTTGCCTTTGTTGCCTTTGTTGATTTGAATTGTATAAGTACCTAATTTGCAAAAGTCCCTAAATTCATGAGCCGTTAACTATCTCCTGACTTGATGTTGTGAGTTGGGAATAACCGCTTATTCTAATAATAGTACTATTGGGTTGACGACCCTATCTGAGACCAGGGCTTTACGCTGAGTAACCCGCTGGGAAGGATAATTTTACGAGAATGAGAATTGGTATTTTTGCAAATGATACCCTAGTAGGGGCACTGGAATTTCATCTAGTCATGCCGGCTTTAGGCGTGGGTGACTAAGTTAACGGGTCGGTGTCATGAGCTTAATACAATTCAATAGCTATTGCTATATACCAGAATGCCTGACTAATAGATTGTGTGTACGACAATTCTATTAAATGATCTTGATTGATTTTTTTTTCTTGTGTTCAAAAGATGATTTGGAAAACCTATAGACTCGCTCAACCGTGTTTTTGATGATTTTAAGCATGTATTTCAGGTGATTGAAGTTGATGAATTGCGGAGCTTGCCGGAGAAGGATTGCGGATTGCTTTTGTGGTGATTGGTCTAAAACGGATTTCTTTCCCTTTTGTCATAAAAATAATACTGTACGGTCGAGTACTTTGGTAAAGTGTTTGTGGATTTGATAAAGTCTTTAGGGGACCTAAATATAACTCTGATATTTCTAAAATTGTTTTATTTTGGGACCGAAAGTTTTAGACAAGGGTTAAATTATTTCCTTTTATATTTCAAATGTATCATTTTGAGATTATTTAAAATGTCTTGTGTAACAATGTTTGTATTTAGCACCCAAATGTGTATTTCCGCTGCGCAATGTAATTTGGGGGTGTTAAAGATTGGTAATCAGAGCTTTTTTGTTATAGCGAATTAGGTCGATTTTTGAAAAATATCCTAAACTATAACTTTGGTGTCGAAAATATTTTACAAAAGCAACGCAACTTCTCCGCAAGACTCCGGTAAGATTATTTGTTTTGTATTGTTTTATAGTTGATGTATCCCTTAAAATTGAAATGATTTTTAGAGTATTTATTAAGTAAATACTATGATGATATTTGATGATGTATTGATGATGTATTGATGTTGTTGAAAGTACGTTGAGTACTTGTTATCGTAATTTTCTTTATGTAATGCATATGTATATAATTTTAAATAATGACCTTATATACTACCGAGGGTCTGGGACAGTAGACCAGATGATGAACGATTTTACAACTGATTTCTTGCGACTTATATCGGGTATGAGGAAGTTTGATTAGTTGATGTATGATAGATATGTGGTTGAAATTGGTGTGATTAGAGGGTTAATGTGAAAAAAGGTGGTTTTAAAAGTTGTATTTGGTACGTGGAGATTTGAGTTTGTTAGGACTTGGAAGATGGATGAGATTGCTAGTCTTGGATCGATTGTGATGAATTTGTGTGTTTGAATTGAAAGGTTTAAAGAGAAGTAGGTAAGTTTTGAAAGGATGAGTGAGTGGAGCCTCAGGTGAGATTGATTCTGAGTAGAGTTTGGAAGTTTAGGAATGTTGAAAGTCGTATTGAGATTTGCCTTGTGATTAATCTGCTGCGTATGAGTGAGTAATTGGATTTTGAGAGTGAGTTGCCATCATGTTATGGATTTGACTTTGAAGTGTGAAATGAGAAATAGACAAGTGTGATGAAGCTGACAGCAATGTTAAGGAGGATGAGGAGCTGCTGTCTAAGGAACTAATCGCGTAATGGACTTCTTTGTATCTTATTTTCATTTTGTGATCGGACTTATTTAACCTTGTGTCGTAGCATTGTGATGGAACTTATTATCTTTTAAGTTTGTTCGGTAGATGATTGTAGTGACAGACATTGCCACTGCCTTGTTGAATCCTCAACGCAATCTAAATTACCCTCATGATCTATGTTGTGTCTTTATTAATTCTTTTGAGTTTGGTTGATGAACCATTGTAGTTTATGTTGTTCTTGCATGTAGTATCCATGAGATATCCTGATAAAGAATTCTTCTTTTATCTTGATATGTATACTTATCATGTTTCTTTCTTCTGTGATGATGGAAGAAGGAGTAAGGGAAGCATATTTCTGTCATTAGTAGATCGCTATGTGACTAAGTTTCTTAAAATATGTCGCCAAAACTAACGACTGCTACTGTGAACACTATGATCGAACAAGTCATTGCTAGAGCATTTGGAGCTGGTTGTGCTGCAAGGAATCAAGATGCTGGGGTTAGTTGTGCTGGAGATAATGGTGCTGTAGTTGATACTGCTGAACATAATGATGATGTTGCTGAACATAATGATGATGCTGTTGATCCAGATGATAGCGTTGCTGCTGTTCTGCAAGTTCAAGAGAATGTACTTGTGTTAGTTTTTAGAAGTGTGGTTCTGTGTTGTTTGGTGGTATTAGTAGTGCATTAGAATTGCATAGTTGGATTGATAAGATAGAAAGTACCTTGAGATTTTTGGGTGTTCAGAAATTAATAAGGTAAAATTTGCTGCTGCTATATTTCAGGATGGTACACTAAGATGGTGGAATACCAAGTGACTACTTTAGGATTGGTTGTGACTAATAGTGAGGCATGGACCGTGATGAAAGGACTATTGACTGCTAGGATTTGTCCCGAGAAGGAACTAGGACAGTTGGAACCCAAATTGAGATAATTAGTGCTAAGGAACGATGTTATTACTGCTTACTGGGAAATCATCTGAGCTATATTTGCTATGCCATGATACTTTTGTGAATGACCGTAAAACAACGAAGCAGTACATTAGAAAATTGTCTAGTAATATCAAGAGTGAGGTTATTTCTTTAAGACCTAAATCTTTCGATGAAGCTGTTCAGATGGCGCATGATTTAATGGATGCGAAAGTGCAAGATAGGAAAGATAGTGTTGTTGAAAACAATAAGAGAAAGTGGGAATCTGCTCAGTCCAACCCGAACCAAGGTCATAATTGTAAGGATTACAGTAATAACAATAACCAAAGACAGAACCGAAATCAGTATTTAAACCCTGGAAGGAATGAGGAAATTCGTGTTGTCACTGTGTCTAGAAGTAACAAGATAAATCTCGAGTGTGTTTGTTGTACTATATACCATGTAGGTAATTTTCCACAATTGCGACTAGAGTTAGGAAAACCTGGTCATAAAGCTGCTAAGTGCAGAACAAGAGGATTAGTCAATGGAATTAATATCCCTGGAGTTGTGATATGATTTAGCCATGGCGAGAAATAATACAAGCAAAGGAATTGTCCAAGGAAAGGAAATTGACAAGATAGGAATGCTGCCGCTCCAGCTTACGATTGAATGATGCTGACAAATCTTAAGGTCCGAATGTTGTAAATGGTGTATTCTTATTTGAGATTCCTTATGTCAGTATGTTGTTGGATTTCAGATCCGGTAGAAACTGTAGAAATGTAAAGATTTAGTTGTTTTATCAACGAAGAATTAGTAAGATTGACAATTAACTATGAGGTGGAGTTAACCGATGGAAAGGTTTCTAGTGTTAGTTTTACATTGAGAGTGTGTTCCTTTAATTAAGGAAGGTAGGTGTTTAGTATCGACTTGATGCTCATAGAGTTGGAATCTTTGGATATGGATTATTGGTATGAATTGGTTAGTGGTGCGAAGTGCTGATGCTTGAGATTGAACTAACCTTCACTATAAATCGATAGCTGCTGGTTTAGTTTTTGCTGCAAAAGCTGAGTGTTGACTATGAGAGGTGATGAGTGAATTTTCCGTTTGAGAAGTATCTTATTTGGAAACAAGGAAGTATGTGGAAGAGGAATGTGATGTATTTCTAGCTCAGGTAATTATTGATAGAGTGGTTGAGGAGAAGTTGAGAGATCTGTTAATGACTCGAGAGTAATCTGAGGTTTTCCTGAAGTTTTGTAGTGTTGCTGCCGCCTTATGAAATGGAATTCGTTTCGATTGAGTGTTATAAGAGATAGGTGTAGTGCTTCTGCATTTCGTTGTGTAGTGCTTCTGTGTTTTGTTGAGTAGTAATTGTATGCCTTATCATTTGGCACCGTCAGAGTGGAATGAGTTATTCGATCAACTGCGAGAAGTGATGGATAAGAGATGTATTATATTAAGTTTCGTTGCAATGACAATCACCTGTGTTGTTTCTCAAGAAATATGGATTGTTTCTAATGTATATTGATTATCGAGAGCTTAACAATTGACAGCCAAGAATCGGTATCCATTACCGAGGATTGATGATTCGTGTGATCCATGCAACTTGTCTGGATCCAGTGTGTACTCAAAGATCGCTTTGAGTCCTGGTTATCATTAACTGAGAGATTAGGAAGGAAGATGTTCCTATAGTTGTTTTTCGTACTTGATGTGGGTACTTTAAGTTCAAGTGTTGTTTTTGGATTGACGAACGCGTCTGCCATATTCATGGACTGGGTGAATCTTGTGTGTAAGGTGTGCTAGGATGAGTTAGTAATTGTATCTATTGAAGATATTTTATATTATTCCAAGAGGAAAGGAGGAACATAAGTAGCATATGAGGATAATTTTTGGGATGGTTGGAAAAGGATAAACTGTATGTAAAGTTTTCTATGTGTGAACGTTGGTTGAAATAATTGCGTTTTAAGGAAGTTGTTTGACAACAAAAGTATTCGTGAAGATCTTGCCAAGATTGAAATGATCAATGATTGGTCGGTACCAACGAAGCTGACAGAAATATGTTAATTCCTTAGTTTAAGCTGGGAATAATCGGAGGTTTATCGAAAGGTTTTCACTGATTGTTAAACCTTTGGTTAAGCTGACTAAGAAGAATTGGATGTGTGAGTCCCACTTATACATCTAAATTGTAAGTTTCGAGATCTGATCCTTATCAGATGAGGAAGCTGTATACTAAACACTGAAGGGTAGGCTGTGTTCTGCACCGATGTTGTCGTTGCTGAAAGGATCTGAAGTATTTATAGTTTGTAGTTTGATGTGATGCGTATCATAAGGGTTATGTAGATGTGGTGTTTGTTTTGAGATGGTAGAAATATTACTTGTATGGAATCAAGTATGTAGTAATAAAGGATCATAGAAGTTGCTCCATAATTAATTTCCTGGGATGATAAAGGAAATGAGTAGAGGATCACCAGTTATATTATTTTGAGTACCTGATTATGTTGATAATTATAACTGTGAGTGATTATGACTACGAGATTCGCTACCATCCGGAAATGCGAATGTGGTAGCTAATGCACTTATCAGGGATAAAAAGGGGAAAATCTTTTAAGATTTGAGTTTTGGTAATGACAAGAAGTGTGGTCCTGATAGCAAGAATATTGAAATTTTAAGTTAGTGGTCTGATAGGGAAGGATGTCAAGGTAAGCGATTTCAACATTTTGTCAAACTTATGGAAAGGATTTCATTGTAAGGTCAAGTTAGGTATGGTATATTGAGCACTCCTAACATATCTAAGTTGAGAGAGTGAGACTTAGTGATGAAGGAATCTCACAAGTCAAGTAATCGATACGATTTGGTCTGGGTAAAGGTGAAAGTTGAGTTGAGTATTGTGTGTTATACAGAGACTGATGGATAGAGTGAAAGGACGATTCGAATATTGAATGGTATGCTTGTACGTGTGTGATTGACATAGAAATTGTTGGAATTTTTATATGGCAATGATTGTCATGCTAGTAATGAGGCTATACTATTTGATGGTACATAGAGAACTTCAATTTGTGAAGGGTAAAGATTGTGAGTTATGGACGTAAGAATAGGTTTTCGGTGTATTGCAGAAATGTAGGTGGAATTGAGTGACTGAACTAGAAGTGATGTTGGTAATTAATGATGAGATTGTATGGGTTAAGGACCGTTCATTAATAACAAGGAATCATCAGAAGGGTTATGTTGGCAATCGAAGGAAATCGATGGAGTTTGAAATTGGGAAATATGGTTATGCTTAAGGTGTTGTTATGGCGGGTGAAATTTGTTTTCAGAACAACAAGGAAGGAATTCAACTTGAAGATAAGTTGCTTTTCAAAGCAAGAACTGTGAAGAGTTCTTATGAGGTCGAAATATAGTAAGGATTATATTGTGAAGATACAAGAATTATAGGAATGGATTTGAAATGGTGAAGGAAGCATGAGAATTTCTTTAGGGAAAAGAGTTCTCTTTTGTTCTGGAGGTATGGGATGTGAGTCTGAAGAGGGGCCGAGCGCCGGGACGTCGCTCTCTTTTAGGAGGGTAGGATGTGACAACCCAAACCCGAGGTCATTTATTTAATATTATATAATATTATCTTTACGAATAATTTTGAAATTTTTGATGAGTTGAATGAAATGACGATTGATGGTTTTATTTAAAACCGACGTTGGAGGTCTTATTTTTATCTTTTTACTAATAGCGAGGATTATTAGTGACCACCATATCGACGGATGCCCGAGATTTTATGTTTTATCATTTGTTGTCTCGATGTTTATATTTTTGACGTTTTTACTTTAAGTTCGTATTAAGTCGAACCGGGATCATATTATCATCATATTTTGAGTGCGTTTTAACTTTTGAAAAGTATTTTTACGAAACCCGAGCCTCGTAAATATTTTCAAAATTGACAATTTACATTTTCCACCCTTACAACTATTTAATTGCATTTTGGACCAAAACTATCACAAATTGGCAAAACTAGCCCCTCCACCACCATATAAAAGGAAAAATCTCTCACCTACAAAACACATACATGCAAAATTTCTATCTCTCTTCCCTCTCTCTCTAAAAACCGTACACCCCCACACCCTAGATCATTTGATTTTGAAAATTTTACTTTGAATCCATAAAAACTAATCAATATCCCATGTTGCAAATTCACTGGTGATCATTTTGATGTAGTTTTTAGCAACATGCAAGAACTTCAAATTTTTGATGATGATCCATGAAGGTTTGATCCATTTTATGATGGTATATTGTTGTTAGTGATATTATTCATATTTTAATTATTGCATGTATGGATTTTTGAGTGGGTAATTTTTGTATGATCATTTAAATGTGTTTTGGGTTAGTTATGTTGTTAGTAATGTTGGGTCAAAGAGTTGATGTGGCAGAAACTCAAAAATGAAGAAAACGTGAAGTATTTGTCTAGGCGTTGACAAGAGCATTCCGGGCATTGACATGTACAATTTAGGCGTTGATGGAATCAAGCATTGTCAAGAGCAATTCAAGCATTGTCACATGCAATTCAAGCATTGACAAAACGTAGACAAAAGAAGCTTATGGAAGTTTCTATTTAGATAAACATGCAAAAGATATTATGCATAAGTTTATTTAAATAGAAGATTTACTTGTTTATTCATCATTATCTCTTGTAAACCCTAATCCTTACACTATAAAAGGAACCAAGGGTCATAGGTTTTATTCATTCAATTCATTCACAATATAAACCTAAAGTGTGTGTCGACTAGACGTGGGATTCAATGTATACACGTCTAGTGATTGTTGATTATTAATATAATTAGCAATCCATGTGTTTTAATTCATGTTCTTGTGCCTAAACACCTTGTTAATGTGTCATGTTCTAATTCCGCTTTGATTGTTAAATCATATGAACGTGATGCATTCCTAGTAGCTTAAAAGATCCGGAAACCAAGGTTTCCACAATTGGTATCAGAGCCTCGTGGCTCGTGATGCTAGGACCAACAAGGTGTTCGTGTTTCGAGAAGAAAAGAAAAATCCGTCTAGGGTTTTTCTGGGCGATTTTGTGTGCGCAGCAGTATTCAGAAGGTCATAACTTTTGATTGAACCGTTGGATCGTCACGAAATTTTATATGTGTGTTCTACATACATAGATCTAAACATCCACCGGAGGGATTGTCGAGTTTTATCCCCAGGCAAAAGTTATTAAGCGTCAAAGTCAGCAGTAGGATGAATGCAGTTTTCTGTGGACAGCCATGTTCAAAACACGATCTCTCCTTCGTTAACCGTTGGATCTTCGTGATTTTTGGACTGTAGATTCTTGGCACTTGTGTCTAGGATCTCACCGAAGCGATCTTCGATTTGAGCTTTCGTTGTCAAGTTATAGTCCGTCGAAGTTCGCTGCAGTAAAGGTATTAATGATTTTGCTTTTCACATGAAATCATGAACTAGGGTTTTTCACAAACCCTAGATCGACTTTAAAGCAGAAAGTTATGAGTTTTGAGGGCTGTTATAATGCATAATTATACAAGGTTCGTTTTTAGGGTTTCGAAACCCTAGAATGATGCAATCACTGTCAAAGAAAAGGATGCATTTGATTGGTTGTTCAGTATGTGTTCACATGACAAACAAAGCAAAGGGCATATAGTCTTGTTATACACAGGGACGTGATATATGAGATCAAAAATACACCAGCGTACACACGATCTATGAAGTGATGTTTAAAGTGTGTTCACACGGTTCTTGAATTCTGATTGGATGACATGTCTGTGTTCACACGGCCATATGATAAATCCTAATATTCGTTATATAAAGTTCGAATTCTCTACATGCTAGTCTATGATTATTCATATGGGGCTAAGTCAAGATACAAACCTTTCAATTCTGATTGGTTATTCACTTTGTGTTCACACGGTGAATCAAAAGTGATTGGTGGAATCATATATTTACATGGTAACATATTGGTTTCTTCATGTGAATACAAACTAGGATCGTGTGAAACTACTTTCGTTTGAAGAACAATGTTAGTGACTTGAAGATTTTTAAAAGCTAAGTTTCTAATTGGTGGATTATTTTGATTTCTAATGTTAAGAGTGGAAGCTGCTTTTGATTAAATGATTCAGACGCTGACAGAAAGTAAGTTCGACGCTGACAGCATATATTTTGACGCTGACGTTTGGAATTTTGACGCTGACAGAATAAGTCAACGCTGACAGGTTGACAGTGTCGTCCGATATATGAACTTCAACGCTGATAAGTATTGTCCGATATCGGATAATACATCTGTCAAAGATATTGGACAGAAGAGGATATTGGACAACACAATGATTGCTGCTGTTTGAAAAAAAAATTGGAGGTTTTGAGCACACAAAAAGGAGGAAAATACACACAAAGGTACATGGAATCTCCGTTTTAATATAGAATATCATGATGATATTAATGGCTCGGATATTTTGAAAGGGATTAATGATTTTTAAGTAAGTTAGCAACCATTCATGAAGAATTTTATTGGATTATGTAATCGGAATAGCCTTGTGAAAGAGTTATTCGTTGACAGCTTTTACGTATGAAGATATTGACTTGTCATGAAAAGGTGTTGGCTTAAGGGGAAGAATTCTTATGGTAAGTTTGACGATTGAAGAAGATTTTCACGAGTTTGTGTTCTATCATATCTTAAAGTCATGCACTTCCAGCCACTGACTTTAAAGGTAACTTGTTCGTGCTTTACATGGTTGGTGACGAAGACTTGTCATAACACTTGAAGGAGTTACATTATCGTGCTCAGTGTCTCACAAAGGATGAGAATATTGACAAGGGATCGAGGTCTACTTATACTTTGTACCATGAGTATAAGTT
Organism: Glebionis coronaria; assembly: GCA_025667525.1. Lineage (NCBI taxonomy): Eukaryota > Viridiplantae > Streptophyta > Magnoliopsida > Asterales > Asteraceae > Glebionis > Glebionis coronaria. The sequence goes on from CM046879.1 coordinate 163,231,857, forward strand.
CTTAGTCACATGGATAGTACAAGACATGGAACACAAGGTTGGGTTATTCTACTTCTACATCAAGAATACTTTATTTATTTTTCTTCAAGATCATTACTTAGAGCCTACTTCTGGAGAATCTTCAACATTGCATACATTGTTTACTTCCTTGTTGATGTGACAAAAAGGGGAAGAAATATGGTGCTACACTTGAGGGGAAGCAATTTGAAGATCATGTATAACTTACAAGAGATACACATAAAGTTTTGCCACTATCAACTAGGGGAAGATTGTTGGGTCAAAAAGTTGATGTGGCAGAAACTCAAAAATGAAGAAAACGTGAAGTATTTGTCTAGGCGTTGACAAGAGCATTCCGGGCGTTGACATGTACAATTTAGGCGTTGATGGAATCAAGCATTGTCAAGAGCAATTCAAGCATTGTCACATGCAATTCAAGCATTGACAAAACGTAGACAAAAGAAGCTTATGGAAGTTTCTATTTAGATAAACATGCAAAAGATATTCTGCATAAGTTTATTTAAATAGAAGATTTACTTGTTTATTCATCATTATCTCTTGTAAACCCTAATCCTTACACTATAAAAGGAACCAAGGGTCATAGGTTTTATTCATTCAATTCATTCACAATGTAAACCTAAAGTGTGTGTCGACTAGACGTGGGATTCAATGTATACAAGTCTAGTGATTGTTGATTATTAATATAATTAGCAATCCATGTGTTTTAATTCATGTTATTCGTGCCTAAACACCTTGTTAATGGTTGTTGTTCTAATTCCGCTTTGATTATGTAATCATATGAACAATGATCATTCCTAGTAGCTTAAAAGATCCGGAAACCAAGGTTTCCACAAGTAATGATATTAGGGTGATATTAGGCATATGAGAATGATTAAAACATGGTGAAAAATTAATTTTGAATGATTTTTAAAAGTATATTTTTAAATTGATTATTAAACTTAATTTTCTGAAAATATGAGTTTGAGTTTGAGATGAACTAACTAGATATTGTTGTAGAGAATTCTTTTAGCTTCGATTTGATATAAGATAGAGCTTCTAGCTCCAAAAGAGCGCGAAGTTACGTTAGTTTGATTATTCGTGTACCGGGAGACGAGTATCGGCACGATATATAATTGTTGTCGATATTTGGATCGAGTCTTGGGGACTATAAAATGGATTTTAAAATGAGTCATGGACTGATTATGAATGATAAGTATGATGATGTTGAGTTATTTTCAAAGTTGAGTGTCGGTTTTGTAACCGGAGAAAAATAAATGGTTTAAAAGACTATATGAGTTGTTGACGTAAAACTGTCCGGTTTTTGTAGTTCAAAGATGTGTCGGGCAGGGAACTTTAAAAGTAAAATCTTTTGATGGGCTTTTAACAGGTCTTTCTATATATAGTAAGTGAGGTCTCTGATTAGTATCATAAATATTTGATGTGTTTAAGTGGGGTAAATGAGCTCGTACATTTGGTGTGTACCGGCAGATTTTTATCGAAAGAATTAACTAATAGTAAGCACATAGAATGAAGTAAAAGGTCAATTGTATTGTTTTTATTTTGGGTTGGGTGTGATTTTATGATTTTGAGTTTTATGTTAGTAAGTATGGATTTTATTCGAGTTTATTATTGATGAACGCGCCTTATTTGATAGGTTGCGGTTTTTGTGTTTATCGGGCATCAACTATCGTCGAAGATCGTCTTACTACTGCTATTGCTCCAGGTGAGTCTATAGCCTCGCTTTTGTAATTGATTTGAATGATTTTAAAACCCGCGAGGGGGATACATGCTATTTGAAAGTAAAATGAACACAAGTCATGATTGATTGTTTGGACTCGAATGTTGCCTTTGTCGCCTTTGTTGATTTGAATTGTATAAGTACCTAATTTGCAAAAGTCCCTAAGTTCATGAGCCGTTAACTATCTCCTGACTTGATGTTGTGAGTTGGGAATAGCCTCTTATTCTAATAATAGTACTATTGTGCTGACGACCCTATCTGAGACTAGGGCTTTACGCTGAGTAACCCGTTGGGAATGATAATTTTACGAGAATGAGAATTGGTATTTTTGCAAATGATACCCTAGTAAGGGCATTGGAATTTCATCTAGTCATGCCGGCTTTAGGCGTGGGTGACTAAGTTAAGGGGTCGGTGTCATGAGCTTAATACAATTCAATAGCTATTGCTATATACCAGAATGTCTGACTAATAGATTGTGTGTACGACAATTCTATTAAATGATCTTGATTGATTTTTTTTTCTTGTGTTCAAATGGTGATTTGGAAAACCTATAGACTCGCTCAACCGTTGTGTTGATGATTTTAAGCATGTATTTCAGGTGATTGAAGTTGATGAATTACAGAGCTTGCTGGAGAAGGATTGCGGATTGCTTTTGTGGTGATTGGTCTAAAACGGATTTCTTTCCCTTTTGTCATAAAAATAATATTGTACGGTCGAGTACTTTGGTAAAGTGTTTGTGGATTTGATAAAGTCTTTGGGGGACCTAAATATAACTCTGATATTTCTAAAATTGTTTTATTTTGGGATCGAAAGTTTTAGACAAGGGTTAAATTATTTCCTTTTATATTCCAAATGTCTCATTTTGTTGGAAATACGTTTTTACGTATTTAGAAAGGATCGGTCACTCCAATGATATTGGGCTCGTGATCCAATATAACCCATATAGCCCACATGTAGGGTGGGCTATATAAACCGCTCTCCTAGCATGTTAGGAGGGGTTGAACACTTCCATTTTCACATAATCAATCTTTCTTCTCCTTTCTCTCCTTTCTCTTTCTTCTTTCTCTCTCTAAGTTCTTTCTTTCCCATCCATCTCAATAGATTAACCATACAATGCCTAATCCTTAGAAAACACGATCCTACAATTGGTATCAAGAGCTTGGTTGATTCTTTGGATTGACACGTTTTATCTATTGATTTGGTGGTAAAGTTTCTTTCTTTCACAATTTGTTTTTCTTTCTTTCGTCTATTTTTTTTTTAAGGTTACGGTTTGATAAAATTTTATCATATCTTTCTACTAAAATCTTTATATTAAATCTTTTACTCTTGTCTCTTATCAAATTTTGTTAAACAGTTCACTTTTATCAATTTTTTGTCAAATTTAGTCTATTTGATATAATTTACTTTTCTACTGTTTTTAAACAATTTACTTTTCTACTGTTTTTTTTTTCTAATTTGATAAAAAAAGTTTCTGTTTTTGTCTTTTTATCCAAGTTTTATATCGGAAAAAGTTTTTCCCACATTCAGATGGATTATTTTTTTGTCACATTCCGATAGTTTGTTTCCTTATTCCGATCCGTATTCCGACCGTAACATCACCAGGTTTGTATTTCGATCGCAATAACCATAAGGTTCTACTTTGCGATCAAACTATTCTGACACCCTTATTCCGACATGGGTTGCGATTGCACTTTGCGATCGTGATTGCGACGGGATTAAGGTTCATTGAGTCGAAACTCTGCCAAAAAATTTTTGCTACATTCCGATGGAAGTGGTTTGATTATTGCGATGGTAAGTTTTTGAAGTATTGCGATGGAAAATTTTAAACATTGTGATGGGAGTTGGACTATATTACGATGAATATTTTTTGATATTGCGACGGAATAGGTTTGATTTTTTTTATTTTTTTTTTGATGAACTTTATAAAAAGAGAAGACTAAACTCACATACCAATTTTCAACAAACCCAACTCGACTCTTACCCTCGTCTCATCGACTCTCGACTGACAACAACTTGATTCGCAGACCTCGTCTCTCTCACACACCAACACTCAAAAACCCAACTTGACTCGACCCTCACAACAAACACCCTCGTCTCTTAAACCGACTCAGACCCTCGACATCTAAACTGACACAAACACAAACACACCCACAAACACTCACCTCACTAGACTTACACCACACAGACCCTCGACTCTGACACAAACCCACCCTCGTCACAAACACACCCCTCACACACTCGACCCATCACACCCTCGACCAAACAGACTTATTGCCCTCGACCCAAACAAACCTTAAACCATCGACTCACCCTTCACCAGACTCAAACAAAAACATTTTTTTCAAGACTCAAATCCAAATTTTTTCTCAAATCCAAATCCTTTGACTCGACTGTTACAACATACGACACAAACCCAAGATCTCAGTGAAATTAAAACCATCATTGATCGAAGACCCTTAATGAAAATAAAGAACATTAATCAAATCACCTACCCGAGACCTTACTCAAAAGATCTTGACGATTCGATTCCTGAATAGTGCAGTTTGAATGTTTGGTATTGATTGAGATCATCATCATCTTTTGAGGTTTATCTGATTTGTGATTATGATTTCGTTTGACCTTTGTGTGGAGATTTGTTTAGAGGTTGGTGGCTGCATCAAATATAAGTGAGAGATTTGTGAGGAGATTTGTGATTGGTAGATAAGAGAGAGGAGTGTTTTGTTTATCTGTGAGAGAGATTTTTGGGAGGATCGGAATACAGACGAAGTTCTCTATGTTGGGGCTGGTGAAGATAAATCTAGGGTTGATCATTTTGTGAGATTGGGTTTTATAAAGAAAAAGGGGGGCGGAGATAACAATGTATTTAGGGTGACTGTTTTGTGAGATTGGACGCAAGCCACGTATCTGGCCACGTATCTGGCCACGTGGGGATACTCATTCAATATTGACACAACTCATATATCAAATTTTTTTTTTTTTTTCATTTTGTTTGTTTTTGAATTTAAGTTAAGTAAAAAAAAATTTAAGTTAAGGTAACTTTTTATATTTTTATATTTTCAAGTTAATTTTTTTTAGTTAAGTTTATTTTATATATTTTGTCAATTGATATATTTGGATTTGGTACATCGTGTTGCGGCAGGTATTTTGAAAGTTTCAAAGTGGTAAAATATTTGACGACTCAAAAGTGACGTGTCCAAGTGACGGGATTTATTTTTCGTGGCTACGGATTTGTGATCGGGTTTATTTTATCAACATTTGAGCCAATAAAAATTTTTGAGCCGAGAAAAGAGTTACATCATCAATCGAGGATTATTTTTTATAGATTTACTACGGATCTTTTGTTGGTGTTGTCATATCCACAATCATTTGTCATCGAACTTTCAATGGATTCTTTGAATTCGACTTTTCAAGAGGGAAAATTGCATATATTGCAAGACGATACAAGAAGCAGCCACAAGAGAATAGAATCAGGAGGAAAACAGGAACCAAGTAGCATGTCAGGTACAAATAATATTCTTCATATGTTGTCTGAAATGAATGCGCTAATTAACAATCCTGCTAATAGTTTTACGACTGCTTCTTTAACCAATTCTGTGTCTAGGACTGAAGAGCTTGAAACCATTTTAGCTCAGCAATCCAAAGAGCTTTAGGATGCCAAAATTGAATTTTCAAAGAAAACGGAGAAATATGAAACATATTTTGAAAAACTTGAAAAGTCAAACGTTGTTCTTGAACGAAAATTGGATCAAACTGTACTAGATTCCAAAGCTGAAAAGGATAATCTTTTGAAACAAATTAAGTTGCTTGAACCTAAGTTGGCATCCCAAGATGAATTGCTCAAAGAGAATGAGACCTCAAAAGCTCAAGTACAGGAAAAGGTCTTTGCTATAGCTGCGTTGAAAAACGAATTGAGGAAAACCAAAAGAACTAGTGTGGACACTAAGCTTGAAAAACCATCAATCTTGGGGAAACCGCCTACAAATCAGTTCGTTAGACAACCGACTGCATTTAGATCCGAGCGACCACAATCCTCGAGACCGCGGTTTGCCTCCCAGGTTGATTTGGTTCATCTTTCTAGACCAGTCACTCCTGCAACTAGGCCCAATGTGACCAAAACAGCTTTAGCAAGACCTAATCACATGATTGCCTCTAGTTTCTCTAAAAATACCAAGACCACGTCTAGAACTAGTTCAAATGACGTTCACCATAAATCTGGTCTAAGGGAAGCTATTCAAAAGACACAAGTAAGAGATAAGACTTTCAAACCTAGACAGATGCCTTCTAGATTACCCAACACTGCTAACCGTAGCATGTCAAATCCTAGGAGCATCAATCAATCGTCCAGGAATTCTAGATCTTACTCGGACATTAAATATGCTACTTGTAAAACATGTAGAAAATGTGTCTTTACGGCAAAGCATGATTCTTGTATCAAGAAACTACTTAATGAGGTGAACTCCCGTGCTAGACTTAAATCCCAGTGGGTTGCTAAAATCAAACCCATTGGTAAAATGTGGCGCCCCACTGGTAGAACTTTCACTCTTGTAGGAAACGAGTGCCTTTTAACTATGATAATCTCCGACTCTACTAAGACTGCTAGGGAGGAAATTGAAAAAGATGATACATCACTTAAGCCTGAACTTAAGGTTTTCTATAAACGGAAACGTTTGCCAACTAAGACAAGTGAATCATCCACTCAGGTCGCCTCTGGCACAAGAAAAGACAATTGTGAACCCCCACTTGCTTCTAAGATAGATATCGCTAACCCATATCAAATCATGCAAACTCATAATGAGAATGCAGGTACCAAAGTTGATGTTCCAAAAGAACGAAGCGGTCCAATCATTGTATACAGTTCAACTAAGGATACTCTTAGAGTTTGGTTGTTGAAGAAGCAGATATCGGAGAAACAAGTGTCTCAGGGGTTTCATGGTTAAGCTTACACAAAGGACTTATAGTCACATCACAGACTATAACTCGATCTTCAAATAAAGGAAAGTTTATCACCGATGGTAAACTTATCCTAACAACGAGAAATTCATTTTCTCGGGCATGAGCTTATATCAAAAACATTCCAAGTTTTTAAGCTCATGCACAAAGGCTTATAGATAAATCACAGTCTATAACCCGTACTTCAGAGAAAGGGAAGTTTATCTACGCAACGATAACTTACCCTCTTAATGAGAAATTAAGTTTTCTCGGACACGAGCTTATATTAAAACTATTCAACGGTTTTAAGCTCGTGTAAATGGCTCCTCGTTAAATAACAGACGATGACTCGGACTTCAGATACAGGGAAGTTTATCTACGCAACGATAACTTACCCTCAAAACGAGAAATTAAGTTTTCTTGGACACGAGCTTATCTTAAAACCATTCAAAGGTTTTAAGCTCGTGTATATGGTTCATCATTAAATATCAGATGATGACCCGATTGTCAAATAAAGGAAAGTTTATCGCCGATGATAAATTTATCCTCACAACGAGAAATTAATTTTTCTCGGGCATGAGCTTATATTAAAAATATTCGAAGTTTTTAAGCTCATGCACCATGGTGTATAATATATTTCAGATTATGCCCCGGACTTCAATTAAAGGAAAGCGTATCTTTAAAGATAGCTTATCATCGTAACGGGAAATTAAATTTTCTCGGTCATGAGCTTGTATGAAAACATTCCAGGTTTTAAGCTCAGAAGGAAAGTGAATCTTTTAAATAAGAGAACTTTTCCTCATAACGAGAAATTCACCTTTCTCGGACATGAGCTTTGCGTTAAAACATTCAAAGTTTTTCAAGCTCATGAAAACGACTTCTAAGTAAATGTCAACTTAGGACTCGTTCTTCAGTTAAAAGGAAAGTTTATCGCCGATGATAAACTTATCCTTAACAACGGGAAGTTTACAACTTCTCGGACTTGAGCTCATTTTGCAAGATATTCAACATCTTAAGCTCAAGTAATTGGTTTTTAAAACTTTGAACACAATTTTTCGAGAATTTCTCAAAAGGTTTTTCTAAATCTTTCAAAATTATATGTTCAAAAATGTTTTGATAAAAAGAGCATGTCTTCTGGAATCGATAATATTTACGATACTAGAAATGTCATTCAATAATGACACGGGGTTGTAAATAAAGTTCGAGCAGAAGTTCAAACTTTTAAAACATGCTCAAAATGGCTTGCTATTTATTTCAGATAGTAACCCGCTTTTCATATTAAAGTCAATCATTTCACCGGAAAGCTTTGACTCAACAACGGGAATTAATTTTCTCGGGCATGGTTTACTTTACAACCATGTAAGGGATTGTGTTTACTTTATAACACAATCTAACACGGATATATGTACGTTTCAGTGCATTTATTTGTTAAAACAAGAGAAATCTTGTTTTTATGAAGTTATCATCTCCACCAACCGTAGCAATTTACAATTGATATCTACATACTCGACAATGCGACTACTCAAACGGCGACTACAGCTCTTTCAATAGAACACGGGTCAACAATTGAGGGGGAGCAATTTTCCAGCATTCAGAATCCTTGATGTCGAGAGTGCCAAGTTCACATATTGGTGTCAAGACAACGATATCAATCATACACATGGAGTCAAGAGATAACTTCAGACGTGACGAGGTGACCAACATTCGTGAACAAGAACCATGTGAATCTTTCATATGATGTTCTCCATCATTCAGGTCCAACCTCGTAAATTGCTAATCTTGTGAATACATTATCATATATGATCTTTGCACGTGATAAATACCTTACACTTGTGTTTAAAAGGTATTTAATTTACGTTTCAAGTACACCCTCATTAATTTGAGGGGGAGCTTGTGTAATTCATGAAGATAATTGGATTTGCATTTTTCTTCCCAAATTTTCTTAAAATGCTATTAAATCAATTGATATTAAAAACATCTATTGGGTTAATATTTTTAATATGGGAGAGAAAATGTGATTTAATATGGGAAATGATTAATCACAAATGGTTTGAATTAACGTGCTAGCTCATCCCGACATGTGCGAAATGTATTCGGATATCGTGGCATATGTTAAGGGGGAGCAAAATGGATTTGCACTTCAAAATGGATTTCATGGTGACATTCACTTACCCAAAACAACTCTATTCACGACGGTGAAGATTGTGGTGACATAAGGATGGTAGGATAGGTTAAATTCTAATGATTTCTCTAGAACCGGAGGAATCTTTCCAAGGACATTCCATAGCTAGAAATAGTAGTCCTTAGGAAAGATGGAGAAAGATTGTGAACGTAGCTGAATGCCGACCAAGTACTTAAGTTAGCACTGGAACAATCACAACAAGGTGTTAGTGATGACGTATTGGTAAGCATTGAAGGGGTTGAAGAATGAAAAAGAATTGTAAAGATAAAGGGTGTAAAGAAAGAAGCCCTCCTTACAACCTTAGGCAGAAACCGGGTCAATTCATATGCTATTGAGATCATTTTTAATGATGCTTGATATTGAAGATAGACATCATGGACCCAGTGATGCAAGGCACAACCCATCCCAGCTAACTCAAATATCTCTCAAATGATATTTGTTTTAATCACACGGAGACAACGCATTATCTATTGATTTATTCACTCTGAATAAATTGGTATTGAAAAGGTGGCACTCCTCTCCAGCCTCCGATCACTAAAATCCAAAATGCACGATCGAGTCTAGAGCCATTTGAGATCATCAAATATCTCATTATGACACACTTTCATATTTCCTTGCTTCTTCACACACTGTGAAAAGTAAGAAAGATCTTAAGAGTCCTACGCAAAATCTTCATGATCTTGCCTGAACATCCGAGTAATACAAAAGTATTTACAATGAAGATGGAAATCCTTCTTGAGCGAATATCAAAAAGCTCATGGTAGGTGACTTGTGCGATTCTTTATGAATCAAACTTGTGATAACTGGAAAGCAACAGTGGTTTAATTCTTAAATGAATTTAAACACGTTCCAGGCCTCAACGCAATATCTTAGTGATCTTGCCAGAACACTCAGAGTGATACCTTAGTGTTCACAGTGATGAGTGGAAATCCTTCTAGTGTTAACCTCAAACAGCACTTGGTAGGTAACTTGAAAGATTCTATACGAATCAAGCTCGTGACAACTGGAAAGCAACGATGGTGCGGTTCTTAATTGAATTTCACTTGTTCCAGGAACATGAATTGACGGCTTCAAATCATGCGGATATTATTATCCAAATGATTCACTCTTTACGTTCGCAGTCAGCTTTGGACGGTCGAGTAAAGAGAACGGGTTTACCCGCGAAATCTTGTCAAGGAGGTTCTTTATTGAAACTACCTGCCACAAGTACGATATTTAATATCGTCCAACGGTCTTCACCGACCGGAGGTAAAATGATACTGAATTAGAATGAAATGTTCAAGGCCATTTCATCCGTGTATATGGTTTGTTGCTAACTGTCTTATGCAGCGTAACAAGAAGGTGGCATTGCGGTGTACAATCCAGAAGAAGTCGTCACCACATGCTTATACTGCATACACTCAGTACTTCAACGAATTCAAGAAAGTCTGAAGGTCAAGTCTTCCGCTGTATCAAACTCTAAAGCTTTCAAGATTATAAAGGTATAAGTATATGGAACATGAAGTCACGAAGAGGCGAATATCACAAGTGATGAATGCACAAGGTCAAGGCAAGGAAACATGCTCAAGGCTAAAGTCAAAGATCACATCAAGCATATTCGCAAGAACAAGATCGAAGACTCAAGCATAGTATGCTAGGTTTAAGATTCTGTAAGATGGTGTGACCTCCCTTTGGGGGAGATTATTGGAAATACGTTTTTCCAAGGAAAGTCTCGGTCACATCATTATTAGCATAGATCACGAGCTATAGACTATTTAGGACATTGTAACTTGGAGTGACCTCCCTTTGGGGGAGATTGTTGGAAATATGTTTTTAGGTATTTAGAAAAGATCGGTCACTCCAATGATATTGGGCTCGTGATCCAATATAGCCCATATAGCCCACATGTAGGGTGGGCTATATAAACCCCCCTCCTAGCATGTTAGGAGGGGTTGAACACTTCCATTTTCACATAATCAATCTTTCTTCTCCTTTCTCTCCTTTCTCTCTCTTCTTTCTCTCTCTAAGTTCTTTCTTTCCCATCCATCTCAATAGATTAACCATACAATGCCTAATCCTTAGAAAACACGATCCTACACATTTTGAGATTATTTAAAATGTCTTGTGTAACAATTTTGTATTTAGCACCCCAAATGTGTATTTCCGCTGCGCAATGTAATTTGGGGGTGTTAAATTTTCTGTCTCTTTGCCATCTTTTTTCTTGGCTGCTTCATCAGCTTTTTGATTGAGCTTCACCAACTCAGCTCTCAACGCTTTGTATTCGACCTTGTAGTCCTTCTTTCCCTCAGATTCAGAGTGAGAAGTTTGCTTGAAAGGAGATGGAGAAAACTTCTTCTTGTTATGATCATTGTTGGATGAGGGAAATCTTGGAGAGGAGGTTCTGTTTGACCATCAGTCTTTCTGGAAATGACCAGCTTTTCCACAAGTGTAACATATCACTTTGGATTTGTAAACTTTAGCAGCACCAACTCTACCAGATCTCTTGTAATATCTCTTTTGATCAACGAGAAGAGCTCTGTCATGGAATTCAGCATGCAGCTCATCAAGAAACTATTGACTACTTCGAGTATCTTCTTCTATGTCAAAGTCGCTGTCCTAAAAAGAATGGTTAGCAACAAGAGCTTTTGAACCAGAGATATGGGTGGTAAACATATCGGTCTCAGACTTGTAAATGAAATCAATTAGCCCTTTTTTATAGTTATATCTACCAAACAGTTGGACCAGAGTATCATTTTTAATAGCATTATTAGCTCTTAGGGTTTTGTTTAGACTCAGCCATTTCCTAGGCAAGCTATTAACAAAAGTAGCATTGATTTCAGCTTTTGGTAAGACAACACCATTGTTTCCTAGATCATTAAGCAAAATCTTAAGTCTGGTGTAAGTCTGAGCCACCGCTTCATTTTCTAATGCTTTAAAGGCATTAAATTTAAGTCTGAGATCTTGGATTCTGGTCTCTTTTGTTTCTTCTGGACCTTCATACCCTAGAACTAAGTCCACATCTATTTGGTGTTAGTTCGTCCACATCTATTTGGTAGAGTTGCATTTGATAATGGACTTCATTATATTCTTGGGTAGGCAAGAGACTATGATACTTTTAAGTCTCTTGTCCTAGTTCACCAAACGTCTATCCGCTGGAGACCACTGCTTAACATGTTTTTTGATGGGTCTCTCAGGGGTGGACGAAACAGCCAAAAGGACATAGGGTTCATTTTCTAATATCTCAACAAGGAAAGGTTCTAAACTGTCGAGATAAATTAGAAATTCACTTTTCCAACTAAGAAAGTCTTATTCATCAAATGTTGGGACATTGGACACATGAAGTATTTGATGTAAAGGTGGTGTTGTTCCCAGTATTAGTTTGGTTGGTTTGACCAAAGGGTGGTGGGGGTATAAGAGGCATAGTATCAGTCATATTAGGATCTTGATTTTAAAAACAAGAACAGTTTTATAAAGGTTTTGTAGAAACTAGAAGGGGGGTTGAATAGTTTCTCATTGATTTATCTCCTAATTAAAATTCCTTTCAATTAGGTGAGTGCCAAAACTATCATTTACTTGAAAGCTAGTTGCATAATGATTAGGTTCAATTCTAATGCATTAACAATAAGTAATAAGTGTAATGATGTTAAATGCAAGTAATGAGTAATGAAAGAAACAACCTAGTAGGAAGACACCAAGATTTATAGTGGTTCGGCAACGAGGCTCTATCCTCGTTACTACTCCACTCCTCGAGTACACCTTACTCGAGATTTCCACTATATCCACAAGCTCCCTTCTTGGCGGAGAAAACCTTACAACGTCGCTTACATTATTTTCCAACACTAAGCTAAATGTCGAGACCTAATCTTAGCTAGGACCAATCTACACAACGTCGCCCACTTCACCATTTTACGACACAAAGCTAGATGTCGAGTTCTATTCCAAAGCTAGAACCAATCTTCACAACGTTGCCTAATTCACCATTTTTCAACACAAGGCTAGATGCCGGGTTCTAATCGAAAGCTAGAACCAATCTTCACGACTCTTCACTTTGAAGCTAAGTTCACACAACACAACTACACATCACTTTATAGTTTTGTGAGAACTCACAAGACACAACCACATCACTTTATAGTTTAGTGAGAACTAACACAACTTATTACAACTCAACTAAACATATCCAAGTACACACATGTAGCTTGGATCTACACAACACAAATCCAAGCACACACATATGCAAAGGATTTACACAACTCTAATCCAAGTATTTACACATAGCTTGGATGAACATAAATAGTCCAAGTATTTACAAATACATTGGATCTACACAAGACACAAATAAACAAATGATGAACATGACTAGATCTTTAGGAGAGGGTGATCTTTATCAAAGATTCATCTTTAATCACATCACAAGTGTGTGAGTGATCTTCTCTTTGGACAAGGTAAAAAATGAGATCAAGAGGATAATCATAAGTAAACATACTTAACACATTAAGTGATCATTTACAAATGACTAGGATTAGATATGAGAAAGAAGGCTGAAAGAGATGTCCAAAAAGGGTTAATGAAACTGCAGATTTGATCCACTATTTATAGAATACAAATGCCAATGGCTATCTGGGGGCGGTTCCTTAACTACCCAGGCAGTTCCTTATCGATAGGGAACCGCGTAGGCACTTAAGGAACCGCGGAGTGTAGACCCCGCTCCTTTTTGTCTTTTAGTGAATTTGAAATATATGAGGTTGTTTAAACCTTCAAAGGATATTCTTATGGCATTTGGAATATGCCATATTCAAATTTACATTTTCATTTTAATAAAACATTTTCTTAAAAATAAAGTTTATTAAAAATCTTTTGTTACATTTGACAAAAGTGAGTTTTAAGGCTAATCACTTTTATGATCACTAAGCATGATTAAGATATGTTAGTGTAATGATTATTACCTTGATGATAGTGTTTGTTAGATAATTCGTTTTATGATTGTATTTGACAATAAATGTCTTTGTAATTTGTCGTGATCAAAACTAAGAAAGATTAATTAATACTAACAATGTTTTTAGGTATTGATTTGCATTAACAATCTCCCCCTTTTTTATTACAACATACTATAAACTCATTTACGTAAAATACAAGTTTATTCGAATTATTAACGAGTTTATCACTATCATTTCTCCCCCTTTGTCTAAGCAAAAAAGTTAGCATAAGTCTTTGAAGAAGAAAAGAACCGGATTTTGCTAGTAGCTCTCCCTTGGTGCTTACCCCCCCTTGCTTGGGGCACCAAGTAAATGAGCTAAGGTGACATGATACACAAAGGTTAGAAGAAAGAAAAGAAACACCAATGTATATATGTGCACTACCTACTAACTAACTTGAGAGGGAGAAGGAAAAAAAAATATCAAATTAGAAGAAAGTGTTTGCTATGTATGTCCAAAGAGTGTGTGTTGACAACATCATAGTTCAATTGATGGAATAAAGGAAGAAAAGAAATATCTAAACCAATCAAAGATGATTAAAATGTCAAGGGGTTAAAAAGTTTAGAATTTATGGAATCACCCATAAATAATTGTAAGTTTTAACCATGATCAACTCTTTAACAAATGTGTGAAAAAGAATTAGCGGGAAAGATAACACACATAACATTCATATTACACAAATATGAAATAACATACCAGAGAAATATTCATACACACAATATGAATATTTAAAGCAAAAAATATGGAAAATAAACCACAAAGCATAAACTACTCTAATAGTGATAATCTTCCAAGATTGCTTAAGTTTTATTGACTCAAACAACTAAAGTACAAAATGTGCCTTAGTTGGAAAAGAAAGACGATGAAGCATCATTCGAAGTTTTGTTCACGGGAACGAAAACTTTGAGAGGAGGTCTAGTGAGGAGGAATTCAAAGAAATTTAGCTTGTCATAGATATGAGAAAGTTCAAATTTGTTGAAAACGACAACAAGCACACGAGGAACCATGATGCAAAACAAATTCGTGAGATGGGGTATGTCCATCAAAATGAGAGTTTGGTGGAGAGGGAGATAATGGATAAGAGATGTTTTCACAATGCCTAGTGAGATTAGAGAAAGAAGATAGGTCATTGAGTTGAGGAGAGTTGAAAGGTTTAGGTGGTGGTGGAAGAATTTCCTTTTCTCTGGTAATTGGATTTATAGAGTAAGTCTCATTCCAATATTTAATCGGAGAGAAAGAATAATTCTTGGAGGATTTTGGAGAAGAAGAATCATGAGGATTCTTGTTCTTTTTGATCCAAACAGGTCAAACCGAGATTTTTGGTTTCTTTGAAAGCTTAGAAGAAGAAGCTTTAGGTTGAGGAAGATTGTGACAAAGAAATGTTAAGGTTAGGAATGGAAGAGTTAGGCATTATGAGGGATGAAGAGAAGAACTTCCAAAAGAGAAGAATTTAAAGAAAACAGACAAGGAAAATATTTTAAATGAAAACAAAAGGTTTTAGGGAATGTTTAGCCAAATTGGGTAAACAAAGAATCTTAACCAAGACAGTGGTCAAAGAAGAAAGACCAAAAATAAGCTAAAAGTAGCTTTCATGTACGCGGTTCCTTATGGGAGCCCGCGGTTCCATATCGATATGGAGCCACCTAGTGGCTAAGGAGCCGCGTCCAGTGGAACAGAGACCATGATTTTCAAAAGTTTTGGAGAAAAATAAGACTTTTTCAAAATTTTGCAAATCTTGGATTTTTACCTCTTTTAGCACTAGAGTATGCTAGGGTTGCATAAAAGCAACACATTCACAAAGAATGTCTTGACAAAGGGTGACAAAATATTTTGATAACATTTTGATCTAATTTTAAGTCAAGTTTTTAGAGGTTTTTATAGATTTAGGTTCAATTTTAAATATAATGAAGTTGATTAATGTGACCACATAGGTTAAAACACATAAAACTAAATCCATAGATCATCCTCATGAGAAAATCATGAAGGAAAAGAAAAGAAATACAAGAAATAAAATAACAACTAACTAATACAAAGTTAGCTAAAACTAGGTGATGAGACTGCTTTTATACATAGTCTCATCGTCCAAAACGAGCTTAAAATGCATAAAATATCATTAAAACTGCCAAATATATGCTCGTGTTTGTTGCTTGTGTATTTTAGGTACGGATATTGAGGAAATGACAAAAAGATCACAAGAATCAATCAAAAAAGAACACGGGAAACGAAGCCACACAATGAACCGGGCCCAAGAATGGAATTTCCAAAATGGCCCTTGAAGTTTTGAAGATTGGCAACTTTAGTCCCTCATTTTTGAAGATTTGGCAAGATAAGACCTTGAAAATTTCATCATTGGCAAAAGAAGACCTCCATGTTTGAAGATTATTTAAGTTATGCCCTTGAAGAATCCAAAAATATGCATTAATGGTCCTTGTTTACAAGCTTGAAAAGTTATTGTGCCAAAAGTGTAAACTTCCCAAACTTATTTACAAAGGGAATGGGGTTTTTGGCTGTTTATTACAAAATGAAGAAGACAGGGAAATTGAGGGACCAAATGCGCCCAGACAAACAAACCCCCATCCTCCTATCACCAGCTTACACGTCACCCCCACTTAAACTTCCAGCCAATCACCACCATCCTCTCCTCCACATCACTTTTCCACCCACATTTTAAATAAGCAGATTATTAACTAATCTGTTTTGGAGGTAAACAACAAATTTAAAACCTAAAAACCTAAAAACGTGATTAAACATTCCTGTTTATCACCTCCCCACCTCATAAACCCTAATTATGAACTCACCCAAAACAAAGGGGTTTAAGCTAATCCTTTCCAGATCACTGATTAAACTAAGCCTAAACCCAACACCACTCTTATTTTTGTCCCCACTCAACCCATGTGCTCCCCAAGAGATTCCCCTGCTCACGTCCCTATCCCCCAACCCCAATGAGGAGACCAAATGACTGGTTGGATGCGAATCCTTGGTCCCTACTCTTCAACTATCATTTTGGCGCCGCTGCCGGGAAGGCGTGTTGTGTTTTGATTGGAATTGTTGTTTTTATATACAAACCATAATTAGTATTTGTATTAGTAGCACTCTACTAATACGTATTATCGGTTTTCGGTTTTTGTGTGAATACTATTAATATATTGTATACGTAGAACAATAAATTCACAAGTACTCCAAATACGTTAGAAATCACAACCTTGACTTGGGAGGTCATTACCCAATCATTGTATTCGAATCTCAAACCAAAGAAAAAGGCAAAAATAGATAAATACTTTTGAGAAGCTTAATTTTGATAATACAAACTATAAGGTGGGTATAAGGCGGTTGTATTTCACGACCTAAAGGAAAAGGCTCTTAAGTGCTTCACGCCACCTCGTTTCCTCCGCTTGCTTGTGCGTATTTTGATTTTGAGAGCTAATCGAGGGTTTTGCCGCCCAAATTATTATTACATATCATATATATTTTCTTGGTTTCATTTGATTAAACCCTCTTGAACGTTTTGGTGTTCCACCAACGTTCTAAAGTCATCGAAGGCGTTCACTTCACGTGATCGTTTTCATTCCTTGAGGCTTCTTTAATCAATAGATTTGATTAAGGAGGAGATTTGTAGATTTGTGTCTACTTAATACATCCCACAAATTCCAAAAAGGTTAATACAATCAAAAACCACAAAAAAATTGAAAAATACAAAACACCAAAAAGAAACTTCTTTGCTCTTCCCCTCGTTGTACGTGACGTTTATGCTAACTCGTAATCAAGCAAGACGTGCACGTAAACGAAAGAACAAAACTCCCACTCCAAATCATTCTAGTGAGGAGTCTCCTATTGACGAACCCATTGTAAGAGAAGCACCAACCATGGCGAATCGAACTATGATGGAGTTACTTCAAGCACCCACCGAGGGTTATGGAGAAGCTATTGTGATTCCCGCTATCCTTGCGGAGAATTTTGAGGTGAAAACGGGTTTGTTGTCAATGATCCAAAACAACAAATTCTGTGGTGATGAGAAGGACAATCCACACAACCATATCCGCCAATTCAATCGTCTTACCGCCACTTGCAAATTTAAGGATGTCTCGAATGACTCGATTAAGATGATGCTTTTTCCGTATTCCTTAGCGGGGCCCGCTAAAATTTGGTTAGAGAAAGAGCCACCCAATTCTATATTGACGTGGAAGGATCTCGTTTCAAAATTCGTGAACCAATTTTTTCCGCCCTCTAAGACTACGCATTTGAAAAACGAGATTTTAAAGTTTTCACAAGAATCAAATGAAAGTTTTTCAACGGCTTGGAATAGGTTTAAGGAGATGTTACATGAATGTCCTCATCACGGTTTTTCCGACTTGCATCAAATTGACACGTTTTACAATGGACTTAATGATCATGAAAGAGATTATTTGAATGCCGCCGCGGGTGGTAATTTTTTGTGTAAAACGGTTGAGGAAGCTTTGGTGATAATTGAAAATAGGTCTAAGGTTTATAGCCCTCGTAACACACCGAGTGTGGCCAAAATGGGCTCGTCATCGTCTCGTAGCATTAATGCCTTACATCATGAAGCAAATGAAGAAAATCGGTTTTTTGATAGATTTGCTACTCTTATGTCCCATTGGAAAGCTCAAGAAGCTTCGAATTCCGCTTCGGTTAAAGCGGTTGCTAAGAGTTGTTTGTCGTGTGGTGGATCTCATGATCTTTCCGAGTGCATTACCGCGGATGGTAACACTTAGAGTGCTTATGTAGCCACGGGAACTTACAACCAAAACGGTCAAGGTTCCCGCCAAAATCAAGCTCCACCAAATCAAAATGTTAATAACTATCGAAACAACAACCAAGGTGGTAATTATCAAGGCAATCAACGTAATTACAACAAGGGTAATTATCAAAGTGGAAATGGGCAAATTTCAAACCAAAACCAAAACCGTGATTTTCAAACTACCACTCAAGGTTTTCAAAATGATCACACCAAAAATCTTCAAGGAGAATTTTTGAATTATGCTAAGGCAAACGATGCTAAATTTGACAATATGCAACGTGAAATGGTTAGCTTAAGATCCGAGTTGAAAAACGAGCTTAAAAACGAACTTGCTAATGAGCTTAAAACTCATGCTAATAAAATGGAAGGAAATGTTCAACGACTCCAAAAAAATCAACAAAAAAATGGAGCAAGGTCAACATGAGATTAAGCAAGAGTTGTTAAAAGCGGATGCTAGGCAATCTAAGTTTGAAGACCGAATGGGAAAAATGTTTGAAGCTATCATGTGTAAACTCTCTTCTTCGGGTGGTCTTCCTAGTGATACCATCGTGAACCCGAAAGGAGAATTGAAGGTTATTACTACTCGTAGTGGTAAAACTTTCAAAGAACCCATTTCTCGTCCAAGTACTTCTATGGAGAAGGAAAAAGAGAAAGAACCCGAGGTGGTGGTCGAAAAGGAGCAAATTCCAAGCCCACGAAGTACCGCTCTAATACTTACCTTTTGGCTAGGTATAAAATAATTTCGTTGTTCCGATCTTTTCGAATTGAAAACCGGTCTAAAGTGCAACTCAATCGTCTTTTGGTGAATCAAGAGAATGGTTTGGTTTGTTTGTTTGTTTTAACTATTAGCAAGTAATTAAAGTGTCGTTGAGTAAAAATGGAAGAATAAAGATTGATACTAAAATGACAAGTGAAAATAAATGCTTGCAATCTAAAAGGTAACAATGGAAAATTACTAGCACACTAAATAAGAATCAACACTAGGAAAACTTTCTAAAAATAAAGACTTAGTTAAAAAGTACTATAAGAAAGTAAGAACGGAACAAGCCAAAAGAAACCCCGATCGGAATGTTTTCCGATCGGTTGATCGGAATATGGAAAATGGAGGTTGTCGGAATATGGGTAAATAAGTGTCCCAAACGGAAAATCCAAGTGCACCCCAATCGGAATATACCAAAGAATCACCGTCGGAATACGGGACACAAGACTACCAATCGGAATACTTAAACGAGGTCATGATCGGAATATCAAGCAAGCTATCAATCGGAATACTTGTGGGCAAATCGGAATAGGTAATAAAGCTCAATCGGAATGTGTTGCTAAGAGTACCAATCGGAATAACAAGAAAAGGTTCAGATCGGAAACGAAAGCCCTAATCCGATTGATCAATCGGAATATAGAGATGGAGGCTGCTCGGAAAAACCAATCGGAAAGGGGTTTTAAACTCCCTTTTCCGAAAATAAAGGGATTTGGTTAAGCTAGACAATAAGCTAAATTCAATAAGCTAATATCCAAAACTTAACAATCCGAATACTTAACCGAATCAAATAAGCACTTATCTCAACTTATTCAACTCGAAAATAAGCAACTTTTTAGATCAAATAATAAAAACATAAACTTTTTAATAAAACTTTTTAATAAGAAAAATAAGCTAATCATAAAAATAAGCCAATAAGCACAAAAGTCTTAAAGCTTAATCAAATGAAAACTTATGAAATGATCAAAAGATTAACTTTTTAAGCACGAAATCAATTAGAACAACACGGATCACATGATAATCGCACCAAAATCAATCTTAAATCAAAGAAAAGTAGAATGAGATTAAGAAATAAAAGCTTAAAATAGAACTTGATTAATAAAAATAAGCAATACAAAGTGTTTAATCTTGAAAGATTAAGAAAAAGATGGAATTTAGTGAGAGAAAGTTTAAGACTTTCTCTCTCTAAAACTAGAGAAAACTAAAAAAATGAAAATTAACTAAAAACTCTAACTACCCTCCTAATGACTATTAGGAGGGTATTTATAGGGGAGGTGGAAGGAGTGCATGTGTTGCATCTTCTTTCTTGCTTTCTTCTCGACTAGACTTTAATTCTTCGTCTTTGTCGTCTCGGGATTTGAACTTGTCTTTTAATTTTCTTCTTCTATTAGACTTAAGTTCTTCGACTTTGTTAAACTTCCGTCTTTTGACTTTTTCTTCGATAAATCTTCAGAATAGGCCTTGGACTTCCGTTCTTTTTGCACTCTTGATCTTTTGACTTTGTCTTTTCCCGTTTTCTTCAATAAAAGCCCGTGAAAGCCCGTGTTTTCTTCCTTTTTAATATTTTGGTCCTAAAACACAATAAAAACACAAACCACGCATAATTCCGACTTTTACGACATAAATCACACGTTTTGGTCTTGTTATTATTGGAAATAAGTGGTAAAAGGATAAGTGTTTTCACACTTATTAAATCCCCTACACTTGACCATTGCAATGCCCTCATGCAATGCATTAATTTTAAAGCACGGTTTACATTTTCCATCATAAATAACCCACCTTGGCCTTTATTAAATGCTAAACATAAAAGATAGAAATAAGTAAAGAAATTAAAAACTTACATTGGGTTTTGGCAGCCATGAACGTTTATCATCCTCAAGTTTCACGTTCCCCATACCAAGCTTAAAAACGAGATCATTGTTATTATAAGTTAGCAAACTATCACGAACTCATGTGGGCCAATTATTCACTTAGACTCCCTTATTCCTAGGTGTATCTCTTATATTTTATTTTTGTCTTGAATGATCACGAGGATGCATTGTTCGACTTATTTCGATAGTTATTTAGGCCGAAAATAAAGTGAACGATTTAATCAATAGTTAGCTAAAGGACCAAATCTTTTAAAACTGCTTCTCGGGACCTCATAAAGTTCATATCTTGGCATAACTCGCTTCATGATTTGAGACCTTTCTCGGATCGATATTTGGCAGCGACTTCATACTTCGAATCTTTGAGAGACGTTCTTGAAATTATGGTCTTCTCTTCATAATAGGAATTTCTTCTCTTGAAGTTTTGAGAGATTCTTCATCTTTGGACCACGACTTCTTCATTTTTCTCCAATATTTATTTTGGACTTTGATATACAACGATCCGCCTCCTTTTAAGACTTGGATCTATTTATCCTCATACCTTGTTAGGGTCTTTTCGGATAGACTTCTCCATGACTTTTGGGGAGTTCTTGCTTTTCGTCGTGTGTCTCGATCCTTCATATTGATTTTCGATAAATGATTCTTCACATCACTTTTGGATCTTTAGCAACAAAATGTAGCCCTCATGCCTTGTTAGGGCCTTTTCGGATTCGCCAATCTTCGCATCCCGCTTCAATAAGTTATGCCTTGGCTATGAACTCTAATCCGTATCGAGCAACTTTTAAACGATCTGGGGCTAGAAGCTAAGTAACCTTTTAAATCGTACAACCTTATTTATTAGCAGATAAATTTATTAACAAGCGGAGGGAGAATAGGCTTATAATTAACTCACATAAATTCACGAAAGAATACCGAACTTATAATTGGCTCTATCATCTCTCGTTCTCCACAGTTTAAAATCTCAAGGAATGAGACTCGTGGATGCTTAGCCTATTAAATCAAAGTTTTGGGTTTTCGAGTCGCCTATAGGATCTTGCAAATTCTTAGACTTTTTCAAGTTTAAAAATCGCGTTTTAAAGTTCCCTTGATAAACGACTCTCTAGGATCAATTATAGGAACTTGCGAAAAGTTCTTGTTCTTAACCCGCGAGAGTTAAGACTTTCGCGTTTTATAGCTCCCTATATAAAAGCCTAGCAAAACTTGACTTAAACACGTTAAGGATACTAGCTAGAGTAAACTTAGGTAAGTAAACTCGGGTTGAGTCAAAATGTTCACGACTAAGAAAAATCTAAAACCACTTTATTGAAAATTTATTCTAGAAATGGCAAGAAACTAATCATGATAAAGGAAAATACAACTATACAACTTGGCCAAAATAGATTAAAAATTTTGAAAAATGTCGAAAAATCAAATTTTCCGGTTAAAATGAGGGCAAATTCATGGAAAAGACCACTTATTTCGATAGAAGTCCCCCCTACACTTGAGATAAACATTGTCCTCAATGTTTAAGCATGTGGGAGTAAACTCCCCTACACTTAGGACATTGTGCACTTTGTTTAAATCTTGCTAAGGAAAGGACAACTAAAGTGAATTCAATGTGAACATATAGAATATGAAATATTGAATCACAAGAGTTTAGGATAGAACCGGGAAGATGGAAACACGGTATCACGGTTCGTCAAAAGTCATCAAGGTGGATCTTTGAATCCTTAATCCCTGCACAGCACAAGAAACAAGACAACAAACATATGCGGGGCTCCCCCTACACTTATTATGAAAGCAGTAAAGGATAGAACACGGGTTGCCTCCCGAGAAGCGCTTGTTTTTGTTCACCGAGTCATGAGCCTGACTCGACCCAATTTTAGTTCATGGGGAACGTGGTGAGGGATGGAATCATCTCTTGAGAGATGTCCTCACCAAAGTATAGCTTCAGACACTGGCCATTCACCTTGAAATTGGGCCCATTCGGCTGAGAAAGCTCAATGGTCCCATACGGAAAGACTTTGGCGACGGTGAATGGACCAGACCAGCGGCTCTTCAACTTGCCAGAGAAGATCTTCAACCGAGAGTTAAAGAGTAAGACTTGATCACCAACGTGGAACTCTCGGTTCTTTTAGCTCGTTGAGTTGAACCTTGCGATGATCACCGGCTTTCTTGATGTCGAAGTTAGCCCACTTCAAGGCCCAGTGTGCCTTATGTTCTAGCTCGATGGGTAGGTGGCAGGCTTTCCCGTACACAAGACGATAAGGTGTACAACCGATCGGGGTCTTGTAAGCAGTACGAAAAGCCCACAGAGCATCATCTAACTTATCGGCCCACGCGGCGCGATGCTCTCCCACAGTACGCTCCAAAATTCTCTTCAAGCCACGATTGGAAATTTCGGCTTGCCCATTGGTTTGGGGATGATAGGCGGTGGAAAGACGGTGAGTGACACCATACTTTGCCATGACTCTTGCAAATTGATCGTTGCAAAAATGAGTCCCGCGGTCACTGATAATAGCACGAGGAACGCCAAATCGAGCGAAAAGCTGCTTCAAAAAGTTCACAACAACCCTCGCGTCATTCGTAGGAAGAGCCTTAACTTCAACCCATTTAGACACGTAGTCGACGGCGACGAGGATGTACTTGTTCCCTTTGGATGATGGAAATGGCCCCATAAAGTCGATGCCCCATACGTCAAAGATTTCACATTCCTGTATGAAATTTTGAGGCATCTCATCCTTATGTGTGATCTTGCCTTGTCGTTGGCAGGCATCACAATGCTTAACCATTTCGTGAGCGTCACGATAAATGGTGGGCCAATAGAATCCAGAATCAAACACTTTTTTAGCGGTGTAGTTGGGACCAAAGTGACCACCGGTGGGTCCTTTGTGGCAAGCTTGAAGAATGTCAAAAGCTGCCGGTCCGTCAACACATCAACGAATAATCAGATCAGCACACTGTTTGAATAGATAAGGGTCATCCCAAAAGTAAGTCTTAACATCGTTCAAAAACTTCTTCTTTTGTTGGGATGTTAACCCTTGGATGAGAATACCACCCGCTAAGTAGTTTGCAATGTCTGCAAACCACGGGGTGCCATCAAGATTGAGATTTATAGACATTAAGGTCTTAAGGGGGAAAGAGTCGTTGATCTCTTTGCTCGGATGATCCCCTTGATATGGATCCTCAAGTCTGCTCAAATGATCCGCGGCCAGGTTTTCGGCTCCCTTCTTGTCACGAATTTCAATGGTGAATTCTTGAAGGAGTAAAACCCAGCGAAGAAGTCTTGGCTTAGAATCATTCTTAGTCATCAAGTACTTCAATGCGGAGTGGTCCGTGTATACGATGGTGGTGGATAAAACAAGATAGGGGCGAAATTTCTCAAAAGCATAGACAACAGCTAAAAGCTCTTTTTCGGTTGTCGTATAATGCAATTGAGCCCCCGTCATTGTTTTGCTAGCGTAGTGGATTGGTTGGAAGTGTTTATTCACACGTTGGCCCAAAACCGCACCAATAGCAAAGTCGCTAACATCACACATCAATTCAAAAGGCAGCTCCCAATTAGGGGTAACCAAGACCGGTGCCTTAGTTAGCTTATCCTTAAGAAGATTGAAGGCTTCGAGACACTCTTTAGAAAAGATAAAAGGAGTATCTTTTTCCAAGAGGTGGGTCATCGGGCGAGCGATTTTAGAGAAATCTTGAATGAATCGACGATAGAAGCCCGCATGACCCAGAAAGCTTCTCACACCCTTCACGGTTGAAGGTGGAGGTAATTTGGCTATGACATCTACTTTAGCACGGTCGACTTCAAGACCGGATTTAGAGATTTTGTGTCCTAGCACAATGCCTTCTTTTACCATAAAATGGCATTTTTCCCAATTCAGAACAAGGCGAGTGTCTTCGCACCGCTTAAGCATACGTTCCAAATTGGCAAGGCAAGAAGAGAAGGAATCCCCGAAGACTGAGAAATCATCCATGAAGACTTCCATGGTTTGCTCAACCATGTCATGGAAGATAGCCAACATGCACCTTTGGAAAGTCCCGGGGGCATTGCATAAGCCAAAAGGCATTCGTTTGTAAGCAAAGGTGCCATAGGGACAAGTGAATGTTGTCTTCTCTTGATCTTGGGGATCGATGGGTATTTGGAAATAACCCGAGAAACCATCAAGAAAGCAGTAATATTCATTACCTGCTAAACGTTCAAGCATTTGGTCCATAAAAGGTAGAGGGAAATGATCCTTTCTCGTGGCATCATTGAGTTTGCGGTAGTCTATACAAACTCTCCACCCAGTAACGAGACGGGTAGGAATTAACTCGTTGTTTGCATTGGGCACAACGGTGATTCCGCCTTTCTTAGGCACACAATGGACTGGACTAACCCATGGTGAATCCGAAATAGGGTAAATCATACCCGCATCAAGAAGTTTGATAACCTCTTTTTTGATGACTTCATGGATTTTAGGATTCACCCTTCGTTGACTTTGAATTGTGGGCTTAAAGTCGTCCTCCATGAGAATTTTATGTGTGCAGAAGTGAGGATCAATTCCACGGATGTCGGAGATTTTCCAAGCGATAGCTCGTTTATGCTTCTTCAACACAGCGACAAGTCGGGCTTTTTCGTCTTCTTTCAGATCCTTTGCGATGATGACCGGTAGCTTCTCGGTGTCTTCCAGAAAAACGTACTCAAGATGAGGAGGTAGGTCCTTAAGCTCAAGAGTAGGAGGATCCTCAATAGATGGTGAAACTAACGATGGATCATCATTAATCACCTCTTTAGGAGCAGGAGGAGACAGCGGGTCCTCATTGAGAAGTCTCTCAATAGTACGAATATCTTCATCCCAATTGGTGGATAAATTATCATACTTAATATCGAGAGGACCTAAGCTAGCTTCGAAATCGTCCAAGTCACTTTCTCCAAAAGGAGTCAAAGCCGGAGCAATTGAGGCAACGGTCTCAACATTGGGTAGAGAAGAAAGAGTACTTTTGCAAGCATCATGAAAATGTTCTTCACAAGCCTCATCGAGAACATCAATAGCATTAACACTCTCATATGAATAAGGTTGCTTAGAAATCTTACCCATGTTGAAGACAATTTTATCGTCACCAACTCTCATGATTATTTCGCCCGCGGCTACATCAATGAGAGTGCGACCGGTCCTCAGAAATGGACGTCCAACGATTAATGGAACACGGGGATCCATCTCGTAGTCAACGACAACAAAATCCGCCGGGAAGGTGAATTTGTCGACGCCAACAAAGACATCTTCGGCGATCCCCACTGGATACGTAACCGTACGGTTGGCTAATTCCAAAGTCATTTTGGTGGGGATTTGCTCGGGGAGAGATAATTGCTTCCAAACACTTAAAGGCATTAAGTTTATACTGGCACCTAGATCGGCTAGGGCCATGCAATTCTCTACTCCCGGGAAGTTGCAAGGAATCAAGAAGCGACCCGAATCACCAAGTTTGGTGGGCAATTGCCTTAAGAGCACTGCGGAGCAATTCTCATTAAGGTGGGTCTGAGCAATGTCAAGAAGCTTTTCCTTATCACTTAGAAGATCTTTAAACATCTTAGCGTATTTGGGCATGTGAGCGAGAGCCTCGGTAAAGGAGATGTTAAAATTCAATTGTTTAAACATTTTTAGAAAGTTTGAAACTTGAATATCATCCTTGCTCTTTTGCTTCTCTTTCCTCAACCTTGAAGGATAAGGTATATTGGATGAAGAAGAAGGCTTTAAGGGAATAGGCTCACTCACAACTACGGGTGGTGGGGAAATGGGGATAGAAGGTGAAGGAGGTGAGGAAAGTTGCTCTTTTTCCTTGTTCACAATCACCGGTGGAGGTGTAGGAAGCTCGGGTTCCATATAACCTTTTCCACTACGAGTGGTGATTGCTTTCATCTCCCCTCTTGGATTCGCAACGGTATTACTCGGAAGAGTACCCGAAGAAGAGGGTTGATTACTTTGGATGAGCGAACCAATCATATCACGAAGATGAACAGCTTGATTGTTAAAAGAGTTTTGCATGTTCGCATTAATTTCATTGCTGTGTTTTGCCATATCATTCCTTAACTAGGCTCGAATATCGCTCCCTTGTTTCACCATGTCATTCTTCAAGTTGACAAATTGGCTCTGAAGATTCGTCACCATCTCACGATTAGTCTTCATGAACGTCTCGACGTCTTGGTTTACAGCCATCGGTTGATTGAGAGGTGGAGCTTGGTAGGTTTGAGAATTTCCTTGAGTTGGGTATGGGTTTCTTTGGGATTGATATTTATTGTTAGCACGAGGTTGAGATTGATTGTTTCGGTTATAGCTTTGTTGTTGGTTTTGGTTGGTAGGAGGGAAACCGGGAAGAGCAAGATAATTGTTGGAACGATAACTTAGCAAGCCACGGTCTCCTTGCGGGCGGGCTTGATAGCCTCCCGTGGGATAAGTGCCGTAAGCTGCGTTAACGTTTTCAGAATAATTGCCTTGAGTGGAGGGACAATCATTGTAAGAATGAGGACCACCACATGTGTCACAAGAAATAGCAACGGCTTTAGCTTGTTGAAAATTGTTTGTGGCTATGGACATGAAATCTTTGTGCATCATAGCGATTTGTCGGGTAAGTTCAGATATCTCAGGATTGGAAGTAGTAGAAGAAACATTGACTCTCGAGTTAGATCTTGAGGATGCGGATGAATCCCAATTCTTGTGGTGAGTAGTCATGTTTTCGATCAACTCTCGACACTCCTCCGGTCTCCTTTTCATAAAAGTACCACCGGCGGCGGCATTGATCGTGTCACGATCACGAAAAGTGAGACCATTATAGAAGGTGTCAATGAGAGTGACGGGGAGCATATTGTGATTTGGACAGTGGTCGATCAAATCATTGTACCGTTCCCAAGCATCAAAGAGCGATTCATCATTCTCTTGCATAAATCCACTGATTTGGTTACGAAGGCTAGTGACCATGGATGGGGGAAAGTAGCGCGATAAAAAGCGTTGAGTCATGTCATTCCACGTATGAATAGAATTCTTAGGAAGACGGTCAAACCATTTTTCGGCATGGTGAGAAAGCGAGTGTGGAAAAAGTTGGGGGCGAAGGTCATCCATAGAAACACCGGAGCACTTCATGCTTTGGGTCATGGTAATGAATTTGTCGAGGTGTTTGTTGGCATCATCATCCGGAATTCCACGAAATGGGTTCGTTTGCACTTGTTGTATCATATGATGCTTTAACGAAAACTCCTGAGCCGTGACGTGCATTGGCGCAATCGGGCCTCCGCGTCCGTTCATGGTGGGTTGGCACAATTCCTCCATTGTGCGTAGATCAGGTAGGTGGACATTGTTGTTGTTGTTATTATTATTATTCAAATTGTGTTGAGGTGGGTGATTAATGTTGTTGTTAACACCAGCCATATCTAAATCTTCACGAGTCTCGGGCTCAGAATAGTTCGTAGATCTAGTACGCATGCACCTGCAGAAGAAAAATATACACAAAGAGAAGGTGAAGGAGGTGAGGAAAGTTGCTCTTTTTCCTTGTTCACAATCACCGGTGGAGGTGTAGGAAGCTCGGGTTCCATATAACCTTTTCCACTACGAGTGGTGATTGCTTTCATCTCCCCTCTTGGATTCGCAACGGTATTACTCGGAAGAGTACTCGAAGAAGAGGGTTGATTACTTTGGATGAGCGAACCAATCATATCACGAAGATGAACAGCTTGATTGTTAAAAGAGTTTTGCATGTTCGCATTAATTTCATTGCTGTGTTTTGCCATATCATTCCTTAACTCGGCTTGAATATCGCTCCCTTGTTTCACCATGTCATTCTTCAAGTTGACAAATTGGCTCTGAAGATTCGTCACCATCTCACGATTAGTCTTCATGAACGTCTCGACGTCTTGGTTTACAGCCATCGGTTGATTGAGAGGTGGAGCTTGGTAGGTTTGAGAATTTCCTTGAGTTGGGTATGGGTTTCTTTGGGATTGATATTGATTGTTAGCACGAGGTTGAGATTGATTGTTTCGGTTATAGCTTTGTTGTTGGTTTTGGTTGGTAGGAGGGAAACCGGGAGGAGCAAGATAATTGTTGGAACGATAACTTAGCAAGCCACGGTCTCCTTGCGGGCGGGCTTGATAGCCTCCCGTGGGATAAGTGCCGTAAGCTGCGTTAACGTTTTCAGAATAATTGCCTTGAGT
Organism: Glebionis coronaria; assembly: GCA_025667525.1. Classification (NCBI taxonomy): domain Eukaryota; kingdom Viridiplantae; phylum Streptophyta; class Magnoliopsida; order Asterales; family Asteraceae; genus Glebionis; species Glebionis coronaria. The sequence continues at coordinate 163,261,197 of CM046879.1, forward strand.
GGAAGGACAATCATTGTAAGAATGAGGACCACCACATGTGTCACAAGAAATAGCAACGGCTTTAGCTTGTTGAAAATTGTTTGTGGCTATGGACATGAAATCTTTGTGCATCATAGCGATTTGTCGGGTAAGTTCAGATATCTCAGGATTGGAAGTAGTAGAAGAAACATTGACTCTCGAGTTAGATCTTGAGGATGCGGATGAATCCCAATTCTTGTGGTGAGAAGTCATGTTTTCGATCAACTCTCGACACTCCTCCGGTCTCCTTTTCATAAAAGTACCACCGGCGGCGGCATTGATCGTGTCACGATCACGAAAAGTGAGACCATTATAGAAGGTGTCAATGAGAGTGACGGGGAGCATATTGTGATTTGGACAACGATCGATCAAATCATTGTACCGTTCCCAAGCATCAAAGAGCAATTCATCATTCTCTTGCATAAATCCACTGATTTGGTTACGAAGGCTAGTGACCATGGATGGGGGAAAGTAGCGCGATAAAAAGCGTTGAGTCATGTCATTCCACGTATGAATAGAATTCTTAGGAAGACGGTCAAACCATTTTTCGGCATGGTGAGAAAGCGAGTGTGGAAAAAGTTGGAGGCGAAGGTCATCCATAGAAACACCGGAGCACTTCATGCTTTGGGTCATGGTAATGAATTTGTCGAGGTGTTTGTTGGCATCATCATCCGGAATTCCACGAAATGGGTTCGTTTGCACTTGTTGTATCATATGATGCTTTAACGAAAACTCCTGAGCCGTGACGTGCATTGGCGCAATCGGGCCTCCGCGTCCGTTCATGGTGGGTTGGCACAATTCCTCCATTGTGCGTAGATCAGGTAGGTGGACATTGTTGTTGTTGTTATTATTATTATTCAAATTGTGTTGAGGTGGGTGATTAATGTTGTTGTTAACACCAGCCATATCTAGATCTTCACGAGTCTCGGGCTCAGAATAGTTCGTAGATCTAGTACGCATGTAACTGCAGAAGAAAAATATACACAAAGAGAAGGTGAAGGAGGTGAGGAAAGTTGCTCTTTTTCCTTGTTCACAATCACCGGTGGAGGTGTAGGAAGCTCGGGTTCCATATAACCTTTTCCACTATGAGTGGTGATTGCTTTCATCTCCCCTCTTGGATTCGCAACGGTATTACTCGGAAGAGTACCCGAAGAAAAGGGTTGATTACTTTGGATGAGCGAACCAATCATATCACGAAGATGAACAGCTTGATTGTTAAAAGAGTTTTGCATGTTCGCATTAATTTCATTGCTGTGTTTTGCCATATCATTCCTTAAGTCGGCTCGAATATCGCTCCCTTGTTTCACCATGTCATTCTTCAAGTTGACAAATTGGCTCTGAAGATTCGTCACCATCTCACGATTAGTCTTCATGAACGTCTCGACGTCTTGGTTTACAGCCATCGGTTGATTGAGAGGTGGAGCTTGGTAGGTTTGAGAATTTCCTTGAGTTGGGTATGGGTTTCTTTGGGATTGATATTGATTGTTAGCACGAGGTTGAGATTGATTGTTTCGGTTATAGCTTTGTTGTTGGTTTTGGTTGGTAGGAGGGAAACCGGTAGGAGCAAGATAATTGTTGGAACGATAACTTAGCAAGCCACGGTCTCCTTGCGGGCGGGCTTGATAGCCTCCCGTGGGATAAGTGCCGTAAGCTGCGTTAACGTTTTCAGAATAATTGCCTTGAGTGGAAGGACAATCATTGTAAGAATGAGGACCACCACATGTGTCACAAGAAATAGCAACGGCTTTAGCTTGTTGAAAATTGTTTGTGGCTATGGACATGAAATCTTTGTGCATCATAGCGATTTGTCGGGTAAGTTCAGATATCTCAGGATTGGAAGTAGTAGAAGAAACATTGACTCTCGAGTTAGATCTTGAGGATGCGGATGAATCCCAATTCTTGTGGTGAGTAGTCATGTTTTCGATCAACTCTCGACACTCCTCCGGTCTCCTTTTCATAAAAGTACCACCGGCGGCGGCATTGATCGTGTCACGATCACGAAAAGTGAGACCATTATAGAGGTGTCAATGAGAGTGACGGGGAGCATATTGTGATTTGGACAGCGGTCGATCAAATCATTGTACCGTTCCCAAGCATCAAAGAGCAATTCATCATTCTCTTGCATAAATCCACTGATTTGGTTACGAAGGCTAGTGACCATGGATGGGGGAAAGTAGCGCGATAAAAAGCGTTGAGTCATGTCATTCCACGTATGAATAGAATTCTTAGGAAGACGGCCAAACCATTTTTCGGCATGGTGAGAAAGCGAGTGTGGAAAAAGTTGGAGGCGAAGGTCATCCATAGAAACACCGGAGCACTTCATGCTTTGGGTCATGGTAATGAATTTGTCGAGGTGTTTGTTGGCATCATCATCCGGAATTCCACGAAATGGGTTCCTTTTCACTTGTTGTATCATATGATGCTTTAACGAAAACTCCTGAGCCGTGACGTGCATTGGCGCAATCGGGCCTCCGCGTCCGTTCATGGTGGGTTGGCACAATTCCTCCATTGTGCGTAGATCAGGTAGGTGGACATTGTTGTTGTTGTTATTATTATTATTCAAATTGTGTTGAGGTGGGTGATTATTTTTGTTGTTAACACCAGCCATATCTAAATCTTCACGAGTCTCGGGCTCAGAATAGTTCGTAGATCTAGTACGCATGCACCTGCAGAAGAAAAATATACACAAAGAGAAGGTGAAGGAGGTGAGGAAAGTTGCTCTTTTTCCTTGTTCACAATCACCGGTGGAGGTGTAGGAAGCTCGGGTTCCATATAACCTTTTCCACTACGAGTGGTGATTGCTTTCATCTCCCCTCTTGGATTCGCAACGGTATTACTCGGAAGAGTACCCGAAGAAGGGCGTTGATTACTTTGGATGAGCGAACCAATCATATCACGAAGATGAACAGCTTGATTGTTAAAAGAGTTTTGCATGTTCGCATTAATTTCATTGCTGTGTTTTGCCATATCATTCCTTAACTCGGCTCGAATATCGCTCCCTTGTTTCACCATGTCATTCTTCAAGTTGACAAATTGGCTCTGAAGATTCGTCACCATCTCACGGTTAGTCTTCATGAACGTCTCGACGTCTTGGTTTACAGCCATCGGTTGATTGAGAGGTGGAGCTTGGTAGGTTTGAGAATTTCCTTGAGTTGGGTATGGGTTTCTTTGGGATTGATATTGATTGTTAGCACGAGGTTGAGATTGATTGTTTCGGTTATAGCTTTGTTGTTGGTTTTGGTTGGTAGGAGGGAAACCGGGAGGAGCAAGATAATTGTTGGAACGATAACTTAGCAAGCCACGGTCTCCTTGCGGGCGGGCTTGATAGCCTCCCGTGGGATAAGTGCCGTAAGCTGCGTTAACGTTTTCAGAATAATTGCCTTGAGTGGAAGGACAATCATTGTAAGAATGAGGACCACCACATGTGTCACAAGAAATAGCAACGGCTTTAGCTTGTTGAAAATTGTTTGTGGCTATGGACATGAAATCTTTGTGCATCATAGCGATTTGTCGGGTAAGTTCAGATATCTCAGGATTGGAAGTAGTAGAAGAAACATTGACTCTCGAGTTAGATCTTGAGGATGCGGATGAATCCCAATTCTTGTGGTGAGTAGTCATGTTTTTGATCAACTCTCGACACTCCTCCGGTATCCTTTTCATAAAAGTACCACCGGCGGCGGCATTGATCGTGTCACGATCACGAAAAGTGAGACCATTATAGAAGGTGTCAATGAGAGTGACGGGGAGCATATTGTGATTTGGACAGCAGTCGATCAAATCATTGTACCGTTCCCAAGCATCAAAGAGCGATTCATCATTCTCTTGCATAAATCCACTGATTTGGTTACGAAGGCTAGTGACCATGGATGGGGGAAAGTAGCGCGATAAAAAGTGTTGAGTCATGTCATTCCACGTATGAATAGAATTCTTAGGAAGACGGTCAAACCATTTTTCGGCATGGTGAGAAAGCAAGTGTGGAAAAAGTTGGAGGCGAAGGTCATCCATAGAAACACCGGAGCACTTCATGCTTTGGGTCATGGTAATGAATTTGTCGAGGTGTTTGTTGGCATCATCATCCGGAATTCCACGAAATGGGTTCGTTTGCACTTGTTGTATCATATGATGCTTTAACGAAAACTCCTGAGCCGTGACGTGCATTGGCGCAATCGGGCCTCCGCGTCCGTTCATGGTGGGTTGGCACAATTCCTCCATTGTGCGTAGATCAGGTAGGTGGACATTGTTGTTGTTGTTATTATTATTATTCAAATTGTGTTGAGGTGGGTGATTATTGTTGTTGTTAACACCAGCCATATCTAAATCTTCACGAGTCTCGGGCTCAGAATAGTTCGTAGATCTAGTACGCATGCACCTGCAGAAGAAAAATATACACAAAGAGAAGGTGAAGGAGGTGAGGAAAGTTGCTCTTTTTCCTTGTTCACAATCACCGGTGGAGGTGTAGGAAGCTCGGGTTCCATATAACCTTTTCCACTACGAGTGGTGATTGCTTTCATCTCCCCTCTTGGATTCGCAACGGTATTACTCGGAAGAGTACCCGAAGAAGAGGGTTGATTACTTTGGATGAGCGAACCAATCATATCACGAAGATGAACAGCTTGATTGTTAAAAGAGTTTTGCATGTTCGCATTAATTTCATTGCTGTGTTTTGCCATATCATTCCTTAACTCGGCTCGAATATCGCTCCCTTGTTTCACCATGTCATTCTTCAAGTTGACAATTTGGCTCTGAAGATTCGTCACCATCTCACGATTAGTCTTCATGAACGTCTCGACGTCTTGGTTTACAGCCATCGGTTGATTGAGAGGTGGAGCTTGGTAGGTTTGAGAATTTCCTTGAGTTGGGTATGGGTTTCTTTGGGTTTGAGAATTTCATTTAGCTCGTTGAGTTGAACCTTGCGATGATCACCGGCTTTGTTGATGTCGAAGTTAGCCCACTTCAAGGCCCAGTGCGCCTTATGTTCTAGCTCGATGGGTAGGTGGCAGGCTTTCCCGTACACAAGACGATAAGGTGTACAACCGATCGGGGTCTTGTAAGCAGTACGAAAAGCCCACAGAGCATCATCTAACTTATCGGCCCTCGCGGCGCGATGCTCTCCCACAGTACGCTCCAAAATTCTCTTCAAGCCACGATTGGAAATTTCGGCTTGCCCATTGGGGTGGGGATGATAGGCGGTGGAAAGACGGTGAGTGACACCATACTTTGCCATGACTCTTGCAAATTGATCGTTGCAAAAATGAGTCCCGCGGTCACTGATAATAGCACGAGGAACGCCAAATCGAGCGAAAAGCTGCTTCAAAAAGTTCACAACAACCCTCGCGTCATTCGTAGGAAGAGCCTTAGCTTCAACCCATTTAGAGACGTAGTCGACGGCGACGAGGATGTACTTGTTCCCTTTGGATGATGGAAATGGCCCCATAAAGTCGATGCCCCATACGTCAAAGATTTCACATTCCTGTATGAAATTTTGAGGCATCTCATCCTTATGTGTGATCTTGCCTTGTCGTTGGCAGGCATCACAATGCTTAACCATTTCGTGAGCGTCACGATAAATGGTGGGCCAATAGAATCCAGAATCAAACACTTTTTTAGCGGTGTAGTTGGGACCAAAGTGACCACCGGTGGGTCCTTTATGGCAAGCTTGAAGAATGTCAAAAGCTGCCGGTCCGTCAACACATCGACGAATAATCAGATCAGCACACTGTTTGAATAGATAAGGGTCATCCCAAAAGTAAGTCTTAACATCGTTCAAAAACTTCTTCTTTTGTTGGGATGTTAACCCTTGGATGAGAATACCACCCGCTAAGTAGTTTGCAATGTCTGCAAACCACGGGGTGCCATCAAGATTGAGATTTATAGACATTAAGGTCTCAAGGGGGAAAGAGTCGTTGATCTCTTTGCTCGGATGATCCCCTTGATATGGATCCTCAAGTCTGCTCAAATGATCCGCGGCCAGGTTTTCGGCTCCCTTCTTGTCACGAATTTCAATGTTGAATTCTTGAAGGAGTAAAACCCAACGAAGAAGTCTTGGCTTAGAATCATTCTTAGTCATCAAGTACTTCAATGCGGAGTGGTCCGTGTATACGATGGTGGTGGATAAAACAAGATAGGAGCGAAATTTCTCAAAAGCATAGACAACAGCTAAAAGCTCTTTTTCGGTTGTCGTATAATGCAATTGAGCCCCTGTCATTGTTTTGCTAGCGTAGTGGATTGGTTGGAAGTGTTTATTCACACGTTGGCCCAAAACCGCACCAATAGCAAAGTCGCTAGCATCGCACATCAATTCAAAAGGCAGCTCCCAATTAGGGGTAACCAAGACCGGTGCCTTAGTTAGCTTATCCTTAAGAAGATTGAAGGCTTCGAGACACTCTTTAGAAAAGATAAAAGGAGTATCTTTTTCCAAGAGGTGGGTCATCGGGCGAGCGATTTTAGAGAAATCTTGAATGAATCGACGATAGAAGCCCGCATGACCCAGAAAGCTTCTCACACCCTTCACGGTTGAAGGTGGAGGTAATTTGGCTATGACATCTACTTTAGCACGGTCGACTTCAAGACCGGCTTTAGAGATTTTGTGTCCTAGCACAATGCCTTCTTTTACCATAAAATGGCATTTTTCCCAATTCAGAACAAGGCGAGTGTCTTCGCACCGCTTAAGCATACGTTCCAAATTGGCAAGGCAAGAAGAGAAGGAATCCCCGAAGACCGAGAAATCATCCATGAAGACTTCCATGGTTTGCTTAACCATGTCATGGAAGATAGCCAACATGCACCTTTGGAAAGTCCCGGGGGCATTGCATAAGCCAAAAGGCATTCGTTTGTAAGCAAAGGTGCCATAGGGACAAGTGAATGTTGTCTTCTCTTGATCTTGGGGATCGATGGGTATTTGGAAATAACCCGAGAAACCATCAAGAAAGCAGTAATATTCATTACCTGCTAAACGTTCAAGCATTTGGTCCATAAAAGGTAGAGGGAAATGATCCTTTCTCGTGGCATCATTGAGTTTGCGGTAGTCTATACAAACTCTCCACCCAGTAACGAGACGGGTAGGAATTAACTCGTTGTTTGCATTGGGCACAACGGTGATTCCGCCTTTCTTAGGCACACAATGGACTGGACTAACCCATGGTGAATCCAAAATAGGGTAAATCATACCCGCATCAAGAAGTTTGATAACCTCTTTTTTGATGACTTCATGGATTTTAGGATTCACCCTTCGTTGACTTTGAATTGTGGGCTTAAAGTCGTCCTCCATGAGAATTTTATGTGTGCAGAAGTGAGGATCAATTCCATGGATGTCGGAGATTTTCCAAGCGATAGCTCGTTTATGCTTCTTCAACACAGCGACAAGTCGGGCTTTTTCGTCTTCTTTCAGATCCTTTGCGATGATGACCGGTAGCTTCTCGGCGTCTTCCAGAAAAACGTACTCAAGATGAGGAGGTAGGTCCTTAAGCTCAAGAGTAGGAGGATCCTCAATAGATGGTGAAACTAACGATGGATCATCATTAATCACCTCTTTAGGAGCAGGAGGAGACAACGGGTCCTCATTGAGAAGTCTCTCAATAGTACGAATATCTTCATCCCAATTGGTGGATAAATTATCATACTTAATATCGAGAGGACCTAAGCTAGCTTCGAAATCGTCCAAGTCACTTTCTCCAAAAGGAGTCAATGCCGGAGCAATTGAGGCAATGGTCTCAACATTGGGTAGAGAAGAAAGAGTACTTTTGCAAGCATCATGAAAATGTTCTTCACAAGCCTCATCGAGAACATCAATAGCATTAACACTCTCATATGAATAAGGTTGCTTAGAAATCTTACCCATGTTGAAGACAATTTTATCGTCACCAACTCTCATGATTATTTCGCCCGCGGCTACATCAATGAGAGTGCGACCGGTCCTCAGAAATGGACGTCCAACGATTAATGGAACACGGGGATCCATCTCGTAGTCAACGACAACAAAATCCGCCGGGAAGGTGAATTTGTCGACGCCAACAAAGACATCTTCGGCGATCCCCACTGGATACGCAACCGTACGGTTGGCTAATTCCAAAGTCATTTTGGTGGGGATTAGCTCGGGGAGAGATAATTGCTTCCAAACACTTAAAGGCATTAAGTTTATACTGGCACCTAGATCGGCTAGGGCCATGCAATTCTCTACTCCCGGGAAGTTGCAAGGAATCAAGAAGCGACCTGGATCACCAAGTTTGGTGGGCAATTGCCTTAAGAGCACTGCGGAGCAATTCTCATTAAGGTGGGTCTGAGCAATGTCAAGAAGCTTTTCCTTATCACTTAGAAGATCTTTAAACATCTTAGCGTATTTGGGCATGTGAGCGAGAGCCTCGGCAAAGGAGATGTTAAAATTCAATTGTTTAAACATTTTTAGAAAATTTGAAACTTGAATATCATCCTTGCTCTTTTGCTTCTCTTTCCTCAACCTTGAAGGATAAGGTATATTGGATGAAGAAGAAGGCTTTAAGGGAATAGGCTCACTCACAACCACGGGTGGTGGGGAAATGGGGATAGAAGGTGAAGGAGGTGAGGAAAGTTGCTCTTTTTCCTTGTTCACAATCACCGGTGGAGGTGTAGGAAGCTCGGGTTCCATATAACCTTTTCCACTACGAGTGGTGATTGCTTTCATCTCCCCTCTTGGATTCGCAACGGTATTACTCGGAAGAGTACCCGAAGAAGGGCGTTGATTACTTTGGATGAGCGAACCAATCATATCACGAAGATGAACAGCTTGATTGTTAAAAGAGTTTTGCATGTTCGCATTAATTTCATTGCTGTGTTTTGCCATATCATTCCTTAACTCGGCTCGAATATCGCTCCCTTGTTTCACCATGTCATTCTTCAAGTTGACAAATTGGCTCTGAAGATTCGTCACCATCTCACGATTAGTCTTCATGAACGTCTCGACGTCTTGGTTTACAGCCATCGGTTGATTGAGAGGTGGAGCTTGGTAGGTTTGAGAATTTCCTTGAGTTGGGTATGGGTTTCTTTGGGATTGATATTGATTGTTAGCACGAGGTTGAGATTGATTGTTTCGGTTATAGCTTTGTTGCTGGTTTTGGTTGGTAGGAGGGAAACCGGGAGGAGCAAGATAATTGTTGGAACGATAACTTAGCAAGCCACGGTCTCCTTGCGGGCGGGCTTGATAGCCTCCCGTGGGATAAGTGCCGTAAGCTGCGTTAACGTTTTCAGAATAATTGCCTTGAGTGGAAGGACAATCATTGTAAGAATGAGGACCACCACATGTGTCACAAGAAATAGCAACGGCTTTAGCTTGTTGAAAATTGTTTGTGGCTATGGACATGAAATCTTTGTGCATCATAGCGATTTGTCGGGTAAGTTCAGATATCTCATGATTGGAAGTAGTAGAAGAAACATTGACTCTCGAGTTAGATCTTGAGGATGCGGATGAATCCCAATTCTTGTGGTGAGTAGTCATGTTTTCGATCAACTCTCGACACTCCTTCGGTCTCCTTTTCATAAAAGTACCACCGGCGGCGGCATTGATCGTGTCACGATCACGAAAAGTGAGACCATTATAGAAGGTGTCAATGAGAGTGACGGGGAGCATATTGTGATTTGGACAGCGGTCGATCAAAACATTGTACCGTTCCCAAGCATCAAAGAGCGATTCATCATTCTCTTGCATAAATCCACTGATTTGGTTACGAAGGCTAGTGACCATGGATGGGGGAAAGTAGCGCGATAAAAAGCGTTGAGTCATGTCATTCCACGTATGAATAGAATTCTTAGGAAGACGGTCAAACCATTTTTCGGCATGGTGAGAAAGCGAGTGTGGAAAAAGTTGGAGGCGAAGGTCATCCATAGAAACACCGGAGCACTTCATGCTTTGGGTCATGGTAATGAATTTGTCGAGGTGTTTGTTGGCATCATCATCCGGAATTCCACGAAATGGGTTCGTTTGCACTTGTTGTATCATATGATGCTTTAACGAAAACTCCTGAGCCGTGACGTGCATTGGCGCAATCGGGCCTCCGCGTCCGTTCATGGTGGGTTGGCACAATTCCTCCATTGTGCGTAGATCAGGTAGGTGGACATTGTTGTTGTTGTTATTATTATTATTCAAATTGTGTTGAGGTGGGTGATTATTGTTGTTGTTAACACCAGCCATATCTAAATCTTCACGAGTCTCGGGCTCAGAATAGTTCGTAGATCTAGTACGCATGCACCTGCAGAAGAAAAATATACACAAAGAGAATACCTATATAATATTTTTGGTTTTATAGGTTTTTTAATGTTTTTGTATTTTTGAAGAGTTTTATATATTTTTTAGGATTTTTGAAAATTTTTGAAGCGAGGAAAATAACGTTCAAAGAACGGATCCCAAAATTCAATGCGTCTCTCACTAGAAACCGTTTATCGTAACGAAAAGAGCCGGCAGCGGCGCCATTTAATACTTACCTTTTGGCTAGGTATAAAATAATTTCGTTGTTCCGATCTTTTCGAATTGAAAACCGGTCTAAAGTGCAACTCAATCGTCTTTTGGTGAATCAAGAGAATGGTTTGGTTTGTTTGTTTGTTTTAACTATTAGCAAGTAATTAAAGTGTCGTTGAGTAAAAATGGAAGAATAAAGATTGATACTAAAATGACAAGTGAAAATAAATGCTTGCAATCTAAAAGGTAACAATGGAAAATTACTAGCACACTAAATAAGAATTAACACTAGGAAAACTTTCTAAAAATAAAGACTTAGTTAAAAAGTACTATAAGAAAGTAAGAACGGAACAAGCCAAAAGAAACCCCGATCGGAATGTTTTCCGATCGGTTGATCGGAATATGGAAAATGGAGGCTGTCGGAATATGGGTAAATAAGGGTCCCAAACGGAAAATCCAAGTGCACCCAGATCAGAATATACCAAAGAATCACCGTCGAAATACGGGACACAAGACTACCAATCGGAATACTTAAACGAGGTCATGATCGGAATATCAAGCAAGCTATCAATCGGAATACTTGTGGGCAAATCGGAATAGGTAATAAAGCTCAATCGGAATGTGTTGCTAAGAGTACCAATCGGAATAACAAGAAAAGGTTCAGATCGGAAACGAAAGCCCTAATCCGATTGATCAATCGGAATATAGAGATGGAGGCTGCTCGGAAAAACCAATCGGAAAGGGGTTTTAAACTCCCTTTTCCGAAAATAAAGGGATTTGGTTAAGCTAGAAAATAAGATAAATTCAATAAGCTAATATCCAAAACTTAACAATCCGAATACTTAACCGAATCAAATAAGCACTTATCTCAACTTATTCAACTCGAAAATAAGCAACTTTTTAGATCAAACAATAAAAACATAAACTTTTTAATAAAACTTTTTAATAAGAAAAATAAGCTAATCATAAAAATAAGCCAATAAGCACAAAAGTCTTAAAGCTTAATCAAATGAAAACTTATGAAATGATCAAAAGATTAACTTTTTAAGCACGAAATCAATTAGAACAACACGGATCACATGATAATCGCACCAAAATCAATCTTAAATCAAAGAAAAGTAGAATGAGATTAAGAAATAAAAGCTTAAAATAGAACTTGATTAATAAAAATAAGCAATACAAAGTGTTTAATCTTGAAAGATTAAGAAAAAGATGGAATTTAGTGAGAGAAAGTTTAAGACTTTCTCTCTCTAAAACTAGAGAAAACTAAAAAAATGAAAATTAACTAAAAACTCTAACTACCCTCCTAATGACTATTAGGAGGGTATTTATAGGGGAGGTGGAAGGAGTGCATGTGTTGCATCTTCTTTCTTGCTTTCTTCTCGACTCGACTTTAATTCTTCGTCTTTGTCGTCTCGGGATTTGAACTTGTCTTTTAATTTTCTTCTTCTATTAGACTTAAGTTCTTCGACTTTGTTAAACTTCCGTCTTTTGACTTTTTCTTCGATAAATCTTCAGAATAGGCCTTGGACTTCCGTTCTTTTTGCACTCTTGATCTTTTGACTTCGTCTTTTCCCGTTTTCTTCAATAAAAGCCCGTGAAAGCCCGTGTTTTCTTCCTTTTTAATATTTTGGTCCTAAAACACAATAAAAACACAAACCACGCATAATTCCGACTTTTAAGACATAAATCACACGTTTTGGTCTTGTTATTATTGGAAATAAGTGGTAAAAGGATAAGTGTTTTCACACTTATTACGCTCAAACCACGCCTACGGTTGACCCAATACCAATAGTGGAACCCGAGATTCCAAGGCCGATGCCTATGCCCCAACCCACACCACCCTTACCTTACCCTTCAAGACGAAACAAGGAAAATGCACAAGAACGAAATAATAATCAATTTGAACTTTTCATGAAAATGTTTCGTGACTTGCATTTCAGTATAAGTTTTGCCGACACCTTGGTCATGATGCCTCGATTTGCCGCGAACTTCAAAAGTATGTTGAATAACAAAGAGAAATTGCAAAAATCTTCTAGTTGTTCTTCGGTTTTTCTTAGCCGCATACCTCAAAAAGTCGATGATCCCGGCAAGTTTTTAATCCCATGTGCTATACAAGACATGGAAGAATGCTACGCCTTGGCCGATCTTGGTGCTAGTATTAATTTGATGCCTCTTGAGATTTTTAAATCGCTCAATCTTCCCAATCTCACTCCTTCAAGAATGTCAATCGAGATGGCCGATCATTCTACGATTCTAGCTTGTGGAGTAGCCGAGGACGTCTTCGTGAAAGTTGGAAAGTTCTACTATCCCGTAGACTTTATTGTTGTTGACATCCCTATCGATCCTAAAGTTCCTCTAATTTTAGGTCGATCATTTTTGGATACCTCGAGAGCACTTATCGATGTGCATGCTAGGAAAATCACTCTTCGTTTCAATGAGGAAGAACTCGTCATAAACGCAACTCAAAACTCCACACTTTCTCATGTGTATTCTATCACGTCTTTGTACAATGTCAATCCCATCAAAAACATTTGTAAAAAGATTTCAAAAAGAGTTTTAGAAGTTGATGATAAAAATGAAGTTCCGTCCCCTCCGCCGGTGGAGGTTAAGAGTGTTAAGCCTACGATTCCAATTGTGAATGATATTTCGGATGATGAATATGTTGATCCCGATGGGGGAGTTTTCTTTGTTGACAAACGTTTTGAGAACTTACCACCACCTTTACCAAAACGGTTTTCAAATGTGAGAATTTTTAGTGTGACTAACATCGCTTTAGAAACACCAAATATTTTTGACATAATCAAATCGGATTTTCATAAGGAGAGTTTAAAAGATGAAAAAGGGAAAGATTTTAAATTGGATTTAAAAGATTTTTCTACAACTCTAACTCCGTCATCACCACGTGTATTGAGTACTACAAGCTCGTCTTCTCCTTTTGACGATGCTTTGTGTGGACCTAGTGTGGGGGAAGCCCCTTATGTTCCCTCCCCTTTCTCCATCGAGGACGAGATATTTGATCCCGGAATTGCTTATAAAGGGAAATCTCGGTCTTCCACCGATGCAATAAATGGAAAATCTTTCTATTTGATTGGTGCGAGTCTACCTCGAGTAGCTCAATGTTTGTATGACTTACCCATTGTCCCACCCTTCTATTTCTTCTCATCTATTTTCTTGAAACCCTTTGGGTTTATGTTGGCACACGATGAAGTGGCGTTGATTTGTTTTTCCAATGAAAACGAGAACGCCATCTTCGATCCCGGTATTTTGCACCATCAAAGGACTTAGTCCTTTATACCGGTTGTTTTTGGGCCTTGTTTATCATGTAAGCCCCACCAAAAATTGACCATACCATGATAATCCCTAAATGATCACATTTATGGGGATTCGAGTCGAGATTTTGACTCGGTTATCAAAAACAAGGTGCCTCGTGGGGGAGACCCATGCTTATCCATGTACATATTATTGCTTTCTAATTAGTATAATGTGAGGGGATTTGTGCCCTTCCAACCTTTGTTCCGTGGTTGTTTGTGCATTGTGGTTTTTAGATCATGATCTTCACGATTGGAGACTCTCGTGTTCGTTTTATGGGAGCACTCGATCGATTGCTTTGAATACTTTCTCGATATCCAAATGATATATCCTTTTGATGTTCTAACCTTAGGTTTTTAGCACACTTCATAAACGGCTATTAATTTATTGGTTACACCCTTTTCATGCTAGATTAGGCATTCGACTAAGTCTCTAGTATGGGGGTGTTTGCACCCCTAGACTCGAAACATTGAGGACAATGTTTAACTTTAGTATGGGGGGGGGGTGAATAGATACTTGCCTTGCCAAACCTTCACGCTTTCCAAAGTTTATCTTTTTGGTTATCGTTTTGTTGCGAAATAAGGCTAAAAATGGCCAAATTTTAAAAAATTTCTCATGTTTTATAAGTGTTTGAAGACACGAATGTAGGTTTTCCGATGGCGAGACTAAGAGTAATTTTTGACTCGACCGCGCGTGTTGAGCACTTAGCTTTGATTCCTTAACTACACATTAGGCTAAGTCTCTTAAATGAGGACGAGAAATGATAGAGTTAATTATAAGTTACTATGCTAAACGTAGAGTACTCGTATTCTTTCAAAAACTCATGTGTTCTCGTTGTTTGCTTATTCTCCCTTCGCATGTAAATATTTTTTTCTTAATAAATATTGACTTAGCGGTTTAGTTAGGATTGTTGGGTTTCTAGTCTTTTCTAGTAGCTTCCGTGTAATTAAATTGGGGAGACATTAAGGTATCGCCAGCGTCACGGTTTTGAAGTACTGGCACCCCAATAATCGAAAGCTTCACCCAATAATAAGATTTCAAGTGCTCACCTAAATCAAGCAAACAATTTGAAGCCCCATAAGGCTGAAAAATCTATGCAAAATTGAAAGTGAATCAAGCCTTAATCTTCGAAGCTTTAAAGATCCAAAATTCGCTTTAGCGTGAGGATATACGTCTTTGGCTAATAAAACCACCGATGAGGCGGATAATAAAAGGCAAGGCAAGACCGAAGTCATAATAAAAGCTTCATGGCGAAGTTGAATAAAAGATGGAGGTAAACCAAAGATAATAAGGCCCTTCCGTTAGGGGGCGAATAAAAGTATTGGTAATAAGTCTCATGTTCAAAACCGTTATAAAACCGTGTTTATCGATTCTTCTTGTCAACTTAATTTTTTAACATCGTTGTCTATTAGGAGGGGTTATTGATTTGATGGTCTTAGTTACACCGTTAGGACTCTATTTTTAGACCTAAATCTCTATTATCGCATAAGTCAAACAATGTATCCTCGTGAAACATTCAAGACAAAATAAAATATAAGAGATACAACTTAGGAATAATGGGAGGATAAGTACGTGATTAGGGCATATGAGTAGTGTTAGCATTACTAACTTATAATGACAATGATCTCGTTACACGCTTGGCATGGAATTAGGGTGAAAATCGAGGACGATAAAATTATTTCTAACGAAGCATTCACGTGTTCTTATTCTATGAACCTAAACGTCCCATTTTGCGATGAAAATCATACATTATGTCTAAAACGCAAGTAGTAGTAATAGTAGTAGTGTAGCTAGTTTATCATTCTTATAAAGTGAATAAAAATGAATTTTAGAGGTGATACGATACTTTATTCTAGCATTGCGTGAGGGCACGACAATGGTTTAGTATGGGGGAGTGATGAGACTGCTTTTATACATAGTCTCATCGTCCAAAACGAGCTTAAAATGCATAAAATATCATTAAAACTGCCAAATATATGCTCGTGTTTGTTGCTTGTGTATTTTAGGTTCGGATATTGAGGAAATGACAAAAAGATCACAAGAATCAATCAAAAACGAACACGGGAAACGAAGCCGCACAATGAACCGGGCCCAAGAATGGAATTTCCAAAATGGCCCTTGAAGTTTTGAAGATTGGCAACTTTAGTCCCTCATTTTTGAAGATTTGGCAAGATAAGACCTTGAAGATTTCATCACTGGCAAAATAAGACCTCCATGTTTGAAGATTATACAAGTTATGCCCTTGAAGAATCCAAAAATATGCATTAATGGTCCTTGTTTACAAGCTTGAAAAGTTATTGTGCCAAAAGTGTAAACTTCCCAAACTTATTTACAAAGGGAATGGGGTTTTTGGCTGTTTATTACAAAATGAAGAAGACAGGGAAATTGAGGGACCAAATGCGCCCAGACAAACAAACCCTCATCCTCCTATCACCAGCTTACACGTCACCCCCACTTAAACTTCCAGCCAATCACCACCATCCTCTCCTCCACATCACTTTTCCACCCACATTTTAAATAAACAGATTATTAACTAATCTGTTTTGGAGGTAAACAACAAGTTTAAAACCTAAAAACCTAAAAACGTGATTAAACATTCCTGTTTATCACCTCCCCACCTCATAAACCCTAATTATGAACTCACCCAAAACAAAGGGGTTTAAGCTAATCCTTTCCAGATCACTGATTAAACTAAGCCTAAACCCAACACCACTCTTATTTTTGTCCCCACTCAACCCATGTGCTCCCCAAGAGATTCCCCTGCTCACGTCCCTATCCCCTAACCCCACTGAGGAGACCAAATGACTGGTTGGATGCGAATCCTTGGTCCCTACTCTTCAACAAACGGATGAGATCAAATCTTGCAAGCTGGCAACTCACATGTCCCTGCAAATTCACATGGACAATTTTGACCAAGAAGACTCTAAGGGTTTTTTAGGAATTTCAGCTATTAGGGTTTTAGTTTCTAGATTTTTCCATTCATTTGTATAAATAGAGGACGTATGTGTCCCTATTTGATTGTTCCAGTTTTCTAGCAAATTTCTTTTGTAATCCCTTTTTATGCAATATAAAGTTGGTATTTTTTTAAAATATAATTCCTTTTATGATTGATAGAAGTTGGTATTAAGGTTGGCTAGAAGCTGAGTTCCATTATTTTAACATTGGTTCAAGGATTTTCAAAAATCATTTTTGTTTTCAAGTTTCTGAAAAAGGTTGATTTTTGGGTAAATTCTTGTTCCAAAATATAGATTTCCAAGTTTGTAGTTGGTTTGTGTAAGTGATGTTTAAGGAAAGAATTTAAGGAAGTTATTTGAGAAAGTTTTAAAAAGGAAGAAAAATCATATTATTTGTATTTGTGTGCATTGTTCTTAGCAGGAAGCTTATTGAGAGCTTGTTATCCAAGGATCAGCATAGGCCCGAGCCTGTTTGGAGATGGCAAAGCAGCCATTGTGGGACCTGGATGTGGGTCCCACAAGGTAAATCCCTTGTTTCTATTTTTCAGTTTTCAAAAATTTGTGTCTTATGAGATTTGGTGAATTTGTGCAAATCTGCTTGAGTGTTGGTTTAATATGTTTGTTCATGTTGGTTTTAGGTTGTTATGCATGTTTAGATTGATTAGGATCAATTTGGTTTGAATTTGTTTGAATTTGGTTTGAAAAAATTGGTTTTCTGAAAATTAAGGAGTGTTTGGATTAGGGTTTAAACTAGGGTGAATGGTATTAATCTTGGCTTAAAACCTGTTTAAAACATTCATAGGTTGTTGTTAGGTGATTTTAATATTTAGTTTTCTGTTTGGTAGAGTTTTAAGCACATTTGCATGCTAAAAAGTTGGATATTATAGCATAAATTCAGTAAGTCCTTTTTTGCTTATTTTTGAGTGAATTTGTGCCTCAAATCTTGTTATATGTTAGATTCTAGGTCTAAGCAGGATTGTGTATAGCTTATATGTGAATTGGTGGATTTGTGTGTAAGCTTTTAAGGTTTAAAATCCGTTTTTGTGCAAGTAATTTACTTATTGTTCATCAGAAAGAGGTTAAGCTTCATCAGTAACCATTTTTGCCAATTTGTGTGAGATTTTGTGAAGTAACTTGCTAGTTTTTGTGTTGATTATTGACTCCCTATACTCAACTGAGTATAGGAGTGCCTTGTTGTCCAAAGAAAACCAAGCAAGAGCTTTCCTAAGCTCAAAAGGTCACCAGACCTTGAAATTACACTAGCAGTGGGAAAAAAGTTACCCCTGCTAGTGTATTGGTTAGTACTGCTAAGCTAGCAGACAAATACCAAGCACATGTCACTATCAAGTTTTTAGTTTTTTGTCTTTTGTGGGTTAAAATTAGAATTAGGACCTGATTTTTGTTTCAATATTTTTCTAATTTAATTTTTGATTTTTCTGTTTAATTAGATTTTTATTTACTGTTCATTAGCTATTTTTTAGATTAAATAGCTATTTTAATTTCTGATTTTTGGCATTTAGTGGCAAAAATTATTATTTTTCAGATTTAAAAATTTTATTAGACTTAGAAAAACATTTTAATATTTTTGGTTTTAAAAGTTTTTACTGTTCACCTTTTATTTTTTTTTAGAATTAAATTAGTTTAATTAGGGTTTAACTAAAACTGTTTTTGTCTTCTAGTGAAAAATTTTATATTTTTCAAACTTTTTCATTTTTCTACTGTTCATTAGAGTAAATTAGGGTTTTTAAAATTGTCAAATTATTTTTAGCATTATTTTATTATTTTTTATAATTATTTTAGTTTAAAAATAGTTTTTAGTGATTTAAAAATAGAAAAATAGGTTTTAAAATTTAGGAAAAATACTTTTTAGTCTTTAAATAATATAGGTAACTTATTAGTTCAATAAAATAATATTTTGGACATTTTGATTAATTATATTTAATTTTAGGGCTTTAATTAGCATTTAAAATTAAATATTTAATTAATAAAAGGTTTTAAAATATTTTTATTGGATTTTTATTCTTATTTATATTATTTTAGACTTATTTTTAGCTTTTAATTAATTTTAGGTTTAAAATTTTTAATTTGTAGCTTTTTACGGTTTTACGTGAACGATCTTTTCGTCTTAGCTCGATCCGTCTTCGTAACCGTCATTCTCTTCTCGTCCCCTTTCTATTTTCTTTTCTCAAATATAATCACAAATCAACATCAATTCATTACACAACGCACTTGCCTCCTCGAGAACGAACTCACTTCATTTTTGGGTCATTTACATACGGTTTTCCTAAATCGTCGTGCTTACCCTATATTTTAGGTCCTTGTTTTTCCTAAAGCAAGTTACCTAATTTTACAACTATCACTAGGTCTTGAATGCATAGTCCTCTTTGGCTTGACCTTCTTTAAAAATCATTTTATTTTGAAAACCATCATTCATCTCCTAGGAGGAGGAGGCATGGAGAACATGGCAAGCAAGAAATCATGAAACCTTCTATGAAGACCAAGCATCTCCAACATTAGGTTTTGAATGGTGTAGTTATTATAGAGACAACATGGGCAATTTGCACCATGAGCTTCTAGGAACCCAAATAACTAAGGATCACCCATGAAGTGAGCAATATGAATGCCCAAGATAGGAGCATTAGTGTTTGAGGGTGGAGATGTTGGAGGCATAGTGTCCAAGGGTGAAATGGGAGAATTTGGTGGAGTAAAAGGAGAGGTAACCAAAGGCTCAAGGACAAAAGGAATGCTTTGTAGAGGTTGAGGTTGAGTATTCCCATCCAAAGGAGGACTAGGAGTGAAAGGTGAAGAAAGCTCATTCATTCTTGATTGGAATGAAGAGGAGGTAGAACCATGTGAATGGTTAGTAGTATGGGTTGATTTTGTCTTGCATGGAGCAAGGGGCAGTGAAGGTGAAGAGGAAATGAGAATAGGAAAAATCTCATTTTTGGGAGTGTGAAAAAATGAAGAACCAATATTAGGTAATTTAATCTTAATTGTAAGGCTTCTTTTGGAAGAGGAAGTTTTGGAAGAAGTAGATGTTCTAGTGGACACCATGGTTGTGTGTTAAGGTTTAGAGAAGAGTTGAAGAGATGAAGAATACAATCAACAAGAGGGGGTTTAAGAAGAGAATGAAATGATCTAAACTAGTAATGGGTTAAAATCATTTTAGGTGAATAATGAAATAAGGTAGCCTAGTTTAGGAAAGTGCAGGTTTTTGCAAATTTTTTATCAAAGTTTTACATAGATTAAGGAAAACAGTGTAAAGCAAAGATTCTGTCGAAACAGTGACAGGCGGTTCCTTATGTAGGGTCGCGGTTCGTTATCGCTAAGGAACCGCGGGTTCGATATGAAACCGCAACCAGAGATGTCAAAAATGTGCACTTCCTCAAACTTTGGTTAGTCCATATTTCACACAAGTAAATAGCAAGCCAAAGTTAACTATAATTCAAAATCTAGGAAGCTAACAAACACATAATATGCACAAAGTTATGCAAATTGAATGATCAATAGCATAGACGATTAGGATTAAAATACTAAGTAATCCAAACACAAAGTATTAGTTAGCAAACATAACATCTAAAACAAAAAAAAAGAATAAGGACAAAAAGTTCAACAATTCAAACATGTTTACAAACATGTTAACCTTGATAAACCAAGCTTCATTTCTTCTTCTTGCCAAGTCCCTTGATCAATTTGGCTATGCTCTTGAACGATCCTCTTGACTCCACTCGATGATCATACAACTCACCTTGGGTTTTAAGATTAGCTCGGTAGACATCCTCAAGACCAAAGTTTTCCGAAAGACCACTAGTGGCACAGTGAGGAGGAAGGATGATTTCTTCTTACCCTTCCATGAAAGTGTCTATGGATGGGTGGGAGTTACTCGAAGAACCAACGTGAGCACTTGTGCCTACGCCACCACCATCACTTGGTGACATATCAAAGTCCTCATCATCGGACTCTTGTGGATCAGACTTTCTCGAACCTCGATCACTTCTATTCTTTCGTGGTTGTACCTTTTGAATCGGTAGCATGACACGTTCGACCGAACGAAAGCGAGAAATGTTGATGTCGGGATAGTCTTCACCAACCTTCTTAAGAAGCTGAATAAGGAGCATGGCATAGGGATTATTTGTTTGGGGTTTAGAAAGAGCATAAGTGATTCGTCGAGCGATGTAGTATGCGAGATTGTACTTGGCATTGGTAGCGATGCAACATACCATGTGCGCCATACACGCCGGAATATGATCCCGGTTTCCGCCAAGACAAAATATATTCTCCCTAAGGATGTCGGCCCAACGGACCATACGATCATTTAGGTCGCTTAAGAGAACCTCATAGCGTTTTACTCGACGCTTGGTAGAGTGGAGGCTTCTTACAACGTTTCCACTACGCTCTTTACAAATGACATCAAGAATGTAGTCAAGGTCAATCTCTTCATTTTCATCTGGAGCACAGTCGAATGGTTCAAGAAAATAATCAAGTTTCCATTTATCAATAAATCGACATGTGCCCATAAATGGAACACGAAGATCTTGACCAAAGTCTTCAAGAGAGAGTTTAATGAGTCGATAATTTTTCGTTTTTAGTATCGTTTCTCTCGGTATCTAATCGAATTGATATAACTTTTCAAGTTCAACTTTATTGTTTTTGGTGATAAAAGGTTGAATGATATTCTATGTCTAATTTGGCAAGAAACATTTAAAAAGGTAAAAATATCGTCTATATACGTATACGTACTAATCTACAAACATATTGCAAATACCACAATTAACGCACAAAGTACAACTTTTAACAAAATACAAATTTAATCTACAAATTAAAAATACAAAATAAAAATTTTTCAGAATTAACAAATCTAACTGATTAACCACTAACTAAAATTATTCTAAAGTCTAGATACTAAAATTGAACATCCTAGCAACTAGCAGATAAAAAATGTAATCTTCGTTAAAACAAACGAGTCTTAAGGCCATATCAAGATAAAAGAAATCCTACATCAACTAAAAAGCTAATTCAACTTCTTTAAATGGAAAGTGAATAAGAGAAATATTGGATAGAACAATCACCAAAAACGGATGTAAATCTAGTGGTCAGGATACTTGTTAACAATTAAAACGTCACTAGTTTGAATCCTATCAGACTACTTTTTGTTGTTGTTTTTTCTTATTTGCTAATCATATTCTTTATGAAAAACATATCAGGTTGACTACTCTTCACTTCATGGAATGACTTTCAACCAATCCTAACTGGGACCCTAGTAGGTTGTAGCAAATTCAAACAGAAATATGTAAGGATGATGAACACTACATCAATCCAACAACTGCTAAACGTAAAATCAAGTACAAAGCTACATATTCAATATACTAACCTACCACTAAGATCTTACAATCTATCTACAAACATATTCATATCTCAACTAGCAGTTATGGCACTATTCAAAACTAAAACTTGCAGAAAATATTTGTGTGCTTAACCTATTCGTCCGAAGTTAGTCCGCTGAGTCGAAGCGCGGTGCTGAGCCGGCTTGAACCATCACACCTTAACTTTTTCTTTTGACTAATCTGATGAACTAATAAACATCTGTACACTATCTCCATTGTTTCTGAAATCAATCGTTTACAACTCAACAAAACTTGTTCGCATCGAAAGTAGTTAGAGGCCTGAATGAATAGCTTTGCATCGTACCTGTGAACAAAATCCTTCAAAACAAATAATACCTAACAGAACATGTGTACTACCTGATCTAATGTGAGCAAAACTTGCTATCACTGACTTTAATACTAAAAAATGAAACTATAGCCCATCGAAATCCAAACAGCTTATTACAAATAAGCTGTCACAGCTAAATCAATTGAAACTTTGAATCCAATCCTGCATAAACTCAAAGTACTCTTGCAAAATCAAACTAAAACAAGAAACCAAACAAAAGCTTCGATTCTGAAACTATATGACTGATTTATATCGAATCTACAACCAAACTAGTTTATCAAACTGATTACTCAAAACTGCAATATTACTCGAACAAGAAACTTATGAGACTAAACATATTATAACGAATTCCTCCAATCAATCCTGCGTGAACAGTAACAGAATATAATGATTTTGATTAAACTGAAAAGCTTGTTAAGAAAAAGCTATAAACTCCAAACAGTACACTCTCGATGATTGGTAAAAGACAACTTAAGCTCATTATGAGCTTTTACCATACTAGCTTGTAAAAAGAGTGCAGAAAGAAAAAGTAGATCGAAAGCTTAAAGTGAATCAATTCAGAGATAATCAGTAAAGAAAAGAGATTAAAATGAAAAGCTTATAATCTTCATTAATGGCAAAAAAAGGTATCGGTTACAACTACTTTAACTGAAAAGAAACAGAATTTGTTACAAGATTAAAAAGCTAATTATCTATCTAATCCTACACCTACAACTATGTGAAAACTAACACCTAAGCTAACCGCTTTGAATGAAGTCTTCTCCTTGTATTTATAGGTGTCGAAGAGAGGTGGTGTGACGTGTCTTGTCCAATCAAGTTGTGCCACGTGGAAAATACAAGGTTGAACTCGTTAGGGTTCTTCATCCGATTTGGGCATTTCTTCTTCTGTCACTCTTGATCTAATTGATTGGTATCTCCATGTAGAGGAGATGATAAGGAGTATTTTTGCTTCTTTGAACTTTGCATGAAACCTTGTGTAGCTCTTGTGATTTGATCTTGCAGCTTTATGGTGATGGAAAAGATGAAAAGAAGACTGTTATTTCTTTCTCTCTCTTCACGTTAGAGAAGACGTTTGTGTGTGAGTGGGTAAGACCAGGTCTTTGACCGGTTGACCAAGTTTATAATAAACTTTCCCTTTATTTTCTTTTTGATCCTTTACTTTTCATTCTTTTTCAAAATTTAAATAAACTTTTAAATCAATTTCTTTTTCATCCTTCATTTTTGTGAAAGTTACACTTTAAGTCCTCGATCTATGAAATAATGACAAGTAAAGTCCTTGAAAGCATGATTCGTCCTTTTCTTCGTCTTTTTTGTCAAATAAATCCTTGAAAACACGTATTTACTCCAAAATGCATCTTTTTACCTGAAAACACATGTAACACAAATACCCACATAATTTTGATATTTTTTAGTTAAATATAATGTATTTGACTGTGTTTTAAGTGATTTTTGGATCATTATTGATGAGTGTTTTCACACTTATCAACTCCCCTCCACTTGACAATTGCCATGCCCTCATGCAATGTAGTATTTCAAAGCTCTAGAGTGCACTTTTTTGTTAATTAATCCACCTTGGCCATTTTATGATTTAATAAATTATACTATACTACATGATAAATGATTTTGAATATTTACAATGCAATACAAAGGAAATCAATTCTATTTATATATTTTTGATTTTTCATAAATGGTTTTGATGAAAAAACTCATAAAGAAATCAATGACTTAGATTAGGGCTTTTGGTACCATGAACACTTATCACCCTCAAGTTTCACTTTCCCCATACCAAGCTTAAAAATAGGATCATTGCATTCACAAGTAAAAAGTGCATCAACTTATTCATGACAATTAAATGTGGAACCGGTTATTATTTGAGCAAATTGCTTGAGAGAAAATTTGTCATTATTTAAAGCGTGAAATATAAGAAATGTAAAATCCAAAAATAAGGAAGCACGGTTTTAATCCTAAGTAATCCTCTCATCTATTACTCGAAAAACCGCTCACAATTAATATAAGTCCGACTCAAGAATAATAAGTCATTCGCCTTATGTGTAAGATCCTTATGTCATGCATTAATAAGTAGTTACACACTCGCTAAGGAAAGAAAAATAAAAGTCACGCAATAATTTATATCCGCCGCCTTTTTGAGACTTTGGATCTTCAATCCCGCAACCCGTCAAGGTAATATTGGATTGGAGCAACTATTAAATCCCCGCAACCTGTCAAGGTAATATTGGAATTCAATAGTCACTATAATTAATACTTCACTGCCCCTCTTGGGAGTCTTGTATAATTATTATTATTTTTTCTAGCCACTCATTTTTTTTCATAAGCCGCTCTTATTTTTCTTTATTCCTCACAAAGAAAGTTGAAAAGAATAAAAGGAAAAACACCCGCTAAGTATTAAGCATGACACAAGTCTAGTACACATAAAACTTTCTAACTTAGAATCTTAAGACGTACTTATACCAACCATGAATGATTAGTTAAAAATGCATAAGAGACTACAAACCGATTAAAACCGTTCTTGATTATTTATTAACATATATACATGCGAAGAAAATAGAGGTAAAGAAAGATAAGGGTTTATCCACAAATAATTGTCATGAAGTTTATCTAGCCCTTTTATACTTGCTTCAACTCTATCATCTCCCATTCTCCACAAATTAAAAATCTCAACTAATGAGATTAGTGGATGCTTAGCCTAATAGTCCAATGAAGGACTACATGGTTAAGGATACTAGCTAGAGTAAGCTTAGATAAGCAAACTCGAGTTGAGTCAAAGTATCCATGGCGGGCCTAATATGTCAAAGAGATCTAAATTTGTTAAACCATGTCCTTATTATATTTTTTTTTCTTTTTCAATTTTTCATAAAAAACAAAAGAATAAATATATATACAATGCAAATGTGTTATGTAAATGAAAAATTATTTATGCAAAAATTATGAATGCATATTTTTGGTGGCCAAAGTAGATCAAAAATTTGAAAAATGTTTGAAAAATTAATTTCCAAGTTATCATGGAGTTAAGGCAATGGTCTAGGTAAGGTCACTTCGATATAAGTCTCCCCTACACTTAAGATAAACATTATCCTCAATGTTTAAGAGTATTGGAGTGAACTCCCCTACACTTATGACATTGCGTACTTTGCTTAACTCGAGCTAAGGAAGAGATAACTAAAGG
This sequence comes from Glebionis coronaria, assembly GCA_025667525.1. NCBI lineage: Eukaryota > Viridiplantae > Streptophyta > Magnoliopsida > Asterales > Asteraceae > Glebionis > Glebionis coronaria. The sequence goes on from CM046879.1 coordinate 163,286,800, forward strand.
GTATTCATTTTAAGCAGAATATCACAATATCAAAAACTTATCAAAGTGAACCAGATACACGGGCCTCCTCCATAAGCTCCATGAATGAAATGAGAGAGAGCAACCTTAGAAACAAACACCAAAAGACGAAGAAAGGCCACCCATCCACTTCAACTCTACTATAACACCCTTTAATTAAACATAACCTATTTAGATCTACTCTATGTTTTCTAACCTAGTTATTCAATGCTTAAGTTTTTTTAACCCTAAGTCGCTAGCTCGACTCAGCCCCGAATTAGGTTGTCCTTAGGGAAACCATCATGGAGAATAAAGAATATCACTTTGAAGCTCCTCTCACATGATACACTCAAACTTAGCACGTTTCCATTTACTATTAGATTTACAATATTCGCCTCGATAAATGGAACGGTCCAACGTGTCTCAAGTTTGTCCAATATACGAAGTCTCTCAAATAGGAAGTACCCCAGGATCAAATACATAGTGTCCATGTCTACATGTGAACAACTCCAAAGTAGGTAGAATCACCAAACTAAGCTCATATGAGAAGCCCATATCAATCGAAAGCACACTCTTAAGTGGAGTAGATGAAAACCAATTTTTCCCAAACATACGTATCCCAGGATCAAAAACCTTTCCCTTCATAGGAAAATAAGAAGATGAGCTCGTATCAACCATATAAGATTCCCCCTTAGTGATCAAAGCATCATGAGACAAGGAAGGTGTAGGAATAAAAACATTCATAAGAATTATGTCCATGTTGGGCTCCTCATCATCATCAAAAGGTGGGTAAGAAAGAGTAACATGTGAAGGTTCATGAGAAATTTGAGTGGGAATGGAATCTTCATAAAGCAATCTCTCTATTTCATGAATGTCCTCATCCTAATTAGAAAAATATGTATCAACCACAATATCATCTCTCTGAAGATAATCTTTAATTTGTTTATCTATCAATTCATCTTCACTAAGCAATCTTTCAATCTTTAGAACCTCCTCATTCTCATCAATAATAGACCCCTCCTCATCACTATAGTCATCATAGACTGATATGTCAAAGATTGGTGACTCCTCAAAACTCAAGGAAGTGTGATCATCAAAAAATAGAGATTCACAAGTGGAAAACTCATCATCACTATAATCATCATATATTAGTGTATCACAAAGAGAAGGTTCATCATCACTATCATAAGGATCATCAAAGGTTGCATCACAAGAATCATAAGTGGGAGAGGATAAGGATCCACATTGCCTATAGGAGTAAATTCTTCATCCAAATTAGGAATGTTATCTTGACAAGATAAGTCATCGGATGATATAGCATAAGATGCTTCACTAGAATCACAATCATTATCCTCCATTTGTGGAAAGTCTTGCACAAACTCTTCCTCAATCTCATTATCCCTTTCTTTAAACAATTCATCAAGATCAAAGTTACCAAAATCACTAGTAGTAGCATGAAGGTCAATATGTGATGAAATCTCAATGTGATCATGAGGAGAAGAGGTATCAATACAAAGCTCATCACATGGTTCATTGGAAACACCCTCGAGCTCTTTTTGGATTGGGATAAGGTTCTCAACACTAGAAGAGGTTAATTCATCCAAATCGGTGTTTGTATTAGTGCTAAGAGGCTCGTCCCCTATGGTTAAAGAGTCGGTGGGTTCCACGTGAGGTAAAGGTGATGAAGGTGTGTCATCATCAAGTGTCATAACAATTGGAGGTCCCTCATCATCTTCATGTAAGCATTGATTAAGCAAACGAGCACGAGTAGCAAAATAGTGTTCTACTTCCTCGAGCTCGATCATATCAGTCTTAAAGATTAAATCATCTAAATATTTTCTGAGTTGACGAGAAAATTTGTTCAACGATTCAAGACACATATCACCGAGTTCCTTATCATTAATTTGTCAAGTCTTAATTTCCGCTCCCTCAACAGCCGTAATCCTTGTCTTTAACCACAGACATGTGTTATGCATCTCCATTAGGGTTATGTCTTCCTTACTATCAAACTCCTTATAAACTCCATCAATAAACTCGTTTATTTGCTCAAGTAAAGAATGCGACTCATTGCAAATATTAGTGGTATAAGAAGGCGGATCACTTGGTCGACAATCATAACCATAATGGGGTTCTTTTCCACAAAACTCACATGAATAATTCGAAGAATAGGATGGAGGTGGATTTCCATAATTAGGTGGATTATAGGTTTGAAAAGAGTCATGATTATGAAAGTTCTCATGATTGTAACCTTGAAAATTTCCTTCGTTTTGAAAACCCTAATAATTTGAAAATCCTTGATTTTGAAAAGTATCTTGATTATAGCATGGAAGATTTTCATCATTTTGAAAGCATTCATTGTTTGAAAATCCTTGATTATGAAAGGTTTCTTGATTATAGCCTTGAAAATTATCATCATTTTGAAAACCTCCATAATTGGAAAATCCTTGGTTTTGAAAGGTTTCTTGATTATAGCCTTGAAAATTATCATTATTTTGAAAACCTTCATTGTTTGAAAAATCTTGGTTTTGGTATGGCTCATCAAAGGGTTGATCATGAAATGATGGTGGATTTTGTGATGAAAAACCGGAATATCCCATATAGTCATTACAAGTGTAGTCCATTTGAGTGTTAGGTCGAAAATTAGGGTTCTCGGTTCCATTATAAGCATATCCCTCCCCATAGTAGCCATTGTTTTGATCACATAAATAAGTATCGTGTGGACCTCCACAAGTCGAACAAGTCGAATAATTAGCGTTGGCGGATCGTTGTTGCAAAATATCCAACATGAAACGAGTATCCATGTGTAGCAAGGTGGCCGAATGTATATACAAGAAAAATGACGTTTAAAAGCTTCCTCGGGGAAGGAAGTAATACACCAAAGGTGGTATGGTTACACGTGTGCGAGTACACGTGTAAGTAAACTCGAGGAGTGAGAGATAAGCTCTCGGACGACTTTTGAAGGAGAATAGATTATCTCCCTCGAGGTTCGATAATTAATATCCACAAGAAAATATAATATATGTAAGTAATACTTGGGTGGCACACCACTCACCACTATAACTCTTGAAAGACCCACAAGGAAGCGAAGAAACGAGGCGGCGTGTAGCACTTAAGAGCCTGCTTCTTAAGAATGTGAAATACACTCGCCTTATACCCCCCACACAGTGGCCTATTTCTCAAGTTCAAGTAGATTGCAGTATTTATCTATTGTGCCTTAATTAAATTTGATCGATACACGTATCAAGGACCGGAACACTCACGAACACAGTGTATTGCCTAGGCAATACTTATGGAAGTAGATGGATTGAGTGTCTGTATCTACGTATATGTATTTACATATAATAATATATCAAAAATATTTTTGTATTTATTTGATTTTTAAGAAAATACTATATGTACGTAAAAACGATGAAAACCGATATATACAATATATTTTTGGTGTAATCTTTTAGGAAAAAGATTTCTTTTTGATTTTTTTTGTTCAATTCTTTAGGAAAAGAATTGATTTTGTGATTTTTTTTATTATTTTTTTTTTATCTTTTTTTTATGTTTTTGATTTATAATACGTAAAAATAATGTTCACGAAGTGAACGGATCCCAAAATCCAATATGTCTCACTCGAAATCGTTAATCTTCATGAAAAGAACCGGCAGCGGCGCCATTCAATTTTTTGTTTTTAGTATCGTTTCTCTCGGTATCTAATCGAATTGATATAACTTTTCAAGTTCAACTTTATTGTTTTTGGTGATAAAAGCTTGAATGGTATTCTATATCTAATTTGGCAAGAAAGATTTAAAAAGGTAAAAATATCGTCTATATACGTATATGTACTAATCTACAAACATATTGCAAATACCACAATTAACGCACAAAGTACAATTTTTAACAAAATACAAATTTAATCTACCAAATTAAAAATACAAAATACAAATTTTTCAGAATTAACAAATCTAACTGATTAACCACTAACTAAAATTATTCTAAATTCTAGATACTAAAATTGAACATCCTAGCAACTAGCAGATAAAAAATGTAATCTTAGTTAAAACAAACGAGTCTTAAGGCCATATCAAGATAAAAGAAATCCTACATCAACTAAAAAGCTAATTCAACTTCTTTAAATGGAAAGTGAATAAGAGAAATATTGGATAGAACAATCACTAAAAACGGATGTAAATCTAGTGGTCAGGGTACTTGTTAACAATTAAAACGTCACTAGTTCGAATCCTATCAGATTACTTTTTGTTGTTGTTTTTTTTATATGCTAATCATATTCTTTATGAAAAACACATCAGGTTGACTACTCTTCACTTCATGGAAGGACTTTCAACCAATCCTAACTGGGACCCTAGTAGGTTGTAGCAAATTTAAACAGAAATATGTAAGGATGATGAAAACTACATCAATCCAACAACTGCTAAACGTAAAATCAAGTACAAAGCTACAGATTCAATATACTACCCTACCACTAAGATCTTACAATCTGTCTACAAACATATTCATATCTCAACTAGCAGTTAGGGCACTATTCGAAACTAGAACTTGCAGAAAATATTTTCGTGCTTAACCTATTCGTTCGAAGTTAGTCCGCTGAGTCGAAGCGTGGCGCTGAGCCGGCTTAAACCATCACACCTCAACTTCTTCTTTTGACTAATCTGATGAACAATAAACATCTCTACACTATCTCCATTGTTTCTGAAATCAATCGTCTACAACTCAACAAAACTTGCCCGCATCGAAAGTAGTTAGAGGCGTGAATGAATAGCTTTGCACCATACCTGTGAACAAAATCCTGCAAAACAAATAATACCTAACAGAACATGTGTACTACCTGATCTAATGTGAGCCAAACTTGCTATCACTGACTTTAATACTAAAAAACTAAACTATAGCCCATCGAAATCCAAACAGCTTATTACAAATAAGTTGTCATAGCTAAATCAATTGAAACTTTGAATCCAATCCCGCATAAACTCAAAGTACTCTTGCAAAATCAAACTAAAACAAGAAACCAAACAAAAGCTTCGATTCTGAAACTATATGACTGATTTATATCGAATCTACAACCAAACTAGTTTATCAAACTGATTACTCAAAACTGCAATATTACTCGAATAAGAAACTTATGAGACTAAACAGATTCTAACGAATTCCTCCAATCAATCCTGCGTGAACAGTAACAGAATATAACGATTTCGATTAAACTAAAAAGCTTGTTAAGAAAAAGCTATAAACTCCAAACAGTACACTCTCGGTGATTGGTAAAAGACAACTTAAGCTCATTATGAGCTTTTACCATACTAGCTTGTAAAAAGAGTGCAGAAAGAAAAAGTAGATCGAAAGCTTAAAGTGAATCAGTTTAGAGACAATCAGTAAAGAAAAGAGATTAAAATGAAAAGCTTATAATCTTCATTAATGGCAGAAAAGGTATCGGTTACAACTACTTTAACTGAAAAGAAACAGAATTTGTTACAAGATTAAAAAGCTAATTATCTATCTAATCCTACACCTACAACTATGTGAAAACTAACACCTAAGCTAACCGCCTTCAATGTAGTCTTCTCCTTGTATTTATAGGCGTCGAAGAGAGGTGGTTTAACGTGTCTTGTCTAATCAAGTTGTGCCACGTGGAAAATACGAGGTTGAACTCGTTAGGGTTCTTCATCCGATTTGGGCATTTCTTCTTCTGTCACTCTTGATCTAATTGATTGGTATCTCCATGTAGAGGAGATGATAAGGAGTATTTTTGCTTCTTTGAACTTTGCCTGAAACCTTGTGTAGCTCTTGTGATTTGATCTTGCAGTTTTATGGTGATGGAAAAGATGAAAAGAAGACTGTTATTTCTTTCTCTCTCTTCACGTTAGAGAAGACGTTTGTGTGTGAGTGGGTAAGACCAGGTCTTTGACCGGTTGACCAAGTTTATAATAAACTTTCCCTTTGTTTTCTTTTTGATCCTTTACTTTTCATTCTTTTTCAAAAGTTAAATAAACTTTTAAATCAATTTCTTTTTCATCCTTCATTTTTGTGAAAGTTACACTTTAAGTCCTAGATCTTTGAAATAATGACAAGTAAAGTCCTTGAAAGCATGATTCATCCTTTTCTTCGTCTTTTTGTTAAATAAATCCTTGAAAACGCGTATTTACTCCAAAATGCATCTTTTTACCTGAAAACACATGAAACACAAATACCCACATGATTATGATATTTTTCAGTTAAATATAATGTATTTGACTGTGTTTTAAGTGATTTTTGGATCATTATTGATGAGTGTTTTCACACTTATCAGTTGACCTTCAAGGATGAACCTAACATATAATCTATCGTTATCATAAATGAGAGAGCATGTGCTAAAGAACTCTAAGAGAAACTCGGGATATATATCCTCTTTGCTGTCCAACGAACAATCAAACCCAATTTCTCCGAACCTCGATCGAGTATATATATATCCCTCAATATCCTCTTCGACAACTCTACCCTCATGAAAGCAACGTTTTTGGAGTGAGGAATAGGTGTTTGTAAGTTGAGGGGAAGCACACATTTCAGAAAGGTTTGGCATATATTGTCTAGTGTATTGGTGGTCTTATTGAAATTCCGAAGGCATGATTAGTACCTAAATAAACACAAAAGTATTTCCCCAATTACTCATATGTTACATATAAACCAAAAATCAAAAAGATGAGAATGTGTTTCATCAATTTCTTGACAAACAAAGGTTTAATCCTTATCATTCTCATACTCACAATGTACCTAATTCATTATTGACAATAACACATTGATCATGTAAGATCAATAATGAACTTGAACATTGGTTTTTCAAAACAAGGTTTTTAGGTAAGCATTTAACAATGCCATTATCAACTTGTTCATGGGTTCATATCAATTCCATCAATTAACCAAAATTATTTAGTCAAAATTCGGATTTGTTCTACAAGTGGGTTTTAGTAAAATCTCAATGAATATGAACCTAAGGAATCATAGTAACAATACTATGTCAACTCTTATTCCTAGTAAGGTTCTAATTCAATGTCATTTTAAAAATCCCCAATTATGAATGTATGAACCCTAGACCAAATTAGATGAAATTGAAAGAAATGACTTACAGATAATTGATCTTGGATGAAGGATGAGTGAAACCCACAAATCGAAATCAATTAATCTTGAGTAATTGAAGGTTTTAGAAAAACAACAATGGTGGGAAACTGGGTATTCTCGTCACTATGTTGGAGAAGAAGGAGAAGGATTTTTTGAACAAGTGATATTTAATAAAAACTGACTCTTTAGTCGCGGGTACTGGACGCAGTTCCTTATCGATAAGGAACCGCCGGTTTGAACCGCGTCGATAAGGAATCGCCTACAGTGGCATGTTTTTAACAAGGAAAATCAAAGAAATTTTCAAAACCAATTTTTTCTAAAAACCTTAAAATATGTCTTAAGCCTTTAGAAAATCATTGGACCACCACAACACTAGGTAATAATGCTTTATTGAAGGATTACGAGTTGAATCGAGATAGGAAAAGACCGAAACGGACAAACGACTACTCGTAGCAAAGAAGCAAAGGGGAGAGGAGTCAAGGGAAGTGAATCAAGACCAAGAACATTGCTCAAGAGACAAATGGCATTCTTCAAATCAAGGATACGAAGAGCTTGTGTCATATATAGTGGTTTAAGACGTGCCTTTCCGGTGAAAGTCTAAACGGATTTGGTAATGAATTATACCAAGCAGTTTTGATGCATAAAATAAGATCATTTTCAAGAGTAGTCTTATTCTATTTCAAAATATGAGCAAAGTATAGATTCACTTTCTCTCCCACATGATCGGATAATTATTGCTAGGATTAACAATAACAATATCCTTGGAATATTTCAATTCCAAATGTGTAAAATCCACCTACAACTTAATGAAGTAGTTTGGTATCTCAAGGGATTCACCAATCATACTAGATATGAGCTTAATTGCACAAGTTACACATGATATTGGGTCTACTAACCGTAAGAGTGCAAACCATAAAAATCATGCTTGATACTTTAAGATTCTACTAACTCACTCTATATCTCCATAGTGAGTCAAGTATCCAAGCAATGAAGGTTTGAGAGGGAAAAAGGAAAGAATCACAAACCACAAATAAATGTTAAGGCAAGGATGCCAAGAACAAACATATAGTCAATTAATGATCAAAAGAATGATTAGTAGGGCGTGTGGAAGAACGAAAGCGTACCTTGGCCACAAATTGCATTCCAAGCTTTCAAGGAACCAATGCAAATCCCAACTATGACTAATAGTGAATACTAAGTCTTAAAGGACTAGTATCACTCATATCCATCTTGATATCATCATTCAATGATGTTGGAAATCAAAGAAGATGAGTCTTCTACAAGTGTAAGTAACTCAATCCACAATCAATTGAATGATTTATCTTCATGGGTACCTATACATAACAAGATGCAAACTAGTAGATGCATTTCAAGAGTAAATCTAAAATGCATTAATACTACTTATCTAAATGAGATGCAATATTATCAATTTAAAAGACTTATTTTCAACAAAAAATAGTTTTGACCAAAGAAAAACTTTAGTACAACTTAACCTTCTAATTTGAGGAGACAATGAATCGATCCAAGTTTTAAAGTAAAATATACTTCAAATATCTTGCGTCACCATCGCTCTGATACCAATTTTAGAAACTAGAAAGGGGGTTGAATAGTTTCTCATCGATTTATCTCCTAATTAAAATCCCTTTCAATTAGGTGAGTGCCAAAACTATCATTTACTTGAAAGCTAGTTGCTTAATGATTAGGTTCAATTCTAATGCATTAACAATAAGTAATAAGTGTAATGATGTTAAATTTAAGTAATGAGTAAGGAAAGAAACAACCTAGTAGGAATACACCAAGATTTATAGTCGTTCGGCAACGAGGCTCTATCCTCGTTCCTACTCCACTCCTCGAGTACACCTTACACGAGATTTCCACTATATCCACAAGCTCCCTTCTTAGCGGAGAAAACCTTACAACGTCGCTTAAATTATTTTCTGACACTAAGCTAAATGTCGAGACCTAATCTTAGCTAGGAACAATCTACACAACGTCACCCACTTCACCATTTTACGACACAAGGCTAGATGCCGAGTTCTAATCCAAAGATAGAACCAATCTTCACAATGTTGCCTAATTCACCATTTTTCGACACAAGGCTAGATGTCGAGTTCTAATCGAAAGCTAGAACCAATCTTCACGAATCTTCACTTTGAAGCTAAGTGAGAAATTCACACAACACAACTACACATCACTTTATAGCTTAGTGAGAACTCACAAGACACAACCACATCATTTTATAGTTTAGTGAGAACTAACACAACTTATTACAACTCAACTAAACATATCCACGTACACGCATGTAGCTTGGATCTACACAACACAAATCCAAGCACACACATATGCAAAGGATTTACACAACTCTAATCCAAGTATTCACATATAGCTTGGATGAACACAACTAGTCCAAGTATTCACAAATACATTGGATCTACACAAGATACAAATAAACAAATGATGAACATGACTAGATCTTTAGGAGAGGGTGATCTTCATCAAAGCTTCATCTTTAATCACATCACAAGTGTGTGAGTGATCTTCTCTTTGGACAAGGTAAAGAAGGAGATCAAGAGGATAATCATAAGTAAACATACTTAACACATTAAGTGATCATTTACAAATGACTAGGATTAGATAGGAGAAAGAAGGTTGAAAGAGATGTCCAAAAAGGGTTAATGAAAATACAAATTTGATCCACTATTTATAGAAGACAAATACAAACGGCTATCTGGGGGCGGTTCCTTAACTACCCAGGCGGTTCCTTATCGATAGGGAACCGCGTAGGCACTTAAGGAACCGCGGAGTGTAGACTCCGCTCCTTTTTGTCTTTGAGTGAATTTGAAATATTTGAGGCTGTTTAAACCTTCAAAGGATATTCTTATGACATTTGGAATATGCCATATTTAAATTTACATTTTCATTTTAATAAAACATTTTCTTAAAAATAAAGTTTATTAAAAATCTTTTGTTACATTTGACAAAAGTGAGTTTTAAGGCTAATCACTTTTATGATCACTAAGCATGATTAAGATATGTTTGTGTAATGATTACTACCTTGATGATAGTGTTTGTTAGATAATTCATTTTATGATTGTGTTTGACAATAAATGTCTTTGTAATTTGTCGTGATCAAAACTAAGAAAGATTAATTAATACTAACAATGTTTTTAGGTATTACTTTGCAGTAACAGGTTTTATAAATCAAACCGCTCTGATACCAACTGATAGTCCCAAAATATGTCAATTGTTGATACAATGTCTCGCATACAAAGATAACATAATATGAATTACTTTCAAACGCCTAATGCTTTATTAATCTTTATGAACAAAGTATTACAAAGTGCTATGAATACACCCGTTGAGTGACAATAAAGAAATGAACCCTAGAACAAGTAAACTTGATTCGAGACTCAAGTTTACGAGAGAACCCTTGAGTCGCTGGTAGAAAGTTGAGGGACTCAAAGGTTCTAATGGGATAAAGAACTTAGATAAATTATCCAAGCACAAGGGCTGTGTTTGTCTTTTTTCTCCCTCCTATTTGTAATGGTACGAGGTTGCTTCCTTAGTGGGAGTAGTTGATACGTGTCTACTTCTAAGTGGAAGTAGTGCAACGCATTAAATGTATGTCTATAAAGAGACATACCTTTTAACAACTTTAGGTGAATAGTTCTGCCAACTGTTCACTTGATCCCACTAGGTCGTACTAGGCTTTGTCTTGAATCTCCTATTTTGTCCCGCTCAAAATACTTTAGAGATTCTCCCGCCTAAACTATAAAAGATAAAACAAGTCTCTGCTTGCTTAATCTTCAAAAGGGTTGTAAGTGATCTCTGAGAATTGTCATCTTAGAGATCCTTGTCCATAATTGCTGGTGAGTATGACTTCAGATAGTCTTTGATTTCTCTGACATTGTCTTTGACTTGAATGTTTCTAGTGTGCCAACTGAGGCTTTGCCTTCAGCTGGTCTGGTCTATGTCGCTGGTCTTCACAACGACTCGTAACACTTAATCTAATTTAAACAAATCTAGACTAGGCCATAGTTAAAACTTTCATTGGCCCAATATAATTCAACATAATAAATCCAATATCATATAATTAACAAGCTTATTCATAACTCTTATCTAAATCAATAAATTATTCAAACTAATCAACTTATCCACATAAGTCACCTAATAAGCTAGCTTATTTATTAAAAACAATGAACTCCAATAATTCATTCAATATAAGCCAGCTAAAAGCTTATAATCATGATGATGATAAATTAATAAGCTTATTCAAATCAAGTAAGCTAAAATAAAAAAAGACATCTAACCTGATGGACTCATGATGGATCAATTCATGATGATTCATGTTGATGGATTCGTGATGGTTTCATAATCATCGCTTCAAATTCACGATGGATTCGTCTCGATGGATCCATGATGTTAGAGAGATAAAGAAGATCGGGGGTAAAGATAGAAAGAGAGACCAACCGTATGTGTTTTTTATGAGAGGGGAAAGAAGAAAAAACTTATATAGTCGACGGGAAAATGACCGAAATACCCATACAGTATAAAATGAGGATTTAATCTCAGCCGTTGGATGGAAGAGAGATAGAGGGTGGATATGAGTCCCCCATATTTTAGATAAGTTTGATATTCAAATGAACTTAATGTTGGAAATTCACTTTATGTGACGACATTTAAGAATTCTCATTAGTTATCATAGTCACACACGCATAGACTAGATTAGGAAACTGTGTATAGTTTAGGCGGTGTGTGACTATATATACCCCTCCAAGGCTTCCAAGGATGGGGTTGTTTTTTGTTTTTCCATTATTCACTTTGAATACAATTTCCTTTTCTTTCACACACAACCTCTCTACTTCATCCATGGCTACCACCACCATCTACGACCCTACCAGACCACCGGATCCTTAATATAGCAAACCCACAATTGGCATCAGAGCCTCAGTTCATTTATTGGATCGTCGTGTTTTTTGTTATTGAGTTTGGTGGCCAAAAAAAAATTTTGGTCCGAATCTATCATTTTTTTTGTCACTGGTTGTGTTTACTTTCAATATTCACAATTTCTTTGTCATGTTATGTTCTTGTCCATCTAAACAATCCATCAAAACATCTCTTTTCTGGTCAAAAGTTGTCTCATATGGTTTTTTTTATCACTGGTCAAAGTTGGTTATTCTTGGTCAAAAGTCAACCTACCATGTCTTTTTTCTTGAATCTGCTATTAATTTCATTATTGGTTTTGAGTGTTTTTATCTTTTTTCTAGTAAATTCATGCACTTGAAGATGAAGATGAGCCCAGAAATGCTCAGAAACCCAGATTTGCCCAAAAAAAGCAAGTTCCTTAAATTCAGGAAAAAATACAATTTTTGGATAAGATCGCATTGATTGCGATGGATGACTTGCGATAGCCATTCCGATGGCTCACTGCGATGGTCTGTTGCGATGGACCATTCTGATGGCCCATTGTGATGGAACCATTGCGATGGGTACCATCGCGATGGGGCAATCATGTTGCGATGGGGTATACTAGACTGTGATGGCATTATTTATTTTGACATTGCGATGGGACTGCGATGGTGTCCATCAGGTTGCGATGGAACCATCGAGATGATGTGTAATATGACTGCAATGGAAAAATGAATACGATGTAGTTTGACAAAAAACGAAACCATGTAATTTAAAATCATACCAAGACTGATTTGACCAGAACCAAGACTTTACCATATCAATCCAACCTTTTAACTCCACAACACCAAATCTACCTATCCCATCGTCTCCTAATTCCCATCGCATCTAGACTCGAAGAATAGCAGAAAACAAAATCAGTTGATCTTCGATATGTTTCGTGTAACAACATGCATGTCGAGATCTTACTGATCTAACACGAAAATTATATCATCATAAATCTATGTCGGTTTCACCTGTTTTGTTTATTTTTCGTCTTCAAGAAGGATTTGAAACAATTATGTCACAATCTATTCTTTGTTGCGATTCAATACATAAAACGAAAATAACAGATTTGTACTTAATTTTCGAGTATCAAGAACAACTAATAACAATTATGTTATAGTTAATCTTGGTCTCGTTGACATACAAAAAACAAACGACATGCATCACGAATCAAACTTACCCGAGACCTTATACAAGATATAGAACCAAAAATCATTGGTCGTTCTTCGTTCGTGGGTGTCGTCATTGGGAAGATGTATGACGGTGTGAGACTTGATTTATGATGGAAATTGAAAAGATTGATGGAAATGAGATTTGGGTGTATCAAAAGTATGGTGGCTGATGAGTTGTGAGATATGAGATGTGTGGTAGGCGGTGAAAAGTATGTGTGGGATTAGGTTCATCTGACCTAATTTTTTTTGTTAAGCTTATTTATAGCTAAGATGGATCGGTTATACAATTCTTCATGAGCTGGCATACCATTGGACTTCACGTGGGCTTCTTATTTTTGAGTTTTGCTTGACGTGTTTTATCAAATGGATTTGGGTCGTGGTATATTGATGATGTTCGGGCCGATCACCATTTACCGAAGACATATAAGTCCAATTATGCTTAATTTTATATCACAATTTTTGTCAAGACTTACCAAATTGACATAAATTACGATAGTGAATGGGGGATTGGCTTATAGTTTTATCGGAATTTAAAAGTGGCGTGACATAGTGACGAGACAAAGTGACGAGACTAAGTGACAAAATTTATTTTGACGAGATCGAAGTAAAATGGCTATATTTTTAGTGGCTACGGATTTGTTTGATCGGGTATTAATTATTTGAAGTTGAAGACGGATTTTTCGAAGGCATGTACTTATTTTATCTTTCAAAGATAACTTGCTCGTGCTTAATCTTAGAATGAAGACTTGTTTATCTAGTTTTCGGGTTCGGGGTGGTTGGTTGATGACTTGGTTAACTATCACTTAAAGGAGTTACATTTTTGTACTCAGTGTCACGCGCATAGTCGACGTGGATAATTTCAAGATGTGTTGTGATTATATACTTCTTTCGGCAAGGTATTAGGTACTTAGAGATTTCTCCACCGTTCCTCATTCAACAATTGTGCAAGCTTAAGTCACAAGATCGAAGGATTTTTATTCAGTTTCATGTTTGATGTATCTGGTTCATTCTATCAGTGGTCACTTCAAATTGCTTACAAGGGGGTTGGTAAAGATGGCCATGGAGAGTTTATGAGTAGAGAATTTCGATCAGCAGCTGATTCTCACAAAATATATAATTCAGCTTATTTATTATTCTCACGAGATTTTCAGGTACATGTGCGTACGATTTATTGTTGGTTCCGAGTTTCGAAACCATCAAGGGGGAAGAAGAAGACATATTAAACGCACAACGAGTACACGTGATGAACTTCATACCTTCTTTTGATTTGAAGACATTCCGGGAAGACAATTGTCATAACCGCAGAGAAAATCAGTGTTTTAACTCGTGGCGTTATCAATCTCTAAACGGTACACTATTGTTTGATGTTTAATTGTTTTGATGTTGCAACTATTCATCATCATTATCCTTTATGGAGAGATATGTACTTCCGGGATTTAATTGACTCTAGTGCATCTCCGGAAGAAGATATGTGCATTTCCGGGACTTAATTGACTCTGGTGTTACGATGTCAACTTCATGAATGGGATAAAGTGTCTACTTCAGTATTTGAGCTTCATACATGGGATTGGTTTACTTTCTTAAACTACGTGGGGGAAGAAATGTTTTGATTCTTTCTAGTATGCATACCTTGAACTCTCAGGGGGAAAAAAATTCAGAAGAATTATTCAAGCGTGAGAAGAGAAGTTGTTGATCTACTTGGTGTGCCCCAAACTTTCAATCCCTCATAGAAACATTATCATTTTATATGATGGGGTTTGCTTGTTAAATTCCGCTGTGCGCTTAATCATTCTAAGCTTTATTAAAAGCTTTGAAGTTGCATATGAGGATTGTCGGTTTAGGGGGAAGCTATTAATAGCTTCTACATCAAGTTTATGTGGCATGAATTAAGGGGAAGTTAATTCAGAAGCTTCTCCTTAACCAGAAGTACATGGATTACTTAGCTCGTGTCGTTATAGTATTTCTACTACAAGTTACTACAAAGATGATTCGTTTTGAAGTGAAGACTTGTAACATCCCATTTTGGAAATGGAAATATCACAGTAATTATGGCGTGTCATCAAAGCATACAAGGTAAAATGTCTAAACATTACTTGACCATATAAAGGAAAATACCGGAATCAAACATCGGTAGTCCAAACGTAAAGCTCATCACACACAAACATAGTATAGTAAAGGAAAAGGACTAAACAATGTCCAAAGCATAAGTATCAAAAGAAAGGAAATGCATAATGTAAAGAAGGCTAGACAACTTCCAGTCTATATGCACGTACTCTTAGTGTCTACGAGCGTCCCTGAGTACCTGCCGTTTTGGGAACATAGAAAAGGAAAACGGCTGAGCAAATACGCTCAGTGCACGGATGTACAATAAAGCATGAATAGGATAAGCATATAACATAATAACATCGGAAGAAAACTAAGTCTCGAGTAACCTGGTTAAGTCTTAATAAAACTGGTTTTATAGTTTGAAAGTCTTATGTTTATCTTATAAAAACTGTTTGTCATATTTTACCATTAGCCAATATAGGTCATGAAAATCCACCGTGCATGAATAATTGGAGGGTTGACCGCAAATTAGAGGGGCTGCCTCTAATTTAATATACTGGTTTTATGGGTAGGAGGGATCAGCTCCTTGTGAAGGATGCAAGGCACACACCACATTCACCATGTAATCCTGAATAAAACATGTAACTAGGATGCACCCACACGCCCCACATGATAAATATAAATAAATGGCCAAAAGCTGAAGGGACGCCACGAGCAATCACTATGCCGTGGTGAAGTCATAACATCAGTGCCTCTAATGTTATGGTTATGGTACCTCCATAACTAGGTGAAACTGGTCATGCATGTATATGGCTATAGGTAATCATAATTAAACATAAGCAATCAAACACGTAACTTATACTACGGGAAAATAGTTGGCTGCATACGGGGAATCCTAATAAGGAAAGAATGTCCGTACTGAAAGGACGGGAATCCGTGCCTTATGTCTAGTGAACGAGAAAGACGAACTGCGAGAATCCTACTTCCGAATCACTAGTGCTACATAAATACGTACATGAAATAAGTATCTGCTTACTAAATACATAGCTGGTTTTATGTCATGTCTTAGCTTATTTTATGTGTTCTTACTATGTTTTACTGTTTCAAGCCTTAGACTGTATTAAATCTTATATTCTGCTTAATCTGATTAAGTATTTCTAGTATTTCATGTGTTATTATACTTACTGTGTAATAATAAGTAACTTTCCAAAAATAGCAGGTTTCCTAAAATAGAAAGTTTCCAAAAATAGAAAGTTTCCAGAAATAGAAAGTTTCCAAAAATAGAAAGTTACCAAAAATAGAAAGTTTCCAAAAATAGAAAGTTTCCAAAAATAGGAAGTTTCCAAAAATAGAAAGTTTCCAAAAATAGAAAGTTACCAAAAATAGAAAGTTTCCAAAAATAGAAAGTTACCAAAAATAGAAAGTTTCCAAAAATAGAAAGTTTCCAAAAATAGATTTACTGCTTAAAATAGATAAGTTTCTAAAAATAGAAAGTTTCCATAGTTAGAAATAAGCTGGTTAAATAAGCTAAGTATATAAGCCTAAGTGTTTTCATGATTATTTTCTAAGCCATATGATATATTGTATAGTTTAGTAATTATTTCATGTAATTTAATTAAACTATAGGTTATAATATTTAATTAAAGTATAACATGTTTTTAATTAAATATATTAAATACTTAGGTTAAAATATGTATTATTAAATATTAATAATATAACCTAAGTCATGTTAATTAATTAATTATATCCATGGTTTTTAAAATAATTAATTAATTATAAGTCTTAAATATTAATACTTAGGTTAAAATAATTTCATGATCATTAATAATTAAATAACCTAAGTCATGTTATTAAATTAATTACATCATTTATTAATTTAATTTTTAACATAAGTTCATAAGCATAAAAAAACTAGCATACACCATGAACCAGATCTAGGTTTAAAAACATGAACCGGACATGAATCGACACCGTACCCCGAACCAACTCGGGGTACCCCTTGCTGCCGTGGGACCCACACGCACCAACCAAGACCATAAGGTCTTGGTGGTGGTCGGCTTGGCAAACCGAAACCCCCTTGGGGTCGGTTGCAGCCTGCGGCCAAAACAAAACACCCTTTAAAACGACCCTTTGATTTAATTAATCATCAAAACATGTTAGATCTATGATTAATTATTATGTTTTTATAAAAACATCACATGTTCATAATTAATAAAAGATTAAATTAAAAGAAAAGGTTTAAAAGGTTTTTACCGAATTCGTGGATCAAGAGAATGAAGAACAAACACGAACAATCAACAAATCTTCAAGATCAAAGATCAAAGAATCACCTTGTATGGTGATTTAAGGGTGGCGGCACAAAGAGAGGAGGAAGAGAGGGTTTTAGGTTTTTCTTGAAATCTTCTGTAAAGTGTTTTTGAGTAGTGAAAAATTAATTAACCCCCCTTTAGTAAAAATTGATAATGGGCTTGGCCCATTATCCTTGTTTGGCCGTGGGTAGGGACCCCCACATGGGGCTCCCGTACCTTTTTCCGTGTCTCGTTATTTAGTTACTCGTTTGTGTTTATTTATGTTCGTGTTTTAATTGTTCTCGTTACGTAAATACCGTGATCTAATATATTTAATTACGCTCGTAATAAATATATATACGTAATTAATAATAGTTCGTGTTTTAATTACGTTCATGATTTTATGATCGCGTGTTCGTGATTAATTATTGTTAAATAATTATTACGTGATCGTGCATATAAAATACTTATCGTGTTCTAACACGTACGTAATACGTAAACTCCTAACACGTAATCGTAATCATGCTATATTAGAAAAGTTTAAACTAGTACGTACGATCCTAAGGGTACTATTCATGGTAAAAGCATGCGGGTTTTACAACTCTTCCCCCCTAAAAAGAATAATCCGTCCCCGAATTATAGATAAAGTAACTGGAAAAGAAGAACATACCCGAATTCAAAATATGAAATGAGGGTAAGAAGCCCGGATAGACTCCTCCGTTTCCAAAGTGGCTTCCCGCTCGGTATGATCCCTCCATAGAATTTTGACGAATGGAATCGTCTTCTTTCTCATGACTCGTTCTTGCCTGTCAAGAACTCGTTCGGGTTCTTCTATAAAAGTGAGATCTTCACGTATCTATTCCAGTGGATACTGAACCATGTGAAGGGGATGATATTGGTACCCTCTGAGTAAGGACACATGAAACACATTGTGCACATGCGAAAGCTGCGGAGGTAACGCCAATCGGTAAGATACTTCACCGACTCGTTCAATGATATCAAACGGTCTGATGAAACGAGGACTGAGCTTCCCTTTAATCCCGAAGCGTCTAACACCACGTGCCGGCGAAACCTTAAGGAAGACGTGATCTCCTACGTTAAAGTGTAAATCCCTACGATGCTTATCGGCGTAACTCTTCTGATGTGACCGTGCCTCCTGAATCTTCTGCTTAGCTACTGCGATCTTCTCATTGGTCATCTCTATAATTTCCGGTCCTTCGAGTGTTCGCTCGCCAACCTGATCCCAATAGATTGGGGAGCGACACTTTCTGCCATACAACATCTCAAATGGAGCACATTTAATGCTTGCGTGACAGCTGTTGTTGTATGCAAACTCCACCAAACAGATGTATTCGTCCCAATCACCCGTCCATTCCAACGCACATGACCTCAACATATCTTCCAATGTCTGAATGGTTCGCTCCGACTGTCCGTCCGTTTGAGGATGAAAAGCCATGCTAAGCTTAAGTTGTGTACACCAAGCTTTCTGCAGACTTTTCCAAAAGTGCGAAGTGAATCGAGGATCTCTGTCTGAGACGATGCTGGATGGTGCACCGTGGAGTCTCATGATCTCTCGTCTATACGTATCTGCGAGTTTACTTACCGAATCATCCTTGCGGATCGGTAAGAAATGAGCTGATTTGGTAAGTCGATCAACGATAACCCAAATTGCATCGAGCTTCCTTTTGGTAGGCGGAAGACCGGTAAAAAAATCCATGGTGATTTTGTCCCACTTCCACTCTGGAATATCTAACGGTTGAAGGAGACCGCCAGATCGCTGATGCTCGATCTTAACCTGCTGGCAGGTAAGACATTTGGAGACGTAAGTGGCCACATCCTGTTTCATACCACTCCACCAAAAGTACTGCTTGATGTCATGGTACATTTTAGTTGAACCAGGATGTATCGAGAATGGGGAGCTATGAGCTTCAGCTAGCAAAGCTTCCCGGAGTTCTTGGTCGTCAGGAACACAAAGTCTAGTGCCCTGCCATACGATACCATCTGCATCTACTCTGAATTCCGTCTGCTTCTCCAAATTCTGTACTATCGCCCAGATTTCTCCGTCATCCTTCTGAGCTTCCTTGATCTTAGATAGTAACTCGGGTTCTACTCTAAGATTAGCCCAGTAACCGTGCTGTCCACGTACCATGATCTTGATGTCTAGTCGCTCCAAGTCTCTGATGACTTCCTCTTCGATTTTAATGCCGTTGATCATTCCGGACTTCCTGCTAAGAGCATCTGCTACTACATTTGCCTTTCCGGGATGATATTGTAGATTAATGTCATAATCCTTCAACAGATCTAACCATCTCCTCTGCCTCATGTTCAATTCACGCTGAGTGAAGATATACTTCAAGCTCTTGTGGTCCGTAAAAATGTCACATGATTCTCCATATAAGTAGTGCCTCCATATCTTTAATGCAAACACGACTGCAGCAAGTTCCAAATCGTGCGTGGGGTAATTTTCTTCATAAGGCTTAAGCTGCCGTGAAGCGTACGCGATCACTTTCCCATGTTGCATGAGAACACAGCCAAGTCCCTTCCCCGATGCATCGCTGTAGATTTGAAATCCACCCGTACCAGATGGTAGAGTAAGAATCGGTGCAGATACTAGCTTCTGCTTCAGGTCTTCAAAGCTCTTCTCTCGATCTTCAGTCCAGACGAATTTCTCCCCTTTCCGCATCAGTTTGGTCAATGGTAGTGCTAGGCGGGAAAAGTTCTCCACGAACCTACGGTAATAGCCAGCTAAGCCTAAGAAACTGCGGACTTCCGTCGCTGATGTCGGCCTTGGCCACTTAGTAATGGCCTCAACCTTCGCTGGATCCATAGTGATTCCTTCTGCTGATACAATGTGACCTAAGAATGCCACCTTGTCTAACCAGAACTCACACTTGGAGAATTTAGCATACAGCTGCTTCTGACGAAGAATCTGTAGTACTGTACGAAGATGGTCTTCGTGTTCCTCCTTGGACTTTGAGAAAATCAGGATGTCATCGATGAAAACAATGACGAATTTGTCCAGAAATTCATGGAAGATTCTGTTCATCAGATCCATGAACACTGCTGGAGCATTTGTCAGGCCAAATGGCATAACTACAAACTCGTAGTGGCCATAGCGGGTACGAAAGGCAGTCTTAGCAATGTCCTGCTCCTTGACCCGTAGCTGGTGATAGCCTGACCTAAGATCGATCTTGGAGAAGTGTTTGGCCCCTTGGAGTTGGTCAAACAGATCGTCAATGCGTGGCAGTGGATACCTATTCCTAATGGTAATCTTGTTGAGCTCGCGATAGTCTATGTAAAGACGCATACTGCCGTCCTTCTTCTTAACAAACAAGACCGGTGCGCCCTATGGAGATGCGCTCGGTCGAATGAAACCTCGTTCAAGAAGTTCTTGCAGTTGATCCTTCAGCTCCTTCAGCTCTATGGGAGCCATGCGATAAGGAGCCTTGGAGATTGGTTCAGCTTCTGGAACCAGTTCGATACTGAATTCCACTTCTCGTGCAGGTGGTATGCCCGGAAGTTCTGCTGGAAACACGTCTTGGAATTCCGACACTATTGGTTGATCCTGAATCGATGGAGATTCAGCATCCATGTCGTGAACCGTAGCTAGATAACCCTCGCAGCCATGTGACAGTAGTGCACGCGCTTGCAGGGTGGATATGACTTGTACAGGCCGTCCGGGTATGAACCCATTATGAATGTACTCTGGTGCATTGACATCACCAAAGATAACTCGATATGAATGGCAGTCTATGGTAGCATGATACTTGGATAGCCAATCCATGCCCAAAATCATGTCGAAGTCATTCATGTCCAGCGGAAGTGCGTCGACAGGTCGAACCTTATCATCAAATTCTAGGAGAAGACTCTTGTATACATGGGTGATTAATACAGAGTCCCTCAAAGGCGTGGAAATAGTAAGCCTATTTTCTAGTGGCAAGGGAGGCATCCTAATGTTCTTAGCATAAGCAGTAGAAATAACCGAGTGAGTAGCACCCGTATCGAAAAGAACACATGCAGCGTGACCATACATATACAAGATTCCAGTAATGGTACCTGTAGACTTGTTGGCCTGGTCTCGAGATGTCATGTAGACACGCCCGACAGTAGGAGGCAGCTTGGTATCAGCATGTCCCGATGTACCCTCCATCTCGCCCTTACGGCAATCCTTCATAATATGGCCAGGAAGACCACACTTGAAGCACGCATCAGTATTACGGCGACATGGTCCTGGATGCCTACGGTGGCAAGTAGAGCAAAGAGGATGAGTGTATCCTCCAGCAGGTGCTCTGGCTGGCTGGGGACCTGATAAAACATTTTCATAAGATATGGTAATTGGGTACAAAGGACAAAGCGGATAATCATAAGATTGAATACCAGTGATAGCTGGACGGCTAGGCTGCAAACCTCTCTGGTTCTGGTCCCTACCGTTTCCATGGTTCCTGGTAGAAGTTTGCTAAAGTGTCAGAATATGAGTTTTTACATAAAACATAAGAAATTTCGTAAGTATTAGGACCTGCTGTTGTTGTATTGCCCGATGTTGTTACGGTAATTGTCATTACCGCCACGCCTATCCGTAGCAGAACGGTCGTTAGTCTGACCGTTTCCCTTGGGCTGATGAGGCTGCTGCTGAGTAGCCGGCTGAGACCGGTCCCTAGTTTTCTGCATGGAAGATACAGTTAAAGAGATGAATTATTGACATATGGAAAGTATACGGATTGGTCACCGCTTGAATACGAAGGTTTACCTCTTGTCGGGTCTTTCAGCTTCCCCGAACTCATCCCTCTCCTGCAGCATCTCCAGTTTTCGTGCTGCATCGGCCACTTGTGCTACAGTGTTGAACGTAGCACACACCAGATTGTTTGCGACCGATGTGCGAAGAGCCCATCTGAAGTGATGTGCCTGCTCTTCAGGAGTACCTGCTGCCGCACCAAGGAAACCAGCCAAGTGAAGAAAGCGCTGCATAAACTCATTGCTATTCTCTCCAGCTCTCTGACGGATCCCATGGTACTCTCTCTTGAGCTTGTCCTGCTCAGCCTTGAGAAAGAACTGCTCCATCACCCTGTCCTTGAACTGAGCCCAAGTCAAACCAGCAACCCACTCATCACCACCTTCAGATTGCATCAATGCTAACCACCAGTTGAGTACATCGACTTCGAACCGATAGCATGCCAACCTCGCCTTGTATGCAGGGTCACAGCCTATAGTGTTAAAAATCTTCTCGATGTGAGCCAACCAGCTTTCAGCATTGCTGTGGCTATCTGTCTTTTCAAAAGCTCGAGGGCGGAGCTTGTTGAATCTCTCCAGCCATACTGCTAATGTCACTAGAGGAGGAGGAGGAGGTGGCTGATTGTGCTGCTGATTGTTGGCAGCTTGAACTTCAGCCCGGATGTCATTCCTCAGTTGAGGAAGCAAGGCTTGCATGGCAGCCTGAATTGCAGCATTGAGCTGCTCCTGTTCGCGTGTGAGAACCATCTGACAGTATAACATAAAACATATGATTAAACAGTTCAAAACATAAAATATAAATACATACATGAAAAAAATTTATACTAAAATTTCACGAGAAAATTTTATGCAAGAAAATTTTGTGTATGAATGCATGATGCGGTTTTATGAAAACTTTTGTATGCTCGAGAGTGAACGCCTCTGGTCAGTTCACCCAAAACAAAAGACATAGCGAGGGGACGCCTATGGGTCGGTCCCAAATCTAAAAGTTTCGATTAAACACATGTGACTAAATAGGGCCAGTCCTGTACCAACCATTACTTAGTCAAAAACCCTACAACAATGACATGTATATGCATGCTTAAAAATGATGAATGCATGAAAACAACTGTCAGTTCTAGGAAGACCGTAATGACTACCCACTAATCACAGGTCATATTTGAGAGCCTACAGGTCGAAGCCTTGGCTCTGATACCATAATTGTAACACCCCATTTTGGAAATGGAAATATCACAGTAATTATGGCGTGTCATCAAAGCATACAAGGTAAAATGTCTAAACATTACTTGACCATATAAAGGAAAATACTGGAATCAAACATCGGTAGTCCAAAAGTAAAGCTCATCACACACAAACATAGTATAGTAAAGGAAAAGGACTAAACAATGTCCAAAGCATAAGTATCAAAAGAAAGGAAATGCATAATGTAAAGAAGGCTAGACAGCTTCCAGTCCATATGCACGTACTCTTAGTGTCTACGAGCGTCCCTGAGTACCTGCCGTTTTGGGAACATAGAAAAGGAAATCGGCTGAGCAAATACGCTCAGTGCACGGATGTACAATAAAGCATGAATAGGATAAGCATATAACATAATAACAGCGGAAGAAAACTAAGTCCCGAGTAACCTGGTTAAGTCTTAATAAAACTGGTTTTATAGTTTGAAAGTCTTATGTTTATCTTATAAAAACTGTTTGTCATATTTTACCATTAGCCAATATAGGTCATGAAAATCCACCGTGCATGAATAATTGGAGGGGTGACCTCATCATGCAAATTAGAGGGGTTGCCTCTAATTTAATATACTAGTTTTATGGGTAGGAGGGATCAGCTCCTTGTGAAGGATGCAAGGCACACACCACATTCACCATGTAATCCTGAATAAAACATGTAACTATGATGCACCCATACGCCCCACATGATAAATATAAATAAATGGCCAAAAGCTGAAGGGACGCCACGAGCAATCACTCCGCCGTGGTGAAGTCATAACATCAGTGCCTCTAATGTTATGGTTATGGTACCTCCATAACTAGGTGAAACTGGTCATGCATGTATATGGCTATAGGTAATCATAATTAAACATAAGCAATCAAACACGTAACTTATACTACGAGAAAACAGTTGGCTGCATACGGGGAATCCTAATAAGGAAAGAATGTCCATACTGAAAGGACGGGAATCCGTACCTTATGTCCAGTGAACGAGAAAGACGAACTGCGAGAATCCTACTTCCGAATCACTAGTGCTACATAAATACGTACATGAAATAAGTATCTGCTTACTAAATACATAGCTGGTTTTATGTCATGTCTTAGCTTATTTTATGTGTTCTTACTATGTTTTACTGTTTAAAGCCTTAGACTGTATTAAATCTTATATTCTGCTTAATCTGATTAAGTATTTCTAGTATTTCATGTGTTATTATACTTATTGTGTAATAATAAGTAACTTTCCAAAAATAGCAGGTTTCCTAAAATAGAAAGTTTCCAAAAATAGAAAGTTACCAAAAATAGAAAGTTTCCAAAAAATAGAAAGTTTCCAAAAATAGAAAGTTTCCAAAAATAGATTTACTGCTTAAAATAGATAAGTTTCTAAAAATAGAAAGTTTCCATAATTAGAAATAAGATGGTTAAATAAGCTAAGTATATAAGCCTAAGTGTTTTCATGATTATTTTCTAAGCCATATGATATATTGTATAGTTTAGTAATTATTTCATGTAATTTAATTAAACTATAGGTTATAATATTTAATTAAAGTATAACATGTTTTTAATTAAATATATTAAATACTTAGGTTAAAATATGTATTATTAAATATTAATAATATAACCTAAGTCATGTTAATTAATTAATTATATCCATGGTTTTTAAAATAATTAATTAATTATAAGTCTTAAATATTAATACTTAGGTTAAAATAATTTCATGATCATTAATAATTAAATAACCTAAGTCATGTTATTAAATTAATTACATCATTTATTAATTTTTAACATAAGTTCATAAGCATAAAAAAACTAGCATACACCATGAACTGGATCTAGGCTTAAAAACATGAACCGGACATGAATCGACACCGTACCCCGAACCAACTCGGGGTACCCCTTGCTGCCGTGGGACCCACACGTACCAACCAAGACCATAAGGTCTTGGTGGTGGTCGGCTTGGCAAACCGAAACCCCCTTGGGGTCGGTTGCAGCCTGCGGCCAAAACAAAACACCCCTTAAAACGACCCTTTGATTTAATTAATCATCAAAACATGTTAGATCTATGATTAGTTATTATGTTTTTATAAAAACATCACATGTTCATAATTAATAAAAGATTAAATTAAAAGAAAAGGTTTAAAAGGTTTTTACCGAATTCGTAGATCAAGAGAATGAAGAACAAACACGAACAATCAACAAATCTTCAAGATCAAAGATCAAAGAATCACCTTGTATGGTGATTTAAGGGTGGCGGCACAAAGAGAGGAGGAAGAGAGGGTTTTAGGTTTTTCTTGAAATCTTCTGTAAAGTGTTTTTGAGTAGTGAAAAATTAATTAACCCTCCTTTAGTAAAAATTGATAATGGGCTTGGCCCATTATCCTTGTTTGGCCGCGGGTAGGGACCCCCACATGGGGTTCCCGTACCTTTTTCCGTGTCTCGTTATTTAGTTACTCGTTTGTGTTTATTTATGTTCGTGTTTTAATTGTTCTCGTTACGTAAATACCGTGATCTAATATATTTAATTACGCTCGTAATAAATATATATACGTAATTAATAATAGTTCGTGTTTTAATTACGTTCATGATTTCATGATCGCATGTTCGTGATTAGTTATTGTTAAATAGTTATTACTTGATCGTGCATATAAAATACTTATCGTGTTCTAACACGTACGTAATACGTAAACTCCTAACACGTAATCGTAATCATGCTATATTAGAAAAGTTTAAACTAGTACGTACGATCCTAAGGGTACTATGCATGGTAAAAGCATGCGGGTTTTACAAGACTTGAAGTCAAAAGCCTTAGAAGACTTCATCAGCATTGGACGCTTCATGGAAGCTTTTGTTCTTAACCATTATGTACTTGTTAGGAAGAATATTATAAGGAATTCTACACGTCGTCCCATGGGGAAGATTGTTGGAAATTCACTTTATGTGACGACATTTAAGAATTCCCATTAGTTATCATAGTCACACACGCATAGACTAGATTAGAAAACTGTGTATAGTTTAGGCGGTGTGTGACTATATATACCCCTCCAAGGCTTCCAAGGAGGGGGTTGTTGTTTGTTTTCCATTATTCACTTTGAATACATTTGCCTTTTCTTTCACACACAACCTCTCTACTTCATCCATGGCTACCACCACCATCTACCACCCTACTAAACTACCAGATCCTTAATATAGCAAACCCACACTTAATATATAATGTTAAAGAAATAAAAGCATGAAAGATGCAAAATTATTGGTTGTAATTGGAAAAAGGCTCACATTTTATGTTACAACCGGTTTATTTTTATTTTATTAATCAAGTGAGTGTTCTTTTTACAATTCTAAAAAAATCATGTATTAATAGTTTTATTAGATGAAATTTCCTTAACGAGCACTCAATGCCATTTGTGAAAAAATCGCAATTACTTTGAGTTCAAATTGTGA
Source organism: Glebionis coronaria (assembly GCA_025667525.1). Lineage (NCBI taxonomy): Eukaryota > Viridiplantae > Streptophyta > Magnoliopsida > Asterales > Asteraceae > Glebionis > Glebionis coronaria. The sequence goes on from CM046879.1 coordinate 163,313,722, forward strand.
ATAGAACCACACTTCCAAGTTTAAATTACGAATGAAACCACTATAGTCATTAACATTAAACCAAATTAACAACAAAGAAAACCGAATTACAAAAAAATTGTTTCCTCACCAAACCGGTTACCGATAAACTCGCACCAATATCGACACACGCTACGTACTAAATTATTTAGATAAAAATAATTCATTCATTCAAAGATAACCATAAAATACATTCATTGCGCTTGTTAACTGATTATATCGACGATACATTTATCAAACGTTGCTCGTGACTCGCACTTGGGCTTGTACTACGAACTGGGTTTACGTTTGTGGCTTTTTTGCGAACCACTTTTTAAAACCCGACCCACTAACATAAACCGATTCAAAATCTTTTATCGACAACTAACAAACTCTCCCTCACAATGCGCGGATATCAAAAACTCGTTTGATACATTTAGGGCATGTTTGGTTTATGGTTCTTTATGGTAATATTTAACTTTAACTTTAAGTATAATTTTATTCCATTGTGAAAAACATACTATTTTTTGTTCTATTGTGAAAAACATACTATTTTTTGTACTCATTTGACCAATGTACATTCAAATTTGAGTATGATATCACCAATATGGCAATGAAATGACTAAAATGCCCTTTTAAATGACTAAAATACCCTTCTATATTCTTCCATTTCTTTTATTTCTTTTTCTTTTTCTGAAAAACCCAGAAACATAAACACATCTGTTTATCCAAATTAACCAAAATCATATATTATCCAAATCTGCCTCACAAACCCGATTCGTGTGTATTATTGATCTCCTTCTCTCTCTCTCTCTCTATAACATATATTATCAGTAACATCTTCAGGAAGCGGACCATAAAGATCTTCATACATCTCGAGTTCTTCAAGGAGATATTCTAACTCAGTTTCATTCTCTTTGAGAACCGCAACCAACCCATGAATTGGATGTTTAACGAACCACACACTCGAAAAAAGCAAAACCAAACTAGATCTGAGATCTAAAAATGGCGGCGACGGCATATAAGATGATTCGTTAGGCTCGAAGTAGCTAGTATCCCATAACCCAAAACTCTCGAAGTAGTTAGTATCCTTACTACTCAAATCACGCTTCAACCCAAATTTAACAGGAACAACGAAAGTGGCCAACCTTAACGAATGCTTCACGTTCACAAACACACTAGTAAGTGGACAACCAGGCTGGCGTGGCGGAAGAGTTGGAGGAGATAGATGTAATGAGCGAGTTTGGGATGGAGAGAAGGAGAGCGATGTTGGTTTCTGAAAACAATGAAATGAGTTCAGGGTTTGGGGATGGTAAGTGTACGGACTTGATATTTCTTGATTTCAAAGATGGAATAAGTCTTTCTCCTTCACGTGAGCCACTTGTTTCAGTGGTACTCAAGATCAACAAGAGCAAAGTGATGAAGAGAGTGGGTGACATTTTTTGTTACAACTTTGGTGCTTTTGTTTTCTGGCTACTTTAATCTTGCTAGTATTTTTAGCTTTTCAAAAATTTTTCTTTTCAAATGATACTTTGTGGCTCTGTGCTATGCCAGTCTTTTTTGCTTAAAGGCATGATTAGTTACATTGAGATCCATGGTAAATGCCCAATAACTGATGTTACTAGTTTCCATCATTTTGTTAAATCCTCATTGGATATTGATGTTAACAATGCGCAAATTATCGCCAAGATTAAGCGTTTAAAAGCCAAGTTTAAGAATAATATAGCTAGAACTGAGGCTAATGGTAAACCTGCTGGGTTTCTCATACTGATAGTGGTGGTTCATTTAAAAGGGCATTTTAGTCATTTCATTACCATATTTGTGATATCATACTCAAATTTGAATGAACATTTGTCAAATGAGTACAAAAAATAGTATGTTTTTCACAATGAAACAAAATAAAGAGTACGTGTGTATTTTATAGCTTTTACCCTTATAATAAAGAAGAAACATGGAGGTAAACCCCACATATTCTAATCCCATCATACTCGTGGGTTTATCCTCTTTAAGTGGTCCCAACATATTTTTTTTATCTATAATTATTTTATAATTTTATGTAGTTTACTAATATATTGTAATATAAAATAATAAACTTTATGGGTCCCCTTCATTTAAAGCAAAGCTAAGGGTGCGTTTGGTATGTACTATGGGAATAATGGAATAACTATCGTAATCAATAAATATGTTTGGTTGATGCCTATGAGAATGAAGTTATGAAAGGATACCCATAGATCCGTAGTTGTGAATAAAGGTAACTTTCATATTTCATTCTCGTGGGTCCCGTATATTTTACTTCTCAACCACATACAGTATTTATTAAAATTCAAATTTCTCTACCACATATATTTTTAAATTTTATTAAATTATTTAATGCCTAACTAATACAAACCAAACAACAATATCAATCATAATATATTCATTACCATTCCACGCTTATAACATTCCGTTACCGATAGTGATTCCTCTTAATATACCAAACGCACCCTAAATCATATTCCTAAATTCAAGTTTTATGTTTAGAATCATAAATCCATAGATAAACCAAACGGGCCCTTAAAGTTAAAAAGGAGAAGAAGCCCAATATAGTAAAATATTTAAGTAGCCAAAATGGGCTGACCCTTCTTCCACATCCGTACATATCCAATATAGGAAAATCTCTGACAAGTTAATCCACTAGCTTATCCAATAGTAAAAAAATCCAACAAAACAAGCAAACATATACCAAAGTGAACTCTTCATCCTATGCCTGCCTGCCTGCCCCTGATTACCTAAAATGGCGGGCACGACATTTACATTGAATTTTAACTATGCCATCAGAACCCCTGTTGTTAATCCGGTCATCGTATCTGTTTTGCCAAACAAAACCTGCACTGTTAGTTCTAAAAGAAGAGTAAGAAGAGCAGAGCATTATGTTTGCCAGTGCAGCGTTGACGCAACTAATTCTGCTAATTCTACTGGGGTTATAACGGGTGTTAGCGATGATATGTTTTGTGTTAATACGTCCGATGATGATTGTGACGTTGACTATCTTGGGGAGAGTACCAAGGGTGACTTAAACCTTAAATATGGTAAGTAACCCTGCTAACCTTAAATATCTATAGTAATTATTAATCATGATTATTTAAAGTAAACAATGTTAATTGAGTAAAAATTGAATCAAAAGTATGCTACCGTGTGGTAACGCTGTTAGTTGACCAAACGGTTCGGAACCGATTACCCTAAACAAACAAGAGTATCTAAGTAATTAGTTAATATTAACTGTGGAAATGAATGATATGTAGAGCTCTATAGTTGACTACCAAGGTTTTAGGTTGAGTCGAGCTTGGTTTCACTCCATCACATTCTTAGCATCTATGCCACTACATAGACCTTAGGATTGTCATTGCAGCAATAGGACTGCAATATGTAAGTGGATAGAGATTCAGAACATTCAAATTGTTATCGGGTGGGCAATATTTGTTCTAAAGGGAGTCAAATGGGCAATATGTGGTTTAAAGCAAGTCAAATTAGCTATGTACTATCTCAAAACGCCCACCGAACACCAATGTAGCATTGGGTGAACATGCTTGAGGCACCGTTAAAACACCATCTGTAGTGTAAAAAGGATATTTTTGTCTGAATATTTTTAGAGTTCAACACTAAATGCACACCCTTTTGGCGTTTATAAAAAGGCATACTCTTTGACAGAACTATAGATCCGCTACCTTTTTCCCAACCTCATATCGTTTGAATTTTTGTTATCTGAGAGAACTACCAGTTTTATTATTAGAAGTGGGTTATGTATTCTTACATGTGTGTATGCTGGTGGTGTTTAAGCAGGGATAAATGGTCAGACAGATGTTGCGTGGAAAGGTCCTATAGAGGAAGTGGCCAGGTCTCAAGCACTCGAAGCTGAGGGCCTTCTTAATCACCTGGGAATACAGGTTTGTGTTGCTTATATCATTTATTTATTGTACGATAGTCGTAACCTTTCAAGTTTATCTTAATATATTTCTATATTGAGTTACCAGGGATGGACCATCTACAACAGTTTCTTGCATACATTGTTTTGCTTAGTGACATGATTGTATTATAAAAAATGATTGGGATGCATGCTTTTGTGCCTAGTCTACTCAATACTTGTCTCATGGCTTGTAATCGTGCTCTGTCATATCCAAACATGGATTTTATCTAGTGTCATTGATAGACATAACAATTAGGCGTGTAAAATAAAGCTCCTGTATTATTTTAAGTTTAATGTTCGGGGCTCGATGTTACAAATGTTTTCTTATGCTAAACTTGATCGCATAGTTACCCTCCCTTTGCTCATAATTACAAATTTTCGAAATAAAACTTTATAGGTTGCTAATCCTGATGTTTACCCTGTTATAAATTCTGTGCAGGATCCATCTTCTGCAAGGCATTCTCCACGTGGCATATTTTGTACCCGCACATTGAATCTACGGTCAATAAGTGCAATCGGATATGACATGGATTACACTTTAATGCACTATAATGTTATGGTAATTGTTGGTTGGTACTTTATATTGGGACAATATAAAATTATAATTACAGCTTTAATGTTCAATCAGTCAAATGAAAGAAAACACGGCTTAAATTAAATTTAGTTTCATAGCCTGTTATACTCTTTCATTTCCACAAGTAACTTCAGTTATATAAACTTTTGCAGGCTTGGGAAGGACGGGCTTATGACTATTGTATGGAGAATCTGAAAACAGTTGGTTTTCCTGTTGATGGACTTGCTTTTGACCCTGACTTGGTAATTCTTTATCCCTCTACATGCTAAATTAGTGATCAAAAGATAATTTTCTTAAATTGACTCGGTCTGATGTTCTAATAGGTTATCAGAGGGCTTGTTATAGATAAAGAGAAGGGAAACTTGGTTAAGGCTGACCGATTTGGCTATGTCAAGAGGGCTATGCATGGCACAAAGCTGCTATCTACTCAAGCTCTCAGGTGCGGCATGTACCTTAATTATCTAGCTTCTTAGGAGAATATAAAGTAAATGGACTGATTTTTATATATAGGTAAGATAATATACCATATGCAGCTGACATAATTATTTCTCCCGTATCTTATGTCTGAGTATCATATAATTGATGAAGTCACACATGCGTCTCTCATTTTTATGTTGATTCGACTATTATGAAGTTTTTATCATCTGTGATTATGTTTATATCTACATCACAGTTGTCCTAAGTGAAAGCTTCTTGGTTTGTAGAAGTTGGGATCTAAATTTTGTCTCCCTTTCTAATTTTATGTGTATGAAAGTGAGATGTACGGAAGGGAGCTGGTGGATCTGCGGAATGAAAGTCGATGGGAGTTTCTAAATACGCTGTTTTCTGTTTCAGAAGCAGTGGCATATATGCAGGTTTCTGTTCCCTTGATCCGCGCTTTTGCATAAATTTCCGTTATTCCTTTATCTTGAATCTGTGACTGCTCATGTTATCTTAGGGTGTATGCGTAAATGATTCATAGTTTTGTCCTTTTATCTGCTACACATGCTTACTGCACTGGACTTCACAAGTTCTTTGATGCATTTGTAGTTAGTTCATTGAAACTTTAGATGTGCATTAAATGTGAAGTTTTGTCTTTAAACTTTAGATGACTGGTGAAGTCGTAATATTGTATTATAGACGAGTACCCGCGCATAGCGGCGGAATTTGGTTAGTGGCAAATAATTTACAGTATACGATATTGTGGTAAGTGTTTCGTGTACGTTCAAAATAAAGCATGAAAAGATCAAATTGAAATTATAGAATGTTTTAATATATGACAATTCAATGCTAGATAAAATATTAAATAAACGTGTATCAAAATGCCTATAAAAACTTTTAGTAAAGCTGAAAGTAAAACATTACATCAGAGTTTATGAGCTAACTAATAATACACGTTACTCGTTACGTAAACCCTACATATTATATTAGTTGGTAAACAATTTAGAAAACCGGGTTAATCCGAGTTTACCCGATAACTCGACCAGGTCGATTTAAAAACCGGGTTATAAAACATTGAAAAATGGCATCGTTCATAACTTCATATGTTTATTTATTTTCGTTGCACGTCAATAATTCATCTCCAAATGACTTTAGTGTGTTCACATAATATAGTTTATATATGCATTAAGATGTTTGAATTATAAATGTAGTATAGATTAGTGGGACCCACATTTTTCAACCATTCAACATTTTCAACTTTCAACCAAAGGGATACACCCTTTATAATGTAGTATAGATTTAAGTTGATCCGTTGTTCTTGTATTTCAGATGGTTGATAGATTTGACGAAGGGATTATTTCACCAGATCTTGGTGTACTTGAATACAAAGGGCTTTACAAGGCAAGAACATATGGATTTTAATATACCTGTATATGTTATCGGTCAATTTTGTTTGTGTTAACTTCCACCAATCTAAGATTCTTCTTCCTCATTTTCAGGCTGTTGGTAAGGCCCTATTCAGGGCTCACGTAGAAGGTCAACTCAAGGTACATATATAATTGATTTAGGTCTTGAATAGTAGGATTCATAGGCATTAATTATTCCACTGAATTTTGACAGAGTGAGATTATGTCTAAGCCGGAACTGTTTGTAGAGCCTGATCCAGAGCTACCTTTAGCACTTCTGGACCAAAAGGAGGCATGTCCTGTGAATCACCTTTTTGTTATAGAGTACATCTAAATAATCTAAATAATAAGTTTCTGAAGTATTATGTTTTCATCTCATCAGGCTGGTAAAAAGTTATTGTTGATCACCAACTCGGATTACATCTATACAGACAAGATGATGCGACATTCTTTTAATAGATTTCTTCCCAATGATATGAATTGGCGAGATCTATTTGAGATGGTTAGTTCAAGCTTCATGTGATCCACCTTTGACTTTCTTTCTCCCTACCATCTCTTCTTTTGGGGGTGGGTAAAAAACCATCGATTACTTTATGTTATTTGATCAGTGTAACTAATAAATCAACCATTTCGTTTCATCTAATTCCATAAAGGAACTACTGGAGCATAATATGAACCTGAATTCGGCATAATAAATCAACCATTTCATTTAAGTACTTGAATGTGGACAACTGCATCCACAAGAATTTAAATTCGTATGTATTTGAGTTTGTGAAGTCTTTTTATTCAATGTAGGTTATTGTCTCAGCTAGGAAGCCAGAATTCTTTCAAATGTCACACCCTTTATATGAAGTAGTGACAAGTGAAGGCCTGATGCGGCCATGTTTCAAGGCTCGTCCAGGTGAACTTATTATGTTCCGTTTGGCATTAGCCATCGACTAAGTTATAAAATCACCCCTGGAACTAGAGGTACATTTAAAATTTTCTGCCCGACATTCCCCATCTGATCACTGTCAGTATAAAACTATAAATTGCTCAAAGAAATCATATCTCATCAGATGATGAACATTAACATGTCATTTCCATATATTAAAATTTTGAATTACATTAGTCCTTTTGTTTCTTTCCGTTCCTTCAACTATCCAGCCTATCTGCTTCTTCTGGTTGTAATTCCGACCAATATGAGCCTGTGATGGTTGGCTGTCCACCTCCCAAATTCCAGTAAATTCACATACTTCAGTTTGTCGCCATAGAATACAACAGTTACCCGGATTAATCTAGTATATGATAAGATTTCCTATGAAAACAAGACGATTGAGTACAGTTTCTTGTCGACTTGATGAACAAGCTTCTATTATAGGCTGGTCTTGATAGACCCTCCAAGCTCTTCCTTATTTCATTAGTCCTGCCACAATATCTCCATGTCATCAGATGATTTGGAAACTGGGAGATGGTGTTGATTTGAATTTCTCTTAGCCACTTCCGCCAGTGAGTTCGGAGCTGTGCTTGTGACTTTGGTTCAGAATCAGATTAGGGGAAACCTTTCTGTATATTTCCATCTTCATGCCTTAAGCTCTGATTGTGACTACTCACAATGATCTTTTAGCTCCATTTCCGCTGGATCCATCCACAAGTTCAAGTTTTGAGAACTAAATGTGATCATTGAACGTTCTAAAAGAGAATATGCATGTTAGTTAGTGTCTTTTGTTTGGGAATAATCCTGAGGACGGGAGGAGGGAAGAAGATCTGGGTGAGCTAGAACTTCTTAAAACACCTTACGTTGCTCTCTGATACGAACCTATCCCATACTAGGCTCGTAATAGGTTCATAAGTCCTGAGTGTAGAACTCACTCAAAAAGCTAGTTTTTTTTAGGAGGGGACACCTACGCTTTATAAACCATCAACCAATCTCATACTTGGCCGATGTGGGATCATAACAATACCCCACCCTTTGAAGAACCAACATCCTCGTTGGTCGCGGCTATGTTGGTCACGGTTGGCGCCACCCTTTTGGGTCCAAGCCACCACTCCATAGGCCACCACTCCGAGCTCGTAGGTCACGGCTATGTTGGTCATGGCTGGCACCCCCTTTGGGTCCAAGCCACCACTCCAAAGGCCACCATTCCGAGTGTTGGAACCTCGTAAGGTAGGGCTAGCTCTGATACCAATTGATACGAACCTATCCCATACTTGGCTCGTAATAGGTTCATAAGTCCTAAGTGTAGAACTCACTCAAAAAGCTAGCTTTTTTGAGGAGGGGACACCTAGGCTTTATAAACCCATCAACCAATCCCATACTTGGCAGATGTGGGATCATAACACTCTCACTCTGTGATATATCAACCTAAAACTTCTGTTTCATGCTCTATGCCTGTAAAACATTATTCGTTTTTTATATATGTGTATGTTAGATACCCAAAATTGCAATTTGTTATGAGATCTGATAATCATAGAGAATATTCTGAATTTTTTTCATTTGTGGTTTTCAGGGGGTTTGTATTCTGGAGGAAGTGCCCAGATGGTTGAAAATTCGTTAGGCATTCACGGAGATGAGATATTGTATGTAGGCGATCATATCTATACAGATGTAAGCGTTTCAAAAGTACATCTTCGCTGGCGTACAGCATTGATCTGTCGAGAATTGGAAGAAGAGGTAAGCCATAGAAACTGAATGGCATGAGTCCTCAAGGTCCTGGAAGATGAAAAATAGGAATGCTATGGCGAAATCAAAAACAGTTTGTTATAGCTGTTGTAAATAACCGATAACAGTTCTTTGAATGGAAAGAAAATCTGTATATTTTTAAAATGAGTAGAATTCTGTTTGCCGTCATACATTAACAACAATAAGCAGGGACAGCTAAGTTGGTTGATCCATACACCTTTATTTATCAAGACAATAGAAGGCATACTTTAATATGTGGAGTGTTTATGCGCTATTTTCTATAATTAATTTCTCAGTAAAGTATTTGTTGCTAATTTTTCATTCTACTGCAGTATAATGCTCTGATTCATAGTCGAGAACATCGGGCTAGGCTTGTAGAACTGATAAATCAGAAGGAGGTCATTGGCGATCTCTTCAATCAACTCCGTTTAGCTCTGCAGAGAAGAAATATGGGCCGCCCTGCTCAAGTAAGTATCTGATTATCTGTCACTTAACCATTTCGGCACTTCTGTTATGCTATCTTTATTTAAGACTAGTGGTTCGAACATCTTTCTAGTTTTAATTATCACCTTAGGATTATTACTAGGCTTAATAGTTGTGTTATACTTGGGCAACATCCTTGTTTGGTTTTTCATCACTCCAAGCCTTTTGTGTGTTCAAAATTTTGCACATATTCTCAATGATAATGTCATACATCTTTGGAAAATCTAAATTTTCATATCATGTCATTGGGGCTTCAGTTACTTTTCTTGTGTTTCAGAAAGCCTCTCCGGGGCCATGGCCAGGGTGGGTTTTGCCCATGTCTAAGTGTTTGGTTTGTAGATGGGTTTATGATTGGGATCTTGATTTGGTTTAGGATTTGGATTTGATGTACGGTTTGACTTGGTATATTATGGTGTAGAGGTCTTCTTAGAAATTACTTAGTATCAAACGACCTAATGGCGGGTACGCTCAGTGCACTTAGTTTGGTTTGTTTGACCTGTCCCTTGTTTCACATATGACATATGTGAATGTATGTTCTTTTTTTTAGTATGTTTTTCTTAGTGAGGTGGATGTGATTGATATTTATATGACTATACTCCAACTTTAGGTCGGGTTACGGAAGTTAATAAGTTATTATCAAATTAGGTTTAGTATTTTTATCAGCTTATGGTTCTTAGACTGCGCGACATATAAATTTACTATTCAATTTTAGACCCTCGCTGCTACTCATATGGATGATAAAGAACTCACAGAGAGTGTGCAAAAGCTACTTATTGTAATGCAAAGACTGGATGAAAAGATTGCACCAATGTTGGAAGAGGATGGTGAACACTTCAACAAAAGGTTAGCATATTAAAACACTTCAACAAAAGAATTATGGTTTCTTGTGGTCATTTCCTGGAAAAGAAGTCACCACATTTATTGTTACCCGGGATTTAAAACATGACTAATGGATCGTTTACTGTCAGGTGGGGATATCTTTCACGTGCAGGTTTGTGGGACAAGAGTCACCTGATGCGACAAATAGAGAAGTACATATTTTTGTTCTTTATTCCCAGACTTCATAGTTTATGTGTCAGATTGGTAATCATTCATAACTTCTGATTATATAAACTTGTTAACGCTCCAAACTGCAGGTATGCTGATATTTATACATCCAGAGTGTCAAATTTCCTTAATTATACACCTTTCATGTATTTCCGCTCACAGGAACAGGTAGTATCGCCTTCCATTGAGCCATCTCGAACTAAATTAGTAAAATTTGATTTTGCACCGTATCTTATTCTTAAACATCTTTAAAATCTGTTTTATTTGCAGACTCTTGCACACGATTCATACTCATTTTACCAATCTCGAATCGACCCATGAGTTGATAGACGTGGAAATCATGTGAGCATAGTAATTCCTCGTGATGCAAACATTGTTTCGTCATATTTTTTCTCCCCTTCTTTGCCATCAAGATCTTCTATGGATGGAATATGTTAGAACCCTGTGTGGGTATGATAGAACTATAATCCTTAGGTACATTTAAGCTGTGACTGCAGAAGTTTAGGCTGAAGTTTCATCAAAAGCTGGATAAGTTTAGGATGATAGCGTTGTGAAGGAGGTCCAAGTATCACTCTTGTACTATAGTTCATAGCAATAAGCAAATGAATGCTCTAATTTGGACTCTGATAAAGCTATTGCCAAAAATGGCTGTGTTAATAAGTATCAGAGTTTGTTTTTCAATTTTCTGTATTCTGCTTGCAGCCGAGCCGGAACCTGTCATATTTATTCCTCGGGTTGTTCTTTGTGCTTATTATATTTGGTATTAGTATTCAACCCTTTTGGCTAACTTGATTAAATGAGTCTACTTGGTTTGGTTTATGATCCGGAAATCTTGAACCATATATCTTGTTTGTATGAATGAATCAAACGGTTCAACCTTTGTGTTTGATTTGTGCAAGTTGTTTTCTATCACACGCTCCTTTCGCTTTTTGTGTTTGAGTCGATTTCTGATAGTCACACAATCACAAATTATTTTATCTGTATATACATTTCTGTACACATTTTGAACGCCTGGAGGTCTCGTTGCAGACTAACCGAGAATTTTATATAACCAATTAACGAGATGGTCTAGGGGGTGTCTGGGTGAGCATTATATAAGCTTCATGTCAGGTACTACAAAACTAAATATCGAACAGTTGTTAAATTAACACTCATTTTTAGTCTAATTTGTTTGTGCATAGCAGTTCAATTACTATAAAATCAGATAAAAAACAAAAAGGTTTCGTGGTGTAGTTGGTTATCACGTCAGTCTAACACACTGAAGGTCTCCGGTTCGAACCCGGGCGAAGCCATTATCTTTTTTTTGCTTTCACGTTTTACTATCACAGCCCAAAAACTCAACTCAGTAACACCCAGATTGACAGTAACCCGAGCTACTTATATCCATAATTCTACTCGCTGTAAACATGTACGAGCCATGTCGACTGACTTAAGTAGTATCGACGACATGTTCTTTTAGCATTATCTTTTTTTCGCTTTCACATTTTACTATCACAGCCCAAAAAACTTAACTCAGAAACACCCAGATTGACAGTAACCCGAGCTACTTATATCCATAATTCTACTCGCTGTAAACATGTACCAGTCATGTCGACTGACTTAAGTAGTACGACGACATGTTCTTTTAGCATGAAGTATCGTCCAAATGAAGCTCTCCCCGTTAATCTGATTCGAGTTTCTGTTACGCACACCCCAAAATGTGATATGCGGAAGCGGTGAAGCTCGGGGCTGTTACGTCATTGTATCATAGTTCAAGGTACAAGAGAACGACTCTAAATGAGACGTTTTATAAAAATACCTCGTTGAATTTAAATTAAAAGCATCACAGTACAAAGGTCTCAGTTTCAAAAGATAGTGCAGCGGAATGTAAAAGTTTTAAACATCAACAAGATAATAGTTCAAAAGCATAAGCAAATAAATGTCCGAAGATAGCCATGAAATGCATGCGGACTCCAAGTACTTCATACAGCAGGTACACCACATCATCAATTACCTGAGATAAATGCTAAATTGGGTCAACATAAAGTTGATGAGAATATAGGTTTCAAGTAAAAATTCATAGTCATTCAATTTCATATTTCATTTCATGTACACATGCAACTATAGGAGATATAGTGCCAAGTGTAGGATAAATTGGGTGTTCACAATATGTATGATAGCGCTAAGCTCGTGACATCGAAACTAGTGATCCAGTGCATACAATAGATTGCATACATAAATTGCCCCAATGGAGTACCTAGCCAAGATAACTCCGTTCATACAAATGGTACACACTCGTCCGGCGTCAGAATGCCCGAGTGGAGGTTGTCAACCCTCAATAGATCTATCCGTAACATAAGAGCTTACTCCAGCAGAGTAACTAACGATTCACGATAGTGGGGACTATGGTTAAAGCAACTTAAGCTATCTCATAAATAGTGTTCACAAAGCGTTCACAGAAATCAAGTTTTACTTGCGTCCAGAAGCAAGTCATCAAAGCATTTATCACGTCCCAAAACATTAAACATAGAAAACAGTTTAATACGGATCTATAAACTCACCTTAAGCAACGATTCAAACCGCATAAGTAAGATCAAATAGTAGCGAGCAACTCTAGCAACAACCTAATTATAATACTATAGTTTATGCGCTAGCAAATAAGTCACAATAGTTCATCACGTACGTTACTCATCAATCAAGTATATATTTTGTTGTTAAAATCGTGACTTGTAAATGTTATATCGTAATAAACATTATAGTATATATATACTTAAGCAAAAATATTTATTTTTGACTCGACGAAATTTCGACAGCCTTTCGGCGTAAATTTTAATTTACCAAAATTTATCTTAACAAATTTTCCTACGTAAATTCTAACGAAAATTCGGCAGCCTTTCGGCGTCACATAAAAATTTCCATTTTTAGTAAGTACTCAAATCTCGTCCTAAATCCCCTATTTTCAACAATTTCTCAATCGCCAACAATTCAACAATTCATTTTTCACAATCGTAACAATTTCAACTTCCAACGTTCAAACTTTCAATAGTATAACAAGTATTCCCTTTTCGAGCTAACACGCTTTTACAAAACAAGTCCAACATCCATACATACTATTTAGTAACCATTTCGACACTTAAAACAACTCCATTTAACTCGAAAATGTCGTTTCGACCACTTTAAAAAATCTGGACAGCAACCACTTATAATGTTGTTCTCCAAAAATAAAGTTTTCCGACAACGTAATTTAAACAACCACAACTTACTCATTTTAGCTCCGTTTTTAGCCCATAATATATCGAAACGAAGGTATTCACTTATACTTTCATAATATCGTAGTAAACTAGTGTCAAAACAATTTTTATGACTCTATACGCCACTTACAAAAGTCGGACAGATTGTACGTATTCCGTAAAAACTCGTTTTCGACCGTTTTCAAACGTAACCACTAGTAGTAACACTACTAGTTTCTTCTAATTTTTCATATACAACAACAATATCAAAGATTTTTCTTCAAGTTTACAAATCAAAAATGTATATACTTATATTTTTCACAAATCTTTCAATTATCCCATTTTCATGTATGGATCTAATAGATCCACACTTAATTCCCACAAATCTTGAAATATTTCATGACCAAAAATAGTTTTCATCATTTTATTTCATAAAAATACTTGATGAGTAACATGCATGCATAGATCTACAAAGATCATGCATGGAAAAATGAAAAGATGAAAAGGTTTAAGAAATGACCTTGTGTATCGATCCTACGTAACCACAACGACCCGATCTACAATAATACCCACTAATAATCAACAAGAACTTCTACCCTAATCTTCAACCCAAAAACTTCTCAAATCGTCAAACCAAGAAAATCCATTCTTCTATATGCTTATACAAGCTCCAGGGTGTATTTGTTTTGTGTTGAATCTTGGTAAAATGAAGCTTTTCAAAAATCAACAATGGTGGAAATGGATATGTGTTTGTGCCGTGTGTTTTAGAGAGAGAGAGAGGAGTTGTGTGTGTTTTTGGTTGAGTGAAGTGAAGTGTATAAGTGTGAAGTGATTTAGAGTTAAGGTGGTAATAAGTTAAAATGTGTAGGAGTAGTGTAAGTTAAGCTTAATTTGTCAAAGTGTGAAAATATGGTGTATCTTGCATGTGGTGAAGGTTTGGCCGGTTATGGGGGTCCCACATGGGGTAAATTATTCAAAAATTTTACTATGGTAATTAGTTAAAAGGTTTAAGGTAAAAAGGTTAGTTAGTTTTAGGTAAATATCAAAAAATATATAGTTAAGTTAAAAATTACGTAAAACTTAAAAATTTGACGAAATATATTAAATTTACGAGTTTTCGACGAAAACTGACATTTTACGATTGGTAAAGTATTTTATGCATGTTAACGACGGTTAAACGTAAAAACGACGTAAAATACGAAAACGCGATACGTTAATTAAATATTCACAGTAAATACGATTTATTACTATAAATAGCAAAAATATTAAAATACAGGCATATATAAACATATACAGAAATATTTAAATACGCTGCTCAAGAAAATACGATCACGCTGCTAAAAACTAAACAGTTAAGCACATAATTCACAGATAACGAATAATCTCATGGATTATCGTCAATTCATTGACAATCTCAGCACTTTGGTCAGGTTCACAGAAAATGTTCAGATTAATGACTGAGCTTAGAGTCAGGCCATTACTCGTCAGCAAACAGTTTTTCAGAAAACGCGGGATAACCTCCCGGTTTCAACACAGTTAAATCACATAGTTGACTAAATAAAAAATCAAAGGATAAAATAGTCATTTTACAAAGTAGGGAAAATTACCAGGTGTTACAGCATCCCCTTGATAGAGAAGCTTTGTCCTCAAAGCTTAGGAGTGTCACGGTTTCTAGAATTGTCAAAGAGTTGCGGATATTTCTTGCGAAATTGATCCTCACGCTCCCAAGTGAATTCAGGTCCACGTTTAGAATTCCACCTCACCTTGATGATTGGAATACGACTCTGTTTCAATCGTTTGACCTCACGGTCCATGATTTCAACAGGTTCCTCGACAAATTGCATCTTGTCGTCGACTCGGAGTTCCTCCACTGGTATAACGAGTGTTTCATCAGACAGGCACTTCTTCAAGTTCGACACATGAAAAGTGTTGTGCACGCGGCTCAACGCTTGCGGTAATTCGAGATGATAGGCTACAGTTCCAACCTTTGCCAGAATTTTGAAAGGTCCAATATAACGGGGGTTCAGCTTTCCTCGCTTGCCAAAACGTACCACACCTTTCCAAGGCGATACTTTTAGCATCACTTTGTCTCCCACTTGAAATTCGAGAGGCTTACGTCGAACGTCGGCGTAACTCTTTTGATGATCACGAGCTGCTTGAATTCGGCTCTTGATTTGAACAATCTTTTCAGTCGTTTCACGGATGAGTTCAGGGCCAGTGAGTTGACTATCCCCAACCTCACTCCAACACACAGGCGAGCGACATTTACGACCATACAACGCTTCAAACGGTGCAGCCTTAATACTGGTATGATAACTATTGTTGTAAGAGAATTCTACTAGAGGCAAATGTCTATCCCATTGCTTTCCAAAGTCAAGCACACAAGCACGTAACATGTCCTCCAGTGTTTGAATAGTTCTCTCACTCTGTCCGTCAGTCTGCGCAGTACTCATGTCCAATTGCGTACCCAACGCTTTCTGAAGTGATTTCCAGAATTCCGAAGTAAATCTACCATCTCTATCAGAAATTATCGAGATCGGTATTCCATGTTTTGTGACTATTTCCCTCAGATAAAGTCTCGTAAGCTTATCCATCGAATCATCTTCCTTCATAGCCAAAAAGTGTGCAGATATCGTAAGTCGATCCACAATTACCCAAATTGTGTCGTATCCGTTTGTCGTTTTAGGTAGCTTAGTTATGAAGTCCATGGTTATATTTTCCCATTTCCACATAGGAATTACAGGTTGAACCAACAATCCAGATGGTTTTTGGTGTTCTGTTTTCACTCTAGCGCAAGTCAGGCACTTCCCTACATACGTAGCGATTTCAGCTTTCATGTTTGGCCACCAATACAACTTCTTCATATCCTGATACATTTTATCAGATCCTGGGTGAATCGAATACTTAGATTTATGCGACTCGTGCATAATCACGTCCCTTAGTCCTCCAAACCGTGGTAACCAACTTCTACCATTCAGACATAGCGTTCCATTAGTGCTAGTCTCCAATTTCTTAGTAACCATTCCTCCTAATTTCTCAGCTTCAACATGTTCAGGCTTAAGAGCTTCGGTTTGTGCTTCACGAATTTGCACAGGTAAGTTCGGATTGATAACCATAGCTAACGATCTAACTCTACGTGTCACCAGTTGTTCCTTTCTACTTAGCGCATCCGCCACTACATTGGCCTTCCCAGGGTGGTAACGGATTTCACAGTCATAATCGCTGAGCAACTCGATCCATCGACGTTGTCTCATGTTCAGTTCCTTCTGGTCAAGAATATGTTGTAAACTCTTGTGATCGGTATAGACGACACACTTGCTTCCATACAAGTAGTGTCTCCACAATTTCAAGGCAAATACTAACGCTCCTAGCTTAAAGTCGTGCGTAGTATAGTTTTTCTCATGCGTTTTCAATTGTCGTGACGCGTAAGCGATAAATTTCTTTCTTTGCATCAACACAGCTCCCAATCCTTTTGCTGATGCATCACAGTAGACCACAAAGTCTTCCGATCCTTCTGGTAACGATAGAATAGGCGCACTACACAACATTTGTTTCAACTTTTGGAATGCTAATTCCTCCTTATCTCCCCATTCGTATTTCACCTTCTTTTGATTCAACTTCGTCAATGGTTTCGCGATCTTCGAGAATCCCTCGATGAATCTTCGGTAGTATCCGGCGAGTCCTAAGAATTGGCGAATTTCAGTCGGTGTCGTAGGAGCAGTCCACTCCCTAATCGATTCGATCTTAGCAGGATCAACATGAATCCCCTTGATATCTATAACGTGTCCTAGAAATTGTACTCTTGGCAACCAAAAATCACACTTCGAAAACTTAGCGTACAATTCCTCCTTCTTAAGCAATTCCAATATTATCTTAAGATGTTCCTCATGTTCCTTCTCATTCCTTGAGTAAATCAGTATGTCATCGATGAACACAATGACAAACTTGTCCAAATACGGTTTACACACCCGGTTCATGAGGTCCATAAACACAGCAGGTGCGTTTGTCAAACCGAACGGCATCACTTGGAACTCATAGTGTCCATACCTAGTCCTAAAAGCAGTCTTTGCAACATCTTCCTCACGGACTCTCAATTGGTGTTAACCAGACCTAAGGTCAATCTTCGAGTAAACGCTCGATCCTTGCAACTGATCAAACAGATCATCGATCCTAGGTAACGGGTAACGGTTCTTGAGGGTAAGTTTGTTCAACTCACGATAGCCGATACACATCCGAAAACTTCCATCCTTCTTCTTTACAAATAAGACTGGAGCTCCCCAGGGTGAAGAACTCGGTCTTATGAATCCTTTATCAGTCAACTCTTGTAGTTGCGTCGCTAGTTCTTGCAATTCCGACGGTGCTAAACGATAAGGCGCTCGAGCAACAGGTGCAACTCCCGGTATTAAATCGATCTGGAATTCAACTTGTCTAGCCGGCGGTAATCCAGGCAAATCTTCAGGAAAGACTTCCGGAAAATCCCGTACGATAGGTACATCTTCCAACCGTTTTTCTTCCGTCTGCTTTTCAGTAACACGGGCTAAAAATACGTGGCAACCTTCCGACAACAACTTCTGAGCCTTGACACGTGAGATAATGTTCAGTCGTGACTCCCCTTTTCCGTTACTTGTATCCCCTTGTATCTCCAAAACTTCATCACCAAATGGTAAACGAACTATCTTCTCGTCACATACAATCGTAGCATGATATCTCGACAACCAATCCATTCCGACAATCACGTCAAAACTCCCTAACTCAACAGGCATAAGGTCTATTACGAAAGGATGACCTAGAAGATTTAAAGTGCATCCACGAAGTATAGTGTCGGCTTCTATCAACTTCCCATTAGCTAACTCAATAGTGTACTTAGTGTCTAAGGGCGAAAGGGTCACATCAAGTAAATCACTAAAAGCAGTCGACACAAAACTCCTATCGGCTCTAGTATCAAATAAAACAGTAGCATAACGACCATTGAGAAGAAACGTACCCGTCACAACGTCGGGGTTTTGTTGCGCTTCTCCTCCTCCTATCACATAGACCCTTCCACGAGCTTCCCCAGCTTTAGCATTCTTTCCTTGGTCCTTGTCCTTGTTCTTTTTCTTTGGGCACTCATTGTTGTAGTGTCCCTTTTGCTGACATTCAAAGCAAGTGACGTTGGCTTTCGTGTTGGGTGGTGACTTACAATCCCTAGCAATGTGTCCAGTTTTCTTGCAGTTGTGACACTGTACATTGCATTGTCTATTGTGGTGACGCTTGCATCGATTGCAAAGAGGTAACGTCCCATTGTACACTCCCTTTTCCCCAGTACCAGCAGTTTACGCTTTCACAGTGTTTTGCCTCTTATTCGGATAGTTCCCATGGTTGTTCCTTTGGTTATTCCCCCACTTTCTCTTGTTGTCCGCGGCATACCCAGCATTTGCTCGAACAACTTGGTCCATCAGACTGTGAGCCATCCTTATAGCATCACTAACTTTTGTCGGGCCAGACGATGTCACATTCCCTTGAACTCTACCAGGTAAACCCCAAATATAGCGCTCAACCTTCTTTTCTTCATCCGGAACCATTCCAGGACATAGCAAACACAATTCTTGAAACCTCCTAGTGTACGTCCCAATGTCATTGTTCTTCACAGTCAAGTTCCACAATTCGACTTCCATTTTCTGAACCTCATTACGAGGACAGTACTCCTTAGTCAACAACTTCTTAAGTTCCTCCCAACTCATTCCATACGCCTCCTCGGCTCCAGCCGTCTACACATGTGTGTTCCACCAGGTCAACGCTCCAGCAACTAAAGTACAAGTAGAATAAGTCACTTGGTTCTCAACAGCACATCCACTAACACGGAACACATCTTCCATCTTTTCGACCCAACGAGCTAATCCGACAGCTCCTTCAGTACCATTAAAAGTCAAAGGGTCACAACTCCTAAAGTCATTGTAAGTACACGGCTTAGGCGGTCGATTGTCAACATTGTTCGGTGGTGCTTCGTTCACGTTGTTGTTAGCTTGAACGTTTGCCAGTGCAACAGTCACTCGTTGCGTAATCAGTGCTTCCAATTGAGCGTCAGTCATTCCGTTACGTGTGTTCACCATTGTTTCTCTGCGTTAAGACAACAATGCAAATAAGGTTCAAGCATGAATATGCACGTTATATATTTCATATGCTAAAATAGAATGCAGAATTTAACAGTACAACAAACATAAAATGAATAGTCACTGGTCAAGGTCATAAAGTTAAATTCCCATTCATAATCAAAATATCGAGTACATAGTCATAAAATAAGAGTACGATTACATCTAGTCTACTCCAACTAACCGAGTACTACTCTAGTTTAGTGGATACAATACCCAAAAGATAAAGATGTCAATCTACTCTAGAATTAAGCGTAATAACGATGAATCTCTAAGTGCGACGACGACGATCACACTCAGCACATCTCAGTGAATCACTCCTCGGGTCTCCATCTGCAGCTCGGTCTCCTCCACGAACTGACTCTAACTCACGCCTCAACCTAGCAACCTCCTCAAGTGTGGTATCCAACAAGTCGCGGGTATCCTCGTTATCCTCTAACAATCCAAAAACCGCATCCTCAAGTAGACGAAAACGAACAGCATCTGAATCCCTAATATCATCCTCAGCCTCAGCACCCTCGCTATCACTACTAACCACAACCATCCTAACGTCAGTATCACTCTCAATCTCATCATCCACGTCCTCATCATCCTCACGATCTACCTTATATCCATCCATATCATCATCACCCTCATGATCTACCTCAACACCATCCATATCATCCTCATGACCTACCTCATCGTCCTCACTACCACTAACTCACTCGATCAAAGTACGATGCACAACCGGTGGCATCCCATCAACAACATCAGAAGTGTCAGACAATACATCCGGCTCACCCTCATCATCCTCCTCCGGATCCTCGTCAGGGTCATACTCCGCACCTTCATCCTCAGGATCAGCCTCCTCTTGGTCATTCTCCGGCTCAACATGATCTGGTACCATCTCGACCTCGTCTTCCCACTCTTCGTCGGCAGAGTCGGGCTGGTAAGAAACAGTAGATGACGACATAACCTGCAACAACCAAAATGCGTTTTAAGCAGTTGTAGGGTATGCATGAAATAATCATGTATAGAAATTAAAGTATGCAAATCAGGGAGATGCATATGTATATAATACATATTACGTATTACATAATATATATTACATATTACTTATAGTGTTATCCTACGTAATACATTACGTAGTACACATATATATACAGAGTAACAAGTAGCCACATCGGTTATAGTCTAGGCCTAAGATGCAAACCTATTTCTCTATAACCAAGGCTCTGATTACCAATTCTGTAACACCCCAAAATGTGATATGCGGAAGCGGTGAAGCTCGAGGGCTGTTACGTCATTGTATCATAGTTCAAGGTACAAGAGAACGACTCTAAATGAGACGTTTTATAAAAATACCTCGTTGAATTTAAATTAAAAGCATCACAGTACAAAGGTCTCAGTTTCAAAAGATAGTGCAGCGGAATGTAAAAGTTTTAAACATCAACGAGATAATAGTTCAAAAGCATAAGCAAATAAATGTCCGAAGATAGCCATGAAATGCATGCGGACTCCAAGTACTTCATACAGCAGGTACAACACATCATCAATTACCTGAGATAAATGCTAAATTGGGTCAACATAAAGTTGGTGAGAATATAGGTTTCAAGTAAAAATTCATAGTCATTCAATTTCATATTTCATTTCATGTACACATGCAACTATAGGAGATATAGTGCCAAGTGTAGGATAAATTGGGTGTTCACAATATTTATGATAGCGCTAAGCTCGTGACATCGAAACTAGTGATCCAGTGCATACAATAGATTGCATACATAAATTGCCCCAATGGAGTACCTAGCCAAGATAACTTCGTTCATACAAATGGTACACACTCGTCCGGCGTCAGAATGCCCGAGTGGAGGTTGTCAACCCTCAATAGATCTATCCGTAACATAAGAGCTTACTCCAGCAGAGTAACTAACGATTCACGATAGTGGGGACTATGGCTAAAGCAACTTAAGCTATCTCATAAATAGTGTTCACAAAGCGTTCACATAAATCAAGTTTTACTTGCGTCCAGAAGCAAGTCATCAAAGCATTTATCACGTCCCAAAACATTAAACATAGAAAACAGTTTAATATGGATCTATAAACTCACCTTAAGCAACGATTCAAACCGCACAAGTAAGATCAAATAGTAGCGAGCAACTCTAGCAACAACCTAAATATAATACTATAGTTTAGGCGCTAGCAAATAAGTCACAATAGTTCATCACGTACGTTACTCATCAATCAAGTATATATTTTGTTGTTAAAATCGTGACTTGTAAATGTTATATCGTTATAAACATTATAGTATATATATACTTAAGCAAAAATATTTATTTTTGACTCGACGAAATTTCGACAGCCTTTCGGCGTAAATTTTAATTTACCAAAATTTATCTTAACAAATTTTCCTACGTAAATTCTAACGAAAATTCGGCAGCCTTTCGGCGTCACATAAAAATTTGCCATTTTTAGTAAGTACTCAAATCTCGTCCTAAATCCCCTATTTTCAACAATTTCTCAATCGCCAACAATTCAACAATTCATTTTTCACAATCGTAACAATTTCAACTTCCAACGTTCAAACTTTCAATAGTATAACAAGTATTCCCTTTTCGAGCTAACACGCTTTTACAAAACAAGTCCAACATCCATACATACTATTTAGTAACCATTTCGACACTTAAAACAACTCCGTTTAACTCGAAAATGTCGTTTCGACCACTTTAAAAAATCTGGACAGCAACAACTTATAGTGTTGTTCTCCAAAAATAAAGTTTTCCGACAACGTAATTTAAACAACCACAACTTACTCATTTTAGCTCCGTTTTTAGCCCATAATATATCGAAACGAAGGTATTCACTTATACTTTCATAATATCGTAGTAAACTAGTGTCAAAACAATTTTTACGACTCTCTACGCCACTTACAAAAGTCGGACAGATTGTACGTATTCCGTAAAAACTCGTTTTCGACCGTTTTCAAGCGTAACCACTAGTAGTAACACTACTAGTTTCTTCTAATTTTTCATATACAACAACAATATCAAAGATTTTTCTTCAAGTTTACAAATCAAAAATGTATATACTTATATTTTTCACAAATCTTTCAATTATCCCATTTTCATGTATGGATCTAGTAGATCCACACTTAATTCCCACAAATCTTGAAATATTTCATGACCAAAAATAGTTTTCATCATTTTATTTCATAAAAATACTTGATGAGTAACATGCATGCATAGATCTACAAAGATCATGCATGGAAAAATGAAAAGATGAAAAGGTTTAAGAAATGACCTTGTGTATCGATCCTACGTAACCACAACGACCCGATCTACAATAATACCATTACCCACTAATAATCAACAAGAACTTCTACCCTAATCTTCAACCCAAAAACTTCTCAAATCGTCAAACCAAGAAAATCCATTCTTCTATATGCTTATACAAGCTCTAGGGTGTATTTGTTTTGTGTTGAATCTTGGTAAAATGAAGCTTTTCAAAAATCAACAATGGTTGAAATGGATATGTGTTTGTGCCGTGTGTTTTAGAGAGAGAGAGAGGAGTTGTGTGTGTTTTTGGTTGAGTGAAGTGAAGTGTATAAGTGTGAAGTGATTTAGAGTTAAGGTGGTAATAAGTTAAAATGTGTAGGAGTAGTGTAAGTTAAGCTTAATTTGGCAAAGTGTGAAAATATGGTGTATCTTGCATGTGGTGAAGGTTTGGCCGGTTATGGGGGGTCCCACATGGGGTAAATTATTCAAAAAATTTAATATGGTAATTAGTTAAAAGGTTTAAGGTAAAAAGGTTAGTTAGTTTTAGGTAAATATCAAAAAGTATATAGTTAAGTTAAAAATTACGTAAAACTTAAAAATTTGACGAAATATATTAAATTTACGAGTTTTCGACGAAAACTGACATTTTACGATTGGTAAAGTATTTTATGCATGTCAACGACGGTTAAACGTAAAAACGACGTAAAATACGAAAACGCGATACGTTAATTAAATATTCACAGTAAATACGATTTATTACTATAAATAGCAAAAATATTAAAATACAGGCATATATAAATATATACAGAAATATTTAAATACGATGCTCAAGAAAATACGATCACGCTGCTAAAAACTAAACAGTTAAGCACATAATTCACAGATAACGAATAATCTCATGGATTATCGTCAATTCATTGACCGTCTCAGCACTTTGGTCAGGTTCACAGAAAATGTTCAGATTAATGACTGAGCTCAGAGTCAGGCCATTACTCGTCAGCAAACAGTTTTTCAGAAAACGCGGGATAACCTCCCGGTTTCAACACAGTTAAATCACATAGTTGACTAAATAAAAAGTCAAAGGGTAAAATAGTCATTTTACAAAGTAGGTAAAATTACCAGGTGTTACAGACAAGTAGTGCATGACGTCTGTTTCGACAATCCAAGTCTCATCCATCTGAAAGAATTTATCAACCGCTTCGAAATCAATCTCTTGCCTTGAAAGAAAAGCATCAGCTACGTCGTTATTGTTTTCTTCTAATGTACTTTTGGTCTTCTCCTAGCTTATTAACTTCCAAATTGAAGATTTTTATCTTCAAATCAGTAACAAGAAATAATAGTTGGTATCACGTTCGAGATCATCAATTTGAAAAATGAAGTTACTTATATACCTAGTTTTCATTTTTAAGTTGCAAATCCCAAAGTCGAAAAATGCGCTAGGCTTTAGTTGGGCGGTCAGTCGCGTCTATCGATTAATCGATTTGGCGAGAATTAAGTGAATCGGAATTTTATCTATAAAGTTACAAAATAAATTTTGAAAGTATTTGGCGCGCTGATTTTTGTCCGATTTGCTTGTCCTTTATATCTTGTTATGCTAATTTTGATCCTTTAAGGAATTGACTGATTTTGCCGATTTTTGTACGATTTAGCTTATTTATGCCTGAATTGGCTATTTTTATCCGATTAATCGGCACGTTGATCGGTTTTTTTATCAAAACAATTAACTAAGGCCGATTATTGAAAATCAAGACCCTTAATCCATGTCGAGCGCCTAGAGGTGGAGAAAAAACCGGTTTATGATTCGACCCGAAAAAAAAACCGAAATCTGGTTTTTCTCAATCCGATCCGGTGGTTCGTAACCGGTTTAATAAAATGACCGGGACCGGATTAAATACCGGTGAAAATCCGGTTGAAACCGATCTGATCCGAAATCTGGTTAAAAACCAAATAAAATCTAACAAAAAACCGGTTTTAAACCGATCCAATTATTGTCCGATTTGTTGACCAGTTGACTCAAACCGAACCGGATTAAAAACCGATCCAGTTTTTTTTTTAAAATCCTGTTTGCCGACCTCTACTAACGCCTAGACGCCGATTAATCGGACGCCTAAACTGATTTTTGCAACACTAATAACTTCTATATCCATTTTATCAATCGGCTACTTAAGTAAAAACTTATAGAATATTGTCTCAATAAGGTGGAAACGAGTCAAGCTGCTCATGAAAAGCTCCAGATGAGATCGATAAAAAGCTCGAACGAGCCAAGCTTAAACGAGCTCGAGCTTAAGTTATAGCTCGCTTATTAAATGAGCTCGAGCCCGAGCTTTACGTACAAAGCTCGTTTGAGCTCGCGACCCTAAACGATCTTAATGTTTTGTATACGAGCTTCTTAACGAGCTTAATCACAAGCTTATTAACGAACCTAATTTAGATATATTACGAGCCGAGCTCGAGCCAATTTTTATTTTTACGTTGCCAAATCGTATACACGAGCCGAACCCGAGCTTGTCTACCATACCACAAGCCGAGCCTGAGCCTAAATAATAAGGCTCGAAACGAGCCAAGCTCGAGCGCGAGCTTTGTAAAACTTAAACGAGCCTAGCTCGAGCTCCGGAGAGATCGAACTCGGCTCGGCTCGTTTCCACCTCTAATATAAGTCAAATAACTAACAAACGCTTTAAAAAACCATACAAAAAGAGAAAATTACCGATGAACTTGTCGTACGTTTTTATCAACTCATTGATCATGAAATACAATTTTTTAGGATGATACAAAGTTACAAACACACAACTTGTATCCTCTTACAAAAGCTATTGGCCTGACAACCATAGAAACATGCTTTGACTATATAAAAACAAGCTCTCATTCAAAATGATGTTGTACACTAGCACTATATAACACTTTTCTATTCCCCTAGTATCTACCGCACCATCCAATTTGTTGGACCTCATTCTAAGACGAATAAATAAGAAATCGCGTACCATTCAGTATCAATGTTTGGCATGCTACATGTTACTTGCGACTACAACAGGCTGAGCACATCCTCATGGTTCATGGATGCTTGCAATCAAGTTTTACTCTGAAGTACCATGAGTCTCTAGTGTTCATCCACAATACTAGCGAGTTTAGGGTTTCGTTGGTGCGAACCCGAGCGTAATATTACAGCCGACTACATTAAGTAAAAAAGTATGCCTGCAAGGAGAATTTGTGTATAATGGAATTGCAAAAGTAACTGACAGAAACATCGCAAAATTAAATATAATCAGACATGAAATTCCAATATATGAGGACTATATAATAGTGTTAAGGGTTCGACTTAGTTCTTTTTGTTTTCAAACTTTGGACACGACTTTTTATATAGCTGGTAAAATTACGAATTACGACCTTTTCTCAAACCTGCGCCAAAGCAAATCAACATTTTTCAAAGATGCAATGTCATCTGCAATGTCAACATTTTGACGTAGTGTCCTGTATGGAGAACCTTATATTGAAATTTTTAAGGGTTCGAGGGGGGTCTTATGGGTAAAAACAAAGTTGATAACCTGAAATAGAAATTAAATGTGTATTGGTAGTATTTCATTTAAGACAATCAACCCTTTTTCATATCCTATAAGGCTTTAACAAACAGAAGTTTATGAATTAAAAAATAAACCTTTGAAGCGTCTTTTTGATTTATACTTATATTGTTACGTTTAACCCTCTTAATAACACTACATTTGCAGATAAGCAGACACTAACCATAAAACAAGGTGACAACGGTCATAGGAAATGGCTGGCAATCAAAACCCGTGGCTTCTCCTTTTCTGCTTCAATCTCTTTAATTGCCCCATCTCTAATTTCCTGAACCCTTGTCTCCCAGATTTTGTCCACAAGCTTCCAGGTATCATCACTGACAACTTGAGTCTGCATAGCACAAACATATAGCCATTAGAGGAAGAAGATGATGGTTGAAATAAGATAAATTTTCGTGAGTAAAAACACTGCACAAACCTCCATAGGACGCGGGGCACCAAAAGTTGCAAATCCAACATTGCCTGGTGCAAATGTTGCTCTACCTGGAAGAGAAGCACCATGGATTCCCCACCTTCCAGCATATATCAGTGCAGCATACTCATCAACAGGGGTCACGCTAGGCTGAATGATAAATGTAATTTAATATATATGGTGTGGAATCAAAGCCAGTATCTAATTATCTATATAGGATGCAGACCAATAGATTCAAGGTTTTTATGCCCTATGTGATGTGAGATAGACGAATATTCCAAGATATGAAGATCTCTTATATGTATACCTATTTATGCATCATATTATAGCTGAAGTAGAATAAAAGTAACCTGAGATATCCTGGGGGCACTTTCATATATACTCCGAATTTCATCAGCATCAATTTCTCCTTTCTCTAGTAATATATCTGTAGCCATACAGCAAAAAAGTTTAGCATGGTGTGTTTGCCAACAAAATGGATACAGTAACTCGATACTCTATCAATTCAGTGTACTCATCAAACAGTCATATCATTCGGCAGTAAATCTACTGATGTTGAAATGGTAATTTTTAGTCGTTCACAGTTCACACATCAAGAAATATTTCACAAGTAACCATGTCCAGACAGACCATTTAAACATTCAGACATTCAATTCATTAAGCATTGAATCATATTGTTTTATCAGACTAGCAGATGTCCATTTCAATATGAAGGATTTAGACTGCTAAACCTGAATAAACTCCATACCTTTATTTATATTATCAGACTGAAAAATTTATACAAATCAGACATAACTAACCTGTGACCTCTTCAACAGCAGAATAATATTCTCTGAGGACTGAATAACATTTTTCCATGGCAAAACGCATGTACTCATCCTTAAGTGCTTCAAGTTTGGCGGCAAGCTATGAAAAAAATAACTCAACAATCAGAAGGTTCAGAAAACATGAAACTCTATTACAATGAAACATTAAGTGTAATGCAATGCAGATGAACATATTCACCAAACTACACGCATTATATACTAAAATTCACATATAAACATATTATATAAAGCAAATTTGACCTTTTGTCTCATAAAAATGTTGCAAGAAAGTCCGAGAAGCATGAAACTCAACTAGGATGTAACCAAATCATACATTTCTGCAAAACTAAAAGAAGACTAACTGCTGCCACAAGACTCCACCTAAATTATTTAGATTATAAACTTATCTAATTTATAAATAGTATTCAAAACGAAACCATTTGTTTATAACATATAATTTTGTCTTTACTATTTATAGTGAGAAACAAATATTATCGTCAAAAGATTATTTACTGGATAACTGCATTCCTTAGTATAAAATTTAGTGAAGGAATATCGAAAAAATACCCACATAATGAATAAAATTGATCACTTAAAAAACAGATATATTAAGTGGTATTCTAAATTTCTAATGGTACTACCAAATTCCTTTTATATCATCTCTGAGGCATTCATTCCCTAATATGTTCAACTGATAATTTAGTAATTTATTGGAATTAAAGGAAAAATAGTGGTAAGATTACTGCCATAACACAAGACAAATAATATCTTCTATACCTATATACAACCTCCATAAACAATAGTGCCGTATGCCACCAACCAATACATGGAACTCTAATTTGAGTAACTACGAATCTATGATAATGCTAGCTTATATCATGCTATAGAAGTAAAAGTCTTACATTTGGCACTAAATCGTGTTGTTTTCGGTAGTATGCCTTCCCAAATGATGTCATTCCTGACTGGAGGATTAAAAATTCAGCAAGCACCGAAGCTTCTAATGTAGCCTTCGCGGATATCCAACATAAATTGTCTAGTCCAAACATCTCCTCTTCGATTACTCTAGCTACAATGTAGGAGAGATAGAATACAAATCACACTCAGGAAAAGAAAAGAAAAAATGAGTTTTCTCTTAAAGAAAAAAATGAGATGAATATACATACGGGCACAAGCACAGACTATGGAATTCACATAATCAGCCTTCCTTTTAAACACCCGCCCTGGAATATCAGCGTATCGCATGTTTGATTGACTCTTAACAGAATTGATATCGGTCTGCATGTATGTATGGAATTCAAATTGTCAGCTGACCAGGAACTTGCTTTAACAATATTGACATATACTATCTTACCCCCAAGAAAGGACGGTGGTGATCTGGAAAGTAGCATGCAAGAACAGAGACCGCTGCTTCTCTATAGGCCAACCTCAATCTTAGCTCCTCAGGGACTTCACTTCTATCTTCTTGGCCGGTTTCAAATGTTCCTTTTTGCTGCATGCCCATTAATAGATGGGAGTAAAATATGATGTCAGAACATGTCTTAAGCAAATGCTATATCTGTTTACTAAATTAACTTATAACACCTACCCTTTTCAAGGCCTCAAGAAGCTCTTCTCTTCCTATGTAGTCCAAGTCTTTTCTGGCTGTTAATATACCAGCTTCATTCCTGTTGACCTAACTGTTAAATTCTATGTATAAACTGGAACAGAATAATAGATAAAATAAGAGACTTACAATATATTCTGCAGCTCTGCCCCGGTAAAATCTTCTGTTTTTTCTGCAATTTCCAGCAATAACGTTTCCTTCTCTTCTTCGGAACGAAAGAATTTATTTTTTGCATGCACCTAAAATCATATTTGGAAATTTCATGACAAGAAAATATAGTAAAGTGGATAATGAAGTGAATCATTTAGAGAAGTACCTTCAAGATAGCAAATCTACCATCTTTAGATGGCAAACCGACCCTTATTATCTTGTCAAAACGACCTTTCCTCAAAAGAGCAGGATCAAGAATATCCAGCCTATTGGTTGCTCCAATAACAAGTACCTACTTATTTATTCAAGG
This sequence comes from Glebionis coronaria, assembly GCA_025667525.1. Lineage (NCBI taxonomy): Eukaryota > Viridiplantae > Streptophyta > Magnoliopsida > Asterales > Asteraceae > Glebionis > Glebionis coronaria. The sequence continues at coordinate 163,343,695 of CM046879.1, forward strand.
TAGACAGGTCAGACAGTAGATATTTATAAGAAAGTCAAAGAGGGAAAGAGGCTCGGGTTGGGTTACGCTTTCTTTTTCCGGTTGTTTTTTCTATAATATAACAAAAACGATATTACATCGGAATCAAATAAAGTATGTAATATCGATGGGGGGTGGCTTTCAACCTGTTTGACGGTTCCCCTAAGAGTCAATTCTTTAATTTGACATGTTTGAGATACAACACAACGCCGAATGACCAATTCATAAGTACGCGTCTCGAAATTTCTACCAGTAGGTAATAGGGACAATACCTGAGATGTTGACTCTTTGAACCCATCCATTTCTGTTAATATTTGAAGCAGGCCTTGTTCCCTCTCTGCACCACCCTATCAAGTACATGGTAAAAATATGATAGTTACAAATCTTGGTACTATGAACAATGTACTATACCAGATGCATAAGGAGCATATGGATGTCGCTTCCTTCATAGGAAACAACCAAAGAAAAATGATAAGTGACTTATTAATAGACATCTGCTGAATATTCACGTTAACTCCATTCATATTACTTACTACTTCACCATCAAATTGTGCAAACTGAATGCAAAATTCTAGGATGCCTGAAGTGATAAAATGAATTGTTTTCTGAGTTTTAGTATAACTTACCAAGTGAAATTCCTTTTTAGCCTGGAAGCGTATACCAAAATCTGTCGGCGTATATTTGGAAAACATATATTTCATGCTCACTATCCTTACTAGAATCCAGTTATCTACATATATATGTATAGATGTATATGCGTAAATATATATTTATGTAGACACTGCGTAATCCGCAAGAAAAATTAATTTGGTTAGTGATTGTGCTCGTATTCTCATCGGTCAAGTATAATCGGCATTCAGAATCACAGCCCATGTGAGATATGTTATTGAAAAATTTGCAAAACTGACAGAAATTGATAGAACTATGAGTATTATCTCAGATTAAAGGAAATCAGTTCATATTATCAATTGTCTCTTGCTTTTCGACTTCACCTTTTTTCAAAGGGGTGGTAAAGGAGTCTAAGCTTTGACTATATAGGTATGCAATTATATTTAAGCTTTTTTCCATGCATATGCAGATAGATCCAAGACATATATTTACTTCCCTTTGAGAATACATAAAACTCACGTGAACAAGTAAAAAATATTTGGATGTTGAAAGAAGGTATAGTTACCATACCCCACCAATGTCAGGGCCACCACGTTTGCTACCAATAGCATCTATCTCGTCAATGAAAATAATTGAAGGAGCAAATGATCTAGAACTATTAAAAAGGTCCTTCACACGAGACGCTGCAACCCCAACAAACATCTGCACACATCATCTAAAGTTAGCTACTATCCTCACCTCATCCTGCTACTTCTAACCTTCTTGAACTTTGCATAATAGACCATAGCACCAAAGAAGATTAAACAAAAAAATGTTATAAGATGATGCGATTTTTTACCTCCACAAAATCAGTTCCATTGGCTGCAAAGAAAGGAAGTCCTGCTTCACCAGCAATAGCTTTTGCTAGAAGCGTTTTACCAGTTCCAGGAGGCCCGTGAAGTAGAACACCCTTTGGACAGTAGATTCCCTTATTTTGGAATTCTTCGTCATTCTTTAATATCCGAACAATCTCTTGCAATTCCCTCTTTATATATTCTTGTCCAGCAAAATCGTCAAAAGAAACACCTGTTGTTTCTTCTGCTGATATAAATTTGGCCCTGCAGAGGCACACATGCAAGCCCGTTCAAGTTCTACAGATGATAAAATAGGAAAATTTTCAGCATTAAAAGGTATCCCAATCATTATATCAGCCAGTATATACTTACCGACTCTCGCCTAAAGATCCAAGTGCCTGGTTGTTTTTTATTGGCTGTCTTGTCTTTTTAGGAGGAGTACCCAAATCACAAGGTATTAATTTTGCATAAATCGGTCTCATGATATTATCAATCCAAACGTACAATCCTATAGCGAGAGCAAGTCGCATAGACCATACAACAATGGTTGCAACACTTGTATAGACTTCTGAAGGAACTGTATTCACATTAAGGACATCAACATTTACCAGCTGTTGATGCAACTTTTGCCAGACATCGTTCCAGCTGTCAACTGGCATACGGTCAACTATATGCCTCCGAAAAACAACATCATTCTTTGACCCACTTTTCGATTCTCCCTCCTTATAATATGGCAGAATTACTGTAAAACAGTAAACGATGTGAAAAAGAATACCAATGATAAAGGATATACTAGGATATTGAACCAGTTATTAATAATATTTACTCAAAAAGGGAATAGAAGATACAAGAAATTTGAACAGTAAGTTGAATAAAACTGCAAGACTACGAATAAAATGCAATGATTCCTAGTCGTCACTGGAATATCCTAATGATACAACATCGGGTACACCAATTCCCATCTTACAATGTGCTGTCCAAAAAAATCAAATCTCCAAAACCACAAGTTCCATTGTTTCTAAGTACATCCGTTAATGTCCTTTGAATGTCTTAGGTAAAAGAATACTTCATATTCCAATGGAAAACCAAGAGAAAATAGAACATTAGATCAGCCCATGGGGCCTATAACAGACAGTACAGTTAAATCTGTTTTCTTTTCTCCAGTGTAGATTTAAATTCGAACTTAGAAGTAACACAAATGCCTATGGCACATATGAGGTAATGACGTTTTAAAAAAGTTACTTTAATAAAACATAGAACATTTATTAGCATGCATAATCCCCTTATGTTGTAAGGCATAGCACAAGACGCATATGCACTAAGAGAAAACCTTTAACTAGCAGAAATAAAATAGGCATCTAAAAATAGTGTAAGGTTATTTTCAGAACCAAATAAATGTACAGAACTGCGAGAACCACCTTTATACTCTTAATAATGTGTATGTATTTTCATTATTATGTTTAAATTAACATTTAATAATTGTTTTAATGGTTATAGATCCAAGTATGATGAGCGATATGAAGAGTGCACATGTGTTTTCATATTATCCAAAGAAAAGATAGTTATAATACATACAAAACAAATACATGTGCATGGTCCAAGGATACATGTTCCTAGTGACCTACGACAATGAAAATTCATGTATTTCTATCTAATGAACTAACCCGATGATTATACATGTGCATATTAAGAGTAAGAAGGTGGTTCTCGCAGTTCTGTACATTTATTTGGTTCTGAAAATAACCTCACCCTCTAAAGATAAGTTAATGTTATACTATTTAGTAAAGTAACTTCTGCGTAAGCGTTCAGAATTTTTGACTGTGTGGAAGCTTCTTAGTAGTATCTCATAAAAGGGTGAATTTACTCTAGTAGCCTATTGGATAAACATGCATATATGCACAGTCTAAACACGTACATACACTCAAACATACATTTATTGAAACTTATGAAGCATTTTACATGTAACAAGCATGAACAAGGTAGAAAGAACCTGATACTGTCTGGCCGTAATTGGAGTACTCCATAAATTTGACATTATTTGAATTAAGGAGTGCTAAGAAATCACTATAGTCAATCTTGTGTGAATGTTCAGGGTCCCACTCCGTTCCCTTCAACTTTTGTTGGATCGTCAATAACGTCCTGCTCCAATTTGAAGCCATGACAAGCTGCCTTTCTAACTGCACATTTGCTTTTCTATCAAGCTCCTCTAGTTTATTTATTCGTTCTTTTTCTGTCTCCTTCAACTTCTGCACACTCAACCAAACGCAATAAGTTGTTCAATTACGCTTTCTAAGACTTCAACAGAAATATACTTAACACTATATTTGTCTATAGCAGGACTTTTTGGTTTGTTACAATGTTGAGTATGAGGGTGTTTGAGTGAAATAGCTTAAACTTGTTTCTACAAATAGCTTATTTATTATTACAAGACAATGCAAGAGATAGTGTTTGGGTAAAGCTTAAATGGTATAAAAATACAATCTGATGAAATAGCTAATTATAAAAACTCATCCCCCAAACACGCCTATTAAAAAGGACTAACATATGTAGTGAATGGCAGTGTTGTAGTTATCGGTGATTAGTCTCTACAAGAACCACCACCAAATAAACCACTCAAGGGTGGCCTAGTGACAAAAGCAGGGGTAGAGCCAGAAACTTTTGCTCGAGGGGGCACTTTTGGATAATTTATAAAAACTACACAACAAATTGGTGGTTCCTGGGGGAAAATTACAAAACAAGTCATACATATAATTTCAATTAAAGTACTCCCCGCCTAGGCCGCCCAACCATGGTGAATGGCAAAAATGAGCTTATAAAATATGAAATGAATAAAAAAACAAACCTCGAATAGTTGTAGGGAGTCAGAAGAATCTTGTGAGTTCGAAGCTGCCCTAATTTTGAGTGAAGTAACAGAAGTACTATTGTTGTTGAGTGGGTTAAATCGAGTGGTGAAGAAAACATTATTATGGTAGTAATTATTATGATTTGATGATGATGATGATGATAGAAATGAAAAAGAGGGTTTAAGAACAACAACTGTTTTATTACAACACACCATTCCTTCTTCTTCTTCTTCTTCGTTTTCCCCTCCTTATCCTTGACTGCACTGAGAGACAGAGGAAACACTTCCGGTTTTATTTGCACATGTTTTTTTTTCTTTTATAAATATTACGGAGTACCTTACCAGCCATTCAAGTTTTACTCTCGGTAAAATATAGTTTTATCGCCTCAGGTATGTTTGGAAATCAAAAAAAATTTTATATAGTAAAAGAATTAGGGTGTGTTTAGTTGTGGAAAAATTTTCTATTTTTCTAGAAAATTTTTCATTTGAAAACTAAAAAACAGAAAAACTGTTTAGTAGCATTATTTTTCTCAAAATTCTAAAATTTTCATTTTACAAATTTATATAGAAAATTAGAAAACCCCATATTATCATTTTCTAAATTTTCATTTTTCACCCACTCACACCCGATCCCCTTTTCACCTTCCATCTTCCACCTCACCTCACCTCACCTCACCTCGTCGGCCCCCACCGTCGCCCTCCACCGTCTCCTTTTCAGCGTCACAGGTAAATCTTAATCGAATCTTTGTCCCAATCTTACCTCGTACCAACTTTTATGATTAATATTGTTCATTATATGCTATCTTAAAGTTTATATGTTCATTATATGCTAGCTTAAAGTTTATATATTTAGCTGCTGATAATCAAACCCATCTTTAATGGTTATGAAATCTTATACTGTACATGCTATAAAATGAGTTTTTGCTTGCACACCAACTGTTTGATGAAATGTTTGACTAATGTTTGTTGTTTAGAATTGTTATGTGTAGTTTTTTTTTTGGTTTTTGAAAATGGGTTTAGTGACTTATGAATGGTTTTAGTGGCTTTTTCTTATGTTTTATATGGTTTCTTTATTTTGTTGGAAAGTGGTATTATATAAGGCGTTCTTTGTACCCTCTATACCAGATATGTTGGGCTGTAAAATGACCCGAAGTTGTAGCCTATCACCTACAACTTCGGCAATTTCTGTCAGTGACAGTAGCGACACCACACCAATGAGCATGGTAATCTATATATCTATATGAATTTGTGTACTTGGGATTTGTTATTAGATGATTTAGGAAATGTGATCATGTTTAAATTTGGGTTAAATAGATGGGTGTTCACGATCATGGGGATTTTATGGAGTGGAGTGAAAATTGTGAGAAGTACTTCTTAGAGATTCTATCAGAAAAGGTTAAGAAAGACCCTAATGGGCAGCCAATCTTCAAGGGAACTGACTGGATCGAATTGGATGAAAAGATATTTTTAAAATTTGCATTGAGATATGGACCAGATAGGTTAAAGGGGAAATACCAGCGTTTGAAGTCTACATGTACCAAGTTTGGTGAGTTGATTAGTACCACATGAGTTACTTGGGACCATTCGTCCGGCCAAGTTTTCGCTAATGACGAGATGTGGACTTGTTTTGAGAAGGTATTATTTTCTTAGGTTGAATAAATGTTTCTTGTGTGTGAATTAGTATATTAGTTAACAATTTGTTAATTTGCGATATATTGCAGAGGGATAAGGTTTTCAAAGCGTTTAGGAAAAAAGGTTGCAAGCTTT